>OZ005652.1:139363706-140563706 GCA_963930645.1 Salticus scenicus | reverse complement strand
GTTTCATAAAATTGGATTTGCATTGAATTTACACTCCACATTATTGTTAAAAAATAAATAAATAAATAAAATAAAATAATTTTTTTATTTCTCTTTTTTTTTTTTTTTTTTTTCTTTTTTTTTTTTTTTTTTTTTTTTTTTTTAAGAAATTTTTATATTTTTATAAATATGGACACCAATCTCGCACAAATACGCTGCATATTACGATTTTTAAAAATGGCATATTTATATATATATATATATATATATATATATCTTTTTATCTCCATGAATTTATGCAATAGTCTAGTACAAAATAATATTGGGGGAGTTCGAAACTTCTACTCGTTTTTGAATATGCAAATTTTCAATGGAGAATTAACGTCACACATAACATTACAATGACGCAAATCGTCAGCCAATCAAACTTCTGGATGCCTCACATATAAATGCATCGTGTCGAACAAAGTTAATCATCTCAAAAAATACATATATCAGAGGGTGTAAAATGGAAAGTGAGAAGGAGCGTATAAGACAGTCTTTGTTATAAGAGTTCGATAAAAAGAGCACGATCTACAGCATGTCGTAATGTTTGTGAAGTTTATGGGGACATGTCGTCGATGGTTTCGTAAATTTAAAAAAAGAGACAGAAGATGCAAAGATCAGGCTAGGAGTGGACAACCATCACACGTTGGAGACGACGATATTGACCAAGCCATAAAGAACAACCCGAACCCAATCGTACAAGAATTAGTGGAGACCTTCAACTTACACCGGACAACGGCCGAGAGACGGCTGGTTAAGTTGGGTTTTACGAGAAAGTTCGATCGTTGGGTTCCACATAATCTGACAGCTAATCACATTGATGACCGAATCGCCACCTGCGTTTCCTTGCTTTCCCTGTACAAAACATGACCCATTCTTGACACGCATTGTGACAGGGGATGAGAAGCGGGTTATGTACCGCAACGTAAAGCGTCGTAAGACTGTGTGTCGCCCTTCTGATCCGACTTCATCGACTTCGAAAGCTGAACTTCATCCCAAGAAGGTGTAATTGAGTGTGTGGTGGGATGTGCAAGGAATAATTCACTGGGATGTCCTGCCACTCAACCAAATCATCAATGCTGCCTTCTACTGTCTACAGTTAGACAGGCTGCATTAAATTTGGTATCAAAGCAACCAGGTCTCATCAATTGTCGCGGTGTTATCCTTCATCACAATAACGCCAGGCCACATGCTGCTGTCATTACTCGCCAAAAGTTATTGGGCTTTGGTTGGGAGATTTTACCCCACCCTCCCTATTCTTCGGACTTGGCACCAACTGACTATCACCTATTTCGTGCGTTGAACAATTCCTTCAGTCAAAAAATCTGTGATAATCTTGATGTGAAGGAGTTGATAAGGCTATCATAAAGAAAATATTTTGGTTGATCAGGAGGGCTGAAAAATAAAAACATTATTAAACCTTAGTTTCCATTCGAAGGTCCAGGCTCAAAAAAAAACTCAGAGTATATCACATATATTTTGTTCCCTTGCAAGTTTATTTAAAATTTTCTAAGGATGTGACCATAGTCTATTAAAAGAACATAATAAGTTTTTTGACGATTACAATCTGGAGTGGGGAAAACAGCATCAGGCACAAGGCCGGGCCCCAGGGCCTAATCTTTCTTGAACTAAGGCATGATCGTAAGTGCTTTCCACAACTGGAGCAAAAAATGGCATTATACTTGGCGTTTAATTTTACACTCGCCAAGTTCAAAGTTGAAGACAGAGAATGGTTGCGGTACGTTACGAGTATTCTTTTTTTTTTTTTTTTTTTTTTTTTTTTTTTTTTTGGGGGGGGGGGAGGTTAAGGCGACCAGTAATTTATAGACCGCTATTAGTGAATGTTGTCATGATTTCGCAAAGATTTTAGATCCTGATAAATAACCAGCTAAGCAAATATTTTACCTATCTGATGATGTAAATTAGGCGACAAGAGAGCATTTGAGTTAAATTTCGATGTAAGATTAAAAGAAACCGAATTAATTATTTTCGGGTTTCACAAAACAAAAGAATAGAAATAAGTCAAAACATATCTTTTCCAGCGCGAAAAGAATTTTCATTACGTTAGGATTTCTAATTGAGTACTGAGAATTGATCAAAGAATTTGTTTCAGTTACATTGAAAAAGATATGAAAGGAAAGATATAAAAATTAGAAAACGTATATTGTAAATTTATTATTTATAGGTTAAGAACAGTTATATCATTATATTTTAAATAGTTGTTTAAGATTAAATAATTTTATTTATTTAGAGAATTTACCTATCTTTTAAAGAGAAAAAATAAATTTCATAATATGTGATAATCTACATCACACTTGATGCTGTGAAAACTGCCATCCAAGAATTTTTTGACTCGAAACTACCGGAATTTTACCGCCGTTGGACTCATCTCCTACCAGAAAGATGACACAATGTCATGATATCAATGAAGATTATGCACAGCAATAGGTACTGTTCATTTTGCGTGTATTTACTCTTATTTATGGGCAATAGAAACGGGTAGAACTTTTGCACTCACCCATTACAGATAAGCAGAAAAAAAAATTACAGATAAACAAATAAGCCTAACAGTCACATGCTGCACGCATTTCAAACATTACTTTTTACAATGTGGTGACAAACATTTCGATTATTTTTCTTTTTAATTTTTTACTGATCTTTTTCTGCTTTTGGAACAAAACTGTCACTGAAATACATGAGATATCAAAATATCTGAAATCAAATGTGTTAGTTAAATTAGGATAGTATATATATATATATATATATATTCATCTTCATGAATATATATGTGTGATGAATATATATCTGTGATGAATATATATCGTGATGAATATATATATATATATATATATATATTCATCACAGGCTTCTTTACATTAACGAATAAATTATTCAAATATTTTACCCTTTTGCAATAATATTTATTGATATTTTGAATAAATCGAATATTTCATTTCCTAATACACTTATAAAAAATATGTATTTACATATTACCCAAAAGATAAACTTTCGTTATTGTCACTTAAATTCTATAAAAACAGCCAAAATGTACATAATTTGCCTCTATTTTGTAATTTTAGAGGAGAATCATCAAATCATTGATATAATTTAATCCTAGTATTCTTCATAATAATGACAAATGAGATTCAAATTGCTTTTTATTTATTTTAACTTTAACCATATATTTACCACAGATTACTCAATTATACTGTTAAAGATAGATAAGTAGTATTTTCTAAAATTAAATGTGATCGGAAAAGTATTCAGGTGATTAAAGAAATTGATCGTAAAATCTCTTTCTTCAGTTTCACCATCTTCTTAAAAGAAAAAGTCTTTCAAAACTCTCTTCTCCTTAAAAAAAAAAATGCTTTCTCATTTGGCCGCAGAAAAAGTTCTCTAGAGAAACAAAAGTAAATGCTGAAGGAAGAAATCGTTCTCTTTAAATTGCAAAGTTTCTTAAACAAGAGTATTTAAGCACTTAAAACTGCTTTTTATTTCTTATTCTACGAAAAAAAAAGGTGATTTTAATGATGGGAAAAGTATTTTTCTAATGTTATTTGTCCGATAAAATGTTTGTTCATTTTTTTTTTCATTTAATTTAAATGTGGATTTTGTGTGAAGAAATTTGTAAATCATCCTACATTTTTTACAAGAATGTTTTCTTGTTTGTTAACACATTTACATAACATACTTTTGTTCTACATATTGCTCATCAATAGGAGGGAAAATGTACCGTGTGTAATTAATTAAATAAAGTATTTCAAAAAGTCTCATAAATTCAGTTAAATTTAAGTACGTTAAATGAAAAAAAATCTCTGTTAGAGAAAAGAGAAACAAATTGTTTTACCTCAACTTGTTATAATATATAAAGAATTAATCTGTTTTTATTTTGCATATACATTTCTGGAAAAAATATTAAGGTAAACCTAAAAAGAAGTCATTACTTTTCCTTGGTGGTTATTTGTATGTCACGCAAATATAGAAATAATGCAGAAATTAACAATTTTAATTATACATATAAAAATATTAAGACAAATGCAATTATTTTTTTCTTATTTTTTTTTCTTTTATAACATGGTATAACATAGAAAAAATTATTAGAACAAGCTCACTTTTATAGCTTTTCACATTTTATTTATTATCTGTGGTACTTTATTGTTATCTCCGGACCAACTCTAACAAATCACACAAATGAATATTTCAATATTTGTAAAAATGGGAAGAGGGTAGAAATTAACCCCTTTTCATCTAAGTAAAATTTTAAGTTTTAAAGAATGTGAATTAATCTTAGAAGCTAAAATACTAAGCAAATTTAAATTGGTAATTAATGGCATTTTTAAAAATAATGATAATTCCATGCTCCGGGCAAAGGCATAGGATGTCCATCTGCGTTAACTCCTCGGAAAGTGAGAAATTAAATTGTTTCTAAAAAAATTAAACTGCAAATTCAAATTAAACTATTTTCAAATCTGTTTTAGATTTTTGTAAAAATATATCTTTTAATTGCCTCTCTTTATTAATCTTACGTTTTAATCTGCAATACTCTAAAGTCGTGTGAGTGACACACGAGATTATTTTGTATGCAAAAAAGCATCTTTTGTATAGATTGGGGTATGAAAATCATTCATTTACAGGGCTAACCAAAATATTTGGATATATTGAGGTTATACTTGGAAATTGCTAGAAATTTATTTCATTATCTGTTATGTGTTTTCCATATAAGACTAAATTTTAAACATAATGCTAAATTTAAGTTCAAAGTGTGATGTGTATATAGTTTACGGACAATATATAAGGCTACCCTCAACTAAGCTAAACTTCTTGTCTATTGAATATAAGTGCTTTGCTACATTTTACTATGTCGACGAACTCTGTTGAGGAAGGAAAATTAATTTCTAAAGCATGTACTGTAAATAAAGTATTTTTTAAAGTTCGATTTCCCACTGTATTTTTTGTTTCAAATATCACGTTCTGAAGTCCCCTGAATACGAAATTCAAATTCATAGCAGTTGATCAGTATGTATATCATTTATCAGCATAACTTAATAAACAAATAACTGCAGGAAATTCCAATTTGGTATTTTGAAGATGGTAAGTATTTGACACTTGAAAAGTTGGTCAAGATTGGAAAGTTTCAAGGAAAATTAATTACAAACTTGAATTTTATTTATTTTTATTTTTAAATAAATTAAGGCACTATTATTAAAAGGTGTGTTGAGCGGAGCGATAGCCCCTCTCCTACCGAGTTATATGTCAAATAAAACTGACCGTAAACCTAATTTAGATTATTTTTAAAGTAGATTGAACTCTATTATCTTACTTTATTGATATTTCTTTATAGTATTGAAATGCAGGGTAAGAGAAAGTCGTGTGAGTAACACACCAGATTGCTTTTAGATATTTCAGTTCCAGATAAAATTTTGCATAATTAGTATTATTAAACTTACAAATTATGTTTTAAATCTAGAATAAGTTGAAAAAATATTGAATAATTCTAGATTTGATGAAAAAATAATGTTTTCAGAAAAATAATTTGTAATAGTAAGAAACAGATACTTTATTTTAATCCTAAATTTTTGGTAAAATAAATAATATCGCAATGTCTTATTATTTGAAACATTCATAACTTTTTTTGAATGAAACAAATTGCTATTTATGCAAACTTTTAAAAATTTGTTTTAAAGTTAAAACTTTCACAGCGTGTGCGTATGTGAATGCTATGATAAAACGATATTTTAATTGCATTAATTTATACTAAAATTAATTTATATATCTTACTTCGACAATGTTAAATTTGAAATAATTACGTATACTTCATTTAGTAAAGTATATTTTAATCTTTTCATAAAAATTTTTAGATTTAACATTTATATGAATCTGACATTATAAATTTCACTAAAAGCAAAATGAATCTGTAATAGAAAAGTAACTAATAAATTTGTAAACAGATATTTTTTAACATTGTAGCTTAAAATTTTAAAGAACACAATTAAATTTTACTTAAAATTAAATATTATTAAATTTCAGATTTAAAAAAAAAAAAAAAAAAAAAAAAAAAAGCATTTATTCAACTAAGTAACTAATTTATATATATATATATATATATATATATATATATATATATATATATATATAAATGAAATAATAGAAAACTATTAAAAAAAAAGAAAAGAAAAGAAAAAACAGGTTTTTTTATTTTTATAAACGAAAGACCTTTTCCGGATGAAGTATTTTACATTTACAGAGAAATAATAAAATATCACTCTTGCGTGTAACAAAAAGATATGATACTTATCCTTTTTCTGTATAGAATAAAAGATAACTGAACCTTCTTTGTGCTGTAGGAAATGACTTTTACTGTTTTGGATAAAGGTGTCGAGACGCTAATTTTCCGCTAAAATATTTTTTCCGGTAAACAAAACAGGAAACGTATCTTCTAAGTTTTCAGACTCTCCTTTCATATTTTCTCATGCAATGAATGTTATAGATTCAACATATCATATGATTTTTTAAAAAAAATACGAAAAATTAGATTAATTTAGGACTTTTTTATTATTTTATTGATTTCTTCTTATGCTTCTTCCTTGGTTTCTTCCAATTGATTTCTTCTTATGCTATGCATAAGAAACTTTGCCAAATTGTTACTTATGGAAGTTTGAATCAATTTAGGTTTTGCCAAACTGTAATCATCACGATTCAGTATTTATGATTTAACTCACATTAAAGATTCCGCATAAAGCATTTTTAGGGCAAAATTATTCCTTTCAGACAAATTAGACCAAATAAAAACGATTTTTTTTACTTTCTTCTATATGTAATATAGAGAAAGTATTGGATTCGCGAAAATTTTCGACCTCCGTTTTTTGACGGATCTACACGTTTTGGGTTGTCCTGAACACGAATTGATAGTTTTTAGAAAATGTCTGTCTGTCTGTGTGTCTGTCTGTCTGTGTGTCTGTCTGTATCATTTTCTTGTGGACACTGTAACTCACGAACCAATGAATGAAATTTAACCAAACTTGGTATTTAGTTGCACCCTGACATGAACTGGTGCTAATTAGATTTGGGGATCAATTGCTCAACAGGTGGCGCTGTGATCGCATTTTATGCAATTTTTTAACATGGCAGCATAGGACAAAATACCGTATAAATGGGCATAATGAGAGTTATTTTAAACTTGTGATTGTAAAATTAATATGAATTATTGATAATAGTAGTAGTTAACTAGGAAAAAAAAATTGTGCATGTGGGGGCATCGGTTCCCCCACCCTGGGGGGAAGTACACCCCCGGGGAAGTAAATTTTCAAGATGGGTATCTTTCGAAAGGTCTCGTTGATAATAGTAATAGTTAACTAGAAAAAAATTTTTGTGCATGTGGGGGCATCGGTTCCCCCTCCCACCGGGGGGGAAGTACCCACCCGGGGGGGCAAGGATGGGTATCTTTTCAAGATGGGTATCTTTCGAAAGGTCTCGTCAATACCTTTAAAACGAATGGTTGAACCATAAATCTGTGATAATTTAAAACAAAGTATCGATTTTTTTTACTTTTAACAACAACAAAAAAAAAAAAAAATACTTAGAAAAAAAATCGTACTTTTTTTTTTTTTAATATTGTTACTGTTTGAATATGTATTACTTTTAACAAAAAAAAAAAAAAAAAAAACTTGGAAAAAAAATCGTATTTTTTTTTTTTTTTTTTTTTTTTTTTTTTAATATTGTTACTGATTGAATATGTATAGGAAAAATTTTTTTTAAAACGAACTTTTACCAAACTTGGTATTTAGTTGGTCCCCGACATAAACTGGTACTGATTATGTTTGGGGATCAATAGCTCAACAGGTGGCGCTGTGATAGCATTTTATCTAAATTTTTAACATGGCAGCATAGGACAAAAATTCGTATAAATGTGCATAAGAGTTGTTTTAAACTTGTGATTGTAAAATTAATATGAATTATTGATAATAGTAGTATGTAACTAGGAAAAAAATTTTCTGCATGGGGGGGGGGGGGAATACCCCCCAGGGGGGGGTAAATTTTCACAATGGGTATCTTTCGAAAGATCAGGTTGATAATAGTAGTAGTTAACTAGGAAAAAAATTTTGTGCATGTGGGGGCATCGGTTCCCCCCCACCGGGGAGGGGGAAGTACCCCCGGGGGGGCAAAATTTCAAGATGGGTATATTTCGAAAGGTCTCGTCAATACCTTTAAAACGAATGGTTGAACTATAAATCTGTGACAATGTAAAACGAAGTTATCGATTTTTTTACTTTTAACGAAAAAAAAAAAAAAATCGCAATTTTTTTTTCTTTTTTTTTTTTTTTTTTAACGAAATTTAACCAAACTTGGTATTTAGTTGGTCCCCGACATAAAGTGGTGCTGATTACATTTGGGGATCAATAGCTCAACAGGTGGCGCTGTGATCGTATTTTTTCTAAATTTTTAACATGGCAGTATAGGAGAAAATTTCGTAAAAATGTACATAATGAGAGTTATTTTTAAATTGTGATTGTAAAATTAATATGAGTTATTGATAATAGTAATAGTTAACTAGGAAAAAAATTCTGTTTATGTGGGGGCATCGCTTCCCCCTCTGGGGGGGAAGTACACCCCCGGGGGGGTAAATTTTCAAGATGGGTATCTTTCGAAAGATCTCGTCACTACCTTTAAAACGAATGGTTGAACTATAAATCTGTGATAATTTAAAACAAAGTTATCGATTTTTTTTACTTTTAACAAAAAAAAAAAAAAAATACTTAGAAAAAAAATCGTACTTTTTTTTTTTTTTTTTTATTGTTACTGTTTGAATATGTATTACTTTTAACAAAAAAAAAAAAACTTGGAAAAAAAAATCGTATTTTTTTTTTTTTTTTAAATATTGTTACTGATTGAATATGTATAGGAAAATATAGAAGAAAGTCTTGTGGTGGCCACAACATACTAGTTTTTCTTTTCTTTTGTATCGAGTTAAAAGATATTGAAAATAAAACTGGAAGTAAACGTGCGAAAAATTTTAAGAGATTAATAAAGTAATTGCTGCTAAAAAACGCAACTTCATATTATAATGTGCAGAATCATACGTTTTTATACGATCTTCGTATATTTATATAAAACGACAACTATTACATTAAATTATATATAATAATTATATAATAATTATATAAAATTAGTTAAAATTACGTTTTTTTTTACCTTAACTGTTGTATGAATACCAAGTTCGTTGCCAAATGGAATTAATTTAGATATCTGCCTACATAAGTTTTCGAGTTTTTTATATGGCTATTGGAAAAATTCAAAGCCTTATATATATATAAATGTAGGACGCCTTTGGCAGTTAAACGAATAAACATAAATTCTAAACGAATAAACATAACTCTCTTAAAATAGAAAATTCTTTACTTTTTTCATTCATTCATAGTGATGAAAATCAATTTCTCATGCTGAGTGAATTCCACTCACACCATTGAGCTGTTATGGACAGTTTATATTTATTTCGAGTTTTTTATATGGCTATTGGAAAACTTCAAAGCCTTATATATATATAAATGTAGGACGCCTTTGGCAGTTAAACGAATAAACATAAATTCTAAACGAATAAACATAACTCTCTTAAAATAGAAAATTCTTTACTTTTTTCATTCATTCATAGTGATGAAAATCAATTTCTCATGCTGAGTGAATTCCACTCACACCATTGAGCTGTTATGGACAGTTTATATTTAAGTGAATGGAAACTATTTTTTAGTAAAATCAAAATGGATTTGAGTAAATCTGTTTAGTACTGAAAAAACAGTCATTCTCTCTACGTCAAAATCGAACTGAAATCATCTACGTGGAAGGCGAACACGTGGTTCCATAGCCGTTCTCAATCATTCTCAAATTGAAAAAAATCATATTATTTATCCATTTTTACTTTTTTTATGCGCGAAATAAAGTTAACGGAACCCAGTGAACCTTCTTAAAATATCAGTATTGATTTAAAATTAGAAGAAAAAAATTCTGAAAGCAGAACCTCTATGGCAAATAAAGATTTTAGAATCTTACAGATTAATTCTATGTAGGCTGTATACGACAAGGAACATAATAGAATTTTTCAACGCAAAGTCGCAGAATTACCAGAGTAATTATAAGTTCAAAAAGCAATATGTGATTAATTTGTCTAGGGCTATTATTTCTCATGTTGATTGTAATAAATAAAACATTATAACTCGGTTTTTGAATTTTTTTTTTCTTTACCCATATAAATAGTAGAGAAAGTATTGTTTTGGGGTCAAATTTTCGTTATATTTTTTGTTATATTGACACGTTTTGAGGTTCCCTGAATCTGAAAATCATATTTTTAATGGTTGGTGTGTCTGTGTGTGTGTCTGCCTGCCTGTTATCAGCATAACTCAAAAACAAATAATAGCAGAAAGTCCAAACTTGGTATTCTAAATGTGTAACATATAGGAATGCTACACTAAACTTTTCGTTGAGATCAAGAAAATGGTCCGTGTACAGGTACACCCAAGAGAATTCAAATACATTACACCTATGGGAGAAATTGCAGGCAAGTAAAGTTTAACAACTATAGACTGAACTAAATCAAATGAAACACACACACATATATACATCCATTATATGCATAAAAACATGTTTCATGTAGAAATGGTATGGAAATCATTCACTGTTTGTTTACAGGGCTACACGAAAGAACTAGATTATAGTGCGACAATACTTGAAAATTGATATAAGTGTATTTCAGGTTGTCTCGTGTGTTATTAATATAGAATTATATTTATGTGCACCACGTGATGTGTACGTAACATTCAGAAAATACACAGGGCTGCTAATATTTAAGCCGGAACATTCTTTTTTACTGTTAGGGGAGGTGCTTTATTATAATATTTTACCTTGTCCAAGAAAGCTGCTTAGGAATTGTATTTAATTCCTCATAGCCATATGGTAATTAATGTATTTTTTAAAGCTAAATATTCATCTCTTGTTTTTTGTATATTTAGAAATTTTGAGACTTCTCGAATACCGAAGTCAAGTTTTTAACGTTTTATCTTTCTCTGTGTGTATTAGAGTAAATTAAAAACAAATAATTTTAGGCTATCCAAATGTTGTACTTTGAAATTAATATGTGTGTTACTAGAAAAGTTTGATCAAGATTAATAAGCTTCAAGGAATGTTGCGTGTGAAACTTTTCTGAATAATTTTGAATGAACTCTTAAATGTATTCTAACAACAGATTTGAATTCTATATAAATGTAGGTACAATAATGAATATGAGGGTTGGGTTGAGGACGCGGCAGCCCCCCCTCCCCCCATAGAATTATTTGTCAAATTAAGGTGTTCTGAAGTTTAATTTGAATTGTTTTAACATAGGTTTACATAACAGTACTCTAACTGTACTCACTATCTTACCCCTTAATCTGTATTTGTATCATTAAATTTCAGGGTAAGAGAAAGTCGGGTGATTGACACACCAGATTATTTTTTATCTTTTATATATTTCTTTAAAAATTAATTTTTTAAAAGACTTTCATTTTCTTATTTTTAGTTTTTCATTATTAACGCTTGTGTTTTGATAACTCTGTTATTTTGTCATTTGTATCTATTTATCAAACTGATTTTTAACTTTGACATTATACTTTTCCAATCATCAAACGTCTTCAATGTATTTTTTTCAACAATGCAATAAGCATTAATTATTTTATAATATAAAGTTTTATTTGTCATTCAAGATATGATAAACAGATAACACTTAAATTACGCTTATTTGGTGGCAGCAAATAAAAAAGGTTGAAAGTCGTTTAAAATTATTGTAGAACATTTACTTTGATTGAAATCAGAAAAGACTGATTCAACTCAAAAGTGACTTGAAAAATTCCACTCAAAAATTGCTAAAAATATTGCGTTCATTTTTGAGAAAGCAAATGCGATCTCACATTAAGCGAGTAATTCCAGATCTTGATAGTTTTACTTTTTTTTTTCATATTAAATAATAATGAAAAAAATATAAACTGTTAGAAATATAGATATTTATGTTTACATATTTTAGGAGAATATTTCTATTATAATTTAAAATTTGAAAACTATTAACTACATTCATCTAAAATGATTGATAGTATAGGAAACATTCAGATCGAAAAACTATAAGAATAACCAGAGTACAATAAAAAGAAATCCTGCTGATGTTATAAACTTGACAATTTAACAAAAATCAAGAATTATAAATATCTGACTACCTTCTTTTTTTTTTTTTTTTTTTTTTTTTGGGGGGGGGGGGGGACAATTTTAGGAACACCTTCTAGTAAAATAACTTTTAAAAAATAAAAAATCTTCAAAAAAAACAAAAGAAATGCTTTAAATTTAGAATGCAAATTTCTACATATTCATCACTTATAATTTGGAAATTGTAATTTTTCAATCAGTTGTAATAAAATTTAAAATAAAATAATTATATTAAAATATACAATAAATTACATTAAAATAAACAGTATTTTTATAAAACATTGGAATTCCTTATTCGATCATATATATTTTTTCAAAAACTTTTAAATGCATACTGAAGTATGGTGTTAAAATTGAAAGGAGAAATTAGGTGCTTGCAGAAACCTTAAATTTCAGATCCGAGTCTAGATCGACTAAAATGGCAACGAACTTGAAATTACCCAGCACGAAGTAAAAGTAAAATTATGGATCCAAATCAGAATTGCTTAGACTTAAAATTATAAATTGTGCGGGAAAAGTAATATTATGCATAATTTAATGTCATTCTTAAGTCAGATTATTTTTTTATACTTATCATTCCGATGATAGATCTCGAGAATAATACAGCTTCAATAAAACGAACTCTGTAGAATAAACTGAATATCAAAACAAAGCTCTTGCATGTATATTAAAATTGTGTATATAAAAATGACAACCTTAACGGATATTTGCAATTGTATCGTCAATGATGGTTTCACCATTCTAAAACAAGTCCTTCCGGCTTATTCGGAAGGGTAGGTTGATTTCTTTTTCCTTATCAAGTAGCCGTCATTTTGTTTCAAAATGGCGGCTACAAATTATTAATGCACTTGGTAGAAATATTGATGTAGGCTATGCACATATGGAGTTTTAAGCAAATCGGTTCATAAATACATTTTTATGTGAATTTAAAATTTTCAAGTGGCCGGCGCTTGGAAAAAAATGGGGTTTAAGTTGACAAATATATGAAATGTATTTGTGACACACTGCAAGTCTACTTTACACATATAGTCTACAAAGTCATATATAGTTTACACATATAGTCTACAAGTCTACTGTACACATATAGTCTAAGAAGTCATATATAGTCTACACATATAGTCTACAAGTCTACTGTACACATATAGTTCGAATTAATTCAAAATCTCAAAAGTTACCGTGTTGAAAAATTAAGTGGCTGCCACTTCGATCAAAATGGCAGTGAAAGTTGCTCATCTAAGATATCGTTGCAAATTTGATTTTTTTTTTTTTTTTTTTTTTTTTTTGTAGAAATACTTTCAAAGAGGCTTAGTAAGTTGATAAAATGTTAGTTTTCTGCATCGCTAGTTTGTTTTAGCATTAAAATAGCTTAATTTTTCCTTAAAAACACATTAAAAAGATCCAGTAACACAGGTTATGGATTTGGCGCCAAATTTGGCGATTTTTCCCCTATGGCGACATTTATGGCGACTTTTGGCGAGAAAATACTTATTATCGATATACCAAAGATGGACGCAATAACGTGATTGGTTCACGAATTACGTGAAATTTCTAGATTATTGTTCTTTAAATGATAAATCCATTTTTCAACTTTGATTTAAATTGATTAAGTATTTCTAAAGTTATCTTGATAACAAATTATCAAGTGGCTGCCACTTGGAAACAGTACAGTGGAACAAGTTGCCAAGCAAACACATCCAAGATATTCGAAGCATAGGTTCACTGTCCAAATGTGGTTTAAATCAGTGCCGTGTTTTAAAAGTTATTATTATGACAAATTTTCAAGTGGCAGTCTAAGTGGCTGCGACTTGGAAACAAAATGGCAAAACAACTTGCCCATCGAAATCATCCAGTATATTTGTACAATAAGATCATTGTCCAGTTCTAGTTTAAATTAAATCAGTATTTCAAAAATTATCCGCATAAGAAATTTTCAGGTGGCACCACTTGTAAAAAAAAAGTGGAGTGCCCAGCGAACTTATCTGAGATATTTGAATGATAAATCCACTACCAAAATTTGATGCGAATTGATTCTGTATTACTAAAGTTACCATAATAACAAATTTTCAAGTGGCCGCCACTTAGAAATAAAATTGCGGATCAAGTCACCAAGTGAAATTATCCTAGATATTTGAACCATAAGTTTACTCTCCAACTTTTATTTGAATCAGTATAGTATTTTAAAAGTTATCGTGATGGCATATTTTCAAGTGTCAGTGGGATTTCAAGTGTCTGGAACTTAGAAAAAAGATGTCGGGACAAGTTGCCCAGTGAAAACATTCAAGATAATTATATGATAATATCACTGTCCAAATTTGGTTCGATTTGGAGTATTTTTTCAGAAGTTATCGTGATTTTAAATTTTCAAGTGGGAGCCTGATTTCAAGTGGCCCCGCTTAACTTAAAATATCTGCCACTTTATTAAAAATGGCGGATATAGTTTATCAATAAACTTCATTGAGATCCTTATGTGGTCTGTATTTACATCAAAATTCAAACAATTTCGGAATTCGCTTTTTACAATTTAAATTTGAAATTTTCAAGTGGTCTGCACTTGAAAACAAAATGGTGGAGAAACTTGGTTAACAAACACATCTAAGATATTTATAAGATAAGTTAAGACACTGTTCAAATTTGGTTCCATTTGGAGTATTATTTCGGAAGTTATCATGGTTTTAAATTTTCAAGTGATGGTCTTATTTCAAGTAGTCCCGCTTAACTTAAGATATCCGCCACTTTATTAAAAATGGCGGATAAAGTTCATGAATAAAGTTATTTGAGACACTTGTATAATCTACGTATACATCAAAATTAAAAAAAAAATCGGAATATGCTTTTTACAGTTTGAATTTGAAATTTTCAAGTGGTCTCCACTTGAAAAGAAAATGGCGGAGCAACTTGGTTAACAAATTCATCTAAGTTATTTATAAGATAAGTTAAGACACTGTCCAAATTTGGTTCGATTTGGAGTATTATTTCAGAAGTTATTGTGATTTTAAATTTTCAAGTGGTAGCGTGATTTCAAGTTGCCCCGCTTAACTTAAGATATCTACCACTTTATTAAAAATGACGGATAAATTTCATTAACAAACATCATTGAGACCCTTATGTGGTCTATATTTACATCAAATTTCAAACAAATTCGGAATACGCTTTTTACAATTTGAATTTGAAATTTTCAAGTGGTCTCCACTTGAAAACTAAATAGCGGAGCAACTTGGTTAATAAGCTCATCTAAGATATTTATAAGATAAGTTAAGACACTGTCTAAATTTGGTTCGATTTGGAGTATTATTTCGGATGTTATAGTGATTGTAAATTTTCAAGTGCTAGCCTGATTTCAAGTGGTCCCGCTTAACTTAAAATATCTGCCACTTTATTAAAAATGTCGGATAAACTTCATTAATAAACTTCATTGAGACCCTTGTGTGGCCTGTATTTACATCAAAATTGAAGCAAATCTTGCTTTAAATATGCTTTTTACAATGTCGTTTTGAAATTTGCAAGTGGCTGCCACTTGAAAACAAAAATTCGGAGCAACTTGGTTAACGAACTCATCCAAGATATTTATAAGATTAGTTCACTGTCCAAATTTGGTTCGATTTGGAGTATTATTTCAGGAGTTATCGTGATGACAAAATTTTCATTATAGATAGATAGATAAACAAAGTGATTGCAATAGGTCGATTTCTAAAGAAATCAACCTAATAAGTCATAAGTACATTGTAAGAGATGAGATGAGCATGTTGATAAAATAAATAATTCATGTTGTTTCATTTTATATATTATTTACTACAAGAGAAGTGTTTAAAAAATATATAAAAAAATATTTATATTACTATTTCGAATTATTTTACCAAATACGTCAAAGAATATAAATTGCGCGATTCAACTTCCACAACGTATATTTTACAACGGACATAACAAATATATGTGTAGTTATATGATTCTCTTTTATTTTTATTTCTTGTAGCGTTGTGATTTATCATACATGCTGTACTGCAATTTATAATTTCGTGGTCGAGTTACATAAGGAATGTCCTCGTTTGAAATATAACGTGAAAACTGAATAAAAGTAATGACAAAGAAAAAATTATCTAATAATATTTCAAAGATAAATAATAAAAATTATATCATTCTCACATTAACTATCAATTGGTGGAACATTTCAGTTAAAGATATCACCTTATTTAAAAAAATCATGTTTTGTGTAAGATCAGATGCTAATTCACAGACTTGGCAAAGCTTTAAGTGAAAAAAAATTTAAAACGCGATATATTTAGAATAAGTTATTATAATATTTAGTATTATGTAAAATCCCATACTATTGCATCCTTTTGACGGAATACTCAAATTGTGACGGCATGTCTCTGGACCAACCCTAAAAGATGAAACCCAGATCATCACCAATCCTTTCTCTAATAATGCCTCCGAACTGAGTTTTACGTCACAGAAGATAGGTCAATTATACCCTATCAATACATCCTATAATATCTATAGGATGGCATGAATTGGATGTAAGCAGCCAATTTTACGTGACTTAAAGATCAGTTCGAAGGCATTATTATAGGAGGTGCACCATTTGTCCACTGCGTAGCTCTAGAGTAATGTTAAACTTACTCAACCTCAAATCATACTCTTGCAAAAGTCAGTGACTTTTTTAATGTACAATACACAGAAAAATATATAAATAAAAGTTTAATGGACAGATGTAACTCTAGTCAAAAGGTGAAAATATCGTTTTGACCTACAGATGGAACGTCATAAAAAAATGTGTTTTATTTTGTGATAAGGGGTGATATACCAGATGTAAAAGTTTTTAATCGCTCAATATATTTTGCCAATAGAGGTAACAATTTTAAATGCATGTGTATGTGTGTTTGCGTTCATGTGTGAATGACACTTAAATACTTACGTTTAATTTTGGAAAATATTTCTCCTAAATTAAAAAGAGAATAATATTTTAGGAAAATATATTTCTCTAGTGAAATTTAATCTATATAAAAAAAAAAACTTTTTTTATATATATAATGCTAAAATTTCATACTTAAATATCAGGAAACGTAATTCATTCGTAATAAAAAATGTTACGTAATTTAAATTAAACTAAGTTTTCTCTGTTTAAAAATAAGCATGAAATCATGTTATACTATATTTCTTTTTATCACGTGAAATTTCTTTTTCTGTAATAATGTCACTTTAGAAAAAGAAATTTAAGTACTTAATAAAAATTTATTTGAAGAATATTGTATAACTATTAAACTATAATACCTAATCAATTATTATAAAAAATGGATTTCATATTCTTCTTTCGAAGTTGTTTGTAAGTTCGGTTTTTTACATTATGTAGATTTTTATTTTCTTTCAGCTAAACATTTCTTTTTGAAATGCTAAATCCAATTACTTATGCAACATATGTTATGTTGGACGAACTTTTCTACACTCAGTTAAACAAAGTTCAAAAAAAATCTATAAAAATTCAGTGAAGATATTACATAATGTTACATAAATGTTTCTGGAACACCTCATAAATCAAGAAAAAGTAAGACGAATTTAAAAAGCGGCTAAAATTTTTCAAAGATAATTAAAAAAGTGGTTTTAAAAAATAAATTCTTATGTTAAAAAACTCAGTTCAATATTGCTAATTAGATACGCTTTTAAAATTAGCATCTGCTATTGATTTCTACAAAAAAAACATTCATAATTTCTAATGTTCTAAGAATTTTCTTCATTAAAAGAGAAAAAAAAATTAACATTAATGTTCTTTTTAAATTTAATTAATAAATTTAATTCAGACCTTTCAACTGTTATTTTATGGTCATTGTACCGTTGTGTCAATCAATGAAAAAAAGGTAAATTAATATATTAACCATTTTTTACATCATTTATTTAAAAAAAAATAATTCTTAAGATATATTTTTAATACAACCTGCATGTTTTTTCCTCATTAAAAAAAAAAAAAAAATACTCTGAACTGTTAAATCACTGATTTTCATCATATGATTTAACTTAATATAAAAATTTTTTTTATTAATTTAGTTTTTTTTTTTTTTCATTAGTTGAAGTATTATGAACTATGAAACTTAATTAAATCATGTACATTTCAGATAAATTTGCTATGAATAATTTTTTAAGCCGAAAGTCTATCTCTTTAATTTTTTTTTCTAAAAAATCAATTATTAAAAGCAGTGCTGTTACTAATTTGAAATGAACCAATGTTGAAACTAGTATTCTGTGGCCCCCACAAAACTTTCTTATATATTTTCCTATATAAATTCACTCAGTAACAATATTAAAGAAAAAAAAAAATACGATTTTTTTCGTTAAAAGTGAAAATTCGATAACTTTGTTTTAAGTTATCACAGATTTATAGTTCAACCATTCGTTTTAAAGGTATTGACGAGACCTTTTGAAAGATACCCATCTTGAAAATTTACCACCCGGGGGGGGGGGTACTTCCCCCCCAGGGGGTGAAACGATGCCCCCACATTCACAGAATTTTTTTTATAGTTAACTACTATTATTATCAATAATTCATATTAATTTTACAATCACAAGTTGAAAATAACTCTCATTATGTACATTTATACGAAATTTTGTCCTATACTGCCATGTTAAAAATTTACAAAAAATGCGATCACAGCGCCACCTGTTAAGCGATTGGTCCCCAAATCTAATCAGCACCAGTTTATGTCAGGGTACAACTAAATACCAAGTTTAGTTAAATTTCATTCATTGGTTCGTGAGATACAGCGTCCACAAAAGTTGTGATACACACAAACAGACAGACGTTTTCTAAAAACAGTCAAATCTTGTTTAGGGTGTCTTAAAACGTGTAAGTCCGTCGAAAATTGGAGTTCAAAATTTTCACAAATTCAGTACTTTTTTCTTATATATATATATATATATATATATATATATACAGTCGGCAGCAAAAGTATCCGAGCACTAGCAAAAATTCCTACACTTAAAAATTTCAATAGAAAACTCTGTGTAATGTATTATCTTAAGTCTTACGTAAAATTACAGAGAAAAATAAACGGAGATGTTATAAAACATATTTTATATATTCACTTTAATAACTAATATTAATTTAATTAATTAATGGTGAGAATATATTTCAGACTTAGAATGCTTTTTAGAATGCAGACAGACATTTTCTAAAAACTATCAATTCGTGTTCAGGACATCCCAAAGCGTGTAAATCCATCAAAACATGGAGGCCGAAAATTTTCACGAATCCAATACTTTCTCTGTATTACATATAGAAGAAAGTAAAAAACCATGAAGCATGCATTACTAACACTTTCTAAGTGTATGCACTCGTTGCATAGTTGAATTTTCAAGGTACTTTGAATATGTGATCACACAATGTACTGACAGACGAAAAGAAATATAGGTAGGTTGATTACTGTAATTTCCGGTGTATAATCGGCATGTAAGGTATGTTATTTCTCCACTGGAAATTTTATTTAACAGAAATATCTATATATTTCCAAAGTATCAGCTCGTCCAAGTATAATTTTATCTGTCCGTTAAAATATCTGGTGAAAAACTGACTTATTTGACTTGCGCATTATATGCACGAAATTACAGTAATTAAATTCATAATCACTCTTAAACATTGTTATAAAGTTTTAAAAACGCTCGACCCAAACGGAAATTCAATTGCAGCAATTTCCAACTGTAGCTTTTAATGTAATTGAATAGTTAAGTTTTTCCCTGTTCATTTCAATTCTAAACACAGTATATTCTATAGAAAATATATTTTTAACATATTAGTTATAAATATTGCTTTCATTATGATTTGTAAAGTACAAAGTTACTTAAATATGATTTATACCTTCTTAAAGAAATTCTTAAAACATTTATTAACGCTAGAATGCGAACAGACAGACAATCAGACTGTCAGAAAGACAGACAGAGTAGTTCAAATCGTAAGCACTTTTAAATGTTCTTAGGGTGTGTTAAAAACACTTCTTAATGCTAATCATATTATATTCAATAGTATAATATTGAAAAATCACACCCAGATCCATAGTTGATTAGCCGTGATAAAATGCTGAAAGAAACTCAATTTGCAAAGCAAAAGAAATAATCACTTGAACAGGTCCTTTATTAATAGAACTAAAATAAATGTCATTTTAGTAAATCAGTCACATCTTGTTAATTATTGAGAAAAAGAACACAATTCCATACGGTAAATGGTACGAGAGGGGAGGAGGATGCCGTCAAAATTACTTCCTTTTTAAGCGAAGATTATTGGAGCTCTGCCAGTCTCAGAGTAAAAAGTGCAACCCGAAAAAGTTGGCATCGTTAAAATTCAGCCAAAAGAAAGCCAAGCTATTTCTTTGTCTTTACAATATACTTTAATACAAAATTTTTGAATATAAAATGTCGTTACTAAAATCAGATCGACTTGGCATTAAAAAGGCCAGGTGTCAATCATAGCAACGTACAAAAAAAAAACGGTTTTCAGAGGCGTCATGCAAACGAGATATATCCATTAAAAATTTATTTTTAGAACTATAATGATCTGCTCGAAAAGTAATAATAGCTTTTAATGTAAACACAAGTATAATAAATAGGAACTGAAACGACTATATTTGTTTTATTAATAGATACATATGCTATAAATACGCTGGTAACGGCTTTTGAATTACATTCTCAAAATAAATAATTATAGCTAAAATGATTTAATTCTTTCGGGGAAGAAGTATAAACAAAATTACTTTTCAAAAACCCAGATATAAAAATTGCTTTATTTTATTCAGAGAACAATGTGCTTGTAACTATTGAAAGACAAAGAAATGCTATTAAATGAAACATTTTTTATTTGAAAAGAAAACGGGAAATTCTATATAATTAACTAATTGAATTACATAAATTTCAAAAGATTTTTTTTATTACCTATATTAATCCCTCTTTTTGTTATTTATTAAATTTGAATAAATAAATAAACTTTTACAGAACATATGTGTGAACACTCAGACATATATCTTCCCTTCGACTGGCAAAAAAATATAACTTTCTTTTGCTACCTGTATAGAATTGCATATACAAAACATTAACATGTGCAAAATAGAATAATATTCAAAAACACTTACCAAAGACGTACACTTGAAAATGATATTACATTACAAAGATTATATGAATGCTTAAAAGAATGAACAAAGATAATATATGAAATATAAACACTAATTCAAACAAAAAATTTTACACATATTTAAAAAAAAAACACTAGTGCAACCAAAAGTTTTAAAATAAAATGTCATGACATAACAAAAATAACTTGACGTCATAAATGCGCAAAAATGTGGCTTCTAGAATATAATATAAAACGCAGTCTTATTCAGTAAATTGAATTAACATATGAATGCCTGCATATTTGCTGCAGTCCAACAATGTTCCTTTTATATGCCACAAAAACTTTCAGCGAAAATATTTTTCTAGTTAAGAGTCTCTTTCATATCATAATTACCATTATCTGTTTGTATCAACATATACAGCTATATATAAAAAAAATGCTAAAATTCTAGTCACTAACGTTAGATTCATATATTTAAAAATATTAAATTTTCACATTAATATGCATAGTGAAACAGAGAAAAAATATATATATTACATATATCTATATATATTGTTGTAATGAACACATGTTCTAGCATATATATTATTGTAATATTTATTTGTCTAACACACATTGGTTACACATATTGTTAGAACGCATTGTTAGGACACATTGGCCAACGTTAAACAAAATTATGTACAAAAAAAAAAAAAAAAAAAAGAAAGAAAGAAAGAAACAGAAAAGTTTTCGTGTATATCACACAGGAAAGTTTTTAAAAAGACGCCGTTGGCAGTCAAAAAAAAAAAAAATAATCTTCCCTTAATCCTTACAAAAAAGGAAGTGTAATGATGTTAACTTAAGGCTAACATCCTAGCGGGACAGGGCGTGTTGAAAGACCTGCACTGTTAGGCACAGGCCTCCGTCCCCCAGCAGAGTCCACAGACTCCTGTAGGGACACCTCACCAAACCGAAAAATCAAGTGTCATAAATGTTGAGAAATAAATGTCAACAAAATTATAGATTCTCATCACGTATCCAATGTTGCTCTCCTGGGAGAAATTTTTTGAACGAGACAACATATATATAGGATAGGGTAATAAATAAGTAAAAAGAAAACTAATTGCCAAAAATTTTGAGTGATGAGAGGGAATGCCAAAATAAGGGGAAAATTTAGACTGCAGATTGAACAAACCAAACACATGTTGTACACCAAAAATCAATCGTCAACTTATAAAATTTAGTTGTATGTATATTATTATTACTATTATCATTAATAATAAATATCCTATGTATCTAACATCCATTCCATTGAATTATTTCCATTAAATATATTTCAAATATCTAACATTTGTTTAACATTAACCCAACAATAATAGATAGTAAACTTTAAACAAAAATACATTATTGTACCTTAATTAATAATTTAAAATTCAAAATACGATTTACAAGCATTTACTTTATCATTACTAGTATTATTATTTTTTAACTAACAATAATAAATATATGTATTATTTAACAACACTGCCAAGCAAGAAATAGTCTTCAAGTAAAGCAGACAACGGAAAACGGTGGGCCAGCCACACACAAGAAAAGAAAAAAAATAAAGACGAGTTCCTGCACAGCAAACAAATACACCCAAGACGTCTCTTGCAAATGCATTTGTGATGTAAAATACATGCATCAAACTTTTTGAGGAAAAAAAATAAACTAATTGCGATTTCTTACATTATAAGAATGGGTAGAATTATTGCTAACATTATGTGTTACATTGGAGCTGGGCTCAGTAAACAAATAGTTGCGTCGAGGAGGAGCAATAAGGAGTCTATCAATATTAACTCTGAAATCTTTATTATTAGGTGCATGTAATCTCTTAATGGAAAAGGAAACGGGTGAGTGTTTTTGTACAACTATAAATGGGCCAGAATACTTGGGTTTAAATTTATCTATTGATTTCAAGTATACAACATCATGAACAGCAACAGGCCTCAGTTTTGCACGTTTTTGAAAATTTTGATATCTTTTGTTTTGATTTTCTTTAATGTTAGAATATGCTTTGTTATAGATGTTATCTAAGTCTTGTAATAATTTATATATGTCTACATTTTTATCTAAAAATGGTTGATTTATAAATTGGTCAAATGTATCAAATATTAAGGACAGTTCCCTACCAAAATGAAGTAGGTTAGGTGAAAACAATGTGGATGAATGTGTTGAACCATTATAAAGTGATTTATGTATAGCTAATGAATTTTCAAAAGAATACCCCTCAGAAAGTAAAGTATTAATTGAGTACTTTATAGATTTATTTACCCTCTCGGAAATCGAGTTACTTTGGGGGTGAGCGACAGATGAATGTAGAATTTTTATGCGAATCATTGAAAATATTATAAAGATTTCATGTAAATTGTTTGACAAGATCTGATAATATTACTGACGATCTACCAAATGTTGTAAAGTAATTAAATAAACATTTAACTATTTTTGATGTGGAAGTGTCTTTTAATTGAAATAATTCAATGTGTCGAGAAAAATGGTCAATCACAGTCAAAACTGAATGTCCATCTATAAAAGGACCAACCAAATCGACACTAATAGTATGCCGTGGATGTGTTGGAGTATAGGTGGGTTGTAGAGGAGCTGGAGGTGTGTTATGATGTTTATTTTGCAGACATAAACTACACGAAGCAACAAAATTTAAAGTGTCTGTGTACATACCATTCCAATAATATCTATTTGATAAAAATTCATATGTTTTTGTCAAACCGAAGTGAGAAAGATGTGAAATAGTTAAAACTTTAGATTTTAAAGAATGTGGAACAACAATGAGATATGAAAAAGTATTATTATGCAAATTTTGTTTCTTGTACATTAAAACTTTAGAATCCAGATGAATAAAAAGGTTATCATTATTTTTTGAAAAACCTTTTCTTAAAATTTGTTTGTAAATAATTGACAATTTAGGATCACTCTTTTGCTCAGATACAAATGTATTGTTTGAAATTTCCAACAGGAGATCTTTATTGTCAGTATTACCAGAAACTAGAAAATTACTGAATTCATTTTGTTGCACAGACTGAGTAGAAGTGGAAATTTGATTAATTGAATGTGTGTCATCTTGTACAATAGGAAGAGGTTGAGAACTGTATATTAATTCTGGATTTGTTTTTAAATTTTGTTGATTATTTGAGAAGTCTGATCTTGATAAATAATCCGCTAAAACATTTATAGGGCCAAGAATATGTTCAAATTCAAATGAGTATTCAGATAATTCTAACAACCATTTAGTAGTTAAATCAGCAGGACTATTTGTTTTTCTATGTTTTTAATGGAGCACTGTCAGACAAAATGATAAACCTTCTGTTATATAAGTAATATTTGATGCTATTACAGATTTATAAATGGCCATTAATTCAAGTTTGATAGCCGGATATCTTTTTTCAGACAGTTTAAGTGATTTAGAGAAAAAGGCGACAGGTAATAATTGATTGTCATACTTCTGCATTAAAATCCTGCAATAGCGATATTTGACGCATCCGTATTCAGAAAGAAAGTTTTGTTCTAATCAGGTAATCTCACCATAGGTGGGTTTAAAAATATATCTTGAAATTTCTTAAAAATATCCTGATAATGTTTATTCCAAATAAATTTTGTCTTTGGTTTAGTCAATTCAATAAGCGGTTGAATTAATTTAGAAAAATTATGAATAAGAGACTTATAAAAAGTTACAACTCCTATGAAGCGTTTTAATTGTCTTTTTGTTGTAGGTGTAGGGAAAGAGTTTATTTTAATGATATTTGACTCAATTATAGAAATTGAATTATTGTCTATGTGAAATCCCAAATAATTTACAGCACTCTTATGAAATGTACATTTACTAGGAGCTAACGTTAAATTATAATATCTTTAGAATTCTCTCAAGTTTAACACATGTCTCTTCAAAACTATTTTCACCAAAGATGAAATCATACTGATACGCGTAAATTCCATCTATGTTAATTTTATCAATCAAAGAATTCGTAAGTGCTTGGTACTGAGAAGCCGCGTTTTTAAGACCAAAACAGAGTCTATTAAATTTGAAACTGCCAAACATTGAAGTAAAAGTAATTTTATCCTGTAAATGTTCAGGTAAATCAATTTGATGATATGCCTGTTGGAAGTCAAGACAAGTGAAAAATTTATACGCAGATAAATCAGCGATTATATTTTGAAATTTAGGTAATGGATAAGAAGAACCTTGAATTATAGATTTTAACATTCTTAAATCTAACGCGAGTCGAAATTTCTGTTTACCAGATCCATCTTGTTTTTTCTTTACCAACAAAATTGGGCAAGCCCATTCCGAGCAGTTTCGCTCAATAATCCCAGCCTCTACCAACTGGTTAATTTGATCTCTAGCTTCCTGCTGTAAAGCCTGAGGAATGGGAAAGGGCAAAGTCTTAATTGGATAATCACTTAAAATTTTTAAATCTGGTACAACCTTGTCAGTATGACCAAGAGTTTTCATATTTTTAGAAAATGCCGCGAAATTTCTTAGTAAAATTTGTTTTAACTTTGTTGCATGAGCCCCATTGAGATGTTTAACATCAAAGTCCATGGGTGTTAAATCTTGTTTTCTCATGTTTAATACATCACTAGAAGGTTGAATATAATCAATAAATTGTGAATCCTCTGAAATTTCAACACTATCATTTTGTTTTGAACCATAGTCAATAATTTGTTCGATTTCTTTTATTGTACCAATATTTGAATGTTTGTTTACATGCAGACTTCTATTAGTGTTATTTTTGTTAGAATATTATAGATTCCGAAATTCATATTTAATAATTAATCTAAAACTCTTCATTTAAAAGACTCTAATTTTTAGTATGCGTGTAGATGTATCAAACTTAATGTTCCGCATTTTTATCACACCCTGCAGTTTTGTCAATGTAGATGTATCCTCTTTTATATCTTTCGCCTCTGCAAAAGTTGTTCAGTTGTGTATATGTATGTGGTTTGAATAAGAAGAACGAGCCTTTGGCTCGCTCTATGAAAACAGCATATTTTAATAAATAATCAAGAAAATTCACATTCACAATTAATTTTTACTCAATATTTAATAACTAGTGAATAACTTGAAAATGCTTCTAGATTTATTTTCAGAATACGAAGCACCAAATTCGAGATGTAATGAAGCAGTGGAGAGCACAGAAAGGAAAACAGCTGTAAGATAAACATTTTCTTTATGTAAGAAGATTTACAGGTAAGCGAAACTTTACTTACCTATATCTATGCTGAAGTTATTCTAAAAATATTGAAATTTTGAATACATGATATTTTTTAACCCATTCATGGTCACGCCATTTTTAGTTTTTTCGTTTCAAAGCCATTTTAGTGGGATGTGTTTTATATATTTTTAAGTCATTAAGTACTAATAATATTACAAATTTATCAGGAATACTGAGAAACTGATTGTTTTCTATTTAGCAAATTCGTAGCAATGAATAAATGATTTAGAAATAAAAAACTCTGACCGTGTATACACGTTCATGACCATGAAAGGGTTAAAAGGTAAATAAGAGTTAAAATCGTACTCACGCCTAAATCAAAAGGAATATTTTATTCCATTAACAGATTATGAACTTGATCTCAAAATAGAACTATAAAAAGAAATAGTTGATATTTATATACTTATATATTAACAAATACTAAAACAAACTGTTTACATTATTCAAATAAACTGTTCTTGGTGAAATAAAATAAATAAACACCATGAACTTATTTAAGGAAACTAACATTGAGTCGCTCAATGCAAATAATTACGATATATGGAAGTTTAAAATTGAAAATTTGCTTCAAAAAGATGATCTATTTATCGTTATTACTGATGAGACTCCCACACCCATTACAGACGCATGGAGGTCAAAAGACCGCAAATCGCGTGCAATTAACAATTTATTATTTGATAATGACCAGATTATTTACGTAAAGAATCTCTCCACTGCTCGCCAATGCTGGGAAACTCTTAAAAAAATACATGAAAGGTCATCGCTCTCAAGCAAACTCTTTCTTCTTCGTAAATTGTACTCAATTAAATTAGCTGAAGGAGGTGACATGACAGAACATATTACGAAAATATATCAAACGCGTGATAAATTGATAGCAATCGGAGAAAAAATAAATGATCAGCATATTTCAGCTTTGATGCTATGTTCCCTACCACCATCCTATGACGTATTAATTACGTCTTTGGAAAGTAGACAAGAAGCAGACCTTTTCCCGGAATTTATTAGATCAAAGCTAATTGACGAACATCAAAAAAGAGAGGAAAATAAAAAAGAAAACAATATTTCAGCTTTAAAGATTATGACTAAAACAAAAAATGAAAATACAAAATTTTGTAAATTTTGTAAACATAATAATCATAATATTGACGAGTGCTGGATTCTTAAAAAGAAAAATAATGCGAGATCTAAACAAAACACCAGATATAATAGTAACAAACAGCCCTTTAGATCTGCAATATGCTCTCACGATAGAGATAGCACAGACAAGATACAGATTTCGGCAACTGATAAAAAGAAATCAGATAAAGTTTTTACATTATATATGGGTATGAAATCAGATAATTGGTATATTGATTCAGGCTGTTTGACACATGTCTGCAACGATAAAAGTAAATTTTATGAATTCTATCCTAGCTCTTCGTGCGTCACAATCGCGAATGGGCAGGAAATAAAATCACTTGGACATGGATCTGTAAAATTACATACCATAAATTCGAATAATACACAAAACACCATACTATTAAAAAATGTCTTGTATGTACCGGATATTGAGACAAATCTCATATCTGTGAAAGGGGCAACAGAAAATGGGTGTGTGGCAGTATTTAAAGATAGATCATGCAATATAATGCATGAAGGTGAAACATGTATTGAAGGGTATATCAATAATAATTTACATGAATGTAAAATAAATTCTGATACAACACACACCATAAACATTGTGAAAACATGCGAAAATAAAAACTGCATAGACAAATGGCATGTTAAATTGGGTCATAAAAATATTAATCACATAAAACAGTTAGTAAAGAAAAACATGGCAACCGGGATAAAACTAGATGATTGTAAACACGATAATGTATGAGAAACTTGCATATTATCTAAATTAACCGACAATCCTTATCCCAAAAAGGCTCAGTTTAGGGCAACAAAATTTTTAGAGTTGGTTCACAGCGATTTATGCGGGCCGATGAAAACCCCCACGGTCGGTGGAAAGTATTATTTTTTGACATTTATAGATGATTTTAGTCGATTTACCGTTATATACCTATTAAGAAATAAGGACGAAGTTTTATCAAAATTGAAACAATACATAGCAATGACTTCAAATAAGTTCGGGAGAACTTTGCAGGCAATCCGCTCAGATAATGGAGGGAAATACACCGGAAAAGAATTCGATGAATATTTAGGAAAATTAGGCATAGACCATCAATTAACAGTCCCCTATTCGGCTCCTCAGAATGGCGTTTCTGAGCGTAAAAATCGAACTTTGGTTGAGATGGCACGTTGCTTATTAAAAGATGGAAATTTACCGAATTCTTTCTGGGGTGGGGCAATTAATACCGCTGTTTACTTACAGAATAGACTCCCGACTTCCGCGTGTGAATCGACACCCTATGAATTATGGATGGGTCGAAAACCTGACCTATCAAAATTAAAACCCTTCGGTTGTCGTGCCTATGCTTATGTGCAAAAGGTACACAGGGGAAAATTAGATAATACTGCCCAGCAAGGTATATTTGTAGGGTATGATAATAGAAGTATAGGGTATAGAATCTGTACGAATGGTAAAAACATAATTATAAGTCGTACTGTAAAATTTGTAGAACATGAAAATAAAGAAATATTAAATAATGAAACATTAAAAAATAATGATGAAAGACCTGATAACATAAAATTATCACCAAAACTGCAGATAATAGATTCGGAAGCAGAAAACACAGATGATAGCAGTTTGTCAGATAATTCACAAGACATACCGCGAAGATCGCAAAGATCTAATAGGGGGGTACCACCTGATAGATTTACGTTCACAGTAAACAATAAAAGTATTGAAGAACCG
This sequence comes from Salticus scenicus, assembly GCA_963930645.1. Classification (NCBI taxonomy): domain Eukaryota; kingdom Metazoa; phylum Arthropoda; class Arachnida; order Araneae; family Salticidae; genus Salticus; species Salticus scenicus. Next base: position 140,534,290 of record OZ005652.1, on the reverse strand, counting down.
AAATGTTGGGACGATATAATGAGTATGAAAGTTCCCATAGAGAAAGAAAATTGGATTAAAGCCACGTTAGAGGAAATAAACTCACTTAAGGAAAACGACACATGGGAATTAGTAGAAGCCTTGCCAGGAACTAAATAGGTAGTAAATAGGCATTTAAGGCAAAATTCAATAGTCAGGGACTAGTGGAAAAATATAAAGCAAGGTTGGTCGCCAAAGGATTTTCCCAAAAATATGGCATTGATTATGATGAAACCTTTGCACTTGTTGCATCACACACAACCATAAGAAGTTTTCTAGCAATGTCCCTGTACAAAAATTTAAGTTTAAGACATGTTGACATTAAGACGGCTTTCTTACATGGGGAATTACAGGAGGATGTATATATGCAGCAACCAGAGGGTTATGCTGCACCAGGCGAAGAGCATAAGGTTTTTAAGTTGAAAAAGGCCATCTATGGCTTAAAGCAGGCCGAGAGGGCTTGGAATAAGAAATTAAATGATACATTATGCAAATTAGGTTTCAATCAAAGCCAGTACGATAAATGTCTTTATAAAAGAAAACAAAATAATTCAACAACATATGTTCTAGTATATGTTGACGACTTATTAATTGCGGGTGAAAATAAAATTATAAACATGTTAATAGACAAATTAAAAGAAGAATATCCGTTGACAGACTTAGGCGAAGCTAAGTATTATCTAGGTATAAATTTAGAAAGACCCAGTAAAGGCACGATAACGCTCAACCAAGCGAACAAAATAATGGAACTAATTACCAAATTTGGGCTTGAAAATGCAAAACCGACAGATACTCCTATGGAGCCAGGCTACATAAAGCTAGTCGATAATGAAAACCTTCTACCGCACAACACCCAATACCGACAAGCTATCGGTGCGCTACTCTATATAGCCACGGTATCGCGACCGGATATTAGCACTGCAGTGGGGATTCTAAGCCGAAGGAATGAGTGTCCCAGATCAAAGGATTGGGAGGCAGTTAAGAGGGTCATACCCTATCTAAAAACAACAATTAACCTCAAATTAACATTTAGCAATAAAGAGGAGCCTATCCTGAGGGCATATGCAGATTCAGATTGGGCAAATGATGCATCCGATAGAAGATCAATCGCTGGAAATCTATTTATGCTAGGATGCAATCCCATCCAATGGAGCTCAAGAAAACAGAATTGTGTAGTTTTGTCCTCCGCTGAGGCAGAATATGTATCGGCAGCAAATGCTGCACAAGAACTAATTTACATTAAGAATTTATTGCACGAATTAGATCTAAACCAAGAGGAACCAATAACTTTGTAGGAGGATAATATGTCCTGCATCAAATTGGCAGAAAGCGATAAACATCATCATAAAACGAAGCATATTGATCTGCGATATCATTTGCTTCGTGAGAACATTAAAGAAAAGAGAATTGAAATGGTTTATAAAAGTTCAGAAACTATGATCGCTGACATCCTCACGAAGGCTTTGCCCAAAACTATATTCATCAAACATAGAAGTGAACTATTAAAATAAACTAGACTTTCAAAGTCTAAGTGGGGATGTTAGAATATTATAGACTCCGAAATTCATATTTAATAATTAATCTAGAACTCTTCATTTAAAAGACTCTAATTTTTAGTATGCGTGTAGATGTATCAAACTTAATGTTCCGCATTTTTATCACACCCTGCGGTTTTGTCAATGTAGATGTATCCTCTTTTATATCTTTCGCCTCTGTAAAAGTTGTTCAGTTGTGTATATGTATGTGGTTTGAATAAGAAGAACGGGCCTTTGGCTCGCTCTATGAAAACAGCATATTTTAATAAATAATCAAGAAAATTCACATTCACAATTAATTTTTGCTCAATATTTAATAACTAGTGAATAACTTGAAAATGCTTCTAGATTTATTTTCAGAATACGAAGCACCAAATTCGAGATGTAATGAAGCAGTGGAGAGCACAGAAAGGAAAACAGCTGTGAGATAAACATTTTCTTTATGTAAGAAGATTTACAGGTAAGCGAAACTTTGCTTACCTATATCTATGCTGAAGTTATTATAAAAATATTGAAATTTTGAATACATGATATTTTTCAAAAGGTAAATAAGAGTTAAAATCGTACTCACGCCTAAATCAAAAGGAATATTTTATTCCATTAATAATTTTTAACATATAATTGAAATTTTACTCTATCATATTTACTGTTGCTATTTTGTTTCTGGGAATGATCAATATTAACTATTGAATCCAAAAAAATTAATTTAGAAGAATTTTTTTTACACTGAAATAAATAATCACCTGTGGAAACTTTGGGACAATAAACAGTAATAGAAGACTCTCCTTTTGGTTGTAAAATAAGTTTTTGACCAGTTTTTACAGATAGTTTCTTAATTTGAGTATGCATATTAAGATTTTCTTCATGGTCGCTATATGTGTTTGTTATGGGAATACATAGGTCTTTTATTTTTAACAGGGACCTCTGCATATCTAATATGACGTGATATTGTTGAATAAAATCATAACCTAAAATAACCTTAAATGCAGAAACTTCAGGAATATCTACAATAAAAAATTTCTGTGAAAAAAATTGGTTCTGAATTTTGAAAGTAGTTTGTATAGAAGATGAAAACTGTACATTCGAATTTACCGTTTTAATTGTGACATGGGAAGATAGATGTTTATATTTCAAACTTTTTTTTAATTTATTATATGTACTTTAAGCCAGCAAACTGACAGAACTACCAGTGTCCAAAAGTGTGTTTACTTTTTGCTTATCTACCAAAATTTTAATCAGAAGTAATTTTGGAGAATTTACATGAACATTAAAAATGTTCTCCATTTTATCACTAGTATTTTGAGTAGACTTGGAATCAGAAATTTTTGAGATTTGTTGGGTCTGAGAAGCAGTAGAATTTACCAATCTATCACTAGATAATTTAGGTAGGTTAAACTCATAAGAACTATCCAAACAAAAATTTTGTGCTGATGCTCTAGTCTCTAGTCAATACTTGAGATGTAATTGCATCAGCTAGACTACATCTCTGAACTCGTTTAAATTATCTTTTCTTTTATTATAATTACTCCTGTCATAATCTTTACCTTTAGTTTGATTTCTCTGCCATCTAAAGCACCTAGTGGCAATATGGCCTTTTTTATTGCATAATTGGCAAATAGGGGAAGAATAATACCTGTTTTTATTTTGATTACTTTTGAAATTTTGAGTCCTAAATTTATAGTTTTGTCTTAGGTCTAAAAACAGTAGACAAAATGATCTATCTTGCACTGGGGAGTCATGTGTATGGTTAATTTCATTAGATTTATTAGCAAAAGACAGATTATTTATCTTATCTGTTAACTCAACTAACTTTTCCGAAAGAGTATTGACAACCGGATTATTTAAACTTAACTGCAATAAGGAGTCATTGGCATTTATATCCTGCAATTTTTGTGCTCTATTTACTGCATTTTGATATTCAGAGATTCCCTGCTCTTGAATTTTAACTCTGATATTTAAAGGAATCGTTGAAATAAACTTGGTATATTTTATAGAATTCAAAGCACTTGTATCCTTAATTTGAGCATATACAACATCAGCTAATATATTTAATCTATGAGAAAAATTTCTAATTGACTCTTGTGGTAAAAGTATCAAATTGTTAAATTCCACAAGAGCCTGAGTACTGCGCATTGGAGCAAAAAAATTCTTAAATTCATCCTTAATAAATTTCAAGTCCGTGGATTTATATAGTAAAAGAGATTGAGTCATAAATTTTAATGCAGGGCCAGTAAGTTTACCTTTCAAAATTGCCACTGACTCTTCTGAATTTAGCTTATTTAATTTTGCATATGACTCAACCTGATCGAAAAAAAACTCAAGTAAGGATGAATCACCATCAAAGCTTAAAATATTAATGTTAATATTTTTTTTACTAGCCATCCTAATTAAGTATGTTTGCTCAAATTATTTACCAATATATATTCAAAACTTTATGAGTAAGAAAAAAAAATAAATTACATTAAGGTCTACAAGCACAAAATACTATCCATTTTTCGCAAGCAACAAAAAAATTATATATGATAAAATATTCCACTGAAATAATACGTAAAATTACCAATGTATACAAAATTCAAAAAGATATTCTGATATAGAATATATAAATATAAATATATATATAGAATATATATATAGATATATATATAGAATATATATATATAAATTACATTAAGTTTAATATGCAAAGAAAAATACCAATCATCATGAAAAATATATATATATATATACTTATATGGAATAAAATACTTTATTAAAATTTTATGCAAAATTAAATATTTTTGTTACTTGAAAATTGTATTCATAAACACCTAATATCAAAAATAAAATGAAAAGTAAAGTAAAGTAAAACCCCAAATATAAGAAGGAGAAAACATTTATATCTAGAATTTCCATAAACCTTAACCCAAATTGTTATTCCATTCACTCATTTATTCCATTATAATTATTTCAAGAATTTATATATATCTTTATAAAATTTCAACACAAACGCAAAAACCCAATTTCAAAAATTTCTATCCAAAATATATAAATTTAGATATCATATCCAAGAATCCCTGTTTTTTTTTTTTTTTTTTTTTTTTTAATATTACAATTATTATTATTATTATTACTTACTGAAAAAAAAGGAAATCTCAATTTTATATTAAATAACAAGGACCCTTGGTGAAAAAATATATAATTTCAATAAAATCTGTATATTATATATTTTATTTAATAAAACAAAAACACAAACTTCCATTCAAATATCTAAAATATAAGATAAAAATTTAGACTTACCACCTCTTGAAAATGACTTGGTTGAGAGAAAAAAAGAAAAAAAAAATATTTCGTATGAAAAAAAAACTTTATCAATTTATTTTTATTAAATTTCTTCAATTAAATGTTTTGTAAAGTTATCAGATGTTTATTTATGCTTTCATTCCATTTTCTATTATTTTCTATTCTTTCTGAGTTTATTTCCACTAAAAAGAGTTTCACAATAGTTATATTTCAGAGTACCATTACCTACAGCGATCAGTTATAAATGAACACAAAATTATTCACTTGAAGAGTCCAAAAAAATACATTAACATTATACTTATGGAAAAAAAAAAAAAAAAAAAAAATGCTGATTATGCACACGAAATTATCGTTGCGGACTTCAAAATTGCACAAAACATTCTGCGGTGCTGGTCTCGAACCAGTGAACTAAAAAGATTTTACCGTAGACCACGGAAAAATCACTACAATGTCGAACAATATCTTTTCTTTAAAAATGTGAAGCGACAGCTGACACTATTTTACGTGAACAAAATCCGCACGTTGAAAAAATAATTGTAGAAGTGTATTACTGGACACGCACATTCATGAAGAAATACAGTATTCATTACTGCATACGCACTTTTGCTGGTGCATACTTGGAAACAAATATATCAAGATGATGGCCACAACAGAACGCATATATTCTATGACTTTCCACGGAGTGAAGAATTCTCCAGATACTCGATGAAGAGGAGAGGCACACTCGTAAAATTTTGTCTCTCGGTCTGCTACTTTTCTTCACAACAAATATCTGCACTTTTTAATAAAATGTTCGGTCCTTTCCGTCCTCTCCCCCGCGTCACCAAAATACCAAGGGAGCTGGCAGGCACCATAAGTATACCATATTGAAAAATCACACCCAGATCCATAGTTGATTAGCCGTGATAAAATGCTGAAAAAAACTCAATTTGCAGATAAAGCAAAAGAAATAATCACTTGAACAGGTCCTTTATTAATAGAACTAAAATAAATGTAATTTTACTAAATCAGTCACATCTTGTTAATTATTGAGAAAAAGAACACAATTCCATACGGTAAATGGTACGGGAGGCGAAGAGGATGCCGTCAAAATTACTTCCTTTTTAAGCGAAGATTATTGGAGCTCTGCCAGTCTCAGAGTAAAAAGTGCAGCCCGAAAAAGTTGGCATCGTTAAAATTCAGCCAAAAGAAAGCCAAGCTATTTCTTTGTCTTTACAATATATTTTAATACAAAATTTTTGAATATAAAATGTCGTTACTAAAATCAGATCGACTTGGCATTAAAAAGCTGCGCCAGGTGTCAATCATAGCAACGTACAAAAAAAAACGGTTTTCAGAGGCGTCATGCAGACGAGATATATCCATTAAAAATCTATTTTTAGAACTATAATGATCTGCTCGAAAAGTAATAATAGCTTTTAATGTAAACACAAGCATAATAAATATGAACTGAAATGACTATATTTGTTTTATTAATAGATACATATGCTAGAAATGCGCTCGTAACGGCTTTTGAATTACATTCTCAAAATAAATAATTATAGCTAAAATGATTTAATTCTTTCAGGGGAGAAGTATAAACAAAATTACTTTTCAAAAACCCCGATATAAAAATTGCTTTATTTTATTCAGAGAACAATGTGCTTGTAACTATTGAAAGACAAAGAAATGCTATTAAATGAAACATTTTTGATTTCAAAAGAAAACGGGAAATTCTATATAATTAACTAATTGAATTACATAAATTTAAAAAGATTTTTTTTTATTACCTATATTAATCCCTCTTTTTGTTATTTATTAAATTTGAATAAATAAATAAACTTTTACAGAACATATGTGTGAACACTCACACAAATAGAAAATAATTTTTTGTGCCTATCAATAATAACTATCAATTTCATTATGATTTGTAAAATAATAATAATAATAATAATAATGGAGAGTAATAAAATAAAATGCGGTTTATCGAAATACCTATCACAAAACACAGTGCTTTGTAATTCTTTCGGGTATCCAGAACCAGTGATGATATTGAACCCATTTTTAAAAGAAAGCATCTCATCGTAAACTTGAGTATCATATATCAGTTTATAGAAATTCCAAGAATATTTAGTGGACTTAGAGAATGGATATACAACATACAAACAGGCAGGTAGATAAGCAAACCGAAACAATGTGCTTTATAGAAATACCTCACATAGAAAACAAAGCTTTGGGGTTCTTTTCGGTGTCCCTGCACCATAGTGAACTTGAATAACATGTATCAGTTTCAAGGAATTCCATGAATATTTTCCAGATTTTGAACGCGGGCAGACAAATGAATAAACCGAAATTATGAACACTTTTCATATTTGTTAGAAAGTGTTAAGAATGTAATTCATAAAATTACCATAAAAGTTAAATAAAACATCTTTCGAAAAAAATTTCTTCTACATGGTCAAAAAAAAGACACATCTACAGAAGCAAAAGACAACAACAACAACAATAATAATAATAATAATAATAATAAATGAAGAAAATGGAGGCAACAAATAGAAAATAAAAGTGGACAGTCAATAATAAAACATGCAGTATAATGGAACAAAATATTCAGAAATAACATGGGAATAAATACTAGTTTGAAATTCAACAGCTCAAGGGGAAAAAAACTAAAGCAAAATAATTAATAAATTAAAACAGCATATACAAAATAAATAAAAACAATATATACATATACTAGTACATAATCCCGTCAAAAATGACGGAATGTGAAATCAATTAAGGTAGCTAATCAACGAAGGCTTTGCCTGTTTCGCTGGTCACTATATTTAAAGGAAACTCTTTTCTATATCGCTTTATAAACAAAAAAACAAAAATTTTAAAAAAATCATGACATTGCTCAAAAGCTCACTTCCTGTCCTCGATGCCTTTGGCAGCGACCCACTCATTCGCAGAATCTCGGGTGCCTGTCCCTATATTGCCTATGACAATAGCAGTGGTCTTCCATTTGGGTGCTTATCAGATGACAGTTTCGAAACGGACAATATCGAAAAAATTGAAGTAGCAATTTTATATTTAAATCCCAGTTACGTATGAACAACACTATACGTGGTGTACATAATATTTTCTTTCACGTTATTTTCTATATTTATTTGATTTATTCGATCAACTGTAAAATGACAACAATTTCACGTAAAATATAATATTACAATATGCTATGATCGGCTACAACTATCGCATGAGACAATTAATTTTTTGTGGTTATAATAGTAGTTGAGTTAGTTAATAGTAGTTGATATGTAGAAAAATATATAAATAATTAATTAAATATGTAAATCTGATTATAGTATAACCTTAATATAGTTCCCCTTGTCGACTTTTCAATTTGTATCGCCATTTCAGACAAAAACACATAATTTATGCAATTACATTTTCTGTTTTTTTTCTTTTTCCCTTCCTTTTCTTTCTTTTCTGTTTTGCAATATTTTATAATTTATTTATATTTTTGATGTTCTATCTTGGCTTAAAGTGGCTTTCACAAAAGTAGAGCCCTTGACGAAAAATGTCCAACCTATTTCAGCATCAAAATTTTAAAATATTACCAGGATTATCAATGAATTGGCTTTCATGCTAAGCGCGATTCATCCGTACCAAAAACATACTATTTAAACAAAACAAAAAGAAAAAAGTATAAAATTGAAGCATATTAAAAAAAAAGGTTATGGTTGTTTTTTTAACTCCATTTTCATTTTTTCAGATGCATGGGCAAATTTAATATTTTATAATTTTTTTTTTTTTTTTTTCGCTTGAAAGCATATTTCATTTTATGCTAAAAAAAAATAATAATTAATTAATTAATTAAAAGTTAATTTTTTTTTGGCAAGAATTATAAATTTAAATGTCCAATTTTGAAATCATTACCATTTTCATATTTTAATTAATTTTAAAAAATCTAATCAAAACTTTGTTACAAATAATGTACCAAATGAAAGGAGTGATTTTCCTGAATCCGTCGGACTAAACAGCTTATCGATCGGACAATTAGTTTTTTTTTTTTTTTTTTTTTTTTTTTAATTAACCAAAGTATGAAAATTAGGTCGCAACATGCTATATAGATGAGTACGAACCGGAATCGTCTCGTCTCTTGCAAATGATATAAATAGATAAGGCCGTACACAAGGGGAGAATATTGAGGGGTTTTCATATCTTTTTGATATGATTTGATATTGAACATAGAGAACGCATACGAGACATTTAGCGTGTTTGTTCTATGACTGAATGTTCTATTTACACATTTACAGAATATGTACAAACATAGAAAATATATACATAGATGTACAACTTACAGCGCCGTCTGATGGATACTGCAGGATACTACAATCTCCCACACTAAATTTGTTGACCTATAAAATTGAAAGATATAAACTGTAAAGAAAAGAATATACATATATTGATAATACAAGTTTTCTGTAAAAGTCATATTACGTAGTCCGAAAGATATTGTGAAGGTCGTCTTGTCCTCCCTGATCTTCGATACACAGTATGGGTGTTTGAAGTTGAGTTATTACAAGGTGTTGGTGTTAATGTTGCTGAGTGGTCTCTGGATGTTAAATGGTTTGCTCACGAGTCCTTTATCATTTCTCTGGATACGCAACTCTGTTAGCATATCATCTACCCTTGAAGTTGGTGAATTATCACACATTTGTGTACTTGTAGTGAACGTGACATGTTTTGATGATTTGGAACTATTTGTTGCCTTTGATTGATATTTATCTGTCAGAGGCACTCGAGTTGAAACTAATTGATTTATGTGTCGTTTCAGGGTACGCCCTGAGTCCAGCTTCACTAGGTAATGACGAGTCCCCAGTTTACGAATAACAACACCAAACTGCCATATTCCCAAATTGTCTTGGTACATACGAGCCTGAATTCTCTCTCCCTTGGATAAAGCTCGTACTGGGTCACTGATAAAATTTCATTGACGAGTTGATTTTGGCAGAAGTGCATCCAATTCTATACGAATTTTACGATGAAGATAGAGTTCTTCTGGAGATTTACCACAGCTTAGAGGAGTAGCACGATAACGGAGCAATATTTTCTGAACTTTTTCTTTAATGGTACCAGCTTCATTTGTCATTGACTTCAGACGTCGTTTAAAGGTTTGCACATTTCGTTCTGCCAAGCCATTTGTGGCAGGATGCCCTGGGGCTATAAACCTTTGGACTATTCCACAAGTGGTGCAGTACGTTCGAAATTCTTCGCTTGTGAGTATGGGCGCATTATCTGATACAAGTATTGAAGGAAATCCGTGAGTTGAGAAAATGTTTTTTAAGAGATTGATTGTTGAGCTAGTATTTGGAGCTGACTTTGACATGCGTATTTCTACCCACTTTGACTTTGCATCGACACATATAAAAAAATACTGATTTTGGAAGGGACCGGCATGATCTATGTGTATTCGTTCCCAATTATCTTTAGGGTTATCCCAAGGGTGTACAGCAAATTTTGGTGGATTATTACGCGTGTTAGCACATTCTTTACAGCTTTTTACTAGATTTTCAATGGCTTGATCAATTTTTTCCCAGTAAACATATCGTCTAGCCACCTGCTTCATTTTTGTTATGCCGATGTGAGTGGCATGTAATTCTTTTAATACTGTTTGACGGAAAGTCTCTGGATTGTAGATTCTACGACCTTTAAAAATGATTCCATTTTGTAATGAGTAATCAGTATTATAATTATCGCCTAACAAAAGTTCCTTTTCCATAGTTGATAATTTTGGATCTTTTTCTGTTTCTTTAGCAATAGTTTCAGACGTGAGGATCACATTAGAAATTTGATTCACAGCTTGTAAATTTATGATGTCATCATCTTGTAGAATTTTTGGATCGCTTAATTTAATGGAAGCTCTTGATAGATAATCAGCATTTATATGATCTTCATTTCTTCAGTGTTGAACTTTATAATTATATTCACTCAAAAATGTAGCATATCTGAGTAATCGAGATGACGTAAATGTGGGAATTTTAGCATCATGATGAAAAATTCCGTATAGAGGTTTATTATCTGTTATAAGGTTAAATTCTTTACCGTAGATATAGGTATGAAACTTTTGAACTGGGAATTTGATTGCTAAAGCTTCCCTATCCAATTGACTATAGTTCTGCTCTGCTACTGTTAATGAGCGAGATGTAAATGCTACTGTTTTTTCAATACCATTGACTATATGTGATAGGACTCCTGAAATGCCTGTTGGACTGGCATCACATGCTACAATCATTGGTAACGATGTGTCATAGGGAGTTAAAACCCTATCACTAGCTATTTCTTGTTTTAATTTCATAAATGCTGATTCACAAGAAGATGACCAGTTAAATTTGATGTTTTTCCTAAGTAAACATCTTAAAAGATATGTCAGAGTTGAGGTATCGGGTATAAATCTGGAATAATACGTAACTATACTTAAGAAACGTCTTACATCATCAGTATTTTGAGGTCTAGGAACATGAATTATTGCCTCAACTTTTTTTGGACATTTTGAAATTTTATTTTCTTCAATTATATATCCCAAATAAGAAATGGATTTTTTGAAGAACTGACATTTTGATTTATTGACATGTAAATCATATCTCTTTAGACGTTCTAAACATCTAATCAATCGCTCGCTACATTTGTTTATCGTTTCACCATGGATGACTATATCATCGAAATAAGTTGTGACTCCTTGTAAACCCTCTAAAATTTGGTCTAAAATTCTGTGAAATTCATTAGGTGCTGTTTTGATTCCAAAAGATAACCGATTTACTTGAAATGTTCCTCTGTGCGTCGAAATGGTTTGTATAATTTTACTACTGTCATCAACTGCTACATGTAAATATGCTTTATATAAATCTAGGGTGCAAAAGACTTTTGCATTACGTAAACTATTTAAGATTGCATTGATTCTCGGAATTGGATAATGAGCTGCTTGTTGTTGAGGATTAACGGCGACTTTATAGTCGACACATAAGCGTACTGATCCATCTGGCTTAGGTACAACGACCAGTGGTGAACCCCAGTCACTACAGTCAACTTTCGTAATAATATTATCACGCTCAAGTGCATTCAGTTCTTACTCAACTTTGTCACGTAAGGCAAAAGGAACATCACGGGTGTGTGAGTGTTCTCACACATATGTCCTTTAAAAGCTTATTTATTTATCCAAATTTAATATATAACAAAAAGGAGGGATTAATATAGATTATATAAAATAAATCTTTTTAAATTTATCTAATTCAAGTAATTAATTATAGAGAATTTCCCGTTTTATTTTTAAATCAAAATTTTCATTTCTTTGTTCTTCTATCGTTAAAAACACATTGATCTAGGAATAAAATAAAGCAATTTTTATATTGGGGTTTGTGAAAAATAGTATGTGTATACATTTTCCCCGGATGGATTAAATCTATTTAGCCATAATTATTTATTTTCAGAGGGTAATTTAAAAAGCCGTTATCAACATATTTCTACTATATACAGCTATTAATAAAATAAAACAAGCATTTGATTTCATGTTTATTACCCTTGTTTGTTTATGTTAAAAAACCTATTATTATTTCAAGAGGGTCATTATAATTCTAAAAATAGATTTATAATGATGTTTGATAGTCTGGGCGTCGCCTTCTTTGTTCATTGAGAGTTAAAGGTCATTTGACATTGCATTTCAACAATGCCAATCTCCGGGGTTGCGATTTTAAGCTATCTGTGGCTAGCAGATTTAGTGTATCTTTTCGCTTTTCATCAAGTACTAAGTAGACGTAAATTTTTGAGGTCCTCCTCCCTCTCTGTCTAGTTGATGGGGATAGAATTTTTGTATCTGCTTACGAGTATAGGAATGAAATGTAAAGTCATTGGTGACTGCAACCTGAATATTATATTGCTGCATTAATAAATCACAGTACTAAAATGATGTGTCCTGATTACTTCGACGTAAAGACTTCTACTTTATATTTTTAAGAATTCTACGATCCGGCTTTTGTGTGAAACGAACCTGACTGTACTAGGCAATAGTATAACGGGCTTTTAAACATACTGGCTTTGCGTTTTCTCGAAGATTTAAAGAGCATGTAAAATGGGGAATTTTCCCTACTTTTGGTTCGAAAATTTCAGAAAATTGATTAATTATATCATCAATAAGGTTGGAGTTAGATATAGATTTCACTTTGAGATTGTTGTATTTATTCGCATTATCGAGTTCAAATAGGTTTATTTTTAATCGACGTATCCATGTTCTACCTAATACAGGTGTAAACATGTCTGGTATTATAAACAAGATTTCTCTGCACCGTTGATTCTTATATTTAATTGGTACTTCTACTACTCCTAATGGCTCAAAAACACCATGTGTATGATCGAAATTTTACACGTGTAGGGTGGATTTCACTTTTTAATTTCAAGGAATCGAAATTTCGTTTAGGTAACAATGTATAGCCTGCGCCTGAATCTACTTCAAATTTTTGCATCTTTATTTCGATTTGTATTTCAACATAAAAATTTTCCGCATGTGATAATGAATTAGAAGTATCTTTAAAAATATCTATGACCCTGGTAACACTGGAAAACAAATCAATAGCATCGATATCTGTCATATGATCATTTTGTTCTAAAACATTTTCAACTGATCGAATTTTTTGTTCTTTTGTTTTCTTTAGCAAAGTATATATGCAAACTTTCTGAACATGACCAGTGCGATGGCAAGCTTAACAATACAATTTTTTATAATTTACACGACATTGGCGTGATAGATGATTTTCACGGCCACAACGAAGGGATGTATTATGAATACCAAGTTCACGAAAATTTAATGGTGTTTTTTTTCTGGAAACAGAACGGGTGCGCTTGCTAGAAAAATCACGTTTTCTATCTTTAGAATTATTTCTCGAAATACTATTCTTCCTAATTTTACAAATTTTATTTATATCTTCAGTTATTTTTGATGAATGATTTTTTGATAATTCTGCGTTATTTCATTTAGAAGCTTCATAAGCTAATGCCTGTGTAACTGCTTTATCGAATGTTAAATCAGGTATTATTAACAACTGTTCTCTAATATTTGAATCTTTTAATCCTCGAACAAATTGGGCTCGTAAAAATAAATCTGATACAGATTTTCCACATTCACAATTAAAATCACAGGTAGATGTATATTTTCGGAGAGCCGCTATGTAGGCTGCTATCGTTTCGCTTTCAGATTAGACTCGAGATAGAAAACGATGTTGTTCTATAATAACATTAGGTGGTGGACACAAATGTTTTTCTAAAGTTACTATAAGTTCATCATATGTTAATTCATTAGGTAATTTAGGAGCAATCAAGGATGTTAATAAGTTGTATAATTCTGAACCGATACTATTAAGTAATATTTTAGAACACAGATTTTTATCATGAAAAATATTTTTAATTTCTAAATAATTTTCGAAGCGATGTTTATACTGAGTGAATATTTCGTTATTACTATTAAATTGTTCGAAGTTTGATAAAAAGGGAACAGTACCTGTCTCAGTGAGTTCAGATTTATTCGCCGCATCTGTTTCAACTTTACTTGTAGCGAACAATGCTGCGATTCAATTATTGCTTTCTGTTAAAGTTCGCAATAATTCCTGGAATTGTGCTTGATCCATATTTATAAATCGAAGTAATACTAATGACAAACAATTTTCATTGTCGCCACTTTCATATCTTTTTTATATAATTTGATATTGAACATAGAGAACGCAGACGATACATTTAGCGTGTTTATTCTATGACTGAATGTTCTATTTACACATTTACAGAATATGTACAAACATAGAAAATATATACATAGATGTACAACTTACAGCGCCGTCTGATGGATACTGCAGGATACTACAGGGTTTAAACCACATCCCCAATTTTGTTTTAATTATTTAAGTTTTTTTAAATAAAACATCCAGCATGTACAAAATATTTTAGTCCCAGCAAATTAAAAAATAAATAAAATAGAAGGAATGAAATCAAAACATTTTTCATCTGCTTAATATATAACTGCCCTATTCGTTATTTCTCTATACACAAAAAAAATTATATCCATAAGGCAGGATAATAATGTTGAATTCATTAACAAACTGATTAAATTATAAGCGAATTAATCTCGCTTCCTCCCCCTCCCTGCCTTATTCAACGTTTTCTATGCCATGAAAGGTGGGTGCATGTCTCATTGCCAGCAACAACGCCTTATCCGTAGACTTCAATTTGGGTATTTGTTAGATGCCAGTTTCGACACGGACAATATCGTAAAAACTAAGTAGCAGTTTTACATTTAAATCGCATAACAAGTGAACAACACTATACGTACTATACATAGGCCATAAAATGACAGCAATTTCCCTGTAAATATAATTACAATATGCTATGAGCGCTATTTCAACCTTATGAGACAAAGATTTATTTTTTGTGGTTATATATATATTTCCCATTTTAAATGTTTTGTTTAGACTTATTAATTTGAATTAATAAATTTTCCGTACCTACCTGCGTACATGGGGCGAATATTTCAGACTTACACATAGTAGTCCATTTGTATATTAAATTAACGTAGTGGTTGATATGTAAAAAAAAAAAAAAAAAAAATGTAAGCCTGATCAGGGTACATCTTATTATAGTTTCCGCTTAACAACTTTTGGATTTTTTGTCACCATTTTGGTGATTTATATATATATATATATATATATATATATATCATTTCTTGTATAACTAAAGGAACATTTTTTTAGAATACCTATTTTGCTGATAAATTTAATGATTGTACCTTTTCATTAACTTCTAAGAATATTTCATATTCTATTTATCATACTTGCCAACATTTCCAATCTTTTAATTGGATTTTTCTCCAATATGTTTTTACAGAAATGTTATACATTAATTTTCCACCATTAAATAAAATGAAAATTGTCCTAGAACAATTCTGGTCTTAAATCTCTCGTTCAAAATCGGGAGACTTGGCAACTATGTTTTTATATTTTCAATGTACGAGTAGGTTTAAAATTGTGCTTGTAGAAATAAATTTCCTGTTTTTAAAAGTGCATTTTTTCTATAAAATAATCTAGTCAAAAATAAAAATTAGGTAATTTATAAAATTATTGTTTTTTTTTTTTTTTTTTTTTTTTAATACTTTATAACATTTTTATATATTTGATGAGTTATTTGGCTTAAAATGGCTATTGCAAAAGTAAAGTCCTTAGTATTTTAAAATTTACTATCATAAGTTATTTTTCCTATTGGAAAGCGATCTTGTGAAAAGGATAAAAACCCCGATCATGAAATTCGGCATTTGATAGTCATGTGTAGTGAAAGTAGGTTGGAAGATTTTAGTGGTTCCGAATTAGTTAATATATATTAAGCTAATGACTAATTATGGATATATACTAACTTATGGCCAAGCAGATCACTCGTTTGCAGTAGGTGATTTGCTCTTAACAATAACAGATTTGCAAAGAACAATAACCGAATAGACGATTGTATCGCCAGATGTTTCAGTGTCTGTATCAACCATTATACACTACAATATCTTTCAGCACAAGGCATAGAAATCGTGATCAAACGAGCGACACAGTATTTGACGCATAATGGATGGTACTTCGTTAGGCAGAATGAATTCCACATATCTGCATATAAGTAGTCGCTACAAATGTATCGTTTTTTCCCATACCAACTTCTGGAGAAACCTGCACTTGTATTTATCCATAAGTATCGCCTTATTTGTTTTTTTTTCTCTCTCTCTTTTTCGTGCTTGCGAGTTTATTTACTGAATTATAAGACGAGTACCGTGAAACCCTATGTTAGCAAAGAATACTGATTAAACTTGCATAACACGCATGTACAAAACAGAGAATTACTCAAAGAATAACAAAAAAAGTAAAACACAACGCACGTTTTCCCTGAACATTTGGGCGGGAATTGTTGGCGATCACTTAATGAGCCTATATTTCATGCTTGTTCGTTTGGATGGACTGTCTTATAAAATATTCTTGGAAGAAGTTTTGCCTAAATTATTAAATCAAAGTATACAGAAACGGCAACGCGACAATATGTGGTTCCAGCATGATGATGCCAAAGTCCATTTATTATATGCGTTCAACAATACTTAAGTTCTGCGTTTGACCAAAAATGAATTTGACATTGCGTTCCTGTTCTACTAAGTTTCTTTCTCTGAGGTCTTCTGAAAAGCTTGGTGTACGAAATACCAGTGGTCAGTGAGGAGGATCTTGTTGCACGCCTTAGTATGTTCAAAGCGATGGTCCGTGAGACACCCGGTATACATTTTAAAGAGTCCTTGATTTTATGCTGCACCTAGTTTAATGCTTGTATCATAATTGGCGGCAGCAATTTTAAACACTTATTCTGAGCTTTAAATATCGGAAATGTAATGATTTACAGAATAAAACAGTATTTTTCTTTTCACTTTACTTTCATTTTTCTCGTGATTTCTTCTCTACACTTTAGTACATGAAGATTGTATTTCGATGCCTACATTGCTATTTAATTCCTAATAGTGTTTGAATCCGTACTCCTCACATTCCTACGCACTTAAGTAAAACATCCCTTTACATCATTTTGAAAATTTTTGATTATCAACCATGCTAAAAATGTTTTTTTTTAAATAAATTTCGGTATTTCATTTAATTATATACATACATATATAATAATAATAATAATAATAAAAATAATAAACGGCAGTTATAGCAAAAAACATTCACTAATGTCTACTGTCAAAACAATAAAATTATTCTTAACCATACATAATGTATGCCTTAGTATTACATATTTACAAACTGAAATTATATTTTTTGAAAATTTTGATCTCGTATCTTAACCGCAATACTATTGTTAAGATTTAAGTAATGTCCTCAGCAACTTGTAATATTAAAACCCGAATAAACTACTACGTCAGAAACTCCAAAGAAAAATATTTGAGATGCATACAGCTATTTCGGTAGCCTTAAGCGTACCGTCTTCAGTGCAAAAAGAATTTCAGTGCTATTCTTTTTGCACTGAAGACGGTACAGCTGTATGCATCTCAAATATTTTTCTTTGGCGTTTCTGACGTAGTAGTTTATTTGGGTTTTAATATTCCAACGCCAAGTCTCCTGTTATTATTTATAGCCTGTAATATTCTATTTTTATATCTATTACATTGTTATTTTCAATTTAGTCTTGCTTTTATTTTTTGCTTTCTCTAGAATTTATTTTGATGTATAATGTATCTGTATTTTGCTTTCAAATGTTTTTTTTTAACTTTTTAAATTTTTAATTTAAAAATGTATGTAGTATTTTTTATGTATTTGTAGTACTTTTCATTTATCATAGTAACTTTCAAGTTATTTTATTTTTCCCTTATTTTTAGCTATGTGGTATCATTTAACTCTTCCTCCTCTTATTGGTTTTTCTGACTGTTCCTTTTATTTCATTGATAATTTTTAATTGTTGCCTGTTTCTTATTGGCGGGCATTTTGACGCCTTAAAAAGTCGTCCTTGTTACTTTTTTCCACAGTCGACAGCAAAAGTATCTGAGCCCTAGCAAAAATTCCAATATAAAAAAAGTACACTTAATACTGTTTTGTTAAATAAATCCTTGTCGAATCATATTCTTTGACTAAGAACAAGAATCGACAAGGATTTATTTAGCAAAACTTTATTAAGTGTATTTTTTGTATGTACACTTTTAAAAATTTCTGAAAATTTAATGTAAATATTTATCCAGAGTCTCTGTAAATTTAAAGTAATTCTTAGTTTACAGTGAATAATCGAGATTATCAATCTTTATTCTGTATTTTTACCTAATTTTATTATTTAATTTTTTAATTAAAATTAAAAATGACTGTTTCTACTTTAGAAAAAGCATTCTAAGTCTGAAATATATTCTCACCAATAATTAATTAAATTAATATTAGTTATTAAAGTGAATATATAAAATATGTTTTATAACATCTCCGTTTATTTTTCTCTGTAATTTTACGTAAGACTTAAGATAATACATTACACAGAGTTTTCTATTGAAATTTTTAAGTGTAGGAATTTTTGCTAGTGCTCCGATACTTTTGCTGCCGACTGTGTATATATATATAAATTTTTAAACTCCAATTTTCGACGGACTTACACGTTTTAAGACACTCTAAACAAGATTTGACTGTTTTTAGAAAACGTCTGTCTGTTTGTGTGTATGTGTGTGTGTATCACAAATTTTGTGGACGCTGTATCTCACAAACCAGTGAACGAAATTTAACCAAACTTGGTATTTATTTGGACTCTGATATAAATTAGTTCTGATTAGATTTGGGGATCAATCTCTCAATAAGTGGTGCTGTGATCAGATTTTTTCTAAATTTTTAACATAGCAATATAGGACAAAATTTCGTATAAATGCACATAATAAGTGCTATTTTTAACGCGTGATTGTAACACTAATATGAATTATTGTTAATTGTAGTAATAAACTAGGAAAAAAGTTTGTGCATGTGAGAGCATCGCTTCCCCCCCCCCCTACCTGTAGCTTAAGTACCCTCCTAGGCGGTGTAAATTTTCAATATTGGTATCTTTCGAAAGATCTCGTTAATACCTTTAAAAGGAATGGTTCAACCATAGATTTGTGATAATTTAAAACAAAGTTATGGATTTTCTTCATTTTTTAACGAAAAAAAAAATCTCATTTATTTTTATGTTGGCAGAAAATTGATTTTCTCTCGGCATTTAGTGTTTTAATTCTCTGAAATAAAAATTGTCTGCTTTTATCATGAAAAATAATTTTCATAAATAACCGTTTAATAAATAATTTGTACTGCATGAATTTGTGTAAAATTATATAGAAGTAAGTCTTTTGGTGGCCGTATCATACTAGTTTTTTCTTTAACCTTTGCTTCATATAACGTAAAACTATGAATAAAAAATCTTAAGGTTTTTTATTTATTTCTAATTCAATTATTTGTTTCTAAACACTCTGGATATATATATTTTTTTTTTTCATTGTAATTTTTTATTTATTTTTTGTTGTTTTTTAAAAGTAATTTTCCTGTTATTGAGCACAACATTATTTTCTTAAATACGTTTTTGTATTTTCAAAGATGTTATTAATCTCAATTTCTCATATACTAAGTATCGGATAAATACTTTAAGTTGATTGTTTTAAATATATAATAATAAGTCTATTATTCTTTTATCAAAATTTTATATCCTAACTTATTTTCAATACCTTTGCAGATTGTACGCAACCATATTTCTGTTAATTATCCCGTTAAAAAAAAATCTTGAACACTTTATATATATATATATATATATATATATATATATATATAGCTATATATATTCTATAAAAATAGTGTGCTTTGTTTATGTGCATTAACTTAGAACTGAACTGCTTCTTCATTAAACAAAGTCACTAACAATAATTACAAATACAAATATTTTCATATAAAGAATGTTTGAGGGGAGCCTAAAAATATTCATTTTTATCTATACATTTCACTTCGAATGCCTAAAAAATATCCATTTTTTTTCTAAAATATGAAACTTAAGTAGTTTATTAAGAAAACTAACATTTTAATAATTTCTTCTAATTTGCATGACATTACTTTTATTGGTGCCTGACAAATAACCATAAGGCATGACATGTATTGGTTTATCGATTTATTTAAAGGTTAATTATCTTAAATCTCTGCAGTGTTATTCTTCATTAATTATTAGAAATATGCGTCTTAATGACTAATAGACCAAGAAAATGCTCAGTAATTGTTTCTTATTAAAAATCCATGACTGGAAATGATTAATAAAGTCTCTTGAGTTTTTGGAATTTTTGCCAACAATTATCCGTTGCATTAATATTATAAATGAAAATCTCTGGGGTAAATGAATTAATAAAGCTGATATATATATAGCCATTTTGGGAATTAATGAGCTTTAAT
This sequence comes from Salticus scenicus, assembly GCA_963930645.1. Classification (NCBI taxonomy): domain Eukaryota; kingdom Metazoa; phylum Arthropoda; class Arachnida; order Araneae; family Salticidae; genus Salticus; species Salticus scenicus. The sequence continues at coordinate 140,513,526 of OZ005652.1, read as the reverse complement.
TATTTTAATTTTTTAGAGTTTAAAATTAAAAATAATATTATTCTGCATATGTGAAATATGAAGAAACAGTTATTGTTTTAAATTAAATAAAAAAAGAAAAAGAAAATTATCTTATACCAAAAAAAAAAAAAAAAAAAAAAAAAAAAAATGCGTGCTAAAGTGGCTCAGATTAAATATATGCAATCGGTCGTATGTTTAATGGGCCTCTATTTTGCGAATTTTTACAATTTATAAAGTTTTCTTATGAAATAAAAGTATTTTAATAATATCCTTGTAAAGAACGAAATTCCTCTTCTGTTAAACTAATTTTTCATAAAAACTATTTTTTTTTTTTTTTTTTTTCATTCTTTTTCGCAAAAATCATTATTTTAATTCCTATTTTATGATGCTCAATGAACTAATATGTATTTTCGAAGAAAAATTTAGAAAGTAATGCCTCATGTGTAACAGCAGACTTATACATAATACATCCTGTAGGTGTTCATTGCATTTAATTTCGTTCTCGGAATATTCTAAGCATGTCCTTAGGAGAAGATGTGTTGTGAAGCAAAACACTAATTGAATCGGACATTTTAAAACAGAGTGAAATATAAAAACTGCACAACGAAAACTTGCGATGGAGCTGAAAATTTAAACCATCCTCATATTATCAACACATCTCAGCATGCTGATATTGAAAAAAAAAATCGATGCGCATTAACAATTCGATGTGGATCGAAAACAATTCGATGTGGATTACAGTTTAATGAAAAGAGCTCCAAAAGTGGCGTTAAATGATATAAAACATACAGTTTGCAAGGAAACACCACGGAATTTCTGAAACACGCAAATTTGTTTCTGGTCAAAATAATTACGCCAGGACCTTCACCAAGCAAAAACAGTAAGCGTGGGTGCAGCAAGGAACGTGCCGGTGAGCGCAAAATTTTTGGAATCCAAAAGTTAAAAACGTATGCATAATATAAGCAAAATGAAAGATAATTCATTTAGATCAGGTGTTGTTTGTTTTACTTGTATTATTATTTAATAACTTTTTAATCTAATTAGTGAATTACTTTAACTTTATATAAAAGGTTGTTACAGAATTCTGCTTGGAAATTTTATTTTATTTCATTGAATATGAAGAAATTAAAATGTAATACATTTTGCTTTAATTTATTGTTTTAATTTGAATAAGTTATCACATATTTTATAATAAATTTATTAAGTTTATAATAATTTTATTAAATAAAATTATATATATATATATATATATATATATATATATATATATATATATATATATATATAAATGATAGATAACTTAATAAAATTTAATCTTAAAATTTAGCAATTAATAGAACTAAAACAATAACAACACACAAAAATATAGAACTGAATTTAACTTAGAGGAAAGACTGACACAAAAAGTTGCGATTTAAATTAAGAACCAATAAGGTAAAATAATAACTTAAAATACTTACGCCGACATGAATGATATTAAAAAAGGACCATTAAACTAATGACAGAGAAAACAAATAATTAACCACTGAAATAATTGGATAAAAATGCTTAAAATTCGAAGTATATTCATCAGGGGGCGAGTACTTCATAAAGCTGTGAACGCTGCATCGATTTCGTAAAACAATATAGCTAATCATAGCAATTTATATCATTTCAAGCCCCATATATATATTTAATCCTCCTTCTTTTGTTTCTTACTTTTTCAATCTTTCTTTTCAGATATTAATAACTAATCTATGTAAATTTACTATTTATAAATTATTTATTTGAAGTGCGTATTGTGATACACCGAATCAACTTCACAAACATCGCGAAATACATTTATCAATATTCTAATGTATTTGGAGAGCATATTTTACAACATCGTTATAATGTGAAACACAACATGATATTGTCGTATCGATCGAAAATATGTAAAATTCTCCTAAATATTTATGAAACATCTTAGAAATTAAATTACATGTAATCCAATAAAACTATTTAATAAAAAGGTTTCCTACTTTCATAAATAACAGAAAATTTTCAGGAAAACATTTATAGATCAAAGGTTAAAAATAAGAATTGTGAAAATTTGCATTTATATATGCACAAAAAAATTATGATATAATGCTTAGAAGTATTATTTTTTGTTACATTTTTATTCAAAATGAAATATAAACGGGGCTGTTCTTTGGTATCGGAAATTACATTTGTAGTTTTGGGTAAATCTGTTGCTATGTCAAGTTTCCGCCAAAAGTGTTTTTTAAGGCAAACGTACCCGGAAATAAATTTATATTTCTGAAAAGATGTGTTTGGATGCCTTGATTCAATCAATATATCAGATTTTTCAGATTCCAAGAGGCTTACAAAAAGTTTTTTTTTTTTTTTTTTTTCATGTAATTATTTATTTAATTATTTATCTATTTTATTTTCATTAATTAATTTTATTTTATTTTTTATTCTATTCCTTTATATTTTTTAATTAATTTTTCAAAGAATTTTTCAAAGCAGAGGGGGCCGCGTTGGCCCAGTGATCTGAACTCGTATTTAAAAGATTGCGGGTTCGATACTCGATCCGGCCAAAGACCGTCGTATACACTAATGGTGGCTGGTGCACGTAAAATCGTTCGTGGCGGAAATGTCCTCCATATTCCCATCCAAATTATACCACTGGGGGTTCACCGAGGCGGGGGAACCATCCCCTCCGTGGAGGATCAAAATTGTGACGGCATGTCTCCGGACCATCCTTAGGGATGCGTCCCAGACCGTCGCCAGTTACCCATTGCGCAGTACTAGTGCGACTTGAAACCCAACCAACCAAAGCAGAGGTTTTGTTCGAGGTTGTTTATTGTCATATTAGACTCTTTTATAAGATGTTAATGCTTAGATGCATTCAAATTTTAAATTTCTGAACTAAAAGTAAAAAGAGTATCAGTATACAAAAGTAAAAGTATCAGTTCTTAAAAAATAAATAATGCATATTGAAGTATAATGCAATAAGTAAGTGGAATGAACCTTTAAAGAGGGTGCATTTAATTTTATTAAAATATTATATCCTACTCTTTTGATTCATAATTTAAAAATTATATATTTAATTGTTGAGATATTTTGATCTACTACTACGTCTAAATTTATCTACTACACTCATCTTTATAAAAATACAGCTTTCTTTTCCAAGGTATAATTGCAATATCACATATATTGCCTTATATTAGGTGAGACTTACCTAACCCACAACGGTTGGCTCGGGGCTTCATCTGCCCACCCTCTCAATCTTCAGTTATTTTTTTTTGTAATTATACACCTGTGATTGTGAGGTTTTTCACTTTCATTCCATGCTACTATCTAAGGGTTTTTGACATTTTCCCCCTCTTTATCAACACTTTCCAACAGGGCTGAAAAGTGTTAATGATTTCGGTTTGTCAGTCTGTCTGCCCGCATTCTTACTCACGTAAATATTCATGGAATTTCTTGGAACTGTTACATGTTATTCAGATTCACTCTCGGATGTTCCCTATTGAAAATGGACTGAGTACCTCGACTGGTACAAGGACACCCGAAAGTATACCAAAGCATTGCGTTCTATGAGAGGTATTTCTATAAACCAATTTTTAATAACTTTATTTTGCACAAGGTTTAATGTAATTGAAATATGTTATTCATATGCATAAAAGAATTCTTTCTATAGAATATAGTATGATTAGCATTAGATTTACAGAACCACACAAAATTATTCAGTTATTTTAAGAGATGTTAATAAAAATTTGCTGGAATTGCACTTTCGTTTACATTAAATGTTTTTAACATTTTCTAACAATTTGTAAGTGGGAATATGATTTCATTTTGTTTATATGTCTGTCTGTTGGTCTGTCCACGCTCTAACTCCCGTAAATACTCATGGAAATTCTTGAAACTGATATATGTTATTCAAGTTCACTATCGGATGTTCCCATTTGAAAATGCAGTGAATAACTCTCCTGGTTTCTGTACAGGAACACCCGAAAGTTTTCCAACGCATTCAGTTTTATGGGAGGTACTTCTATAAATAATATTTTAATACTTTTACTGCACACAAATCTTAATGAAATAGAAACATATTATTCGAGTTCACTAATGAATGTTTCTTGTGTAAAGTAGAGTAAATACCAGCGCTGGTTTGCGTAGAGTGACACTCGAAAGTATTCCAAAGAATTGCGTTCTATGAGAAGTATTCTTATAAACCAAATTTTAATAACTTTACTTTTCATAAAGCTTAATGAAATTAATATATAATTCATATGCACAAAATAATATTTTCTATAGAATATAGTATGATGAGCATTAGATTTACATGGCCACACAAAAAATATTTAGTTGCTTTAAGAGATATTAATAAAAATTTGCTGGAATTTTCACTTTCGCTTAGATTAAGCATTTTTAGCCCTTTCTAACACTTTTTAAGTGTGAATATGATTTAAATATGTGTATCTGTCTGTCTGTTCGTCTGCCCGTTTGTCTGTCTGTCCACGCTTTAACTTCCATAAATATTAATGGTATTTTTTGAAACTGATATGTTATTCCAGTTCACTACTGGATGTTCCTTATTGAAAATGGAGTGAATTCTTCTGCGGGTTTGAGTACAGGGACACCCAAAAACATTCCAAAGCATTGTGTTCTAAGGGAGATATTTCTATAATCCATATTTTAATACATTTACTGCACATAAGTCTTAATGAAATTGAAATATGTTATTCAAGTTCACTATCGGATGTTTCCTATGTAAAATGTTTAAATACCACCACTGGTTTGTGTACAGGGACACTCGAAAATATTCCAAATCGTTATGTTTTGTGAAAGGTATTTCTATAAACCAAATTTTAAAAACTTTACTTTCTACAAAGCTCAATGAGATTGAAATATGTTATTTATATGCACAAAAGAATGCTTTTTATAGAATATAGTATGATGAGCATTAGATTTACAGGGTCACACAAACATATTTAGTTTCCTTAACACATATTAATAAAAAATTTGCTGGAGTTGCACTTTCGTTTAGACTAAGCGGTTTCTAGCCCTTTCTAACAATTTTTAAGTGTGAATATGATTTCTTTCTGTGTATTTCTGTCCGATTGTTTGTGTTTCTATAAGTCAGACTTCCACCCCCAGCGTCCGTAAATATTTTCAGAATTTTTAAAAATGTTATGTATTATTCAACTTCACTATGAAATGTTACCTATTTAAAATGACATTAACAGGTCCTGTACAATTACTTTGTGTACAGAGACAGCCAAAAAAATGCCAATACATTGCATTTTAGGGCAGAAATTTTTAAAAATTACATTTAAATAAAATAGAATGAACAGCTTTTTTTTTTTTCTTTTCTTTATTTTATGAATAAAAGTATGCTTTGTGTAGATTTTAGTGTAAAAATCAATTATCTTAAGTTTACAAGGCTACTCAAATTATTTAGATATATTGGGGCTATATTTGTAAAATACTGTAAGTGTAATTTCCTTTTGTGTTATGTGTTTTTTCATAGAAATACATTTAAATACACAATGCGATATGTATATAGTTTATAGACAATATACAGGGCTTCCCAAAATTAAGCTAAATGTTCTTTTCTATTGGATGTAATTGACGGAAATACTGTGCTACATTTTACTATATTGACGAACACTGCTCAGGAAGGAATATTTATTTATCATACCAATGCTGTAAAAAAAGTATTTTTTGAGGTACAATTTTCAATACTGGATTTTTGTATAAAAACATATTTTGTCATTCCCTCAATTCGAATATCAAATTTTTAGTGGTTGATATGTATGTATATCTCTTATCAGCATAACTTTAAAACAAACAACTGATGAAATTAAAATTTGCTGTTTTAAAAGTTCGTATGAGGTTACAACTTGAAAGTTTGATCAAGATTGGCAAGTTTCAAGGCACATTAATAATAGCGTTTATTTTATTTTATTTATTATTATTATTATTTTGTTTGTTTGTTTAATTCATAAATGTAGTCACTATAATTGAATGGGGAGTTGGGGGAGGGGGGGGGACAATAGCTCCTTTCACACAAAATCATATCTCAAATAAAAGTGTTCCTAAACCAATTTTAGATTATATTTAAAGAAGGTTTAACTTTATTATTTTACCATATTGATTTTGCGTCTTAATCTGCAATCTGTCTTTATAGTATTGAAATGCAGGATAAGAGAAAGTGTTGGGAATGACACAACATATTATTATTTATATATTAATCATAATATCTTCTTTTTCTGTAATTCACATTGTCATGTTAATGAAACGATTTTAAATAATATAATAATGAGGATAATTGCGAATTTATTTAATTATTAGCTTATGAAATGGACAAATTTTCAAATAAATAAATTTTTAACAAAACTGATTTAAATTATCTATTTTGAAGATTTGCCATTTCATAATTTGTTACAAAACAAATATATAAAATAGAGCTTGTTTTTATTTAAAAACTAGCTGTTACCCGCGACTTCGTTCACGTGGAAATTTTGATGTGTATGTGTGGGAACTGACGGTTTGATCATAATATGTAATGAAATGAAACCTTATCATTGAGGTGCTGTGCAAAACAGAGTCTGATAAAGTACACTCAAAAAAATTTGTAACTCATTGAAAGCCAAAATAAAATGCCAAAATAAATAAATAAAAAAATATCGCCAACGGGGCGATAAAAATTTAAAATTCGTCCATAGGGATCCTGTACTAAAACAGTACTGCATTGCGGAAGTATAAAAACTGGGTCATCAATTATGATTTTTTTTTCGAAGCTTTTCTTTGTATGATTTTAGTTCACTATTGCACATCATTAATCTGGTTCTAATAATAATTTGGTGACTGGTTAGTTAAAATTTTAACTATGTGGTGAAATTCATATAATATTTCTGTAGTGATAAGTATAAAGGATTTAAGTCCATATTCTTGATTTTTCAGGAGACGAAAAATAAAGTTTAACTAGCTAAAAACAAATCAGAAGAATGGATTAGGGAAAAGGTATTTCGTTGATTTTTACCCTTTATACCATTCAGGGGTTGTCAACCTTCATTTAATAACGGTAAAAATTGAATTAAATATTTTATACCATACATGAATGGTAAATTTCTAAATTGGTCCTTTTTTTACCAATGGATTTTCTCAAAGACTAAATGACATAGAATTAAATCCTTTATACCAATCGATAGAGAATTTTTTTCTGAGTCTGACTATGTACTTAACTCAAAATCGACATTTTTGGACTTAAATCCTTTATACTTATCAGTACAGATTTATGAGTTTCAAATTTTTAATTTTTTTTTTTTTTTTTTTTTTTTTTTTACAAAGAAATGATTTTTCTTTTTTTTTTTTCATTTCCCGGCAAATTGTTGAATAATATTTTAGTTCTTAAAGAATTTTGGACGGCTTTGCCCACTTCGCTGTCAAACTCTTTTCTATATGCTTTATGAAAAAAAAAAACTGAAATCGGTCAAAAGCTTGCTTTGGGTTCCCGCTGAATTAGGCATCACCTTGTTCGTCCTTGCAATCACCGGTGCCTGTCCCTATTGCCTGCGACAATGGCTTACCCGTGGGCTTCCATTTGGGTGCTTATCATATATAACAGTTTCGATACGGACAGTATCGAAAAATTTGAAGTAGCTCTTTTATATCTGAATCCCAGTTACATATGAACAACATTATATGTGATGTACATAATATTTGCTCTCAAGTTATTTCCTATATTTATTTGATTTAATCAATCAACCATAGATTGACAGCAATTTCAAGCCACATATAATATTACAATATGCTATGATCGGCTACTTCTATCGCATGAGACAATTATTATTATTTTGTGGTTATATATACTTCATGCTTAGTTAATAGTAGTTGGTATATAGAAAAATAAATAAATTAATATGTAAACTTGATCATGGTACAGCCTTAATGCCCTTGGCGACTTTTAAATTTTTGTTGCCGTTTTAGACCAAAATATAATTTATGCGATTATTGTTCCTATACGCAAGCGAAGTGTGACGTCACTGACCGTCCGTGGATGCAAGAAAATGATTTCTTATGTTAATCGCCCATTGGATTTTTTGAGAAAATTATTTCCCGATTTTAATCCCCATATTCGGGTACATACGTATTAGTTATCATGTGCATGTGTTAGATTGAGTTATTTTGCTATCAAATTGACAAAATTTTAATTTTAAATTTCAAAACTCTGTCGTTCTTGGCGCTTATTGAAATTGGTGATCAAAAACGTAATACGAAAATATACATGCCAGATGTATATTTTCGTAATATGCATTGTACGAAAGAAATATTGTTTCATATTATTCATTACTGTCTTAAAATAAGTTGTTAAAATAACCATGATTTTTGAAAGGAATTAAATTATGTTCGCCAAATAATTTGGCGGTATTTTATTTTTCTACCAAGGATGACCGATATCAAATCTATTCCGCTACAACATATTAGTATCTTATATCAGATACTTTATTTAGACATTTAAAAACAAATTTGACTTCAAATTATGATAGAATATTTATCATTTCCCTTTTAATCAGTATATTAGTTGGATATTTATTGTGTTAATATCATTCTTTGAAATTAAATGTTTGTGTTTTCAATCGAATATGGAAGTTTGCCATTTTTTTTTCTAGAGTTTTGAAATTAAAAATTCAAATTTTGTCAATTTTACAACAAAAATAACTTAATATAATGCATGGACATGATAACTAATACATATCTATACCTAAATATGGGGATTAAAATCGGGAAATATTTTTCCTCGATTTTTAATAATTTTTTACAAAAAATCCAATGGGCATACGAAATATTTACATACGAAATACATACGATATATAACATACGAAATATTTTTCTTGCATCCACGAACGGCCAGTGACGTCATCACTTCGCTTGCGTATTTCTTTCTATCTTTCCCTTGGCGAAAAATATCCGATCTACATCAGCTTCAAAATTATAAAAAATTGTCAAGAATTATCAATAAGAAAATACCTTTAATATATTGCTGAATTAGCGTTTATGCCAAGCGTGTTTCATCCACCATACTAAAAAAAAAAAAAAAAAAAATCTGAAGTTCAGGTATATAAAAAAATGCTGTGAAATAAAATTCAGAAGAAATATGTTAGATTTGCAATATTACTATTTTATTTTAAAATTATAAAGTGTCATTTTCTCATCGACCAATTTAACATTTAGTAATTTCTTATTTTTCGCATGAAAGCATATTTCATTTTATGCTGAAAACAATCCGCGTTTGTAATGATCGATAGATGGCACTTTCTCAACTGCAGTTGTTAGTAAATTATAATAGCCACGTGCATTTATTATTGTTCTTTCTTGTTGTTCTATCATTGTTTTAGCGTGAAAGCTATCAGTGGTGTGATAATTTCACCTTAGCCCACCAGAGGGCGAGCATTTCATTACAATCGCGTATAAATAAATATATCTCGTAAACTTTTTTTGGCAACAATTAAAAATTTAAATGGCTTATATTAAGTCAATAAGTTTATTATTTTCATATTTTAATTAAGTTTAAAGATTTTTTCAATTTTTTCTTCCTAAACCATCCCTCACCTATAAGGAAAAAAACAAAAAAAGAATGATCGAAATCGGTCAAGCCGTTTACGATTTTATAAAGGACATAGAGACAAACATTCATTTTTATATACATAGATTACTGCGATATTTTTCTTCATGCGTAATTGACTTTGTCATGTAAACTAAGCTATTTTCACAAGAAAAATAAATTGCGAAATTATTTACCTGTTTTATGATAAAACTGCAATGTTGTGAAATTATACGAGACTAGAAAAACAAAATATATATTAAAGTCTTAACGGTAATATCTGAATTTATTTCAGTTAGATAAATAAAAGACAAAAAGTTTAAATTCACCTTTATCATGAATATTTACATCGTTGATTTAAAATGTATATTTAGATCATTTCTCATTTTGAAATGTTAGTAAGTATAATTCAATAAACGTATAAAGGTTGTAATGTAAAAATTCAATTATTTTTATAAATAAAATTTTTATATGTACATTTTCTAACTATCTAGAATAAATATTTATGTGTTAAAAAAATGCTATTGAAAGTGTTATATTATTATTACAAAAGTTCATACTTAAATAATACAAATAGTCTAGTGTGTCACTCACACGACTTTTTCTTACCCTGAAATTTAATGCTATAAATACAGGTTGGAGATTAAGAGGTACGATAACGAGTACTGTTATGTAAACCTATGATAAACAATTCAAATTAGGCTTCGGAAGAGTTTTATATGATAATTAGTTCTGTGTGAGGCGGGCTACCGCCCCCCTCAACCTCCCGTTTCATTAATGCACCCACATATATATAGAATTTAATTCGGTTTTTAAAAAATAATTCTGTTTTTAAAAAACAATTTATTAGAATTATTATTTAAACAAATTATCTTTTATGATAATGCAGATGATTTCCATATTAGAGAAGTAGTATAACACTAAATATCCAAAAAAAAAGTTGAATTTATTCTCAATATTCCTTTTTTTTTTATGAAAAAAATCGATAACGTTATATTAAATTATCGCAGATCAATGGTTCAACCATTCGTTTTAAAGGTATTGGCGAGCTCGTTTGAAAGATACCCATCATGAAAATTTACTTCCCTCAAGGGGGGGACTCCCCCCAGGTGGGGGGAGGGGGGAGGCGAGGCTCCTACATACACAAAAAAATTTTCACAGTTGACTATCTCTATTACAAAAAATATATATTCGTTTCATTTCATTTAGTGCAGTCTATATATGTTAAACTCTACTTACCTGCAATTTCCCCCATAAACGTAATGTATATGAATGAATACTTTTGAGTGTCCCTGTACACAAACCATTTGCTTCATCTCAACAAAAAGCTTACTGTAACATTCCTATATGATACACATTTAGAATACCGAGTTTGGAATTTCTGATACTACTTTCTCTTGATATATGCTGATAACAGACAGACACACAGACAGACACACAGACCATTCGCTAAAAACATGATTTTCGTGTTCAGGGGACCTCAGAGCATGTAAATATAACAAAAACTCACGATCGAAAATTTGAACCTAAAACAATACTTTCTCGACCCTATTGGTAAGAGAAAGTAAAAAGTAAAATTGGAACAGTTAATAATATGATAAATCTATATGTTAAGGCGACTAATAGCTAAGTTACATTATTGTCCTTTATCTACTTTTCTTTGTAAATGCATATTAAAAATAAAATAAAATAAAAGTGAATTTTACTTTTTTATAAGTGGTGTAATCCGAAGCTCTCATGAACACTCAGGATACCCCTGCGCAGATTATCAAACCCAAGCACAATTTACTAGAGTAGGTACACAATATGCCTACAATCCTACAACACCATTTCAGCTTATTAGCAGAGAGTGACTAAATCTTTTTATGCCATACCCACCTCATGGGTTTTTAAATAGACTGTTCATTAAAAATCTGTTTTACAGGAATATTTTGATCGTTAACTGTTTTGTTTTGATAGTTAACTGTCGATAAACCCTATAATTCCCCCTCCCCCCCATTTTCCCCCCTTTCCTTTTAGAGAAACTGATATTCAGTTCATTTCATGGAAAATATTTGAATTTTAACGGAATTTAAATTTTGAAAACGCTTTTGCATTTTATTACATAATATTACGAATTAATATAATATTTTTTCTAATTAAATTATTTATGAATATCACTATGTTTTGCATTTTAACGTATTCGGGGACGAAGCGGTAGGTCTACTTGCTGAAACACAGCGTAATGTCACTTCCAAATTAAAAACAAACTAAAATACAACTAGCAAACTAAAACGCCATACATTTTGTACACGAAAAGCTATTCAATCAGCTTAAGAGTATCATCAAATAGCATAAAACATTGTGTACTGTTCGAATAAATAACTCTGTTTAAATATTAGAAGCATCATATGGTAACTGTAACGGAATACCACATTTTGTCCCAGCAAGTAGAACGCCATAGACCGCTTTGTTCATGAACGTTTTAATATGTACTTTATAGAGTATTACAGGGACTTTTAGATTTTCAGAGTCGTTAAAACTTTTTATTTATCTCCAAACTTTTATGTGGTATTAATTTTAACTAACTAATTGTTGAAGTTTTTTATTATTACATTATTGTCAACTGGATCCACAAGTCACTCCGTTTCACTTACTTTCACCACCGATTTTTTTTTTGTAATCATTAGATAAATATTTACTTTGTAGGCAAATATAAAATATAGATATATGTATGTAGATATATCTTTCTTTCTTTCTTTTTGTCTTAAAAACATAAATAAATAAATAAATCTTATTAAATTAGTTTATTTCTATAACATTTCAAATTCTATTAAAATGAAACATTCAGTTAATGTTAGCTTTTAATAACGACATAAATAGACATGAGAAAAAAAATGAGTGTTAAGTGCACCATTTTTTAATTAATAGCTATTTTAAATTGTAACCATTAACACTCTATTTACAGACACATATGAAAAATCATAATCTATTCAAATTAGTTGCGATAGAGTAAAAAGAAAAGAAGAAGAATCCTTTCGAAATAGTTCTTTGTCAGGCATTTTTTTTTCTTAACCATCATAACGCTTAACCTGTAAATTATCTTCGTACCTCATACTGTAAGAAATTTTTTGGTCGTTCTAATGTACCACTGAAGGAGTCTTGTTACCAATATTTAAATTCATGAAAAAAAAAAAGGAATTTGATGAAATTCTGGCGAAAGCAGAATTTTGTTTAATACAGAAGACTATTAGCCTCAATCTACGAATAAAACGTCACACTTATACTTACAAACACATACATATAAATACTTTTTTCTTTTCTTATAAAATTTTCTTAAATTGTACATTTAATACACTTTTTCATTAAACTTTAAATACAATTTTTGAAATTTAATTTTCTTTTCTTTTAAACTAATTTTTTTTTTTTTTTTTTTTTACTTTTCTTCTTACAAAATTCTATTAATTTAAACACACTTATTTAACATTTTTTTTTTTTTTTAATTGGACGCATTTAATACACATTTTCATTAAACTTTAATACAATTTTTGAAAATTATCGACCTTTTTTTATTAATCTATTCTACTATATAATGGCATATGGTAACTATACACGCTTATATAAACTCCAGTTAGTATGATTTTATTAGAAAAGATTGCGTCTATTGTCGAGAAACCTCTCGTTGTATAATGTTTTCGATTTGTTCGTACAGTTGGTAACAAAAGTGTCCGAACACTAGCAAAAATTCCTATGTAAAAAAAAATCACAACTCATACGATTTTGTTAAATAAATTCTTGTCGAATCCTGTATTTAGTCAGTGTAAGAACATGATTCGATAAGGATTTATTTAACAAAACCGCATGAATTGTACTTTTTTCACATAAGAATTTTTGTTAGTCACTTTTGTTACCGACTGTAAATCAAGATTCGCTTCTTTCGTTTTTTCCATAAAATCTTTGCCATTTTCTGAATTTAAATCTACATTAAAATCCCCTACTAAAACTGTTTTAATTTCTTCCTCATCCTCCTCATTTCCAATCAAAGCATCATATATAGCATCTATTTTTTCACTAAATTCGGCTTGTGGACTTGCATAGACTAAGACAAATCTTATATTATTTAATATGTAGCAAGTCAAAATTTGAATATTCTCACAGTTTATACAATTAGAACTTTTGCATAAATCCATTAATCCTTGTCGAATATAATTTACAACGCCACATTTTTTCCGAGGTTTTCTCGAATTGTAATTACTGAGTATCATATCGGCCATATCAAACCCAGGAAAGACAATAAAATCAGTAAGAAGCATTCCTGTTTCTACTAACATAATTAAATCACTTTTCATAAAGCATGGATCAGCCAATACGTCTTGGCGATGAGTCGATAAGCCTTTAACGTTATGATACATAAACTGAATACCACTGAAATCTCCTCTTTCATGTAAAAATTGATATTTAAGGATAACTGGATTCGCTCTTAATCTCTTTAATTCTTTTATAACAGGATCATCTTCATATGACGCTTCTGACGTGTTAAAATCACCCACGATATACAAATTGTCAGCTTTTGTCGCTCGCAATAATCCTACATAAACCAAATTTCATTTCATTGTTTTATCAAGATGTACGACACACTCTTTGTATGTGGCGCCTTGTGATTTATGAATAGAGATGGCCTCGGATATCACGACTGAAAATTGATTTCTACATATGCTTAAAGCCGAATTTTTTTGTTTTATGAATAGTTTTTCTTAATCGCTCAACAGGTGTCCAATTGAATTTAGGATCAATACCATTACGTACCATATATTGAATATATCTCTTTCTAAAAATTTTTCCAATATCCGGTTCTTCAAATTCTATCCATATTCATTGAACAGCTTTTTTTTTTTTTTTTTTTTTTTTTTTTTTTTTTTTAACCTTTAAGTTGACCATATTCAATTTTTCGGAGAACACCCATTGCTCCGTTTACTAGTCCATCCCGTGTTTACATTGTGCACAAGCATATATTTAGCATTTATTTTTTAAATTAATTTTGCTGACAAATTAGCCGTATCTGACCTTTTCAATTTTTTCACAACTGGCCTTATTTTCTTTCTGGGATATTCTGTACCCGATCCTACCACCGTTTCATGAGCTTTTACTTCACAACTCTCTGTGTCGTAGTCTGCCAATTTAACAGCATTGTAATTATCCACCAACATATGAAGGGCTGTAGACGGAATGGATGTTGACTCTTTTAAGATGCGATTTCTCAACAATAATATGTCATCTTGCAACATTTATCCATCAGCCAAATTGTTTAGACTTTGGGCAAAAATTAAATCATCTTTCTATCGCATAATTTCATTTAATTCGAACAATCCAAACAAATTCCATACAACATTTCCCCGCAAGTGTATCTATGTCGAATGATTTCAGTATTTTATAAACTAGGGAATCTCCAACTGGTGGTAGTCTAAAATCTCCAAAAGACATGATATTTATATTACCGAACGGTTTATCATTGCCCATAATTTGTCGCAGATGGTGATCTACCATTGCGAAAATTTTATAACCTACCATAGACGATGATAATCGTTTTTAATGTTCTATACATAAATCTGTATTCATTTACTATACTTCCAGATAGAGGAACTATTTCTTTAGATGCTTTAGTGGGTAATCCAAATGCTGCATGTAACGTTAAACCATTGATGTTGTAAGCAGCTTTTCCAGTCGGAGCCATCTTCAAAACAGTCAAATCAGAGGGACCAATACCACGATTATCATACCATCGTAGTAACGTTTGTTCCAATATAGATACAAGATAGTATTTGCCACAACCTGCTGGTCCCGTGATGAATATATGAAAAGGTTCTGATTTTCTAATTACTAAGTACATAATGTGCTTCAGAATGTCACATTGTCTAACATTAGCACGACAAACATTTTCCAAGTACAACTTATCTTCCCACTTGTTTTGTATTTTGAATGCAGCAAATTCTTTTCCAACATAATTATCCATATCTCTTTGAATATCAGCCTTTAAAAGCGAATCATCTCCAAATTCTAAAAGTTCCCCCATCGAACACTTTTTCTAAGTTTCATCTCGCATTCACCATATAATTCTGGTATTTGAATTTCATCAATATCAAATGAAATATTGTGTTATTTTCCTCGTCTTTCTGTAATAAACGGTTCTTTTTCTGAGAAAAGTAATTTCAAATTTTTGTTTAAGATTTCACCTTTTTCATCTCTCCAATTGGTATACAGCGTGATTTCTTCTCGATAGAATTCATTTTTGTCAACTTTTTATTTATAATTGACACATATTAAAATTTTACGTGCTTTTCGATCACATACATAAAGATTAGAGTCGAGCAATTTCAGATCTTCAGATCCTTTCTTTTCGAATTCGTGACTCGTGGCAAAATCTGCTAAACACATAGATTCCATACATTTGGGACGTCTAACATATTTATTGAAAATGGACCATTGGAATACATCACGAGAGTTTTGGGGTAATTGTTTTAAAATTTTTTGCTCCTTGACCATTCGTGAACAATTACCCGATGGGAATATCGGAGTCGGAATGAAGATATCAGCAGTGGAAATTTTACTCATCGGCAATTCTAAAACACTCCAAGCAGCTTCTTGAGCACACACTTCTGAAGCATTTAAAAACTCATTGGCTGATCACCTCAGGCCTTCTTTTAGACTCACCTTCTCTTTACAAGATTTTTCGATACATACTTTGAGAAGTTTTGACATACCCATTTGTGATTTGTTAATGTAATCGACCATGTATGCTATGCAAACGTAAAGATCGGTTACTTACTGAATATCCATATTGGATCCATATTGGACTTATATTGGTGCTTATTGCATTAGGGGACCTATCGCTCGATAGTTGGTGTTGTCATCTTATTATTTCTTTTTAATGTCTAATATTACAATATAAAACAAAATTTCATATAATTGTACATAATGAGAACTATTTTTAACAAATGAGCGTGAAATTAATAATAATTATTGATCATAGTAATAGAAAACTGGGGAAAAATTGTTTGCATGTAGGAGCATCACTTCCCAATCTTCGGGTAGGAAGAAGTACTCTCCCCTCCCTAAAACGTGTACATTTCTATTACGGGTATCTTTAAAAAGATCTCGTCAGTTAAAAGGAATGATTGTACCATAGATATGTGATAATTTAAGATTCAATTATCCATTATTTTTATTTTTAATGGGAAAAAAAAAAAAAAAAAAAAAAAAAATTTCCTCAGATCTCGGTACAAAATTGTTATTCTTTCGACATTTTATGTATATTACTGTGATGTGAAAATCGTCTGCATTCATCATGGAAAACAATTTTAATAAATAGTAATGTTCCAATAATCTCTTATACTGTTAATTTAATAACAAAGATCGTATAAAACGATTAAGTTTCGGAAATTACTATAGATAAAAATCAAAAAATTACTTTCTAATAAAGCAATGCAGCACCGTTATCGTTAGTACACTGGTGAAAATTTAGTGTTAGTATAAATCAAAATTAGGTACTAAAGTAGCTGCAACCACCCAATGGTTTAACCTTTTATAGCATAGCCACGTTTCCTAAAACTAGCAGTGAGAATGAGTCCAAAAAGTTGGAGGAATGCCAACTTGACCGACAGATTGGGATTTGGAAAACATTCAGTAATTCAGCGCTCTGTGTTATCGCTTATTATCTCCGAATCAGATGACTATCACCCCTATTTTAACACTGGATTCACTGAGTTAGCACTTGCGCAGAGGCTTCCGCGATTTCATGAAATGTGGTCGAAAATACCATGATTTAGTATGTTGAATCAAATATTGGTATTGTGTTTAAAATAAATAAATTTAAAAAAAAATCGACCGAGACGGGGATTGAACTGAAGACCTTCTTGTGTGAAGTCAAACACTGTAGCACTGTGCCATGTTTTCTTGCGCACTAATTTTGTTTCCTTGATTTTGATAAAAAGGCTAAATTTTCTGATTTATATCTTGACCCATGGGTGAGTTGTTGCATAAAATTTGCCCTTTACCCTATGTTTTCACTAAGCTCTTAATTTAAGCTTGATTTGATTTTTTTTTTTTTTTTTTTTTTCTGATTCATACTTCTCTTGTAATTAGATGTATGGTAGCTCCAAGTATTGGTGCAATTTAAATTCAATCACAAGACGCAGAAAACTTAAAAGTGAAGTTAAACCATATTATGATATTACTTATAATTTTACTCCACAAAGTGATTCAAGCTTGAACTGAAATTTTTAACAGTGTAAAATGCGTTTTGTGTACACACTTACAAGCAAATCACATATGCACAACATTAATATTACAAAACATTTTAATCAAACTGCGGCCATTGAAATTTGTTTAATGGGTTTTTTTAATAAATAATTATCAATATACAATATATCATACTTAATTAAAAACTAATAGATTTTTTTATTAAATGTTTATATTTGGTCTTAATATAAATCAATATATATTTATAAATCTATAAATACAATCGCTTGTGGGACATATGTGATTTTATAGTTAAAATAAGTTAATAAATAAAATAAGAAAATTATAAGAAAATTATTTAACACTTACTATTAACAGGTATTCCATTATTATCATTATTGTTTTCATTCCATATATGAAACTATTTTTTCCTTCTTTCGGTTTGCTAATAATTCAGACTTAAATAACATTATCTGACTCCCTGAAATTCTATCGGAACAGATCATGACTTTCTAAAAAATAAACAAACAAATGTTGGATACTTTAGTTTCATTTTCAGTATAAATCAAATGAAACCTTGCCTGAGAAACATTTCCGATAGAAAAGTGTTGCTATTGCCTTTACCTCAAATTCGCTATTTTTTTTCCCCAAAAAACTGTTTCCAGGAAACGCTTAGATAATGCAGTAAAGGATGAAAAAAGAAATTCTGGAAATAGGGTTTTACTAAAATGTTAGCATTTATAGGAAAGCGACATGTATTAAATAAACTGCTTTCTTTGCGTTTTTTATTTGTGCCATTAAATTTAATTTTTATTTGTAAATGTAAAATTTAGAGAATGACAATTATTTACTATTAGTTAAAACACTTTTTTTTTAATTAGATTGCAAAAAATACAGTTTGTGAATCATCACAATAAATAATCCAAAATAAATAAAAATATTTTCACTATTTTCAATTTCAACAAATAAAAACTAATATGTTGTGGCCACAACATGACTTTCTTCTATATTTTCCTATATAAATTCACTCAGCAACAATATTTAAAAAAAAAAAAAAAGAAAAAAAAAAAAAATCAGTTTTTTTTTTTTTTTTTTTTTTTTTTCGTTAAAAGTAAAAAAAAAATCGATAACTTTGCTTTAAATTATCACATATTTATAGTTGAACCATTCGTTTTAAAGGTATTGACGAGACCTTTCGAAAGATACCCATCTTCAAAATTTAACCCCCCCCCCCTCCCAGGCGGGGGGGGGGGGGAAGCGATGACCCCACATGCACAATTTTTTTCCTAATTAACTACTACTATTATCAATAATTCATATTAATTTTACAATCACAGGTTAAGAATAACTCTCATTATGTACATTTATACGAAATTTTGTTCTATACTACCATGTTAAAAATTTAGAAAAAAAAAACGATCACCGCGCCACCTGTTGAGCGATTTTTCCCCAAATCTAATCAGCAACAGTTTATGTCAGGGGCCAACTAAATACCAAATTTCGTTAAATTTCGTCAAAAAAAAAATAATAATAAATAAAAAAAAAAAAAAAAAAAATCTGAGCTTTTTTGTTAAAAGTAAAAAAAATCGATAACTTTGTTTTAAATTATCGCAGATCGATGGTTCAACCATTCGTTTTAAAGGTATTGGCGAGTTCTTTTGAAAAATACCCATCAGGAAAATTTACTCCCCTCGAGGGGGGACTTCACCCCCAGGGGGGTGGCGAGGCTCCTACACATACAAAAATTTTTCCCACTTGACTATCTCTATTATAAATAATTCTTGTAAATTCCATAATGATTACTAAAAAATAATTCTCTTTATGCACATTTATACAAAATTTTGTCCTATATCACCATGTTAAAAATTTAGAAAAATCGGGATGGCAACGCAAACTGTAAGAGAATTTTTACCAAAAGTTGATAGGCACTAATTTATGTCAAGGTGCAACTACATACCAATTTGTATGAAATTCTGTGCAGTAGTTCCTGAGATACAGTTGCCACAATATTTTGTCACACACACACAGACAGACAGATATTTTCTAAAAATGGTCAAATCATGTTCTACAGCTCTCAAAACGTGTAAATCCATCAAAAACCCGAGGTCGAAAATTTTTACGAATCCAATACTTTCTTCTATTGAATTCAGAAGAAAGTAATAAAGGTCTTTGATCTTGGGGGGGGGGGGGGAAGTAATATCTATAATGGCGTATTACTTACTATAAGTGTACATTGAAAAATAATAATTGGTAAAGAATAATTTAAGGTAGTTTTAGAGCAAGAAAAATAAATTATAATTAAAATATTTTAACGAAAAATCTTTCATTTTTAAATTTTCTTCAGAAACAGTAGTAAATTATAAGAATAATTATATAGCACAATCTAAATCGAAATTAACAACATTTAACGTAAACCTTTCAATAAATTTAAAAAAAACTATATAGGGTAGATTGACAAAAGACGCTGTAGATTTATTTTTTCTGTGAAAGTATTTATTGTTTTTATCTATTATCAATTGATCTCTTGTGAAAATTGACACAACTATTTACTTTAAATGCAAATTAAAAATATATTTAATTTCACAATTTGTATTTAAAAAAAAAAAAAAAAAAAAAAAAAAAAAAATTTCTAAACATCTTTTACTGCATCTTACCCACAATATTGACTTTTGATGAGAGGAAAGGCAATTATTTAAAAACTTAGTGAAAATGATTAAAAGAATTTTTTTGATAGGAAATATCAAGTTTATAGTTCAAGTGGTTCCTAAATTTCACAGTCTCTTCTTCCTTCTTGGTGAGGGAAGCAAGTTCTTAATAGCATTGTAACTCTTTCCATGTATTAAGAAACATATATGCCAAACTTCTAATCCATCAAGAAGTGTGGATTTGTATAGCGGACAAACAAATTAATTTTATAAATATATAGATAATCTGCATGCTTTTGGATTAACTTAATAATTCTTTTCTGCAAATAATTAAAAGTATTTTAACTTTGAAATTCTTAGTTACACTAGACACATCTCAAAATTATTTGTATTACGTAGATATAAGGGGAGCAGGATTGAGAAATGGTAATGAAATGTTGCGTACTTGGGGGTTCGTGAGTTGTCCGAGAATGAAAGGCCAATCTTACAAAAATTCAGTAATTTATTCTCAGAAAGTTCCAGAAAAATACAGGTCTATAAACCAAGTATCAGCTTCAATTCAAACAGTAAACACAGCTTAAACAAAAGCTGTCAATAGCAAATCCACAGTACAAACTGTATAGCAATAACACATAAAGCAAGTCTCTTCCAAAGAGGCTCAAGAGCAATGCAAGCACTAGCGAAGCTGGCTGAAAACTGAACTGAACTGACTTGCCTTGGCTGGAAAACGCTCTTTATGTACCCCTGTAGAAAAGTGTGGAAGGTTCCAGAAATTTCCGTATCTCATCAGCCAATGAGATTAGAGCTCCCATATTTGGTATATCCCTTATAAGGATTTTCTCGCCAAGGTCGCCAAAAAATCGCCAAGGTGGGAAAAAGTCGCCAAATTTGGCGCCAAATCCCTTACCTGCCTTATTAAGGCTTTTTAATGCGTTTTTAAGGGAAAAATAAGGTTATTTTAACGCTAAAACGACTAGAAATGCACAAAAATAGCACTTTATCAATTTATTAAGCCTCTTTGAAAGAATTTATACAAAAATAAACACAATTATTTACAATTTTGTAACACTGCCCCCCTCCCAAGGACTGCACGTCCCGGGCAGTGCAACCCTTGGTTAAGAGGCGAAACTAACCAAATTTACACAATCTCAAATACAAAAACTAAGTTCCATATAACGACAAAATAGAAACAAAAATCAAGTGAGAAATATTTACAAAATTCACAAATATGTACAAGTATTTATATACAAATATTTACATTACGCATGCGCAAATTTTACATGTATTTACATTTTTAATTTTAATATTACCGTTACTTGTGGTACTTGGCTAGCCTATTATAGTGCACCACCTTCGGTTTTGATGAAGGTGTTTTAGTGATCCGCACCACTACATAATTCAGCCTTTTTAAGACTGTGTATGGTCCGTCCCAGTTGCACTGTAACTTGGGAGAGAGTCCTTTGCGTCGAACAGGATTCCACAACCTGACCTTCTCTCCTTCCGGGATCTCATGTTGTGTAGCCTTTAGATCGTACCTTGTCTTCATTTTCTCCGTTGCCATGTTAATCCGCTCCCGAGCAAAGTTGTGTACGTCCTCAAATCGTGCCTGGAGATCTTGGATGTACTCCTCGGGCGATGAAGGCGCATCGGGTGGACAACCAAACAGGAGATCACATGGGAGACGAAGTTCACGTCTAAAGAGCATCTGGGCTGGAGTATAGCCGGTGGTTTCATAGACAGCACTTCGATAAGCCAGCAGGAACAATGGCAACTTCAAGTCCCAATCTTGCTTTTTCCTTGATACTAGAAGAGAGAGATTATTCAGGATGGTACGGTTGAACCTCTCGAACATGCCGTCCGACTGGGGATGTAAGGGTGTTGTCCGGGTTTTGTCTATGCCGAGTAGTTGACAGAGTCCTTTAAAAACATCGGAGGTAAAGTTCCTACCTTGGTCGGTATGAAGTTGTAGGGGCGTGCCGTACCTTGACACCCATTGCTGCACTAGGACCTCTGCGACTGTGCATGCCTCTTGATTGGGAATGGGATATGCCTCAGGCCACTTGGTGAAGTAGTCCATCATGACGAGGATGTATTTATTTCCACTGGAGGTCCGTGGCAAAGGACCCAAGATGTCGATTGCAATCCGTTCAAATGGTGCTCCCACGTTATACCGTTGCAGTCTTCCTCGACTTCGTTTCTGCGGGCCTTTACGTGCCGCACAAGCATCACAGGCTTTACACCATTTCTCCACATCCTCCTTTGCCTTCCACCAGTAGAAGCGTTCCCGAACTTTCTGCAGAGTCTTCATTACCCCAAAATGGCCTCCGGTAGAGCTACTATGCAGTTGTTCTAAAACAGCTGGAATTTTTTATCTTGGTAATACAATCTGCCATCTAAAGCTTTTTCCATCATCAGATTCCCACTTTCTGTATAATACGCCGTTTCTGATATGAAGAGAGTCCCAAAGTGCCCAATAACTTTTCGTAATGGGACTGAATCTGGAAATATCCTGCCAGGTAGGTCTGTTGCTGGTCGTCTCCTTCAGCTGTAATATTGGCTTTATGTCAGGATCTTCCAACTGGGCTTGTCTAAGTTTTTCGTCACTCCAGGGATCGGGATCTTGTTCTGATGATGTCGAGACAGTAACTTGGCAGGCAACCGTATTTATCAGCAGGTATTTCTGTTCGGCTCTAGAGCAGTACTTGCAGCTTTCCGAGCAGGGCTTCTGTGACAAGGCATCTGCATTACCATGTAGAGTCCCTTTACGATGACGTATCTCAAAGTCATATTCCTGGAGGCGTTGTATCCACCTGGCAATCTGTCCTTCCGGGTTCTTGAACTGCAGCAACCACGTTAAAGATGCATGGTCAGTCCGGAGTAGGAATCTTCTGCCATAGAGGTAATGATGGAAATGTTCTATGGCTTTTACGATGGCGAGTAGCTCTTTCCTGGTGGTACAGTAATTTCGCTCTGGTTTAGACAGGCATTTACTCCAATAGGCAATGACATGTTCTTGACCATCAATTTCCTGCGACAAAACGGCACCGACACTTTCATGGCTGGCATCAGTATCAAGTATGAACTGTCTGTCGGGCTGTGGATACGTCAAGATTGGCGATGATGTTAAGGCCTCTTTAAGTCGCTTGAACGCATTTTCACATTCATCTGTCCACAGGAACTTCTGTTTGGCTTCCGTCAGCTTGTGGAGTGGTCTGGCAATATTTGAGAAACCCTTGACAAACTTCCTGTAGTAAGTGCATAACCCCAGGAAACTTCGTAGTTGGTGTACATTTTCAGGGCGACTCCAGTTCTCGACTGCAGAGATCTTCTCAGGATCAGTTCTCACACCTTCGGCAGAGATGATATGGCCGAGGTAGCTCACTTCACGACGGAACAAGTTACACTTGCCTGGATTCAATTTGAGGTTAGCCATTCTGAGTTTCTACAGCACCTTTCGGATGTTTCGTAGAGGGTCTTCAAAAGTGCGCCCCACAATGATAATATCATCCAAATACACCAGACAGGCTTCATAGGAAAGTCCTTTTAGCACTGTTTCCATCAGGCGTTCGAAGGTGGAAGGTGCATTACATAATCCGAACAGCATAACTTTAAATTGCCACAGTCCTTGTACCGTGGTGAATGAAGTCTTCTCACGATCATCAGGATGTAATTCTACTTGCCAGTAACCGCTCTTCAGATTCAAAGTCGAGAACCATTTATTGCCAGCAAGTGTGTCTAATGTATCGTCAATTCTGGGAAGAGGGTAACTGTCTTTCTTCGTGATGTCATTCAAACGACGATAATCCACACAAAATCTTGTTGAACCATCCTTTTTTCGCACCAGTACTATGGGAGAGGCCCAAGGACTCGTTGATGGCTCGATGACGTCATTGTGTTGCATTTCATTTAGAAGTTCAGTGACCTCTTCCTGTTTAGCAAATGGAAGTCTTCTTGGATGTTGTTTGATTGGAGGATGATTTTCTGTATCAATTCTGTGCTGGGTGATGTTCGTTCTCCCGACGTCTTCAGGTGTTCGAGAAAAAAGGTCTTTAAATTCTTGGAGTAGCTTCTCCGCAGCACATCTCTGTTCCTTTCCTAACTCTGTATTCTTGAGTAATTCCGTTGTTAATTGTTCTGAAGACTTGGATTCGGTTGATTGCGTGGGGCGGTTGATGCATGTAACAGGAGTGCAGGTTGCTAACACCTCATCCTTCTTCACTGTCCGGACCTTATCGCTGATGTTTGCGACTCTCACAGGAATAGTACTCTTTGAGAGATCAACTAGAGATGAAGCTACCAGAACTCCTCTTGGGCTATTGTCTGTATCAGGGTATTCAATCAGTCCATAGCGGAAGTATTCCTTGGTAGGAGGTGTTCCTGAAACTATTGTCTCTGTATGTGGAGGGATGGAAATTTCCGAATTGGCTGTTATCTGGCATATTGGCTGAATGTCTTGATTTTCAGTGTTGAACACAGCTATGTCTTCCGAACTCGAATGCAGTTCATTATTCTTGAAGTCCAATTTAAAGTTAAATTTTCTCAGGAAATCAATTCCAATGATTACAGGATCTCTTATGTCTGCCACATATGCCATATGATGGTAACTGGCATTCCCAAAAGTGATGATCAAGTTCATTTTCCCATATATTTTGATTTCGTCTCCGGTCACAGTCTGGAGTTTAACGCAGGGCGGCGTCCAGATGATCTTCTCTTTTAGTTCTTGAGCCAAATCCGCTCTAATGATGGTCACGTTGGCTCCTGTGTCCAGAATCATCCGGCAGGCGGTGTTGTTAACTTGGCCATAGACGTGAAGTCCATTATTGCCGCCACTCATCGATGAAACATGAAATACTGTAAATTGGGGCTCTTTAATTTCAGGCGACCTCCGCCCCGCGAGATGGCCTCCTCTTAGTTTCCCTGTAGTGATGGTGAAGACGGGTGATTTCCTAGAGTTGGTCGTACAGGGCAGTTCCTCTTCACGTGACCATCCCCTCCACAGCCCCAGCACTTTATCTTCCGGTCCTTTATTTCCTTATTATTCTCCAGGCTGCGCAATCTCTTTAAGATCTCTTCGACACTTCTCTTCATTTCATTTTCACCAGCAGGCGTATCGTTTAATGAGACTGCTCTTATGGTATGGCGGTCTTTACGGGAGGCTTGTTGGGCTGCCTCTATCCTAAGTGCATAGCCTAAAGCTGATTCTACGTCCCTGATGTTGGAGAGTCTCAGCGCTTTTTGAATTTCTGGATCTCGAACAGCATCGATAAAGTACTGAAGAGCTAAGTCGTTTCGAGTGTCAGCATGACAGTCTGAGAATGCTAGGTGTGACAATCTGTGAATGTCCGCTGCCAGCTCTTGCAAACTTTCGCCCGTTTTCTGGTAACGGGACTTTAGCTGGAGGCGACTATAGTCCTTAGAACACTTCTCTCCGAACCGTAGCTCCAGTGCTCTAGTCAAGGCCTCGAAGTCGTTCCTTTCTTCTTTAGAAACATTTCTCAGTATCTCAGCTGCATCTCCCCGTAATGCTGCTGCTAAGTGGACTGACTTGGCGGTAGAGTCCCAGCCGTTAGCTTCAGCAACGATTTTAAACTGCGTCTTATATACATGCCAGGAGGAACTGCCGTCGTAGGTAGATAGCTTAATAAATTCCTGATTCTGGATTCTTTTATCTCTCTTTTCAGTTTCCTGAGGCATGGATTCTAACTTTTCTTCGAGATTCCGAATCTTGCTCTGCAGTTCATTCCCTATTACTTCTCTGTTCCACTCTTCTTTCATTTTTCTTTCAAGATCTTCCTCCATTCTCTTAAACTTGCTTTCTATCTCTGAAAACCTTCCTTTCAGCTCTTGATCAAAGTTTTCTTTAAATTTCTCCTCTACACTCCGTTCTATCCTCGTAACACTCTCTTCAACCTTCATAACATTTTCTTCTATCTTCATAGCTTTTTCTTCAAAACTTTCTTCTATTTTCAAAACTTTCTCCTCAAAATGTTCTTCTATCTTTATAACTTTCTCTTCCATTCCATCCATTCTATTTTCCATCACCGTTAATTTACCCTCGATTGATTCTTTCACCGTTGAAAGCTCTCTCTTCATCTCATCTTGATTAGATTTAATTTCTTCGGTCAAACTATCTTTCAACTCTCTTTGCGATGTTTCCATTTTCTCTTGTGCTAACTTCATTTCTTCAGTCAAACCGTCTTTCAACTCTCTTTGCGATGTCTCCATACTTTCTTTCATCTCTCTTTGTCCTGTTTCTATTTTCTCTATCAATCCGGTTTCCATCCTTTCCTGCCCAGCTTTCATTTCATTCATCTGGGTAGCTAAGCTTTCTAGAAGTTTTTTCATCTCTTGCTCCATAGCTCTCTTTATCACCATTCACAGACAATCCCACTTCTGACACCAGAAATGTTGCGTACTTGGGGGTTCGTGAGTTGTCCGAGAATGAAAGGCCAAACTTACAAAAATTCAGTAATTTATTCACAGAAAGTTCCAGAAAAATACAGGTCTATAAGCCAATAGTCCTTAGAACACTTCTCTCCGAACCGTAGCTCCAGTGCTCTAGTCAGGGCCTCGAAGTCGTTCCTTTCTTCTTTAGAAACATTTCTCAGGATTTCGGCTGCATCCCCCCGTAATGCTGCTGCTAAGTGGACTGACTTGGCGGTAGAGTCCCAGCCGTTAGCTTCAGCAACGATGGAAAACTGCGTCTCATATACATGCCAGGAGGAACTGCCGTCGTAGGTGGATAGCTTAATAAATTCCTGATTCTGGATTCTTCTCTCTTTCTTTTCAGTTTCCTGGGGCAGGGTTTCTAACTTTTCTTCCACTTTTCTCTCCAGATCTTCTTCTATTTTCTTCAGTTTACCTTCTATCTCTGAAAACCTTCCTTTCAGTTCCTGATCAAAATTTTCTTTAACTTTCTCCTCGAAACTCCGTTCTATCCTCGTAACACTCTCTTCAACCTTCATAACATTTTCTTCTATCGTCATAGCTTTCTTTTCAAAATTTTCTTCTATTTTCAAAACTTTCTCCTCAAAATGTTCTTCTATCTTTATAATTTTCTCTTCTATTCCATCCATTCTATTTTCGATCACTGTTAATTTACCCTCGATTGATTCTTTCACCGTTGAAAGCTCTTTCTTCATCTCATCTTGATTAGATTTAATTTCTTCGGTCAAACTGTCTTTCAACTCTCTTTGCGATGTTTCCATTTTCTCTTGTGCTACCTTCATTTCTTCAGTCAAACCGTCTTTCAACTCTCTTTGCGATGTTTCCATGCTTTCTTTCATCTCTCTTTGTCCTTCTTTCATTCTTTCGATCAATCCGGTTTCCATCTTTTCCTGTCCTTCTTTCATTTCATTCATCTCTTCAGTCAAGCCGTCTTTTAATTCTTTTTGTCCGGTTTCTATTTTCTCTATCAGTCCAGATTTTAACTCATTCATCTGGGCAGTTAGACCTTCCAGAATCTTTTTCATTTCTTGCTCCATAGCTCTCGTTATCACCATTCACAGACAATCCCACTTCTGACACCAGAAATGTTGCGTACTTGGGGGTACGTGAGTTGTCCGAGAATGAAAGGCCAATCTTACAAAAATTCAGTAATTTATTCTCAGAAAGTTCCAGAAAAATACAGGTCTATAAACCAAGTATCAGCTTCAATTCAAACAGTAAACACAGCTTAAACAACCGCTGTCAATAGCAAATCCACAGTACAAACTGTATAGCAATAACACATAAAGCAAGTCTCTTCCAAAGAGGCTCAAGAGCAATGCAAGCACTAGCGAAGCTGGCTGAAAACTGAAATGAACTGACTTGCCTTGGGGGGAAACGCTCTTTATGTACCCCTGTAGAAAAGTGTGGAAGGTTCCAGAAATTTCCGTATCTCATCAGCCAATGAGATTAGAGCTCCCATATTTGGTATATCCCTTATAAGGATTTTCTCGCCAAGGTCGCCAAAAAATCGCCAAGGTGGGAAAAGTCGGCAAATTTGGCACCAAATCCATTACCTGCCTTATTAAGGCTTTTTAATGCGTTTTTAAGGGAAAATAAGGTTATTTTAACGCTAAAACGACTAGAAATGCACAAAAATAGCACTTTATCAATTTATTAAGCCTCTTTGAAAGAATTTATACAAAAATAAACACAATTATTTACAATTTTGTAACAATATAATAGTTAAGACAGAAAATTTGGTTCTGCTAATAACTCGGTTTCAGATGATTGAAGATGGGTAAATTTAAATCGTTTTGCCATTTTAGAAATCCCTTGTACAGGGTGACAAGAAATAACTTGGACGAAGTTTCAAACGAAATATCTCTAACTACTACTAAAGTTATAAATTTATTTTATTTATGTATTGATCCTAGAAAGCTGCTAAACAGGTGTAAGTAAGTTAGTTGTGATAACCATTATGGTTAACAAAAAATATGCCATACTTGAATTACATAAGCAAGGAAAAAATTATGTGAAATTGTTTAACTATTGAAAGTGTCTAAGCAGACGGTTTTATACACAATCAAAAGGTTTAAAGAACTCGGACATGATGGTGACAGGCCAGGAAGAGGAGGAAAGCGCACAGTTAACACATCAAGAAACAGGAAAGTTATCAAAAACCGAGTTCAAAGAAATCTTAGGATTTCAATGAGAAAGGTTGCTAGAGAGATGAAGATCAACAGAGAAACCGCACGTTTGATGGCAAGTGTAGAGCTTGGTCTTCGCCCTTACAAAATGAAAGAGACTCAAAAGCTAACAGCAGAGAATAAACGCACAAGACTTCAAAGGTGTAGAGAACTGATGAAGCGGGCCGCAGGTGATCGATGGCAAACGTTTGTCTTCACAGATGAGAAACTGTTCTCGATTGAACAAACTCACAATAGCCATAATTATAGTGTTTGGTCAGCAGAAGCATCTGGACATTATTGCATTGTTGAACGGCGTCAGCGACCCCAGTCTGTAATGGTTTGGGGTGGGATATGTGCTGGTGAGAAAACACCACTTGTTTTTGTTGATCAAGGGATAAAGATTAATCGACAAACATATCGCAAACTCATTTTAGAAGATGTTGTCTTTCTTTGGTCGCAAAAGTTCTTTGGAAACAAAAGATGGACCTTCCAATAGGATTCCTCACCTGCACCCAGAGCTAAACGCACTCAAGATTGGTGCAAGACAAATTTTCCTGACTTCATTGGAGCTCAAGAATGGCCACCGTATTCCACATATTTGAACCCAATTGATTATTCTGTTTGGTCCATCTTGAAGACAAGGGTGTGTGCTAAACCTCATAAAACTTTGGCATCCCTAAAGAAATCCTTATACAAGGAATGGGATAAAATATCAGTAAGTGAGTTGCGGGCCATAGCCGAAAATTTTGTGACACGTTTAAAGCTCTGTATTAAGGCTAAATGTAGCCACTTTAAAAGTTTGTAAATATATTAGACAAAATAATGTATTCATGTTTATTTTGAAGTTTGGTCGTAATATTTTCATTGGCATTAAAGTTATAACGTATTATGTGTGTCCAAGTTATTTCTTGTCACCCTGTATACAGTGCCGGCAAAATAACGTTTACATTTGAGCGGCAAATAAACTTTACATGTCAATTGCCGTTCACGCCATAAAAATGAGTCGAACCCCAGTGATGACACGTGGTGTTGTCGATCACAGACGACATCTCCCTATCCTATCAACACTGTCATCACTGGGGTTCGAAACATTTTTATGGCGGGAACGGCAATTGAACATGTAAAGTTTTTTTCTTGCTGCTCAAGTGTAAACTACTTTTTTTTTTTTTTTCTTTTTTTTTTTGCCCGCACTGTAGTCATTTCGATTTTTAGAAAAGGTTCAGGTTTTTAAATCACTCTCAACAATAAATAAGCTTACTAAAACGAAGGTATTTGAGAATCTATATATTAATTTGAAACATGTTTTTGTCTGTCTCCACTATATTGAGAGAACTACTTGGTGTAAAAATTTGGTTGAGGTGTCTAAAAAAAGGTCTTGGTCTGTAGATGTGCTATGAGAAGGGAAAAATAAAAAAAAGTCGAACGGTTTCCCCCCCGTTTGGGTTAAAAACACGTTTACGAGCTTAACTAAGCTTCAAATTACTTCACGGTGACGAAATTGTACATATGGGGACTAGAGTCGAATACTAAAAAATCAATCTCTGCGAATTCGGAATTTTCGATTTTAAAGGGGGGAAAAAGGGGGAAAGTAGATTTGGAGGGGAGGGGAAAGGGGGAAATTAGTTTGAGAGGGAAATCCGTTCTAGATCCACACATGTAGCACCTCATTTTAAAGGTCTTGAAATTTCATGTCGATTGGGGATGTTTGTATACAGCATAGTGCGACCCCTGGTGGTGAAAAATGGAACTAAGTGATTTTGCTGTAGACCATATCATGATGCACCTTATTTTAAAGGTCTTGGTATTTCCTGACGGTTGGTGATCTTCGTACAGAACACACTGTGCCCCCTGGTGGTGGAAAGTGCAACTAAAGGATTTTGCAGTTGATACCACCATGTGACACTTTATTTGAAAGGTCTTAGAAATTCAAGGCGATTGTTGATAGAGGTCTTGAAATTTCATGTTGATTGGGGATGTTTGCATACAATATAGTGCGCCCCCTGGTGGTTAAAAATGGAACTAGGTGATTTTGCAGTAGACCCTATCATGTTACAACTTATTTTAAAGGTCTTGATATTTCCTGACCGTCGGTGAATACGCTACGCCCCCTGGCGGTGGAAAGTGTAACTAAAGGATTTTGCAGTTGACACCACCATGTGACACCTTATTTGAAAGGTCTTGGAAATTCAAGGCGATTGGTGATGTTCGTGTACAACATACTGTGCTCCCTGGTGGAGGAAAGTGGATATTGCAGCGCGTGCGTAGCATGCCTGCTACACGGTGCCACGGGCAGCGGTAACACGAGTCAGAGGTTTGTTCGGTTCAAGGTTAATTTTTCAGAATTTTTCCATGTTATTAGCGTCCTGCATATACGTGCCGCAGGCACTGGGTCACGAACCCGAGTTCCGTTCTGTTTGAGGTAATTTTTTTTTTTGTTGCAGATGATTATTTATTTTGTGATGTTTTCATTTAAAAGTAGAAATTCAAAGAAAATCGAGTTAAAGATATAAAACCATACAAATTTAAGGTTCATTTAAGGTTATTATCAACGGCCCGGGCATTGCCGGGCGGGTTCGTTCGGTTCCAGGTTAATTTTGGGGAATTTTTTTTTATGTTGTTAGCGGCCCGCATATGCACTGCCGCAGACACCGGGGTCACAAGGCAGAGTTTCGTTCGGTTCGAGGTAATTATTTTTTGTTACAGCTGATTATTTTTTTTTTCGCAATGCTTTTATTTAAAAATAGAATTTCAAACAAATTCGAGTTAAAGATACAAAATCTAACAAATTTAAGGTTCATTTAAGGTTATTATCACGGGCCCAGGAATTGCCGGGCTGGTTCGTTCGGTTCCAGGTTAATTTTTGGGAATTTTTTATGTTGTTAGCGCCGTGTATGCGCTGCTGCAAGCACCGAGGTCACAAGGCAGAGTTTCGTTCGGATCAAGGTAATTGTTTTGTTACAGATGATTATTTTTTTCTTGATGCTTTCATTTAAAAACAGAAATTCAAACAAAATCGAGTTAAAGGTATAAAATAATACAAATTTAAGGTTCATTTAAGGTATCGTGGGCCCGGGCAACGCCGGACGGGTCAGCTAACATATAGTCTTAGTATTAAACGAAAATGAAAATAAAAGATAGCATCTGTTTATTTGAAGTCAGTTTGACATCACAAAAGTTGTAGAAAGTGATGCCATACATAGTATTTCGATTTATAAGCATTTTTCCGACTTTCTTTTTTTAAGTGAAATGTCGTAAATTATATTAGATGTTTTAACATGAAATACATTTAAATAATGATGCGACGGTTTTTGAAACATTACGGTCAATAAAGTGATCGTCGAATTCGACGGGTTCCAGCTAGTCTATATATTAATTTGAAACATGTTTTTGTCTGTCTCCACTATATTGAGAGAACGGCTAGGTGTAAAAATTCGGTTGAGGTGTCTAAAGAAAGGTCTTGGTCTGTAGATGTGCCATGAAAAGAGAAAAATAAAAAAAAGTCGAATGGTTTCCCCCCAGGCGGGAAACCGTTTTCCCGCCGGAGGAAACGGGTGGGAAACCGTTTCCCACCCGTTTGGGTTAAAAACGAATGACGTCATTTTCGGAAATGCAACAATACAGCGAGTTTATCTGAATTTTTATTGCCTTATAAAAACAAAGTTCACGTGTTATCATTTTATTTTTTAATTATTGATCCTTTTTTACAGTGTGGCAACATGAATAAATCTATATATTAATTTGAAACATGTTTTTGTCCGTCTCCACTATATTGAGAGAACTATTTGGTGTAAAAATTTGGTTGAGGTGTCTAAAAAAAGGTCTTGGTCTGTAGATGTGCTATGAGAAGAGAAAAATAAAAAAAAAGTCGAAGGGAGGGAAACGGGTGGGAAACCGTTTCCCACCCGTTTCGGGTTAAAAACACGTTTACGAGCTTCACTAAGCTTCAAATTACTTCATGGGGAAGAAATTGTACATATGGGGACTAGAGTCAAATACTAAAAAATCAATATCTGCGAATTTGGAATTTTCGATTTTAAAGGGGGGAAAAAGGGGGAAAGTAGATTTAGAGGGGAAGGGAAAGGGGGGAAATTAGTTTGAGAGGGAAATCCGTTCTAGACCCACACATGTAGCACCTCATTTTAAAGGTCTTAAAATTTCATGTCGATTGGGGATGTTTTTATACAGTATAGTCCGACCCCTGGTGGTGAAAAATGGAACTAAGTGATTTTGCTGTAGACCCTATCATGTTACATCTTATTTTAAAGGTCTTGGTATTTCCTGACCGTTGGTGATGTTCGTACAGAACACAGTGCGCGCCCTGGCGTAGGAAACTGCAACTAAAGGATTTGGCAGTTGACAAAACCATGCGACACCTTATTTAAAAGGTCTTGGAAATCCAAGGCGATTGGTGATAGAGGTCTTGAAAGTTCGTGAAAAATGGAACTATGTGATTTTGTAGTAGACCCTATCAAGTTATATCTTATTTTAAAGGTCTTGGTATTTCCTCACCGTTGGTGATGTTCGTACAGAACAAACTGCGCCCCCTTGTGGTGGAAAGTGCAACTAAAAGATTTTGCAGTTGACACCCCCATGTGACACCTTATTTGAAAGGTCTTGGAAATTCAAGGTGATTGGTGATGTTCGTATACACAATACTGCGCTCCCTGTTGGAGGAAAGTGGATTTTGCAGTGCTTGCGTAGCATGACTGCTGTACGGTGCCGCAGCCGCAGGCAGCGGTAACACGAGTCAGAGGTTCGTTCGGTTCAAGGTTAATTTTTGAGAATTTTTTCAAGTTAATAGCGGCCTGCATATACGTGCCACAGGCACTGGGATACGAATCCGAGTTCCGTTCCGTTTGAAGTAATTTTTTTTGGTTACAGATTATTATTATTATTATTATTTGTGATGTTTTCATTTAAAAATAGAAAATCAAACAAAATCGAGTTAAAGATATAAAACCATACAAATTTAAGGTGCATTTAAGGTTATTATCATGGGCCGGCCATCACCAGGCGGGTTCTTTCGGTTGCAGGTTAATTTTTGGGAATTTTTTTTATGTTATTAGAGGCTCACGTATGTGCTGCCGCAGACACCGGTGTCACAAGACTGAGTTTCGTTCGGTTCGAGATAATTTTTTTGTTACATCTGATTATTTTTTTCGCGATGCCTTTATTTAAAAATAGAAATTCAAACAAAATCGAGTTAAAGATATAAAATCATACAAATTTAAGGTTCAATTAAGGTTATTATCATGGGTCCGGGCAACGCCGGGCGGGTCAGCTAACATGTAGCCTTAGTATTAAAAGAAACAGAAAATAAAAGATAGCAACTGTTTTATTTGGAGTCAGTTTAACGTCACATTGACAGTACTTTGTAGAAAGTGATGTCATATATAGTATTTCAATTTATAACCATTTTTCCGAATTTCTTTTTTTTTTTTAAGTGAAATATTGTAAATTATATTAGATGTTTTAACTTGAAATACATTTAAATAATGATACGACGATTTTTGAAACATTACGGTCAATAAAGTGAATGTCGGAGTCGACGGGTTCCAGCTAGTATAAAATGATTCCTGAAGCAATAAATTTTAAGCACCTTTAAAGCTTTTACTTAAAAATTCATCGTCTAATTACATGGAGCAATGGCAGCATGTTTCGAATAAAGATCCGTTTTGAAGAAGGTACATTCTCTTGAAATAGAGCAAAAACACGAAAAACAGTTTTAAAGAAGTCCACTGAAATTTTATTTAAATAATAAACTCACACGAGTACAAATATGTCGATGTATGCGTCAATGTATGATACAAATATAAAATCATATAAAATCTTTATAATTCGCTTTATGGTCATGTGCATTTAACGTCTTTGCAAAAATTTCAAATTTTCAGTTTTATTATAAAAAAATATATAAAATTAATTTTACTTTCTGTTATATTTATTTAAAAAATTATTTTACTTACAGCTTTTGAAAATTTATATGCATATTATATATAATTTTGTATCTATATAAACAAATATATTTTATACTTAATTAATTGTAATAAAAAATATTTTTCTAGAAAACAATTTAAAGTTATTTTTAAAATAAAAAATCATCTGAATTTCTTATCTTTATTATGCTAGTTATATTTTTTACACTAGAAGTAATAGCCGTTTACAAAAAATAATAGCGTTTAATAAAAAATAATTAAACAGAAATACGAAAATTTTCGATTTAAGTAAAAATGCCTTTCATTTATTTAAAACTTTGAATGTTTAAGGTTTTAGATACCAGTCATAAACAAATTAAAAATAAAAAATTCTTGAGAATAAAATTTTTTAGCCCAAAAGTATCGATTTAAAAAAAAAAAAAAAAAATGTTTGAGTAGTAAAGTAAAACTTTTCTTGAAGAAATATTTTCTGTGAGTTGTTATTATTATTATTTATTTATTTATTTATTTACATAATTCTTATTTATATAGTTTTGGTATATTAAAATCATTTTCATCAGAAATTTCAAATACTAATCCGACTATAATTTATTAAATTCAAAGTTATATTTTCTTGTTAATTGAGCTCTTTCCTCCATAAAAAACTTTTTGCATTTATCAATCTGAGAAACGTATTCCAATCTACTTATTGTTTAAATAATATTTCGTTCTTAGATGTAGTCACAAATTGCAGCTTTTACATGTTTTTTTTTTTTTTTTTTTTTTTTTTCAGCCATTTATTTTAGGAGTAAGTATATTTTTTTTTTCTTTTCTTTTTTTTAAGAACGAAAATTTTGCAGAAAAATTAAATATATTAGAATGCTAAAATGAAACTTTATAAACAACTCTTAACGTGCGGATGCTCTTCCACTGCATTTTTGATAGCAATAACTTGAAAAATAAATATAAAAAATGAAAGGATGAAACGGATAAAAAATAATATACCTACTACAAACACTATACGCATTTCCAGATTATCAACATTTTATTTTTAAGGAGCCTGCCTACCGTCGGAGGTGATTTTTTTTAATAATTGAAAAATTGCCTATTTATGTGCATTATATCTATATAAATAAAGAGAAGTGTGTGTGTGTCTGTGTGTGTATCTGCGCTCTGGTGCTCACACTACTAATCGCAGAGCCTCCAAATTTGGCATATAGGTACCTGGGACCCTGCAGGTGTGCACCTCATCGAGATTTTTTCGAATTTCGAATTTGAATTTTTTAAATTAATGTTTTTTTCGAATTTAAATATTGGCTTCAATGTTTCATTTTTCAGAAATTTGTTTCGTTTCAAAAGTCTGCGTATCTTAGCAACGGCTATTAAACTATTTATTTATTTAAATTCATTTGCGGAAGAAATCTTTTTTATTATATTTATTGAAATCAAATAGTTATACACATACAGTAGAAAAAATTAAACATATTAAATTTTTAGATTTTTGTCCATTGATCCCCCTAGCAACAGCTATTATATTTTTTATTATTTTTGGGTCTTCGAATTTAATTTTTTTAAATTATTATTATTATTAATAATATTATTTTAGATTTTATTCTTTGATTTTATTTTGTTTCATTTTCCTAAACTTACAATCGTCTGCGTATCTTAGCAACGGCTATTACACTAATTATTTATTTAAATTCGTTTAAAAGCGAAATCTTTTATTTTTTTTTATTTAGTTTTATTTATTTTTTTTTTTTAAATTCATTTTATTTATTGAAATCAAATATTAAATTTTTAGATTTTGTCCATTAATTTCTCTAGCAACAGCTATTATACTTTTTATTATTTTTTGAATTGTGGAATTTAAGTTTTTTAATCTTTTTAGAATTTTTCCGTTGATTTTTCTGCTTTTTTTTTCGAAACTTATTCTTTTCTTTTAATCGTCTGCGTATCTAAATAACGGCTATATTACTTTTTTGTTAGTTACGATTAATTAATTAAATTAAACTTATTTATTTTTAAATTTAGTTAAAATAATTACGGATTAAACTTTTAAATATTTATTTTAGTTAAAATTTATGATAGTGCAGTTTTTCTATATATTATTCACTTTTTATTTATTTAATTAATGCAATGAATAATTTTTTTAAGACAGCTGTATATGTGGAACAATAAAAATTCGTTACAAAGGGAAATATCGTTTGCTCCCATAGCAACGGTTACTATAGATATATATTTTTCTTTTTGCGTTTTAACTCGGTGTTCTATTTACAAACGTTCTTTCATTCTAATTGACTGCATGTCGTTTTCATACGCACTTCTTATAAATACTTCGATTTTATCGTTTATAATTTAATTGCCGAAACGTCCGTGGAGGCCCTCTGTTGAGACTCAAAACGGTTTTGGGCTGTGTCTGTGTGTCTGTCTGTCGCGCGATAGCGGCCACAAGAATAGCGCTATTCACTTGAAATTTGGTACACATGTTCATGAGCACCACGAAATGAGCTGTATAGTTTTTGGTATGTATTCCATTTGTAGTTCGTATACAGGGACACGCCAAAGTTTTTCTTATCATTACGGCCTATGGCAGGTATTTGTATGTATCGCGATAGCGGCCGCAAAAATAGCGCTATTGACTTGAAATTTGGTACACATGTTCATGAGCCCCACGAAATCAGCTGTATAGTTTTTGGTATATATTCCCTTTGTAGTTCATATACAGGGACACGCCAAATTTTTCTTATCATTACGGCCTATGGGAGGAATTTGTATGTATCGCGATAGCGGCCGCAAAAATAGCTTTATTGACTTGAAATTTGGTACACATGTTCATGAGCCCCACGAAATCAGCTGTATAGTTTTTGGTATGTATTCCATTTGTAGTTCATATACAGGGACACGCCAAAGTTTTTCTTATCATTACGGCCTATGGGAGGAATTTGTATGTATCGCGGTAGCGGCCGCAAAAATAGCGCTATTGACTTGAAATTTGGTACACATGTTCATGAGCCCCACGAAATCAGCTGTATAGTATTTGGTATGTATTCTATTTGTAGTTCGTATACAGAGACACGCCAAAATTTTTCTTATCATTACGGCCTATGGGAGGATTTTGTATGTATCGCGATAGCGGCCGAAAAAATAGCGCTATTGACTTGAAATTTGGTACACATGTTCATGAGCCCCACGAAATCAGCTGTATAGTTTTGGGTATGTATTCCATTTGTAGTTCGTATACAGGGACACGTCAGAGTTTTTCTTATCATTACGGCATATGGGAGGAATTTGTATGTATCGCGGTAGCGGCCGCAAAAATAGTGCTATTGACTTGAAATTTGGTACACATGTTCATGAGCCCCATGAAATCAGCTGTATTGTTTTTGGTATGTATTCCATTTGTAGTTCGTGTACCTGTCCGTCTGTCTGTCTGTCTGTCGTCCGATAGCGGCCGCAAATATCACTCTCTTAACTTAAAATTTGGTATACATGTTCATGATCCCCACGAAATTAGCTGTATAGTTTTGGGTGCGCATTCCATTTGTAGTTCGTGTACAGGGACACGCCAAAGTGTTTTGAAGTGAAAACTTCTTTAGTCGCGTTGAGCACTTTTGGGTGAACAAAAATCTTTAAACTCCCGTCATCGTCAGCTAACGCTTTCCATTTGAAGTGAAAACTTTTGGGTGAAAAAAAATCATTGAATTCGCGTCATCGTCAGTAAACGCTTTCCATCCTTGTATGATACGAATAATGTACCATACAATTAACTTGCTAATGTGAAGTGTTAGTAATTTTATAGTATATATTGTTTTAAAATCTGGTGCGGCTCTACACGACTTCTCTCCTCTCCGAGCACTGTCTCTATTGCAGTTAGACCTCACAAAACCGTGAGAAAGCCCAAAGCTGCCATTTTTCTCACGTTTTTACAATCTGGTGCGGGTCTACACGACTTATTTTATCTCCGGACACAGTCTCTTAAAGATTGCAGCCGGAAACGTTGCAGTTAGACCTCACAAAACCGTGAGAAAGGCCAAAGCCGCAATTTTTCTAACGTTTTTACAATCTGGTGCGGCTCTACACGACTTCTCTCATCTCCGGACACTGTCTCTATTGCAGTTAGGCCACACAAAACAGTGAGAAAGGCCAAAGCCGCCATTTTTCTCATGTTTTTACAATCGGGTGCGGCTCTACACGACTTCACTCATCACCAGACACAGTCTCTTAAAGATTTCAGCCGGAAACGTTGCAGTTAGACTTCACAGAACCATGAGAAAGACCAACGCCGCCATTTTTCTCACGTTTTTAAAATCTGGTGCGGCTCTACACGACTTCTGTCATTTCTGGACACTGCCTCTTAAAGATTGCAGCCGAAAACGTTCCAGTTAGACCTCACAAAACCGTGATAAAGGCCAAAGCCGCCATTTCTCTCACGTTTTTACAATCTTGTGCGGCTCTACACGACTTCTCTCATTTCCGGACACTGTCTCTATTTCAGTTAGACCTCATAAAACCGTGAGAAATGCCAAAGCCGCCATTTTTCTCACGTTTTTACAATCGGGTGCGGCTCTACACGACTTCACTCATCTCCGGACACAGTCTCTTAAAGATTGCAGCCAGAAACGTTGCAGTTAGACTTCACAGAACCATGAGAAAGACAAAAGCCGCCATTTTTCTCACGTTTTTAAAATCTGGTGCGGCTTTACACGACTTCTCTCATCTCCGGCCTCTGTCTCTTAAAGATTTCAGCCGGAAACGTTGCAGTTAGACCTCACAAAACAGTGAGAAAGACCAAAGCCGCCATTTCTCTCACGTTTTTACAATCTGGTGCGGCTTTACACGACTTCTCTCATCTCCGGCCACTGTCTCTTAAAGATTTCAGCCGGAAACGTTGCAGTTAGACCTCACAAAACAGTGAGAAAGACCAAAGCCGCCATTTCGCTCACGTTTTTACAATCTGGTGCGGCTTTACACGACTTCTCTCATCTCCGGCCACCGTCTCTTAAAGATTTCAGCCGGAAACGTTGCAGTTAGACCTCACAAAACCGGGAGAAAGGCCAAAGCCGCCATTTTTCTCACGTTTTTACAATCGGGTGCGGCTCTATACGACTTCACTCATCTCCGGACACAGTCTCTTAAAGATTGCAGCCGGAAACGTTGCAGTTAGACTTCACAGAACCATGAGAAAGACCAAAGCCGCCATTTTTCTCACGTTTTTAAAATCTGGTGCGGCTCTACACGACTTCTCTCATTTCCGGACACTGTCTCTTAAAGATTGCAGCCGGAAACGTTCAAGTTAGACCTCACAAAACCGTGATAAAGGCCAAAGCCGACATTTCTCTCACGTTTTTACAATCTGGTGCGGCTCTACACGACTTCTCTCATTTCCGGACACTGTCTCTATTCCAGTTAGACCTCACAAAACCGTGAGAAAGGCCAAAGCCGCCATTTCTCTCAAGTTTTTAGAATCTGGTGCGGCTTTACACGACTTCTCTCATCTCCGGCCACTGTCTCTTAAAGATTTCAGCCGGAAACGTTGCAGTTAGACCTCACAAAACCGTGAGAAAGGCCAAAGCCGCCATTTTTCTCACGTTTTAACAATCTGGTGCGGCTCTACACGAATTCTCTCATCTCCGGACACTGTCTCTATTCCAGTTAGACCTCACAAAACAGTGCGAAAGGCCAAAGCCGCCATTTTTCTCACGTTTTTCCAATCTGGTGCGGCTCTACACGACTTCTCTCATCTTCGGACACTGTCTCTATTGCAGTTAGCGCATTAAATAAAATTGTAATATAATTTTTGTAGTAGTAGTTTATATTAATGAATTAAAAAACACTTCATTTAAAAAGTATTTACTACACAATAAAATATTTCCTGACGATTCAAGAAATACACACGTAATTGTTCACGTTTTCACTTCTGTCGGCACTCCCGAATGCAACTTTTTTTTTTTTTTATCATTACGGTCTATGGGAAGAATTTGTATGTACCGCAATAGCAGCCGCAAAAGTCCTTCGATTGACTTGCAAATTGGCGCACACGTTCCAGCTTTGCATAAACGTAAGTAGCTGTATAATTTTTATTGCTATATTGGTTAAAAAATGTGTATAGGGACACGCCAAAATTCTTAACATTACGGCATAAGGGGTGAATTTCTTTTAAACGCATTTTAATATCATTACTTTGCAATGAAGAAAATGAAACTAGCGTACGTGAGTAATATGCTTAAACTCATGTTGTTTGAAGAAAATATGTGCTCTTAAGCTTTCTAATTAATGTACAGGACCTTACAAAAGTGTTCTGATAATGTCACGTAGTCATGCGAACTATGTTAAATTTGGAACAATTATTAATTTTAAACGCAAAATAAGCTGAATAGTTTTTACTGGTGTATACAATGTTTATGGTTTGTTTACAGAGCCACAAGAAAGAATTTCGTAACATTAGAGCCTATGGACAAACTTTTATTTAAGCGCGCTCTTTAATGCGTTTATGCTGAATTGAACTTAATAAAATTAACATACATTATAAAGATGCTTAAAATCATGTTTACTCTTGAAAACAGTTATGTAAATAATTTATGAGACCACACAAAATAATTCCGAGTATATACTATAATCATCCAAATGATGTCAAATTAGTTTGAAAAATTAATGAGTTATAATTAATTAAATTTATTCTTATTATTGGCGTTTATAATGACTGTGGCTACTTTTCCGGGATATATAAAACAATTTCGTACTATTACGGTCTATAGTCAATATTTCTTAAAAGTTTATTTTAACATGGTTACACTCCATCAAATATAATGCAATTTTATTGGAATAGTAAAAG
Source organism: Salticus scenicus (assembly GCA_963930645.1). NCBI lineage: Eukaryota > Metazoa > Arthropoda > Arachnida > Araneae > Salticidae > Salticus > Salticus scenicus. The sequence continues at coordinate 140,471,731 of OZ005652.1, read as the reverse complement.
CATGTTTTCCTGTTTATAATTGTGGGTATAGACTTAGAAATTAGTTTAAAGGTTACGCAAAATATTTCCGATATGCTATGTAATTTTTTTTTTTTTTTTTTTTTTTTTGTATGAAAAATGATAGTTATGAAATTTGGTATTTATGAATTTCAGGGAAATAATACAAGACCGTCGTTTATTAAGAATACATATTGTTGCGTACTTGGGGGTCCGTAAGTTGTCCGAGAATGAAAGGCGAAACTTGCAAAAATTCAGTGATGTATTCACAGAAAGTTCCAGAAAAATACAGGTCTATAAACCAAGTATCAGCTTCAAATCAACCAGTAAACACAGCTTAAACAACAGCCGTTAACAGCAAAACAACAGTACAAACTGTTTAGCAATAACACATAAAGAAAGTCTCATCCAAAGAGACTCAAAGCAAAGCAAGCATTTGACGAAACTAACACAGATCTGACACTGACCGCCTTGGTGAAGAAATGCTCCTTTTATACTTTTCTATCGAACACAGACTGTTCTGGAAAATTCTCGTATCTCATAATGAGATTAGAGCTTCCATATTTGGTATATCCCTAATAAGGATTTTCTCGCCAAGGTCGCCAAAAAATAGCCAAGGAGGGAAATAGTCGCCACATTTGGCGCCAAATCCATTTCTTCCCTTATAGTAGCTTTTTTAAGTGTTTTTAAGGGAAAATTAGGCGATTTTACGCTAAAACGACTAGAAATGCACAAAGTTAGCATTTTATTAACTTTACTAAACCTTTTGAAAGAATTAATACAAAAATAAATGCGATTATTTACAATTCTGTAACACTTTATAGGATATACAAATAGAGATACAGCGGGGGGTTGAGGGGGGCGGCAGCCCCCCTCAAGAATGTATCTGATTATGGTAACAAGTCGATAGAATCAATATATACGATTATATAATAAGGAATAAATAAAAATGACCTATTGAATAATGTCTGATGTAAATAGGACGTTGAGGCTCCTGATCTGCAGATCCACTAGTTTAAATTACTAAAATGCCTCCCCCGAAGAAAAAAAAAAGTCTGAGAAATAAAAGAACTGAAGATCGAGAAAGACATCGAAGGATAAGAGAAGTAGAGACAGATGAACAGAGACAAGAAAGATTAGAACGTAATAGAATTTCAACATTCCAGTCAAGAGAAATGGAGACAGATGAACAGAGAAAAGGAAGATTACAGCGTAATAGAATTTCAACATTACAGTCAAGAGAAATAGAGACAGATGAACAGAGACAAGGAAGACTGGATCGTGATAGAATTTCAACGTTTCGATCAAGAGAAATTGAGACAGATAAACAGAGACAAGAAAGATTAGAACGTAATAGAATTTCAACATTCCAGTCAAGAGAAATGGAGACAGATGAACAGAGACAAGGAAGATTACAGCGTAATAGAATTTCAACATTCCAGTCAAGAGAAATGGAGACAGATGAACAGAGACAAGGAAGATTAGAGCGTGATAGGATTTCAAGAGTGCAATCTAGGTGGACTGACTGGGGAGATAAAGAAAATGCAGCATTTTCTTATAATCCATTAATAGATTACACCTCAGATTCATCATGCACAATTGGTACTATGACTACAGATTGCACATTTTGTCAAGCTTTGAAATGGAAAGATGAATGTCCAGGTATGTGTTTTAGTGGAGGTAAAATCCAACTGCCACCACTCTCTGACCCTCCAGAACCGCTTCATACTTTGTTATCTACAGATTCCTCAGATGCAAAGCATTTTAAGTGTAACATAAGAGCTTATAATTCATGTTTCGAAATGACATTTTTTGGAACAACAAAGCAAATACGAGAACCAGGATACATGCCTACACTCAAGATACAAGGACAGGTATATCATAAAATTGGAAGCCTTCAACCTTTAGGGAAAGAACAACCAAAGTTTCTACAGATTTATTTTGTCGAAGACAGCATTCTACAAGCTGAAAAACGTTGCGTAAAGAATCAAAATACAAAATTTGAATTGGTATTGCAGCTGCAAGAAATGTTTCATCGAGAAAACAGCTATATCAACAGTTTTAAATTAGCTATGGAAAATATTACACCAACAATATCTTTGCGTATTTTAGCAGATAAAACTCCAAGTGGTGAGCACGATAGACGTTTCAACACGCCAATGACATCAGAAGTTGCAATAATTATGTCAGGAGAACAAAGTGGAAGCAGAGATATAAGACTAGAAACTAGAAGTCATACTATTCAGAAGATTGCTGAAACTCACAGATCCTACGATGCCTTACAATATCCAATATTGTTTCCAAGAGGAGAAGATGGATATCATTTTGCACTATTTCAGACTAACCCAGCTACACGAACGCTCACTGGAAAAAAAATTTCAGCAATGGATTTTTATGCATTCAGAATGATGGTCCGTTCTTCAAATTTCAATTTACTCTTGCGAGGAAAACAACTTTTTCAACAGTTCGTAGTGGACATGTTTGCTAAAATTGAGTCTGAAAGACTCAGGTATATTCGAATGAATCAGAAATCTCTGAGGGTAGACAATTATGTTCCTTTGAGGGATGCTATTCTCAATGATGGCAATACTGCTGACATTGGACAACTGGTCATATTGCCTTCAAGCTTTACTGGTAGTCCCCGGTATATGCATGAACGTACACAGGATGCTATGGCATACGTTAGGAATTATGGTCGTCCTGACCTTTTCATAACTTTTACATGCAATCCATGTTGGTCAGAAATTAGTGATGAACTATTTTCTGGACAGAAGCCTCACGACCGTCACGATTTATTAGCTAGAGTGTTTCATTTAAAACTAAAAGTTTTCATGAATCTAATCACAAAAGCAAAAATTTTTGGTAAAGTTAGGTGTTTTATATATACCATAGAATGGCAAAAGCGGGGACTTCCTCATGCTCACATTTTAATATGGTTAGAAAATATTTTACATGCTGACAAAGTTGATAGCTTTATCAGTGCAGAAATTCCAAATCCGGATGAAGACCCGAGCTTATTTAGTGTTGTAACAACGCAGATGGTACATGGTCCATGCGGAAATATTAATCCACGTTCTCCTTGCATGAAAAATGGAAAATGCATGAAGAGATATCCACGTCAGTTCTTAAAAGAAACACAAACGGGTCAAGATAGATACCCATTGTATCGACGCCGAAGTATAGAAGACGGTGGTTTTACAGCCAGCATGACTATTCGAGGCTCATCCGTTGTGGTTGATAATACATGGATTGTTCCATATTGTCCACTGTTATCAAAAATTTTCAGTGCCCATATCAATGTCGAATTCTGCAATTCTATTAAATCCATTAAGTATATTTGCAAATATGTGCACAAAGGAGCGGACATGGCTGTTTACGAAGTAGCCAATAATGAAAATGATCAAGATGAGGTTCGTCAGTATGAAATAGGGAGATATATAAGTAGTAATGAGGCTGTTTGGAGAATACTTGATTTTCCAATACACAAGCACCAACCAGCAGTTATGCACTTATGTGTCCATCTCGAAAACGGACAGAGAGTCTTTTTTAATACAGAAAATGCAGCTGAACGTGCAAGAATACCTCCACAAACAACACTAACAGCTTTTTTCGGATTGTGTTCAGAAGACGAGTTTGCACGAACACTATTGTACCATCAAGTGCCAAGATATTATACATGGAACAGCACAAACAAGAAATGGAATCGTCGTAGAATAGGACAAACAGTGGCAGGTCATCCAGGAATTCATTCCAGCGATGCTCTTGGACGAGTGTATACTATTCACCCGAACAATTCTGAGTGTTTTCACCTGCGATTGTTATTGCATGAAGTTCAGGGTCCAACTTCTTTTAAAAATCTGAGAACGGTTGGTGACACGGTTTGCGCAACCTACAAAGAAGCTTGCCAACTTAGAGGACTTCTTCAAAATGATGACCACTGGAATATAACTCTACAAGAAGCAGCTTTAACTCGGTCACCAAAAATGTTACGTAACCTTTTTTCTATTATGTTGTTAACATGCTCAATGTCTAATCCTCTACAGTTATGGAATAACCATAAAGAAAGTATGTCTGAAGATGTACTTCATGAAATTCGACTTCAACAAGATAACAGAAATCTTAATTATACTGATTCTATCTTCAATAAAATCCTAATCATGATTGAAGACAAGATACTATCTTTAGGCGGATGTAGTTTAGAAACTTATGGCTTGCCTGAATGTACACGAGACCAATTCTCAGTATTACATAATGAACTGCACGGAGAATCAAAGTACAACAGAGAACAGCTTGCACAATATTTAGAACAAAATGAATCAAAACTGGTTCCGGATCAAAAAGAAGCATATGAAAAAATTATGACAGCAGTTTGTACACAGAATGGCGGTATATTTTTCTTGGATGCTCCTGGTGGTACAGGAAAAACGTTTCTCATTAACCTACTTTTGGCCAAAGTACGTTTCAGAAATGAAATTGCTTTGGCTGTTGCTTCATCCGGTATTGCAGCTACGCTCTTGACGGGAGGTACAACAGCTCATTCTGCCTTTAAATTACCTCTGAATCTAGCAATTTCAGAGACACCTACTTGCAATATATCGAGGGGATCAAATAAGGCGAAATTCCTTCAGAAATGCAAGCTTATTATATGGGATGAGTGTACCATGTCTCATAAAGCTGCATTTGAAGCCTTAGATATCACTTTAAGAGATCTCAGACGCAGCAACATAATAATGGGAGGTATCGTATTGGTATTATCTGGTGATTTTCGACAAACATTGCCAGTTATTCCCGAGGAACAAGAGCTGATGAAATAAAGGCATGTATAAAATCTTCCTATATTTGGGATAGCATAAAAAGGCTAAAATTAACAACGAATATGAGAGTTTATCTTAATACAGATCCTTCATCGCAAGACTTTTCTGATATACTTCTAAAGATTGGTAATGGCACTATTATTTGCAATGAAGACGGTTTCATATCGGTTGAAAATATTGGAAGAGCTGTACAGACCCAAGAAGAACTGAAACGAGCAGTTTTTCCAAATTTAGCTCAGTACTTTACAAACCCTACTTGGCTGAGTGAACGAGCCATACTTGCTGCAACCAACGATGCTGTAAATTCCACCAACCAGCAACTGCTATTACAATTACCAAGGTAAAATGCATATTTACAAGTCTATTGACACAACATGCGATAGAGATCAAGTTATCCATTATCCAACTGAGTTCTTGAACTCGCTTGAATTACCTGGAGTACCATCACATATATTACAACTCAAAGTTGGCGCACCCATCATGCTTCTAAGAAATTTAGATCCACCTTCATTGTGTAACGGAACTAGATTGATTATTAAAGAATTATTGCCAAATGTTATTAAAGCCACTGTTACGACAGGATTCTGTGCTGGTCAAGACGTCTTCATGCCGAAAATACCCATTATACCTTCAGATGTACCATTTAACTTTAAACGCATTCAGTTCCCCATTCGTTTGTGTTTTGCAATGACAATAAATAAAGCACAAGGACAGTCTCTAAAAGCTGTTGGACTTAATTTACAAAATCCATGTTTCTCGCATGGACAATTGTATGTTGGATGCTCTCGAGTTGGAAATAAGGAAAATCTTTATATTTTAGCTCCGAATAGAAAGACCATCAATATTGTATACCCAGAGGCTCTCCAAGGACAAATATTATGAAGGGTAAATATCTTTTGAAATTGTGCTTGATTTTTTTTTTTATTAAAAGTGTTTATTTATTATATAACTTCAACTTTTATTTTTCAATGTAAATATGGTTTTTACGCATACATACATTTGATACTATATTTATATATTGTATATATATGTATTGCACATATTTTTTTGTGTTGTATATCATATCCTACTACGTATTATATATATATTATTATTTATTGCAAATGTACATACCATATTTATATACTGTACATATATGTTTTACACATATCATACTATGTATTGTATATATATATATTATAATTTATTTATTGCAATGGTATATATATTATTATTTATTTCAAATGTAGCAAATGTACTATGTATTGCAAATGCCAATACAAAATGGGTACTGGATGACAGTGTGTAGTAATTCACGTGTTGCTTTGTCACATGATCTACACTGTAAAAAGCAGCGAAGTTTTCTCTTCTATTTGTTGTAGAGGGTCTGCCCAGCTAGGCGGGCAAAGCCCGGCTAGTAATAGAATATAGTAAAAAACAGTGAATAACCTGAAAAACAAAATGAAAATTTTTAAATATTTTGATATTTAGGCTCAAAATATGCATAAAATTTGCGAAAAAAAAGCACTTTTACAAAAAATCATAAGTCAAATTTAAATACAGCTATTTTTATTCTGTAAATTTTATTTAGATTATTGAAAGGTCCTTAAGCGAGTGAATTACTCTCAAAACTATAACCATGTTATTTAATATTTTAGAGAAGATAACATTTTTCTGAAAAAATCCTGAATATATATGGCAGTTCATAACTTCTATCGACAAAAAATAAAAAATTAAAATTAAAAAAATAAATAAATAAATAAATAAATGAATAGATTCATTGTCGTAGTTCAGTCCCTAAAACAAATCCTCTAGAGTATTTTGTCAAAGTTTAATAACGTTTCAATTATAACTTTTGGAGTTATGATGTTTTGGGATAAAGCAAAATGCTAAAAATCTCATTTTGAGAAAAAGCGGAAAACAAATTTAAAAACAAGATTTTACCTATTAAACAAAAAATAATTTTAATAAGTACCCGATTTATTTCAAAGCTTTTTATTTTCTTTTTTAAATTCATTTTCTATTCAGTAGCAAATTTTGGTGCTTATATTGAGTAAAACATTTATGTAAACAAACATTTACTGGTCATTTCCGGTCAGTTCCGGTTTCAAAAACTGGCGAGTGACTAATATTAAAATGCCTGTAACTCAAGTTCTAAGCAAGATAGAAACAAAATTCAAACTCATTTAGAAAGCTAAAATGTCAGTCTTTAATACTAACCCAAAAACAGAAAATCGGAGTTTTGACCGAAAATTGCGTTTTAAAGGTAGGCAGGCACCTTAAACAAAAAAGGAATTAAAATAAAGGAAGATAAATAACAACGAATTGCAGATTTTTTTTTTTTTTTTTCTTTTTCAGAATCAGATAAAAATTGTTTATTTCCATTTGATGTTAAATAATTAAAAAGAAGAAGAAAAAGAAGGCCCATTTTTATTTCGGCTATTTTGTCTGGAAGAAATAAGCCTCTGTCTTAATAATTAACTACCTTAAGCTTTAAATCTTTTGTCGGATTTTTAACTTCAAAATTCCACTAGCTCTTAAATTTTCAGAAAAATCCTTCGAGCAGTTTCTAAGAAGACCAAGTTCCTTACGGTCGGAACGCAGCTTACCAATGAGCGCTAATTTTGTGAAGATGAAGATAATTCGGATAAGTTTTTTCTGATATTTATCAAAACCGATGGAACAGTTTGAGAAAAAACCGACATACAAGGTTGACAATAATAGTAAGGAAAATAAATCCTTTTTTTTTTCTTTTTTTTCCATTACGTAACACAAGTAAGTAATGTTGTCAAAATTTTATTTAATAGTTTTAGCTGACATATATGTTTTTTTATGTGCTGAAACAGAAAATGAAGCCAGTTTTTCTCTATGACGTATAGATTTTTGTCAATATTTTGTCAATAATTTTTGTCTACCGGCACAGTTTCTTCATTTTTTGATAGTTTCTATTATGTTTCGATGATTAATGGTAATTAATCTTGGAAACATACTATAAAAGTTAATATATAATTGTATTGGTTGAAAAGTAACTGAAAACTTTTTGTCGATAGACACCTTGTATTGACAAAAATCTTTACGTGGTAGAGGAAAACTGGCTTCAGTTTCAGCTCAACATAAAACACGAAGGTTAGAAAAAAATGATAATATCAAATTTTTAAATGTAGACCTGTGTAACTGTAGAAAGTTTAGCTGATAGTCTAACAAAGTGATTCTCTTATATACATATATATATATATATATATATATATCTTTATATATATATTTCTTTTGTGCGTGTGTATGTCACTGAACTCCTCCTAAACGGCTGGACCGAGTTTAATGAAATTTTTTGTGTGTCTTCAGGTGGATTCGAGAATGGTTTAGATTTACAAAATTTAGCAAAATTTGACAAAATTTAGCAAAATTTGACAAAATTGGCAAAATTTGGCAAAATTGGCAAGATTTGAAAAAAAAATTGAAATTTGACACCGAAGTAGCTCGAACGCTTCTCGCCAAGATCTTTAGTTCCACAATTGAGATAGCCATTTCAACTCATCGCAAAAATGGCTTAAAATATTTAAAGTCACCAAAGGTGTCCCATACTTTTGAGCGTGTGTATGTCACTAATATTTTATTTATTTATTTTTTGTATGGAACACCTTTAGTATCGTAGCCCTTTGGCAAAATTTGAAATTTGGCACCGAAGTAGCTCGGACGCTTCTCGCCAAGATCTTTAGTTACACAATTGAGATAGCCATTTCAATTCATCGCAAAAATGGCTTAAAATATTTAAAGTCACCAAAGGGGTCCCATACTTTTGTGCGTGTGTATGTCACTGAACTCCTCCTAAACGGCTGGACCGATTTTAATGAAATTTTTTGTGTGTCGTCAGGTGGATTCGAGAATGGTTTAGATTTACAATTGAAATATTTGCCGTACGAAATAAAATTCTGTCCCGTTCGACATTCAGCGGAGGTTTTAAATATCAAGTAGCAAGTAGAAAGTACCCAGTAGCAAGTAGCAAGAAGCAAGTAGCGAAAATTTCGGTAATTATGTCTTTTACGTTATAATCGGAATTCACAGTCATCGTTCACAGCGCTCCATACCTGTTTCACTTATATACCACATCCTTACACACTTACAATAAGTTAGTTATTTTTTTCTAACAAAATATTCTCTAGAAATAATTTATATGACAAAACAACGTTTGTCGGGTCAGCTAGTATATATATATATATACACCATTTTCTTACTATTTAGAGAAAATAAACTACATCTTTACTTTTTCTTGTTATACCATAGATATGAATAATTTCCCTTATCGTGAAACTTATTTAAAAAGTGCTTTTTAAAACCACTATTCGATTTCCTATTCAAAGATTTTTAAATTGCTAGAATTTGTTGTTTCACTCCTATCGTTTATTTTACCTAGAAAAATCTTTAATTTCTTAGCTATAATCAAAATCTTCGAAAAATCGATATGTTTTAGAAAGCTTCTGTGAGAAAACAATTTTCTTAGATGAAATTGCAAAGCTAGTCTTCATAACTTATATGCGTTGATAAAAACAAGTGAAACATCATAAGAGAGCAATAACTTATTCATGAAAATAAAAACGCATCTCTAAAATTTAATAAATTTATCGAACATCAATAACAGTTCCAAAATTATGTTCTGCTGAGAAGTGTTTGACTTGCTTGAAAAATACACTAATTTTTCCTTCACGGCTGAAAGGATAAAATATGAAATAAAATTTCATATTTGCATTAAAAGCGGAAGAATACAATATTCTGTCATACTTTCTTCCTTTAAAAATAAACTTAAATAAAAGACGAATGAAGAAGTTTCGTGCAATCAAAATTTTTTTTTTGCTGTTTTCATAAAGATACTAAGATTTATTAAGATAGATACTACTTCAACTGAATAAAGAACAATCATTTAATATTTATAAATAAACCCTGAAACGCTGTAATCAAATATGATAATGCAATTAGTATTAAAAGTATTTTATTCGATCTATATAACTAGCTCTAAATATTCTCTTTTATTGAAAAAATAAATATAACTATAATAGGATTTTATGATGTATATGTCGAAATAATTCATTTGAATTTAGTTACGATTCAATCAATGAAAAATCTGAAGTTTATTTATGGTAATACATTTAAAGATTTTGAAATTATTTATCAAACAAAAATTCATTATTTGTAGATATCATTAAAGTGTAGAATAGCTAAGGCAATAACATTCTATAGTTTTTAAACTAATTCTATGTTATAAAATTTTTTATCTAGGCACTTGACTGAAATCTTTCCTTACATATATCTCACATACCAATATGTATCTTATAACCTATATACATCTTACAATCTTACATACACATTTAGAAAATCTTTAGTTCATATAACAGAGATTACATACAACAAGATTTTAACGAATGTTTAAATTAAATAGTATTTCATTGTTACGTGCATTTTAAGGATGTCATTTAAACATTCGGCATTAAAATAGTTGATTTATATTTATATAGCAACATTTTTTTTTAACAGCTAAAAAATGACTAATTATCTTTTTTACTTTCTCCTATCCATAAGGTAGAGAAAGTATTGTTTTTGGTTAAAATTTTCGAAAGTGAGTTTTTGTTATATTTACACGTTTTGAGGTCCCCCGAATTCGAAAATCATGTTTTTAGCGATTGGTCTATGTGTGTGTGAGTGTCTTGTCTGTTATCAGCATATCTCAAGAACAAACAGCAGAAAAAATTCCAAACTTGGTATTCTAAATGTGTATCATATAGGGATGCTGCACTAAGCTTTCGTTGAAGTGAAGGAAATGGTTCGTGTACAGGGACACCCAAGATTATTCAAATACATTACATGTATAAAGGAAATTGTAGGTAAGTACAATTTAACATCTATAGACTGCACTAAACTAAATGAAATGAATATATACCGGGTGATTCAAAATAGATGTTACAGCGATTATCTCGTAAACTAAGAAAGATAGAAACAAACTTCCAATTACAAAATTGGTGCAAATTAAGAGTAGATTTCAGATATGGCATTCTTTTGTACAAGGGGCTATATACATATTAAATACGAAATTTAATTTTTATACGGCCCCTCCTATCATCTGACTTATATTTAGAAAAATATTCTCCTCGCTCTAACAATCAAAATAAAAAAAAATCATCTCTCTAAGTCAAAATCTCGCTGAGTTATTGCAATTTGAAAATTCTAGCATTTTTCGCCAAGTCTTAAGGGGTTGTATCAAAAGTGAATTACTATTGCTTTTGTAATAAGGCACACGTTGATCAGCGTTTGGGGGGAAAAAAAGAAAAAGAAATCATTCAGGGAAAGACGGCTATTTTAACCTGTTATGTCTCCTTTTCCCTAGTGAATACACAAGAGAATACACATTGATAATTTAACAAATAAAATTTATGAATAATTTATGTACTGAAAGGGAATTTTCAAATTCATTTTTCTTTCTTTATACATTCTCTTACTCATATACACGGTGTAGAGAAAGAATTGTTTTTGAGTAAAATTCCCGAAAATTAGCTTTTGTTATATTTGCACGTTTTCAGATCCTCTGAATTCAAAAGTCATGTTTTTAGTGGTTGGTCTCTAGCTCTGTGTGTGTGTGTGTCTGTGTGTTATTAGAATATCTCAAGAACAAATTGTAGCAGAAAATCCAATTCGACATTCTAAATCCGTATCATATCGCGGTGCTACACTAAAGTATTCGTTACGATCAGACAATTGTTTGTTTACAGGGTCATCCAAAAGAATTCAATTACATTACGTCTGTGAGCGAAATTTCTCATATGTACAGTGTGACATGTACAGACTGCCTTAAACAAAATGAAAAGAACGAATTTTTTATACGCATAAAAGCAACGTTTTATGTAGATTCTGGTATAGCAACCATTCATCATTCATTTACAGGGTTACCCAGAGTATTTCGAGATATTGGAGCTATGCTTGGGAATTGCTGGAAGTGTATTTCATTTTGTGTTATTTTTTTTACATATAATACTAAATTTACGTACACAAAGTCATGTGTATATAGTTTATAGACAATATACAGGGCTACCCAAAATTAAGGTAAAAATTTTTTATTTATTATTATTAAATGTAATTTGTGTAAGTGTTTGCTGCATTTTTTTTTTTTTTCGAAGAACACTGCTGACACAGAACGCAAAATTAATTTCTCATACCCATACTGTAAACAAAGTAGCTTTTGGAGAGCGATTTTTTTTCTGTATAATATCACATTTTGAGGCCTCCTGAATACGAAAGGTAAATTTTTATACGTTGATCTGTATATATATGAATTATCAGAATAATTTAACAACAAATAATCTGGTGTGCCACTCACACGACTTTCTATTACCCTGAAATTTAATACCATAAATACAGGTTGGAAATTAAGAGGTAACATAAAGAGTACTGTTATGTAAACCTAAGTTAAAATAATTCAAATTAGGCTTCGGAAGAGTTTTAATGATAATTAGCTCTGTGTGAGGGGGGGGGGGATTTCCGGAAATTATTCGTTTCCTGAAATTATTCTACGCAGGCAATAATCAAACATTTAAAAATATGGCTTTGGTAATAAGGAAGCCTTAAAACGTGTAAATACACAAAACACAAGCGATGCATATTTAGCTTAAAAACATACATTATTTATCATATGTCTATGAGGAATTCATTTCTATTCCTGAGCAGCTTTCCTGGACATGGTAAAATATTATAGTAAAGCACTTTCACTAACAATAAAAAAGAATATTATAGCTTAAATATTTGCAACCCTGTATATCTTTTGAAGAATATGTACAAACCATAAAGTGCACCTAAATATAAACCTATAGTAATAATATACGGCACAACATAGAATGCACTTCCATCAATTTTCAGCTATTGTCGCATTATAATCAAGTTATTTTGTGTAGCCCTGTAAATGAACAGTGAATGATTTCCCTGCCATATTCTACATGAGGCATGTTTTTATGCATATAAAAAATATATATTCATTTTATTTGGTTTAGTGCAGTCTATAGGTGTTAAACTTTATTTACCTGCAATTTTCCCCATAGACGCAATGTATTTGAATATTCTTGAGTGTCTCTGGCACACGAACCATTTGCTTCGTCTCAATGAAAAGCTTAGTGTAGCATCCCTATATGATACTTATTTAAGGGGTTAGGGGTAGTCAGAGACACGAAAAAATGATAATTTTCAGTAATTTGTTTTCGCTATTAAATCATTTTATTTTAAAAAAGTAATAATATGGCATTATTATACAATGTTTTGACTTGAAGTCACGAAAAATTGAAAAAAAAAATTTATAATTTCCAAAATTATAGCTGTTTCTGTTGACCCAGTCCAAAAAAAAGGTCCTTGCGGTGACAATGATAAGTCCTTGGAGATTCATCTAAAATCAATCGGATAAGAAAAATTAGTTTTATAAATAGATAATCCTGGGCCTGATCGAAGCTTTTTTTTTTTTTTCAAAAATTAAAAAAATGGCGGACTCAGGAAATTTTTTTCTAAATTTTTGGGAAAAAGTCAACAGTTAATTGGTCTTAAAAAATCGAAATTTTTGAAAAAAAAAAAAAAAATCCTTCGATCAGGCCCGAGTTTATTATGTATTCTAAAAGCTGTATAAATTTCATTAAAATCTACTGAGCGGTTTTCAAGTTACAGTTGTCACCAGTTCAAAAAACATAGTTTTGAGAAAAACGCATTTAAAGTTTCGCACTAGATTTACGTACAGAAATACGAATTATTTAATCACTTACACTGAGTCATCTATTCTTGGGCCATATAATAGTTCTTCAGCCATTGTGGAAGTTTCCAAAACATCAATTTGCCGTTGCCTACGAAGCATTCTGCCTTCCCGAGTGTTGTCGATGGCGCGCTGATCTGCCACTTTCACACGTGCAGCATCCTTTTTTTTTTTTTGCATACTGATGGGAATTAGACCCACAATTAAGTCCTAGGGCATTCATAATCATTAATAATGAATTTGTACCTTCATTAAATATACATGTAGCTATGTATGCAGCAATTTGTACGATAGTAAAACTAGTATTCATGGTTTTTGGGCATATTTTCCACACAAGTTGGTTGAAGCTCTCATTATTATTTTGACTGAATCCACCTACACATCTTGAAAGTAAATTATCATTACTGAGATCGTCGTAAATCGGTTTAATAGCTTTTAAAACATCAGGAGGTAAGGGAGAATAATCTTGAGTATAAGTATCAAGCTCTCCACTTGCTTCAGCGCGCTGGTAAGAGCACCAAGAATCTTCGCCTTTTGGACACATACCATGATTCGGATTTTCATCAGTCGAACCGTAGTGGTAAAAAGTTGCCATAATAGCAGATTTCATATCTTCGATAGAATCGCAATGACGACGTATTGATAAACCATAATACACAGTTAATTTGTCTATTACTTTTCCTGTAAGCTTACCTCTACCACCAAGACCTTTTTGTTGAAGTTTCAGTTTACGCAGTCGAGTCCCCATCCGCTTTTGAACATGGCCTATACATTCCTTTTTATTTACGGTTGTATTTTTGTAAGGATCTGCTTTTATAATTCCCGAATAGGTCTTCGAATCACCATCGCCAATGTAGTTTGCATATTTAACTCCATGTTTTGTTTCAGACTGCTGAAACATTTCAATCATCGCATCCACCTCCATTTTCCCAGAAGACCCCTCGTGATTAGCACTACACTCATTTTCATGTGATTCATACCATTCCTCGAACTCAACCGTACTTCGTTTCTTTTTCCAATATTCACATAGCTTACAATAAGCACTTTTAATGTTTATATCCAGAATCTTTCCAGTAAAATAGCCAATTATGGAAGAAACTCCAAATGCCGATGTATATCCCCGTTTTTGCCAGGTTCCATCTCCCGATACAGTCAAATCATTCTTATTTTCATTTTCACTAATTCCTTCTTTTTCTTCATTCACAGCTTTTTTCATCAAGGCTTCTGCAACGGTTTTACCACAATCTAAAATTTGCTTCAATAATATTGTATGCGTAGCTTTATCTAAAAAAGCCGGCATGTCCATCAGGCCACAAAACTTGCACAAACCTTCGTATCCTATCCCTAGTATTCTCATCACAAAAATGAAGCGTCTATTTATTTCATAAGAATGCCCAATGAAAGAGCAGGAAGGAATGTATTCATTGTCACAGTTATTACATGAAACTACAATTTTAAATCCCAGCCCACGTGTACTAGCTGTTAGAAATTCAATGTTTCCATCACATTTTTTACATTTCACAAGAGCAGAAATGGCAGTGAATATCGTAATAAAATTAATTATTCGAAATTCAGCAGTGCAACTTTCGGGTACATCGTCTTCAGTATTTTTTTTTCAGTTTTTTAGACGATGTACTCCGAACACTTTCATCACGTTCCGCCGTTTTTGGATTAAATACATTTTTTCGTTTCTTTGAATACGACTTACGGATATTTTCAGATTTCCGAACTTCTCTCGAAACTTTTTTCGTATCACGTCCCATAATAAATAACTTCAAAAATAATTTATTTTAATAACGCACAACTATCGACTGCTCTCCGCAACTGCCACAGGCATACTAGTGACGTGGCGAAAAACAAAGAATTTTTTGCACTTATACTACCTAGAAATTGTAAATATATAAGTAGGGTGTATATAAATTTAGGTACTACTACACACATCAAAGTTTTCGTTCATGGATGACAATAGAACTGTTGGAAATTATGACAATTATCTGCCCAATATATTTCACAGACTATAAAAACATTTTTACTTTCGATTTCAAACTGTGAGGGGAAACAAATGAGGCGTCTGCGCCAAAGAACCTATAACATATAGTTATAGGTTCTTTGTCTGCGCATGCCTACGAAACCGCTCGCAGCTGCATCAATGTATTTGTAAACTTTTCTTCACTTGTACTGAGGCAATTAAAAGAACAAGAACCCGAGAAACCGGTTGCTTGAAGCTGCCGCTAGCTACCTGCTCCCGAGCGTTTAGGAGTGCTCGAGCGCTCTTTGTTATTTGTCGAATAACTCCAAAAGTAATTATCGGATCAACTTCAAATTTTCAGAGAATATTTATAAGATATTACACTTTAAGAAAATGCAAAAAAAAAAAATTGATTTTTTGAAAATCCTGACTACCCCTAACCCCTTAAAATACCAAGTTTGGAATGTCTGCTGCTATTTGTTTTAGATAAACTGATAACAGACAGACACACACAAACACAGACCAACGCTAAAAACACGATTTTCATATTGAGGGGACCTCAAAATGTCTAAATATAACAAAAACTCACTTTCGAAAATTTGGCCCAAAAACAATACTTTCTCTACCTTATGGGTATGAGAAAGTAATAAGTACAGGAAATGCGAATTTGGAACTTTGGATTCCATATCTAGATGCCACTTGAAAAGTTGATGAAGGTTTGCAAGTTTCAAGGAAATTGATAACAGACTTGATTTTTGTTTTGATAAGTATAGGCACTATAATTAAACGGGGGTTGAGAAGGGCGGTAACCCCCTGGCATAGAATTATACATCTATACCATATCATATTCTATACAAAACATTATTTTAGAATATTAACAATAAATATGGATTTCCTCATGATTTTTACAATATAAAGTTATTTAAATGTAATTCATAACAATATCTGTCCCAAAACGCAATACATTGGCATTTTTTGTGCGTTCCTGTACATAAGCCAATTGTAAAGAATTAATTAATGCCATTTTAAATAGGGAATATCATATAGTAAACCTGAATAACATATATCTTTTCTGAAAATTTCTGAAAATATTTACAGACGCTGGGGGCGGGCAGACGGACAGATGGACAGTCAGACAAAAAAAAATGCAAATTGAAATCTTATTCACAGTTAAAATTTGTTAGAAAATGTTTAATGTAAACGAAAATACAATTCCAGCAAATGTCCAATAATAACCCTTAACGTAACTGAATATTTTTTCGTGCCCTGTAAATCTAATGTTAATCTTTTGTGCATATGAATAACATATTTCAATTTCATTAAGATTTATGCAAAGTAATTAAATTTTGATTTATAGAAATATCTTCACATAGAACGCAATGCTTTGGAATACTTTCGGGTGTCCCTGTATAACAAACCAGTGATGGTGTTTACTCCATTTTCTATAGAAAATATCCCATAGAAAACTATAATAACGTATTTCAATTTTATTAATATATGCATAAATTAAAGGTATTAAAATATGGTTTATAAAAATACCTCTCATAGAACACAATGCTTTGGAATACTTTCGGGTGTCCCTGTGCACAAGCTAGCAGATGTATTCACTCCATTTTCAATAAGGAACATCCGATAGTGAACTCAAATAACATATATCAGTTTCAGGAAATTCTATGAATATTCACGGGAGTTAGAGCGCAGACACACAGAAAGACGGATGGACAGACAGACAAATCGAAGTCATTAACACTTTTCAATCTTGCTGGAATTGTTAAAGATCCGAAGTCATTAAATTTATCAACCATGATGGAAAGTGGTAAAAATAAAGCTCGAAAATTTCACACGGTTTTGCTAGTCTTTTAGTTTTTTCCCTCTCTTAACGTGTTTTAATTTGCAGGTGACCCCCTAAGAAATTTAACTATTAAATTTTTTAACAATACGAAATAATGTAAATTTGCATTAAATTCTTAAAATTGTTGATTTCACGTGTTTGAACGATTTTAGTTGCTATTTTAAAATAAAGGATCTTTTTTTAATGTTTCTCAACTCATAGATAACCCCCTAATGTGAGGCCGTTGGCGTCGAAAAACAGAGTCGTGTAAGTCATCATTTTCAAATTGCAATAACTCAGCGAGATTTTGACTTAGAGAGATGATTTTTTTTTTATTTTGCTTGTTAGAGAGAGGAGAATATTTTTCTAAATAAAAGTCTCATGATAGGAGGGACCGTATAAAAATTAAATTTCGTATTTAATATGTATACAGCCCCTTTGACAAAAAAATGCCATATCTGAAATCTACTCTTAATTTGCTCTAATTTTGTAATTGGAAGTATGTTTCTATCTTTCTTAGTTTACGAGATAATTGCTGTAACATCTATTTTAAATCACCCGGTATATATTATATGCATAAAAACTTGCCTCGGAATATGGCAAGGAAATCATTCACTGTTCATTTACAGAGTTACACAAAAGAACTGGATTATAGTGCGACAATAGCTGAAAATTGATGGAAATGCATTTCAGGTTGTGCCGTATATTACTATAGGATTACATTTAGGTGCACTATGGGGTTAAACCGAATAATTTCAGGAGATCCAAAAGTTTTATTTTCAAATTAATATATTGTTGCTGGAAAAGTTTGATCAAGACTGATAAGTTTCAAGGAATGTTGCGTATGAAAGTTGTAGAACTAATTTTCATATAAAACTCTTCCGAAGCCTAATTTGAATTGTTTAACATAGGTTTATATAACAGTATTCGTTATGTTACCTCTTAATTTCCAACCTGTATTTATTGTATTAAATTTCAGGGTAAGAGAAAGTCATGTGAGTGACACACCAGATTGTTTGCACAAATATTCTATTCATAAGCAATTAAAGGACATTGAAATTTTGATCGATTTATGATAAATTAGAGTTTGGGTGACTGATAATTTATCACCCGCAAAATATATTATATGAAACGAATTTAAACATAGATTTTAAAAAGAAAAGGCAAAAAGAAAACACAATCTGCTTATTTGTGAAAAATGATCAAAAATGCGAAATTTATTGATTGAAAACCCATTTTAACAGGGATTATGGTCTTCCCTGACGAACAGCAAAGTATAGTAACTTTCAGGTATACAGTCTATTACGTTATCAATGATGAAACATGGTATTCTATTTTTTTCTTCTAGAAGAACTTTTTTTATTTGTGAAACTGTTTATAGAGGAGATATAAGGGCAGCAACTCGTCAGCCTCGTATATCCTTAACATGTGCGCTTAGGTTCCTGGCGGGAAAATATGCAGCCAAACTATTCATATGACTCATCCCAAAGGAATTGTCTAAAAACCAAGCACGATGTGGCCTGTAATTATCGTCTATTCAAATGAAATCATATCCTTTCACACAAGCGTAAGGGACTATAGAAAGAGCAGGGATTTTATCTCCAAACTAATGGCTCGTTTGAGATACAAGTCGAATAATGCTTATATACCTAATAATTCTAATAATAAAGGTACCACCCTAAACCATCATTCCACTTCCTCCAAATATGACACTTTCTTGTACAAATACAAGATCGTTTTGGACTCCGTGTTCCATCTAGATGTAAATGTGTCTGTTGCCACGAACAACTTAAAAAAGAGACTCATCGCAGATAAAAACATTGCTTCACTCACTTCTTCACGAATTGACATGTCGCCCTGCCCAATATCTTGGGGTTGCACGATGATGTGTTATTAACGACACACATACTGTAGGTCTATGAGTATACGGACCTACAGCAAAGAGTCTGTTTCTGAAGATTTCATTCAAAACTGTACTATCTGTTGCTGGTAACCGAGCGAGGATATTGTCGGAAAAAAATGGCATGCAACATTTGATTTCTTCTGGCAGTCAGCCTTAAATATCATTCCGTATTTGACATTCTTGGTTATCTACGAACTTGTTCAATGTGCATAAGCAATCTCCCCAAAAAAAAATATATATATATATATTCCACATTCTACAAATTAAACTTTAGGATATTCCCATGAATTTCGCTAAGTCATAGAACTATAACTTATGTCTGTTCTTCTTGCGTTGAATGAGTCTCCAAACTTATGATCTTGTTAAACGATTTTGTTGACACATCACTCTCACAGATACTAAGCACTCAAAGCAAGCTAGTCATTTCTATTCACCTTTTCTGTTAAATACACTACGAGCTCATTTTCATTCGCTGATATATCATTTTCTACATGTCACATTTGACGTCATTTTCGACAAATTCACAGATATTTTTTGTATTATTTCTATATACTTCGCCATTTGAAAATTCTCATTTTTAAAACTACATTTTAATTTAATTAATGAAAATTCTGATTATAGGGTATTTTTAACAGAAATTTTTCAATATCGTTTCAATTTGGTAGGTAGTGTATATAAAATATCCTGTATCAAAATAAAATTAGGAAATTCATTTCCATAATCACAATCACTAAATGAGAGCTACAAAAATGCAACCTAATAGATTTCCTTTTAAAATAAATAAAAAATGTATTAAATTAATTTTGACAAGATTTCTTCCTTCCTAATTAAAAAAAATCTGGAGTGACTCCACTCGACTTTCCGAACATTGAGTAATTAACAGTGTTGCAGATAAAGTAAAAAAAGAGGAGTCGTTAAAGAAACAAAAGAGAGAAAACCATAATAGAGTGTTTGAGTATTTTTCTCCATATATTACTCGATGTTTTATTTAATGCTACTGAACTTTAAGCCCATAGATCATAATGATAAAGAATTTTTCGTTGTGATCCTGTAAAAACCTATAAATGCTAGATTCACCAAAATGCTTATAGTTAGTGCAACAGTGATTTATAATATTCATATAAATTTTCAGCTCAATTGAATAAGGCGTTTAGATGCTATCGCACTTTTAAAAATTTGGTCTCATAGGCCATAATGATAAAGAATTTTTCTTTGTATCCCTGTAAAAAAACTGTAAGTGCTAAATTCACCAAAATCTATACAGTTCGTGCAACTGTGACCTATAACATGTGTACAATTTTTTTGCTCAGATTAATAAAGCGTTTAGACGCTATCGCACTTTTAAAAATTTGCCCCATAGGCCATAATGATAAAGAATTATTCCTGGTGTCCCTGTAAAAAAACTATAAGTGCTAGATTCACCAAAATCAATAGGGTTCGTACTATGGTGACTTACAATATACGTACCAACTTTCAGCTTATTCGAACAAAGCGTTTAGTCGCTAGCGTGTTCACTCACAGACATACACACATACGTACACACACACATACACACATATATACACATACATCATCGTAAAAATAGTGAAAATGGACTCAAGGGACCTCGAAACGTATAGAAACATCAAAATCTCAAATTCGGATTTTTGACATGATTACAATACTTTCCTCACTATAGTGTTCGGAAAGTAATAAAATATTTTTTAACGTGTCATCCTAGAGATAAATACATAGAAAGTTACACGATTCAACGGCAAGTACAGTTGGAAAGGATTTCCAATATTGGTGGAAATATTGGTGGAAGAATCAGGGGGGAAAATTTGGCTTGTCACCAATCTGGATAATTTCACGTTATTTTGCATTCGCGTTAAAAATTATAAATGACTCGGGAGTAAATAGAAATTAATGCACGTAGTAGTAGAACATTATTTTTATGCTTAAAAAGAAAAAAATGAATCATTAGAAACACGTTGTTTTTAGAAACACCTTCTGTGGAATAATGCATATTATTAGATTATTGTTAGCATATTTTAATTAGAAACACATTATATGGAGTAGTGGAGGACTTCATTCGCTTCACCATGGATTGAAATGGAGGGGGAAGGCCGCATTGGGTCTCTGCTCATGAGGGGGCTTTCGAAGAAACTTAATCTTTAAGTTCAGGATGATTATAATTAAAGTTACGATTTCGAAACTCTATAATTTTGAAACTACTGGTCAAAATGGCTTGATATTTTACCAGAACAACCGTGAAGCAATATAATTTTGTTTGTCAAAGAAAAAAAAGTACTTCCAAAACGTGCCATTAATTATCCATAAAGTGTTTGTTTCTTGAAACCCCTCTTTTTCTCTTGTCACTATGACTGTTTCCGCTATAAACACATATTCTTGTCTTTTTGCTAAAAAAGTTGTAGTACACCCTTGGAGTCTATTGTTTCCTGCTATTCCATTGTATTGCTAACAACATTCCCGTGTTTAATTAATTCATTTAGCCTTTTTTTCGGATATTACCCTGACAGTGCCATCTATAGGGACATTTTGTAACTACTTTTTTCCTCCGCCAAACAAAGTTCCATTACCTCACGATTGTTCTGGTAAAATATCAAATCCTTCTGTCGGGTAGTTTTAAAATTTGGAATCAATCTTAAAACTTACCTCAATGCCTTTTTATAGTAATAAATTTAAGATGAGCAAGGGATTCTCAAAATAGAAGTGGCTCCAATTTGGTGGCCCCAATCAGACTTTCACACCGGGCCTCGAAAATTGTATGTCAACCACTGCGCTCCGCTAGTCACTATGCTTAAATGAATAATTTATTAAAATAAAATCTAAAAATGTATGAACTCTGAAACGAAATTCTATTGAATTCAATCCAATATTCGGTACAGGTCGCCACTGCCATCGGCAGCTTCTTTCTTGCCCGCAATGGGCCACCTTTGGTTCCTTACTGCTTGCAGCATTGTCTCAACCGCAATGCTGATCTCACGCAGAAATAAATGAGTTCGCACATGAACCTTCTCAGTTCTTTCGGAAGCATCTTCCAAACTCGCTTTATCCCGGTTCTCGATTACTACTCCTGAAGTAGTGTCTCAACCAGGTGCACTTTGCGCGCAAGAATTTGCCCACGAACCTCGGTTAGTGAAAGAAAATTGCGATTAAAATAAAGCGTCACTGTATGGTAAAGGAAAAAAGTAAATTTTGGATAAAAATTTTAAACAGATTAGCTAGTAGGATAAAAGATAACTAGCAGTAAATAAAAAAAACCAGGATTGAAAAATGTCATTATTATGATAAAGGGGGAAGGGGGGCGTTGAACAAAATTTCAAAATGGTACGGTCAGTACTACGAAAGGTAGTCCCAGACGGTGTAAAAAATAAAATGACGGCTTCAAAAAATTATTATTGTAAAAACAACTTTACGTCCCTAAATTTCTTTCTATTTGTCACATCAAGGATTTCAATAGCTTTAAACATTTAATGGACAACGCAGATCATTTTGCAAAAAAACCATGCGTAAATCAGTCCAGTAGTTTTTATTCTACAGCGAACACTCATGCAAATATTTCGTTTTATATATACCAGAAGTTCTGTCTCGTACAACTCTAATTTTTCGTAAAGTTTTATTTCATTTACATTATTCACATGCAAATAAATACATTTCCTTTTTTTGTCAGGAAAAAAAATAATAATAAATAAATCCATGCAAGGATTTTTTATTGATATCATCTTGATGTTAAATATTTAATAATCAAAAGCTATTATGAAGATTTTAATAAAAATATTTCTAACTGGGTGGTATAATTTAATTTACATTGTCATCTATGATATCTTGGATTATTTACCATTTTTGGTATAATAATTGAGAACTGTGTGCCAACATTCAAGATTTAAGAACATCAATAATATTACTAAAAGTATAAGTAACTGCATTATTTAAACGCAAATGGCGCCAAGAAACATTATATTACACAGGCCTACAAAATTGAAGTTGACAAAATTTGATTTGATGATTTTAGCTGAACTTTATGTTTTGTGGTGTGCTGAAACCGAAAATGCAGGCCATTTTTCTCTATCACGTATAGATTTTTATCAATACACGGTGCTTACCGACTCTATTTCTTGCATATACCATCATAACAATAAGTTGGTTGGTTGGTATGGTTTTACGTCGCACTAGTGCTGCACAATTACAACAATAGGTATCCATAATTAATTAATCATGAAAACATACTATAAAACTTACCATATAATTATATTGGTGGTTGAGTAATGGAAGAAATTATGTAGGTAGGCACCCTGTATTGACAAAACTCTATACGTGATAGAGAAAAACTGATTTCATTTTCGGTTTCAGCACACCAAAAAACAAAAAAATCAATCAAAATTTTACATGTCGACCTGTGAGCTAGCTTAAAACGTTTCTCGGACAACGCTAACAATTTTGGAAAAAAAAATGTGCATAAAGCGGTTTATTAAATTTTAGTCTGTATAGAGAGCAAACATACTAACACTACATTGTATAGATATAAAAAGCTCCTGTCCATTACACAATACTATATCTCAAACTTCTATTTAAATTGTTTGTTTCGTGAAATATTTTCCCTATAAAAAAAGAATAATAGTATACCTCAAAAATTTATTAGTCCTTATAATACATAAGGATTACATGTAATGATCTTTATGAAGTATATTGCATTATTGTACATTAGACATCAACTTTGATTACTTACTATTTCTTTTATTAAATTTCTTTGAGTAAATATTTCTGTCAATTTTTTATCTGAAGTTATTTTGGTTTCTGTAACTACAATTTTTTTTTACTTTTCACAAAATCTTAATTTTATCTCAGCAATGTATTCTAATGTTCTTATGAATCATTTTATTATTATTATTATTATTATAACTTTTTCAAGCAAAGTGACAAAAAGTTGTAATGATAACACAGAAAAAAAAATGTCAAAAAGAAGTCTTATTTAATTTGATTCATGGTAAAGAAAATCTGAAATAATCAATAAAAAAACTGCTGAGATTTGTTTAACTTGATTGGATAAAATAGAAAAAAGAAATATCAAGCACATCCTTATTAAAAAAAAAAAAAAAAAAAAAAAAAGGTTTGATCATAGAAAAAACATTGTTTCAATAATGCTAATTAAATTTACTTATTACTAATATTTATATTTTTAAAAAACTCCTTGATTATTATAACTGAAACATTAATTTGTAATGTTAATGTAACTTTTTTTTTTTTTTTTTTTTTTAATCATTTTCATTACATGTGCGGTAGTAAAAATGTCAATTTATATTTTAATTAATCAAAGCTATTAAATTTTTTCAAGTAAAAAATTAAGGATGCATGGTCAATAACAAACGAAATATACTAATACTTATTAAAATAAATCACTAGACTAAAAAGAAAAAAAACAGAGGTTTCTTTTCCAGTTCTAAGAATATAAGAGGTAATGAAAACTTTTTATTTTGGTATTTAAACGTGACTGTACTAAACAGACAAATATTTTTAGGAGAAAAGTTTTCTTTTTAATTAAATAAGAAACTGAAATAAGAAACGAAGGTATTATATAGGAAACTTAAGTGCACTTTAGAAGAAATTCTTGAGAGAAAACTAGAGGTGTATTTATTATCAGATAAATATTATTTGAAGCAGACTTTTGGTGAAAAAGACAAAACTGAAATTAATAACAAAAAAGATATTACATAAGCCGTTTCTGAACTTTTTAATAGAAAAAAGGGATTATAAAACAATATAATTCATTACTTGATAGAGAAAAGTACACAGGTTTTCAATCAAGTGACTTTTAATATATATTATCTCTGGATACCATGAAATACATATTTTATACAAAAATAGTATTTGCGTTAATTACTTAATTCACAGTACAGAAATTGATTATTAATTATAAATTTCAGCCTTGTTGATATATTTCAGCAAAATTTCCTGAAATTTTACATAGTTTTCTTTTTATTGAATACTATAAGTATTTTAATAACTGTGCAGTTATATTTCACATGTGTCTATTAATTTGTTTTACTATTATTTTGTCTAGTATTTGTGATTACTTATTTAATGGTTTTTTATTTTCTCTTGATTTGCGCTTAGTATCTAAACTTTGTTATCGAAAAAGAAATTGTTTTGTTTGTTCAAATTACGTTCATGTGCACAGATAAATTTTGATCGGTGATCGTAACACCTTTGCTATCAGGAGGAGGATTACAAAGATATAATGCGTAAAATAAAAGCAATTAAAGCAAAAGAAATTAAAAAAACAAATGAAGTAGACGATGAAGATGAGGAAAGGAGCATTGCTTTCAACACTGGACGGCTATATCAAACTTCACTAAATTAATTGACTTCAGGAATTCACAGATGTCACCATTACTAAACAGATGGCAGCGATCGGTGCAGCAGAATATCTTTTTTTTTTTTTTTATTATTATTATTATTATTATTATTATTATTAAAATTTAAGTCACCTGAGTTTTTAATTAAATACGCATTTTCTCTAAATATAAAAAATAGGGAGTTTAGTTAACTCGGTGAAAAAATATCGATATTTAGAGTTGCTCCACAAAAGCTGCTGTCCTATTGGGACATAATTCATGTAAACATCTCTATTGTATCTCGAAATGAATATTTACTAATAAGAAAACTCCAATGCAGAAAACATCTGAACTGTCGCTTATTTCCCTAATTTTACTCACAACATCATTCCTGATTATTCTATGAAAGATTGTAACATGAAAGAAATATTAAAGCTACTATTAAAGCTATTATTAAAGAAAAATTAAAGCTACGTTATTGATTATGTTTCTCATTTACATCGTCCCTAAAATGTTGACTAGTATTAGTGTTGGTCCGAAAGTTATTCCAAAAGGAAAAGAAATTGCTTTCTGGATCCATGTTATTAATATTTATAATAGTTCTAGATTTTTGGCTCTAACCTTCGTGGACACATTTATTATCTAAATATTTAGTCTATAAACTGAAACATGAAAAGTCAGTGGTAAAGGTAACACTTATAAAGTTGTTTAGAGGCGACTTTATTTGAAGATATTGGCCAGACAAACTTAATACAACCCCCCAAATCGATACTGTGAATTATCCTACGATCAAGCAGGGGTCTAGATGGACTTACACCTTTGAAGTTAGAAATCTTCTGAAGTAAATACAAACTAACATTATTATTGAGCCGTCTTCGAGTTGCTGGTCATGAAAGGTTGTGCTTGTTTAGAAAAACATCGATAATTCTCTAGTTTTAGTGTAAATTACACGGTAGTCAATAGTGTGGCAAAGACGAATAGCCACTCCTTGCCGAATATTGATAATACCTTAGATACCAAATCAAGAATTAAGTGGTTCTCTAGATTAGATTTGAAAAGTATATATCCGCATGTAAAGATTCACTTGAATTACATAGAAAAAAACCGCTTTCACTGTCGGTCAAGGTCTGTGGAAAAAACAATCCAATACCATGTATGTTGTATAAGTCATTAACCACATTTGAATGCCGATGGAGGCTTTTTGGGTTGTCTGACCAGTGAAGCCTATTTATTCTATCTTGATGATGATATCATAACGGGATGCAGTTTTAAAAAAATATCTGAGAATGTTTGAATCTCGAATAGTCTTGAAGGGATTGCAAGATGCAAATTTAAAATTGAACGAAATCTATTTTTTTTTTTTTTTTTTTTTTTTAGAGAATGTTTTAATTACCTTGTCTATATAATCTCATCTAAGGGCGGGGAAACTGACCGAGAAATTACGAATGGCAATGAAATTTTCAACAAGATATCTGTTCACTTAAATGTTTCTTAGAGCTATGTACCTATTACCGGCAATTTATAAAAGTCTTCTCTGATGTAACCAGACCAATATCATTTAACACAGAGTAAACAGTTTTTATGGACAGCAGAATACTAAGAAGCTTTTGATAAGCTGTAAAACACTTTGAATTAATGGTCCAATATTGATGTATCCACATTCTCAGAATAAATTCAATATCGATACGATACAGACGCCAGCTATTGTATACAGTGATTGGTGCTGTCTTCTCGCAAATGTCTGACTACGGGGAATGTATCATAGATTATTTTAGTAAGAATCTGCTAAAACTTTATTATTACGAAATTGTTGCATCACAAAAGAATTACTAGCTTTAGTAAAGATTGTAAAGCACATGCATCACTATTTTCGAAGTAGAAAATTTCTTCTAGGGATATATCATGCATTTTTAAGTTAGTTGAGTTTCAAGAATTCCAAGGAACAGATTCCAAAGAAAAGAATATTTGTTCAATAATACGATATGAACACAGGTAAGGAGCATCAGATGAACACGTTAACGCCATGTTTAAAAGGCCATGATCAGAAAAGTGTAAGCACTGTTGTACAGACGCGACAAAAAAGTTAATCAAATAACATTCAACACTCAAGTATCATATGCAGACACTTGGAAAAATAATGATATCCGCAAGAGCTAGTAACATGATTCATATTTCAAATCTATAATCCAGTTGCTTCATGGTAAAAAATAAACGATTTAATTGATAAATTCAGATCAATTTAACACGGTAACAAAACGACATTGAGTTTTGTGGGATTCCCAACAATTTAGAAATGGAGCATTATTGACGATATCTGAAGACTGAAAAACTTCAAGATGACATTCATTATCAGAATCTCTTGTCCCGGAAATTTTATAAGAACTTCATAGAAATCCAACTGATGGTTAAATTTGTATTTTGAAGACATTGAATACAGTACAAGAACACTCCTTTTGTGATATAAGTTTAAGGTAGTAATAAATAGAAAACATGCAAAAGTTGCAATATAATGCAAGAAAATCAGCATGAACGTGAAGAAAATGTTTAATTTAGAAGGTTGCAGTAATTTTTGAGAGAATGTCATTAAACATTCTGGGTTCACTTCCATTTACGAAAGGATAAAATGTATATATGTGTTGTAATAAACTATTTTACCAAGTAGTTAAAGGATTTTTGCATCACAGATCAAGAATACACGATTGATCCAATGTTTAATTTTACTCTTAGGAGTTCTTCTTATCTATTCTCACCATAAAACAAACTTAATTCCAGTTCTTTTAAGAAACTGTTACACATAGCGAATATTCCTTGTATCTATCCACAGTAAGGCATAATGGTAAAAATTTACGATAAAACTTCTGGACATTTGTGTGACAAAACCAACGAGACTTGGTATCTAAAGATATCACTCTCATTACTTGACTACTAAAAGGTATTTACGAGATTGCTTGATTCTCGCCTTCATAGTTAATTTTCGATTCCTAAACTCCTTAAACTGGAGTTTTGTATTATGGTAATAAATTTTGCGTTTTATCACTACTAAAGCTAAAGCTCTAATTTTTTTACTTTCTCTTACCCATAGAGTCGAGAAAGTATTGTTTTAGGGTCAAATTTTCGAACGTGAGTTTTTGTTATAATTACATTTTCTGAGGTCCCCTGAATACGAAAATCGTGTTTTTAAAGTATGGTCTGTGTGTCTGTCTGTGTGGATGGATGTCTGTGTGTCTGTTATCAGCATATCTCAAGAACAAATAGTAGCAGAAATTCCAAACTCGGTATTCTAAATGTGTATCATATAGGGATGCTACAGTAAGCTTTTCGTTGAAATGAAGCCAATGGTTCGTGTACAGGGACACTCAAAAGTATTCAAATACATTATGTGTATGGGGGAAATTGCAGGTAAGTAGAGTTTAACATCTATAGACTGCACTAAACCAAATGAAACGAATATATATTTTTTGTAATAGAGATAATTAACTGGGAAATTATTTTTGTGTATGTAGGAGCCTCGCCTCCCCCCTGGGGGGGGGGGGGAAGTCCCCCCTCAAGGGGAGTAAATTTTTATGATGGGTATCTTTCTAAAGAGCTCGCCAATACCTTTAAAACGAATGGTTGAACCATCGATTTGCGATAATTTAAAATAAAGTTATCTTTTTCATTTTTAACATATTTTTTTTTTTATGTAATATTGAGAATAAATTCAACTTTTTTTTTTTTTTATATTTAGTATTAATACAACTTCTCTAATATAGAAATCGTCTGCAATATCATAAAAGATAATTTTTTTAAATAATAATTTTAATAACTTATTTTTAGAAAACATAATTTTTTTTTTTAATAACCGAATTAACTTCTATATAAATGTAGGTGCATTAATGAAACGGGATGTTGAGGGGGGCGGTAGTATTAAATAGTATAGTAATAAATTTCATGGTAAGAAAAAATCGTGTGAGTGACACACCAGATTATTTAAAATATTTTTAAACATATCTAGATTTATAATATTTTTTGAGTGATTTACTTACATGAGTTTATACGAATAATTTTAATTAACAACTAAAATGTCCATTTTCTTCCAATTCGTATAGAAATAACCTTTTTTTTTTTTTTTTTTTTTTTTTTTTTGAATAACAAATGTTAGTTTAAAAAAAAACTGTCTTGAATTTACTTGTAATCGTAAATCATTCTTCATTTGAAATAAATTTATCAATGTCAAAAAAGTTTCATATACAATCATTCAAATATTTTAGAAATATTTTAACATTGTTTCTTTATTTCATTATATTTAAATATGAATTTCAGTTTGCCAAAAAAAAACTTCTTTACTGGTTTTTTGTTTCGAAGTTTTCATTAAAATAGAAAATGGAACTGAAATATAAATCAAGAATAAGAATCTAAGAGGCTTCATTTAACAACATCAAAACGATTAAAGATCAACTGATAAGTGAGCTATCAATAACGACACCGTTTATTTATTTATTTATTTTTTATTTTATTTTTTTCATTTATTTTTTTTTTTTTTAGGGAAAGGCATAAATAATACTAAGAGTGGTCAAGATTTATACAGAAATTTCTGTAAAGAAATTTTCATTGATAAAAATTTATTCGATTCAATTTTTCATATTTCCTTTTATATAATAATATTTCTTCATATATTTCTGACTAGCCGCCTTCGGCGACCAGCTGGTTCGCGATCCTTGAAAAATCCGACTTTATGAAACTCTCGCTCGGTGGCGCCTGCGGCGCCTTTTTCCCGTTTCAGATCTTAAAACAGCTTATTGACATATAGTAAGAATATCTTTATTGAAAAGTTTAATCGCATTAAATTCCCGCTCGGTAGCCTGCGGCGCCCTCTGCCACTTTTAATATCTGAAACAGCCTGTTCGTTCACCATGTTATGATCTTTCAAATTTCTGACTTTAGCAAAGTCCCGCTCGGTGGCGCCTGCGGCGCCTTTTCCCGTTTTAGAACGTACAACACCTTCCTCGCTCATTAGAATTTAAAATATTGAAATTTTAAAATATTACATCACCATCTGGCGGTAGAAATTTCTGTAATCTACTGTTCAATTCTAAATCAACAAACCTTTCAAATAATGTATTACTTGTGAAAATATTTTAATTAGTAGCTGAGATACAAAAGAAAACCTAAACAGAAAACCTTAAAACGTGTAAATCGGGTAAAATCTCGAATAATACTTTCGATAATATAAAAGAACTTTAAAATATCTTTCGAATGATGTATTAAAAATAATATAATCATAATTAGAATTTGAAATATTGAAATTTTAAAATATTTCAGCGCCATCTGGCGGTAGAAATTTCTGTAATCTACTGTTCAATTCCAAATCAACAAAGCTTTCAAATGATGTATTACTTATGAAATTATTTTAATTAGAAGCTGAGATAAAAAAGAAAACCAAATACTTTGCCTTAAAATCTTAATATGCCAACCGATTTCAAACGCTGTAACTCTTTTTTTTGCTTTTTTTCCCTCTCCCTCAAGCCCTCCCTAATAATCGTACTCTTTCAAAAATATTCACAATCGAATTATCGGGCATTTAAACTACATACTACGAAATTTCGACGGCTGCAAAATATAAAAGAAGACAATCTTTTTCCAATAAATATGTCATTTTTTTAATTATACATATATTTTCATGAAAATTGAACAGTAGCTTTATAATATGCTGTCTAGGCCGAATATTAATTCAAATGTAACGTGAATGAAAATTTGAAAAAAATTTAAAATTGCAATTTTTCCCCCCAGTATAAAACACATGATATCTTAATTGATTAGAACCATTTCCGTTTTCATCAGACAGTTGTCTCGTATGTGTTTTGTTTCCGATCGAGACCGCTTAGAAAATCGTCTGCCTGTTGCCAACTAAATTTCATAGTTTAGTTAATTTTAAAAAATCTAATTGATGTATCGATAAGCCGCTTGCACTCTTAGATTCGGAAAAAATTCCCCTTTCATTTGGTACCAAATTCGTAATGATCGGACTAATATATCTAATTTATTTTCCATTTTTTCTGCTTTTAACTCCGTTAAAATATCTACTTTTATGCAATCGAGGTGAATTCTGAGGCATTGAGATCGCTTTTTGATTAAGACATAGGTCTACATTTTAATTAATATCTCCGCAACTAATTAAAATTTTTAAATTCTGTTTTGACTATCAACTCGGGAAGGCTTCTGAGCACCCGTATGTCAAATTTTAAACTTCTGCGTTCAGTAGGGGCTGAACGGTTATATGGCAGATGCGTACATGACATTTGCGTACAAGCTGAAATTAGTGACACTTGCGTACAAGTCCAGGTGTTCCAAATGTTACAGATCTGTTTTCGAAAAATCAAGTGGCATTTCCGTACAAAATTTGTTTCGCTGTATTTTTCGTTTGTAACACAAAGGGGTTGTATCCATATATTAAACTTGAAGATAAATACTCTTATATAAATACGTGAATTTTCTCTTATGCATGTAGTCTTACGACTGACAAAGTTATGAGCTTAAGGCATATAAAAGTTACAAGCTATAATAGCCGTAGTTATTTTCTGAAATGACATTCAATTATTTATTCACTGAGTCAAGATAAATAAAGGTCCTTATAAATGCTATTAAGGTCTTTAAAAATATTTTTATTTCTTAAATACTTTTTTACTTTTTAACAAGTATGAATTTTTTTGTCTCCAATAAAGAAAAAAAAAAGTTAAAATAAGATCTCTCTTCTTTATCAATAACGAATTGAATCATATTCCAATTCCTGAAATTATTTGTCGTTCACCTATATGCCTCTCTTTCTCCCCCCCCCCCCCAAAAAAAAAAAAAAAAAAAAAAAAAAAAAAAAAAAAAATGTGTGTTTAAAAATGAAAACAGTCGATAACTTTATTTTAAATTATCGCAGATCGATGGTTCAACCATTCGTTTTAAAGGTATTGGTGAGCTCTTTTGAAAGATACCCATCATGAAAATTTACTCCCCTCGAGGGTGGACTTCCGCCCCCCCCCAGGGGGTGAGGCGGGCCTCCTACATACACAATTTTTTTTCTCCAGTTGACTATCTTTATTAAAAAAAAAAACATATATTCGTTTCATTTGGTTTAGTGCAGTCCAACGAAAAGCTTACTGTAACATTCCTATATGATATACATTTAGAATACCGAGTGTGCGATTTCTGCTACTATTTGTTCTTGAGATATGCTGATAACACAGACAGACAGACACACAGACCATTCGCTAAAAACATGATTTTCGTATTCAGGGGACCTCAGAACATGTAGATAGAACAAAAACGCACGTTCGGAAATTTGACCCTAAAACAATACTTTCTCGACCCTATGGGTAAGAGAAAGTAAAAAGAAAAGAAAAAGAAGGAAAGAATAGAAAGAAAGAAAAAGGTTTTAATGTTTGCATCATATGGATACAACCCCTTCATGCAATGATCCTCAAATAAAGCGAACGAAATGTTGTACGCAAGTGCCACTAGATTTTTTGAAAACACACCTGTAATATTTAACCCATCTGGACATGTACGCAAGTGCCACTGGTTTCTGATTGTACGCAAATGTCATGTACGCATCTGTCACAACACCGGGCTGAACGTATAGATGCACAGACAGACAGAGAGACAGACAGACAGACGGACAGACAGACAGACAGACAGACATCTTCTTTTATTATTATAGATAGCGTCATCAATGGATATCACTTACACGTTGTCTTGTCAATCAAAGAACACTGTTATTTGAGTTCAAGTAAATATTTAAATTGGTATAGTATAACTACGGCTCGACATGCGAGCTGTTTACTTTTTCCCATCCTCACCCACACCAACTGCGGCCCGCATTTTTAAATGCCTTATGTCAACTGCGGTCGAACTGAAAACATCGCCAAGTGCGATGATTTGCCAAATACGGATAACAAAAATGTTTAAATAATATTTTAAAGAAAAATAATCTGGTGTGTCACTCACACGACTTTCTCTTACCCTGAAATTTAACACTATAAATACAGGTTGCAGATTAAAAGGTAAGATAACGAGTACTGTTATGTAAGCCTGTGTTAAACAATTCATATTAGGCTTCTGAAGAGTTTTATATGATAATTAGTTCTGTGTGAGGGGGGCTACCGCCCCCTCAACCCCCCGTTTCATTAATGCACCTACATTTACATAGAATTTAATTCGGTTATTAAAAAATAATTCTGTTTTTAAAAAATAATTTATTAAAATTATTATTTAAAAAAATTATCTCTTATGTTAATGCAGACGATTTCCATATTAGAGAAGTGGTATAACACCAAATATCCAAAAAAAGTCCATTTTATTCTCATCATTAAAAAGAAGGGGGGAAAAAAAAGAAAAAAAAAACGATTTTTTTTTCTAAGTTTTTTTTCCCTTAAAAGTAAAAAAAATCGATAACTTTGTTTTAAATTATCGCAGATCGATGGTTCAACCATTCGTTTTAAAGGTATTGGCGAGCTCTTTTGAAAGATACCCATCATGAAAATTTACTCCCCTCGAGGGAGGACTTCCCCCCCCCCCCAGGGGGGAGGCGAGGCTCCTACATACACAAAAATAATTTCCCAGTTAATTATCTCTATTACAAAAAATATATATTCGTTTCATTTGGTTTAGTGCAGTCTATAGACGTTAAACTCTACTTTCCTGCAATTTCCCCCATAGACGTAATGTATTAGAATTCTCTTGATTGTCCCTGTACACGAAAAATTTGCTTGATCTTAACGAAAAGCTTACTGTAGCATCTCTATATGATACACATTTAGAATACCAAGTTTGAACTTTCTGCCATAATTTGTTTTTGAGATATGCTGATAACAGACAGACACACAGACACACAGACCATTTGACCATTTACTAAAAACATGATTTTCGTATTCAGGGGACCTCAAAACATGTAAATATAACAAAATCTCGCGTTCAAAAATTTGACCCAAAAACAATACTTTCTCTACCTTCTGGGTAAGAGAAAGTAAAAAACAAATGAAGGTGTCGAATGCTCAGTTATATTGATTTCATATTTACATTGTGTAGTTAGAATAATTACGTAATGTGTTCGCAATTACATTAAGCTATTGTGCATTTACTACTTTTATCATGTACTAGCTTCCTATTTTATTTCTTATGCAGTCATAGTTGAACAATAAATTCTAGACATATTTGGGTGTTACTTTCGGAATTCATTGTTAATTTGCACTCATGTTTGTGAAAATTGCAACACCAAGAAAAAATGGGAGTATAAGAATGTTATTTATTGAGAACATAGATTATAGTAGGAAGAACAATTGATTAAAATTTCAGGAAATTTGGAATAATATGTACTGAGAAAATAGTAAATAAAGCAGCGACCTTTGTGAGCAATGACAGCACTTATCTGCTTAGGCATTGAATCAAACAGCGATTGGATTGCATGTACGGGTAAATAACTTCATGAAGCTTCATCACGATATCACAATTCATCGATCTTATTTACTGGTGAGTGATTGGGGGCCAGTCGCTTTTCAACGATTAAACAGTCCTTTTCATTGGTGAGAGATCAAGAGAACGCGCTGGCCAGAGCAGCAGTCGAACACATCCTGTATCAAGGAAGGTCCGGACAATACGGACAACTTGCGGTCGTGCATTTTCCTGCTTAAGCATTGTGCTTCCGAGGCCTTGAATATAGGGCAGAGCGACAGGCCTTAACTCGTCAGAAATGTAATGGCTGGTATTCAGAGTGGCGGGAATGAAAACAAGAGGTGATAGAGACGTGTATCCAATGGTACCGCATACTATGACTCCAGCTGGTGACCCAGTATGCGGCTACCAAAAATTTGATTACCCTCAAAACTGCATGACTAATATAGGCGTCTTTAATGTGTGATCAACGATAAATCTGAAGTTGCCTTTCAGACAAATCACAATCTTGTTTACAGCATCAGGATTGCATTATCCTTATTTAACGGCATTGTGAATAATGCACATCGCCAGCTGGGATTCGACATCATCACACTATTTATCACCTGCAGTGATGGTATGGGGTCCATTGGATACACGTCTCGATTACTTCTTGTTTGCATTACCGGCCCTCTGAATAGCGCCCATTAAACTTGTGGTGAGTTAAGGCCTATCCATCTTCTCTATATTCAAGGCCTCCATAGTGCAATATTCAGGCAGGATAATGCATGACCATAAGTTGTCTGTATTGTCTGGACCTGGACCTTCCTTGATACAGAACGTGTTCAACCGTTGCTCCGGCCAGCGTGTGCGTGTTCTCCTGATCTCGCACCAATGAAAATGACTCTTTAATCGTTGAAAAGCGAGTGGCCCACCACCACTCACCAGCAACTATGATCGATGAATTGTGGCATCGTGTTGAAGCTTCATGAAGTGCAGCACCCGAATATGTCATCCGATTCAATGCCTAAGCAGATAACTGTAGTTATTGCTCCTAGAGGTCGCTGCTTTATGTACTGTTTTCTCAGGGTATATTACTCAAAACTTTCTGAACAATTAATAATTCACAGTTAATTATTAATTTCACAAATAAATATTTTAATAATTATATTATTAATTTCACCAATCAAATTTTAAATAAAAATAATTGCCATAATTTATAAAATGATCTTATAATAAACTTCCTATTCACAATTTTGTCATACACAAATCCTTAAATATAACCTTACTTTTGACCGCAGAATATTTAATTACATTTGTTTATTGTGGATGGACAATAGTGTGCGGTGTAGTGTGGACCTTGTTTGTTCTGATACAAAATACAGTTCTTATTTAAATTACGTATACGGACATGTTATTACTGGTGATATTAATATTGTTGAAAATTTTACTTTAAACAATATACTAAATTTCTCCATATGCAACGTGGTACTGAATTCTAGCTTCTTTCCAAATGTTACATCAAAGATATTCTTACACAACTTAATTTAGACTTAAATTTATTTATTTATAAAATTTCTATACATCATAATGACCTATTGAAATTTTAATGATTAGAAGCATATTCTACAAAATAAGATTAAAATAGATTTTGCATTAAAAATGCGTAATTTATCATTTAAAAATCATTTTTATAACTATGAAGAAATAAATCAGGTTATTAAAGATTTACAAGAAAAATTTATTATTGCTTATGTCATTGAAGCTGCTAATAATTAGGCTATTATTTGTCAGAAATATTATTTAAAAAAAAAAAAAAAACTTGATAATATTAATAACAGCAATATTTTTGTAAAATCTTCTAAGTTATTGAAACAACAAATAGATTATTTTTACTTACTATAAATTAACAAATACTAAAATTACCAATTACAATTATTTACCTTTAAATCAACTCTTGAAACAAACTTTAAGAGCTTTAGATTGAATGACAAAAAACTTTAAAGTAGGGTTGAAATATATATATATTTATTTTATGATGTTTGCGAACCTCATAATTTCTCTTGTTTATAAGTTTCAGATTAGAATGTGATTTTGAATTTAATCATATAATGCGCAACTATTCCCGTAAATATTGATCTTTATTCTTATTCTAATTTGACATTTACATGATACTTATTAACAGTTTTAATAGATTATAATATTGTGATGATATATTTTACGTACGTATGCAGAGTTTTATGTTAGTCAAATGATGGCGAAAAAGAAGTAAGTCGAATGTACCGTTCAATTAAAGTAGGAATATGAATATATATTTTTTAAACCAACATTATTGATCAAGACAACTTACTCTAAGAGTAAAAAAATAAAAACAAATACCAGTCGCAAGCTAAATTATAACTTTGGCGATTTTCGTGAGAAACATTCTTTTAAGGGAAGCTTCAGGTGTAACATTCCTTGGTCGCAGTTGGTATACGTGGGGAGAATACTTGGGCCGCAGTTGGTCTATGGGGGAGTTAAAAATGTCTTTTCTGGCTGCATTTAACCTAGACTCTCTACATGCACTTTACGTGAAACTTGTATTTAAATGTGTCTAGGTTAACTGCGGCCAGAATTTCACGTAATGTGAATATAGATTGAAGATTTTATACCTTTTTGAAATTCATGTGAAATTTTTGCTCACCTGATATTATTTTATCATTACGAAGCTTTGCTGTGGCTTGTGCTTTCTTGAAAAAAAGCTCTCGATAGAATTGAATTGAATATTTTTTATTATATATTATCAACAAAACCTTCAACTTAAAAGCAAAAAATGACAAAGGAAACACCTCCAAATAGCTTATTATCACAAATAATCAAATATATATATATCTTTTAATTTTTACACTTTCATTTTAATTGCCAGTTACGAAATTTTCTTTAAAATAAATTACAGTTTTCCAAATAACCATCAACATCAAATTAAGTCATTTCATTCTAATTAATGTCATTCATTTCTTTCTGTTTACGTAATATAATATGGTATCAAATATAAACAGTCACTATGAATCTTTCTTTTTTTAGAAGAAATGTCTTATTGTTGGGAAAAAAATTATCTGACAGAAAGAAAAACAATTTTTTCCCAACTTAATTACCTTTAGGTAAAAGGTCTGTTTCAGATTTCAAGAAGCCTTTCCTTTTAATTAAAAAAGGAAGAAAAAAACTTTGTCAAGTTAAATAAAATAGAATATAAAAGCAATATTAACCACTAAATAAAAAATGAGTTTTTTTTTTTATTATTATTATTAAAATATTTATATAAATATTCTGCTGTTTTTATGAAAATTTTATTTATACATATATTTTTTCTTTTCTTTTTTTCCTAAAATAGGAAAAGTGTTTTTTCTGGCAAATTTTTGAGTTATAAAAAAAGATAGAGAGAGCGAGAGAGAGTAACCTTTAAAATGTATAATTTTTATTTACTAGAAAAGATTTGAGCATTTATTCTTTTTATTTTTCTTTTAAAGCGCTTTTTTATTTTATAATTATAATTCAACGTGTTATAAAATTTACATTGTGTAATTTAGAAACTTTACTACTGAACATCAATATCATTACATTGTTCAACATTCACTCTTAGTTCCTAGAATAATTAATACTGATAAGGGTCTCTATAGATTCTTTAATTAAATTTCTTCTTCTACTATATTTGCATGTCGGACCGGGTGTGAAATGGTAAATATGTATATATATATATATATATATATATATATATATATATATATATATATATATATATATATTCTATGTTAAAAAAATGTTCAATACACTGACACAAAATTGGCAAACTTGTCATTCTCTTTAATGGATGCCGATTTTTTGAACTGTCTTTCTTCAAACATTTCTGTAGCTATTAATACAGAAAATAACTCTCTTGCCTGCTATGGTAATAAAAATGTCAAGGTTTCTGGCAAGAATTATTTTTTAGTATTACTAAAACTAGAATAATCAAAATTATTACATTTCTCTCTGAAACATGCTGATAAGAGCACTTTATAAAAATACACTTAAATACAGTGTAAAAAAAATTTAAATATTGCATTACATATGATATCTTATAAATGACATTTTTAAAAAATGAATTTGTAACTGTATCTGAAGTTTTTCATTTACCTTTAGTACATAAATTCTTCATAAATTTTATTTTCTAAAACATCCGCAAGCATTTCAATGCAATAAAAACTGCTTCTAATACAAGCGCCATTTCATTTCCACTCTGATGGCCATGTATCTTTGAATAAAGAGAAATCGCATTTTCCCTCGTGATGACCAATCTACACCTTATTACTATATCTGTGTTATTAACAAATGCGTAGTAGGATATTTTGAATAAAGGCTATATTTGAAATTTTATATTTAAATTTATTGTTGCGCTTAAACTTTTGACACGCGCTGTAAAGTTGAAACACAATATTTCTAGAATCAATATACTATACAAAAACATTCTGTCAAAAATAACTGTTGAAAAAATGTAAAACTCTTTTTTTTTTTTTTTTTTTTTTTTTTTTTAATAATGCATTTAAAACGTTCTTTAAAAAAATAACAATATTTTATAAGTAGCTTAAAATATTTTATCTAAAAAAGGAAAAAGCAATCCATTGAATATCAAACTCAATAAACTTATTGAACAAAAGAATTTGTTAGTGATAAAACGGATATATTGCCAAAAAAAAAAAAAAAATATTTTCACAGCTGAGGTGATCGTGAGAAATAAAATTTCACACTTGTATTAAAATGGAGAAATACAATATTGAATTTGTATTATGTTTCTGCTTAAGGAATTTAATAAGGTGAAAAAAAAAATGTTTGGTTTTATGCTAATAGAATATTGCTTTCAATAAAAGAAGAGAAGCTGTAATTTCGGTACAGAATATTGCAATATTTGAATGAAGTTTTGATTGTGTAGCATATATGACTTTCAAAATATTAATAAGAAAGGAAAATGAGGTCGTAAAAAATTATAGAGTTGTTCTGTTTTAAAAGAAGCAACAAAAAGCATTTTATTTATTTTATTTTTTTCTCTGACTTATTTGGATTTAGCTGAGGACTTTGGAGTAGTAGTGTGTCTCATTTTCGGGCTGAAAATGGAAATTAACTAGAAGAAAATATGTGAAAACTCTCAGTTAATATTTGATAATATTTATTATGCATTAAAAAATAATAATAATAAAATAAAATAAATAAATAAAACATCACCTACGGAGACTTCATTGCTCAAGAAGCTCTTCATTTATTTAAAATTTATTAATTTAGACGAAATTAAATTATTTTAAGTATAATTTTAAAATATTTCCTTCATTTTACATGTGTTAAAAAACTTAATCGCAATTCTTTTTTTTTTTTTTTTTTTTTTGAGTAAAGGAAATTCTTTGCAGAAACTATAAATATATATAAACTTTTATTTAAGTAAAGGTTCTTTATTATTATTATTTTACAAATACACAGAAGTAAAATGTTTAATGCTTATTTAGTAATATACTATACAGCAATTATTAAAAAATAATAATAAATAATAAAAAACAAATTGACAAAAAATATCTTTAAGAGTTTTAGCAACAAGTGCAAATCACAACAGGAAAAATAAAATTTCCTTGTAATACCATCAAAATTTATTTCATAATTTTTTATCACATTTTTTCAAACAATGATCATTTTCATAACCTCCATTTGGTGTAGATCTGAAATATCAAAAAAAAGTACAAATTGTGCAACGTTAGGGAAACCTTTCTTTTAGCAACTGCTTCTGACGTCATTGTAACACGTCATTGTTTTGATTCACTGAAGTATTATAACTCTTACTATACAATTGTTTCCTTTAAATGACAAAAATCATTATTATCTTTGTTTTGCATTGTTTTCTCCTTTAATATTTCATTTGCATCGTGTTCTCTTTCCCATACTGTTACATTCACATTCCCTCTTTCTTTTATTCCTGTTTAGATGTCCTGAAATTTTCCCATAAATAACAATTATACATAACTTTTACATGTTTAATTTATTTCTATAATCAATATTTTCGATGTTCAACTTGTTAAAATCTTGTCAGTGAAACCGCTTAACAATAATTTGAAATCCGTTCAGTAAAGCTCGTATAACAATTACTTATGTCTTTTTTGCTGGATTGTAAATGGCACAAGTGTTTATTGACAACAAAGTTGACAACTTTATCACTTGAAATTCAGATTCTGAGACTTGAATAAGTAGAAAAAGATACATTCTTAAAATTACTGTGATTAAAATCTCTTGCTTAAATTCTTATGTACAAAGATATATTTATAGCAACTGCTTAAATTTTTAAGAAAAAACTTTAAAATTATTTTTTAACAGACTTCAAAAAAGAAGGAAGGTTCTCAATTCAAACCGTATGATTTTTTTTGTTTCTTTGTTAGCTCATAACTTCTGAACGGATGCTCCGATTTTGATACTTTTTGTTTTGTTGAAAAGGTCTTGGTCTGAAATAGGTCCCATTGTAATATCTTTATGATCTAAAGAAAATACAGGGTGCCCAAAAAAATCAGTCCCAACTCTTTTAACAGCTAAACGGCTGCAGTTATAGGAATAGAAATGGTATGTAAGTATAGCAAAGTGGCCATGCAGTACAAGGTTAAACCGCTTGCAGCGCCGCCTGGTGGAAAACAGCGGAGTTGGTGTTCCTATCTCGAAAACGGTTCTAGAGAAAAAAGTGAATTACAAAGTTGAAGGGTATTACCGATTTAGTACAAAAAGATAGTTTAGACATTCATGCTAGCGTTCCTATCTTGCAAACGGTTCAACACAGGGGGAAAAAAGTGAATTATAAAATTACAGAGTATCATCGATTTAGTACGAAAAGATAGATTAGACATTGATGCTAAAAATACAATGCTAAAAACGTGCATTTGTTTGTCCGCAATTTCTTACACTATGCACACTTGAGCTACATTGCACACGTTGCACCTTAGCTGGTGAGACATACGCTATATATTTAAAAATACGGTTACTTGATACTTTTTGTTTTGTTGTAAAGATCTTGGTCTGAAGTAGGTCCCATTGTAATATCTTTACAATCTGAAGGAAATAAAGCGCCATCTGGTGAAAAACAGCGGAATTAGCGCTCGTATCGCAAAAACGGTTCAAGATAAAAGTTAATTATGAAGTTGTAGAGCCTTATCGATTTACTACGAAAAAACAGTTTTTAGATATTATTGCTAAAAATAGAACGCTTAAAACGTGCTATTGTTTGTTCGCAATTTCATACACTGTGCACACCTGAACTACGTTGCACACTTTGCAGCGTAGAGGATGACACGTATACTCTGTGGTTCAAAGTACTATTACTGTAAACGGTCACATCGATTAGCACAAAGTCGTTTTCAACCAATTTCAGAAAGGAGATTGTTCTTAATTCGAGCCATGCGTTGTTGGTGATGTTTGTAAGCTTATAACTTCGTAAGAGATGCTCTAATTAACCGACTTCAAAAAGGAGAAGGTTCTCAATTCAAAGCGAATGTTTTCTTTTGTTTTTGTTTGTTAGCTCATAACTTCTGAACGGATGACCCAATTTTGATACTTTTTGTTTTATTGTAAAGGTCTTGGTCTGAAATAGGTCCCATTGTAATATCTTCACGAACAAAAGAAAATACATGGTGCCCAAAAAAGTCAGTCCCGACTCTTTTAATTGCTGAACAGCTGCAGCTATAGTCATAAAAGTGCTATGTAGGTATAGTAAAGTGGACATGTGCTACGCGATTCAACCGCCAACAGCACCACCTCGTGGGAAAAAAATGGAGTTAGCGTTCCTATCTCTAAAACGGTTCAAGACAGGGGGGGGGGAAGTTAATTATAAAATTGCAGAGTATCATCGATTTAGTACGAAAAGATAGTTTAGACATTAATACTAAAAACAGAACGCTTAAAACGTGCATTTGTTTGTTCACAATTTCTTATTTTGTGCACACTTGAACGACATTGCATATGTTGTAGCGTAGCGGGTGACATTTATGCTATGTAAAATTCAAAGTATGGTTATTGCAAGCGGTCACATCGATTAACGCATAGACGTTTTAAACCGACGTCATAAAGGAAGAGGTTCTCAATACAAACCATGTTTCTCATTGTTGTTGTTGTTGTTGTTGAAATTTGTTAGCTTATAACTTCGTAAGAGATTATTTAATTAACCGACTTCAAAAAAAGAAGGAAGGTTCTCAATTCAAACCGTATGTTTTTTTTATGTTTGTTAGCTCATAACTTCTGAACGGATGCTCCGATTTTGATACTTTTTGTTTTGTTGAAAAGGTCTTGGTCTGCAATAGGTCCCATTGAAATATCTTTATGATCTAAAGAAAATACAGGGTGCCTAAAAATATCCGTCCCAACTCTTTTAACTGCTAAACGGCTGCAGATATAGTGATAAAAATGGTATGTAAGTATAGTAAAGTGACCCTGCAGTACAAGGTTAAACCGCTTGCTGCGCCACCTGGTGGAAAATAGTGGAGTTAGTGTTCCTATCTCGAAAACGGTTCTGGAGAAAAAAAGTGAATTAGAAAGTTGAAGATTATCATCGATTTAGTACAAAAAGATAGTTTAGACATTCATGCTAGCGTTTCTATCTCGGAAACGGTTCAAGACAGGGGAAAAAAGTGAAATATAAAATTGCAGAGCATCATCGATTTAGTACAAAAAGATAGTTTTGACATTGATGCTAAAAACACAAGGCTAAAAACGTGCCTTTTTTTGTTCGCAATTTTTTGCACTACACACACTTGAGCTACATTGCTCACGTAGTAGCGAGTAGCGTAGCTGGTGAGACATACGCTATATAGTTCAAAATACGGTTACTTGATACTTTTTGCTTTGTTGTAGAGATCTTGGTCTGAAGTAGGTCCCATTATAACATCTTTATAATCTAAAGAAATTAAAGCGCCATCTGGTGAAAAACAGCGGCATTAGCGCTCCTATCTCAAAAACGGTTCAAGATGGGAGAAAAGTTAATTACGAAGTTGTAGAGTATCATCGATTTACTACGAAAAGACAGTTTTTAGACATTATTGCTAAAAATAGAACGCTTAAAACGTGCAATTGTTTGTTCGCACGCAATTTCCTACACTTTGCACACTTGAACTACGTTGCACGCTTTACAGCGTAGCGGATGACATGTATACTCTGTGATTCAAAGTACTGTTACTTTAAGCCGTCACATCGATTAGCGCAAAGTCGTTTTCAACCAATTCAGAAAGGAGGGTGTTCTTAATTTTTGCTATGTGTTGTTGTTGATGTTTGTAAGCTTATAACTTCGTAAGAAATGCTCTAATTAACCGACTTCAAAAAGGAGGAGGTTCTCAATTCAAAGTGTATGTCTTTTTGTTTTTGTTTTTGTTTGTTAGCTCATAACTTCTGAACGGATGATCCGATTTTGATACTTTTTGTTTTATTGTAAAGGTCTTGGTCTGAAATAGGTCCCATTGTAAGATCTTTACGATCAAAAGAAAATACAGGGTGCCCAAAAAAGTCAGTCACGACTCTTTTAACTGCTGAACAGCTGCAGCTAGAGTCATAAAAGTGGTATGTAGGTACAGTAAAGTGGACATGTGCTACGCGATTCAACCGCCTAAAGCGCCACCTCGTGGAAAAGAGTGGAGTTAGCGATCCTATCTCGGAAACGTTTCAAGACAGGGGAAAA
Source organism: Salticus scenicus (assembly GCA_963930645.1). Taxonomy (NCBI): domain Eukaryota; kingdom Metazoa; phylum Arthropoda; class Arachnida; order Araneae; family Salticidae; genus Salticus; species Salticus scenicus. The sequence goes on along the minus strand of OZ005652.1, from coordinate 140,427,043 downwards.
AAGTGAATTATAACATTGCGGAGCATCATCGATGTAGTACGCAAAGATAGCTTAGATATTAATGCTAAAAACGGAACGCTTAAAACGTGCATTTGTTTGTTCTCAATTTCCTATTTTGTGCACACTTGAAAAACATTGCATATGTTGTAGCGTAGCGGGTGACATTTATGCTATGTAAAATTTAAAGTATGGTTATTGTAAGCGGTCACATCGATTAACTCATAGGCGTTTTAAGCCGACTTCATAAAGGAAGAGGTTCTCAATACAAACCATGTTTCTCGTTGTTGTTGTTGAAATTTGTTAGCTTATAACTTCGATTTAATTTTAATACTTTTTTTGTTGTCGTAATGATCTTGGCCTGAAGTCTGTTCTCACTCTAACTGCTGAACGCAAGCACCTACACTGGTAAAAGCAGTGCGTAAGTATCGATGTTGAAACTTCAGTCCGTCAGCTGCAATGCATATTTTGCTCTTTGTTTGAACTTTACGCTGCGCAATTTCCAGCACAGCGGGTGACACGTATTTACTGTAAAGTTCAATATATATGCCTAACAGAATTTTCGGTTACGAATACAGCGTATCCTTTCTTTTCATTTCTAAAGACTTTTTAATTTAACGTATGTTCGTTCAATAGATAGTTTTTTGGTCATATCCGATAAAGGCAAGAAAAGTGACACAATTTAAAAATGCAGCATTTGAGAAAAATCAACTTAAAAATAACTTGACTAGAATAAAACTTGCACAACTCTCTCTCGAGTGGATAACTTTCTAGATGGAGATGTAACTTTTTTGTTCACATTGGGTGCATTTAATGTATTTTTCAGTGACATAAACCATTTTTTGAGTAATGTCACTTTTCTTGGAAGTTGTGATTTGTGAAACACGTCGAACGTCTTCTGATGCTCTGCTATATAAATAAGTTTTCACTGAAAAGAAGAAAAATAAAATCTTTTTGTAAAAAAATAGAACCGACTCCAAAAAGGAACTACTATTCAAACAACTAAAAATGAAAGAAAATTGACAGAAAATGGAACTGTAGATTGCGCCTAAAAGTATAAAATAATTTCCTTCGCCAAACAACCTATAACACTACAATTAATCATAACTTTTGAAGTCGGCGCAAAATTAAATAAAAATTGATACCTTTATTCAATACAAAAATCAAATCCTATTCAAAATACACGTCTCACATTGTTACCTGCAAAACGCAGCCGAAAACTACTTTGATTCAAGAAAACAAATAAGATTTCGTAAGCAGCAAAAGTTGGCGAAGATGCTGGTGGTATCTGACGTCCTTGGTGAACGAAAAATCGCAAAATTATCTGGCAAACATATTTAATTTCTTTGGGATATCATGATTATTTTAATAAGGTATATCAAGTGAGTAATCAAAAATATGAAACAACACATCGTACAATATATATTATGAAAATATACTATTTTTGCCTTACGTTTTTATCTCCAAATTCAAAAGCCGTCAAGGATGATCTAACTTCGTAGAAACACAAATACCGCATTGTGAAGAATGTTCACTGTTCTATGTAGATGCTACTAATCGACCAATTGTATACAGTGATAAAATAATAAAGGAAACATTAAAACGGATCATTCGAGACAACAGCATTTGTTGCTACCGATCTAAAGACAAACCTCTAAAAACTAATTAAATTTCATTTAATTTTGCGCCGACTTCAAAAGTTATGATTAATTGTAGTGTTATAGGTTGTTTGGCGAAGGAAATTATTTTATACTTTTAGGCGCAATCTACAGTTCCATTTTCTGTCAATTTTCTTTCATTTTTAGTTGTTTGAATAGTAGTTCCTTTTTGGAGTCGGTTCTATTTTTTTACAAAAAGATTTTATTTTAATAATTTTTTTGTTGTCGTAATGATCTTGGCCTGAAATAGGTTTCATTATCATTTCATTAAGGTATGAACAAATTACAGAATACTCACAAAAGTCTGTTTTCACTCTAATTGCTGAACGCATGCAGCTACATTGGTAAAAGCAGTATGTAAGTAAAGTATCGATGTTGAAACTTCTGTCCGTCAGCTGCAATGCATATCTTGCTCTTTGTTTGAACTTTACGCTGCGCAATTTCCAGCGCAGCGGGTGACACGTATTCACTGTAAAGTTCAATATAGATGCCTAACAGAATTTTTGGTTACGAATACAGCGTATCCGTTCTTTACATTTTTAAAGACTTTTTAATTTAACGTATGTTCTTTCAATAGATAGATTTTTTCTCATATCCGATAAAGGCAAGAAAAGTGACACAACTTAAAAATGCAGCATTTGAGAAAAATAAACTTAAAGATAAGGCAATGACTACAATAAAACTGTCACAATTCGTCTCTCGAGTGGATAATTTTTTAGATGTAGATGTAATTTTTTTTGTTCATGTTGGGGGCATTTCATTTATTTTTCAGTGACATAAACCATTTTTTGAGTTATGTCACTTTTCTTGAAAGTTGTGATTTGTGAAACTGCCGTCGAACGTCTTTTGATGTTCTGCTATATGAATAAATTTTCACTGAAAAGAGAAAAATAAAATATTTTTGTAAAAAAATAGAACCGACTCCAAAAAGCAACTACTATTCAAACAAACAAACAAACAAAAAAAATTGGTATGAAATGAAGCTGTAAATTGCGCCTAAAAGTATAAAATAATTTCCTTCGCCAAACAATCTATAACACCACAATTAATCATAACTTTTGAAGTCGGCGCAAAATTAAATAAAAACTGATACTTTTATTCAATACAAAAATCAAATCCTGTTCAAAATACACATCTCACATTGTCACCTGCAAAACGCAGCCGAAAACTACTTTGATTCAAGAAAACAAATAAGATTTCGTAAGCAGCAAAAGTTGGCGAAGATGCTGGTATCTGACGTCCTTGGTGAAAGAAAAATCACAAAATTATCTGGCAAACATATTTAATTTCTCTGGGATATTATGATTATTTTGATAAGGTATATTAAGAGAGTAATCAAGAATATGAAACAATACTTCGTACAATATATATTATGAAAATATACATCTTGCGCGTATATTTTTGCATTTCGTTTTGATCGCCAAATGCAAAAGCCACCAAGGATGATAGTTATCAAAGTTATACCAAATTTGCAAAGGAAACTCTAACTTCGTAGAAACATAAATTCCGCATTGTGAAGAATGTTCACTGTTTTATGTAGATGCTACCAATGGACCAATTGTATACAGTGATAAAATAATAAAGGAAACATGAAAATGGATCATTCAAGACAACAGCATTTGTTGCTACCGATCTAAAAACAAACCTTTAAAAACTTATTTAATTTTATTTAATTTTGCGTCGACTTAAAAAGTTATGATTAATTGTAGTGTTATAGGTTGTTTGGCGAAGGAAATTATTTTATACTTTTAGGCGCAATTTACAGTTTCATTTCATACCAATTTTTTTGTTTGTTTGAATAGTAGTTGCTTTTTGGAGTCGGTTCTATTTTTTTACAAAAAGATTTCATTTAATTGTCAGTTATCTTCATTAAAATTTCACCAGTTATGGTTTAATGTTTTATATTTCTAAAATATTCTTCATCGTAATCTTACTGCAAGCGAAATAGTAAAATGATGGTATATTCAGTTTAATATTTTACATAATTAAAAAAAAAAAAAAAAAAACGCTGTATAAAAAATGTTAAGTCAGAAATAAAAATTGGTATAACACATGTAAAACTAACGATTGTTGGACGAAGCCGAGGCTAAACTTTTGCTCATATTTGACAGGTTATTTTACAGAACTTTCTATTTGAACTTCATAACAGGTTAATATTAAAACACACTTTCTAATTTTGCCACATTTCTCTTCAATTTTTTACTTTAGTTCGATAAGATATTAAACTGAGTTTGTTGTATATATGTATATGTGTATACATATGTATGAGTCTGTGTGTGGAATAATTATATAATTACTATCTGTTATCATTATAGATGCTTTCAAAATTATTTTAAGAAAGAAATTTCTAGCATTAATGTTTTGAAGAATATTTCGATATTTTAAATTTAGACAGTCCAATTAAAGATTTTAACCCTCTGACCATTTTTGCAAAGGTTAAAACTGTAATGTTGTTTTCACTACATAATTTTTTCTTTGTAGTAAAACAGTGCTTATTTCCAATTCAGATTAAAATTTTAACTCTGCAAATCATTATAATCCTTATAGTTAATATTTAGAAACCTTCAAACTTGACAAATAAGCTAAATAGTTATAAATATATAACTTTGAATCATAAGTATGATGCGAAAAAAAGAACAGCTCAGTGTTCGTATATATCTGTCAGCGGCTGTCAGATGGTTAATACGCAAAATGACAGTCTGAAAGATCCTACTAATATATAATAAGAGATATGCAAAATAATATAAAAACTTTTTATCCCACGTGGATATCTTATATAAAAATCGGAATAAATTTATTTTTATTTATTGTATTGTGTTCTATATTTTATGATTAAATATAGTGACGCCTCCTTTGTTTTAATTAGAGCCCCTAAATAAAATAATAGGCCGGCGCATCACCGCCATTTTTTTGCCTCCGAAGAGGACAGCATTCCCGCTTGGCGTCCTTATCGCTTCACTAATGATTTCAAGAAATCTTAATCTGAAGCTAATCCGGTCAAGATAAGAGCAATAAGCAACAATAATATTCATAAAAACACATTTTTTTCACAGTACATTCTCAGGATGTCATTTTATTCTAAGGATATCCTATGGATGTACGATGTGTTGTTAGGGCGGTTTCTGTTTCTTTTACAAAATGTCGCCAAAACTCAAATACACAGTAATAGAAGGTCTGTGAACACTTTATATTCACTTCTTGAATGATTATAGCAGTTTATCGCTAAATAAACTTCCATATCATAGTTTACATAGCTAAAATTATGAAAGATAATAAAATAAGTTACTCTAAAGTAACGCTTTAAAAAAAATGTTTGTGGTTTGTTTATCAGAGAAACGCGCTGGGTACATGTGGCAACCCTGAGGCAATAAAATGCCTGATGCGCCAGCTCGTATATATAGGAGCCTTAGTTCTAATCAGTTATTTCCTCAGTTGGATCATCAATTGGAATTTCATTTCTCATTCACTTTAACTATTTGACTTCCCTAAATTTTAGTGAAACTCAAGCCGTTTACTTATTCTTTTATTATTCTTAATTATATTATATTTCATATTACACGCACGAAAAGTAAGTATATGTTTTTTTTTTTTTTTTTTTTTTTTAAGTTTATTTTTGAAATTTACCGGAAAAATAGAACTGTGTTTTTTTCTATGAACAAGATTTCAATTGAGTCTCATGAATAGTTTTGATATTATAGCTTTATTAATTCAGCATTGTTAACTCAACAACAAAAAACTCGGGAGATTTTTTTTTCATATAAAGAAATAGCGTTTTCATTTTACATTCATCATAAAATAAACTAAGTTTTATAAAAAAAAAAAAAAAAAATCTTTTCAGATAAAAAGGGGGAAAAATGAGTTTTTCATAAAATTCTTCCCATTGTTTCTTATTAAATAGCTTCCGGGAAACTTTAAAACAAAGGGAAATGTATAGTAATTTTAAAAATTATTTTCTCTGTCCACCGAAATATAATATTAATGTTATATTATAACTTTTACAATATAAATTTCCTTTGTTACAAATTTTTAAATGGTTTTGAAGTTCTATTGTTTTTTAATAAAAACTCAAAGTTAAATTTTTATTTTAAAATTTATATAATTAAAATATTTATGTAGTAGAACTGAATCATTCTTTCCTAAAAATGCAGTGTTATTTCTAATTAAATAAAAAACAATATGCCATTTTCAATTACGCTGAAAAAAAATCTTATTAACTTGTTCTAGAGCGTTGTGCAATTCACCTCAATATTAGTACGTATTCAAAAGAGATTTCTGCAAGCACTGTCATACTGAATATCTTTCAACAACACGTTCGCAAACCGTTACCAGACTCCATACGGGAACTCATTATTACTTTCTTCTATATTCAATAGAAGAAAGTATTGGATTCGTAAAAATTTTCGACCTCGGGTTTTTGATGGATTTACACGTTTTGAGAGCTGTAGAACAAGATTTGACCATTTTAAGAAAATATATGTCTGTCTGTGTGTGTGTGTGTATGTGACAAAATTTTGTGGCAACTGTATCTCAGAAACTACGGTACAAAATTTCATACAAATTGATATGTAGTTCTACCTTGGCATAAACTTGCCTATCAACTTTTGGTAAAAATTGTCTAACAGGTTGCGTTGCCAACCCGCATTTTCTAAATTTTTAACGTTGTAGTGTAGGACAAAATTTTGTATAAATGTACATAAAGAGAATTATTTTTTAATAATCCTTATGAAATTTACAAGATTTTTTTATAATAGAGATAGTCAACTGGGAAAAAAAAAATTGTATATGTAGGATCATCCCCTCCCGCTCTGGAGAAGAAGTCACCCCTTGAGCGGAATAAATTTTCATGATGGGTATCTTTCAAAGGAACTTGCCAATACCTTTAAAATGAATGGTTGAACCATCGATATCCGATAATTTAAAATAAAGTGTTTTTTTTTTTTTTTTTTTTTTTTTTTTTAACAGTGAAATCATCATACCTAATTGCGACGTGATTTATTATAAATGTATCGCATTTAGACTATATTTCACATTTTAGTAAATAAATAAAAGAAAAAAGAAAGTTGAACAATGTACCTTCAGTTGTAAAGTACTTTATCATTATTTCACCTTTTTTCTTCTTAGGAAATTTAATTACTAGTTGTAATATAAAAAAAATTATATTTTTGTCGCATTTACTATATATAAAACCTAAATACACCGTTCAAAATGCTTAAATGGAATAATGCATTTAGACACTTTAGTTGAACATTTTGCAATTTTTTTTTTTTTTTTTTTTCCAAGAGGTATATGTGTCTTTTGTTCATTATGATTTGATATAACGATTTTTGATTTCTAAACAAATCAGTTGTATTTGTGATAAGAAAAGAATACTACGAATTTTTGAAAACAGAAATAGTTTCAATTACCCACTCATGTTTTTTTAAAATTTAAAATTTTTATATCTGAAATCTTTATCTAATATTAGGTTCATCGGAACAAATGCGTCACATGCTAATGGACACAGGGGCACACATCAATTGCGCTTACGTTAATCCCTCTATTGTTAAAAATTCATCAATTGCGCTCGCGAGAAAAATTACTGATAACATTCATTGTCATCTCCCCCTTGTATACCGGAAAGTAACGAATGATAATTTCTAGGAAGGAAAAAAACTCGTTACTTATTCTCGTGGTATCTCCTGGATAACGCTAATAGGCTCTAATAAATTCAAACAAGAGCAATTAATATATATATATATATATATATATATATATATATATATTATTTATTTAAAGAAATATAATATTTACATTACACAAATAAAACTTGTCTAATAAATAAAAGCAAATAAATACACAAATAAAAGCAACTCTTGCTGTTGCCTCTAAGGCAATAGCACGTGTTTTTTGCACCTGATGAAGAAAGGCCACGTCTTTTCGAAACCGGTTGTGCTGGACTGAATTTTATGGTGTGTGAAGAAGTTTTAAAGCTTAAATATTGAATGTACACTAGGTTTTTATTTAGTTTTGTCATACCTGTAATGTTTTAAAAATATTTTCACATTTAAATGAAACATAAGTACTTCAGAAAGAAATTCAAAACCTCATGCCATCAGTAACTTATGATAGAATAAGCTGAACAATTTGTTCTGGTATGCAAAATATTTTTTGAAAAACGAATTTATTCCTGAAAAGCTTTCAAAAAAATTAAAACAAACAAATATTAATGATTATCAGAAAGCTTTATCGACAAATTATGCAAATTTGAATAGTAAAAATCATTCAGAATTTGTTTACTGATTTAAGATTTTCTGAAAAACTTACGAGCGCAATTGATGCGTTTATGCTTTTTTTTTTTTTTTTTTTTTTTGGGGGGGGGGGGGGGGGGGGATATGATCTCAGCGCAACTGATGTCTATGAGTATGAAGGCCCTAAGCGCATTTGAGCAGTTACACTTTACATTTTTTATTGTTATCACTTTTAACTTTTGTGCTGTCAGGACACTTAGCATTAGTATATAAGTCATCATTGGTCATTATTGTATCATAACTTGCAGGACAATAATTGCCAACTTTAGCACTTTTTGGCTACCGAGAAATTTTAAAAATATAGAAGTATGAACAATTTCAGCAATGACACCATGCAAAAATATAATAGAAAAATATTTCTTACATAGAATTAAGTGTATGGTAGAAGTTATAAATTTATTTTGTAAATTACTGACTTGACATTTCTGAAAATTTACATACATATGCATTGAAATATAGCAATAGTACATTAAAATTTCTGGAAAACTTTAAATTAAGGAAATAAAATTATAAATTTTTATCAAATTTTAAGAATGCTTCCTGCTATTTAATTTTTAATGCACCATAATGGTAATTATAATAATAATAACAATAATAACTTTTTCCAAAACTCCAGTGGCTTGTTGGCATAAGCTTTGGCAAAATCAATATTTTTCATACTTTTATCATACTAATAGCTTGTGGTGCAACTATTGTACTGAAATTTGAAGCAACATCTACATCTAACCTTAGGCACCAAAGTTCTCTTTTTTTTTTCGCGTGGGGAGTGGAATTTGTAACAAACATTAGAAAAGTTTATATTTGTCTGCTTACCTATTTCTTAGTACCTTAATCTAGAATATTGAAGAGTTATAATCTTTTCATGAATAGCTGCAGTTAGCTCAAATGTTTCTTGCATTTTGGCAACAGTAACTGTCAACGTTTCCTTTCCAGTTAGTATTGTATTACGTGAGTTAAAATTGGGTAACCAATGTAGTGGAGATTCGTGTGCTAAAAACATGCTTAATGTTCAAGTTTAATTACTTTTTTCACTGTCTGCAAATAGTTTTTCATCATGTGAAAATGCTGTCTTATTTTCTAAAGCACTTTTTTTTTAATGTAAGGCAGAAGGCATTTGTGTTTATTTATTATTTAAATAAAGTAATAGTTAAAACAATGGCATCATATTTCTTTTCTAGAAATTCTTTTACAAAAAAAATGCGTGTGTGAAAATCCTTTCCCTTTTATTCCTCGCTACGCTGAAACTGGCAAGCGAGAACAGATTCTACATTTCACTGTTTGTATGCGAAGTGGGTTTCTTTCTTTTTTTTAAAAAACAGTTTTACCTCAGTAAAAAATTGAACGGGACTGTATATGGGAGGTATTTTATGCTAAAAATATGACAGTATGTTCCCATGATGAATAAAATGTCATTTCGTATAACACAGATTAAAGAAGATATTTCTACTAATTAAATGTTTTTACAAAGAATGGTGTGGCAAAAGTTCAATATTTGACTTATATTTATAAGATATTTTGATAAACATAAAAAAAAACTAATCAAATAAAGCCTTTAAAAAGTAAATTAACATAGTGAAAACCTCAGGAAACTAAATAATCAGGGTGGTTCTTATACTGCATTAGAAATATTATTTAAATATTTTTATTTAAGTGAAAGATTTTGTATTGATAAATTGACGAGATATTGGATAATTTAGTAAAGCCTTTCTATTAACTACGTCCAACAGACAATAATATACTCATATCACACTAATTTTAAGTAACCCTGTATAATCTTTTAAAATTGTATCGACACCACATATTGTAATTAAATATTTAAATTAATTCATTAAAAAATCAAGATACGATTTAAAAATATTTATAGCTATTCCCAACTATAGCTCTTAATAAACCATAATTCTTTTGTATAGCTCTGTAAAAGAATTATAAATGCTTTCCATAAAACTTTCCATAGGAAACATATTTTGTACATATAGAATATATCTGTTTATTTTATTATACTTGTTAGTGCAGTCAAAAGATGTTAAAATGTATCAATGAGAAATGCCTTCTGTAGACGTAATGTATTTGAATTATTTTATATGTCCCTGTATATTTTATATGTCTCTGTATATTTAATATTTGTGCGATATCCATGAAATGTTTCAACTAATGAATAGCATCAGCGCTACCTGTCATATAATAAACACGTAAACTAAAGTGCCCAGTTAAGGCGCTGCTGAAAACAGTGAAGATCCAAAACCGGTCAAGCAGGGACCGAAACAAGGTTTTGAACAATTTCAATGTGTGTTTTTTTTTTTTTGGAGCTTTTATTTATAAATTAATATAAAAAATGTTTTATTATTATTATTTTATTTAAATATAGTCACCGACGAAGTAGGAAAAGTGGGCCTTAAATAATTATTTAGTTAACTTATTTTCATAAAATTCAGAAATTTCAAACAAAAAAGGTGTTTCCCTCATCAGGATTTTTTTTTTTTTTTTCTGTTAAAAAGTATAAATTCTAAGCAGTTTTTATTTTTATGGCTTAAAATGTACAATATAATTTTTTAGCAGTTTAGGACACAGAAATTTTTACCAACATGTTGATTACATATTGTTATTTATTTATTTATTTATTTTTATTTTTTAATTATCGGATATCCTAAAAATTAATAGTAAAAACGTAAAATGTTACATAAATTCATTATCAATAAATTCTACACTAAAAATTCTAAATTATCCTCTTTACAGTTATTAATCTTCTTAATATATCTATTTTTCACAAGAAATTTGTATATTTAATGCTGAAAATTTTTTGGAAATTTGTATGTTTTATACACATGTAAAAACGCTCATTTAGTTTAAATAACAGTAATTTCGATCTTATTTAAGACACAGCAAGTTAAAAAGAAAATAAATTCAAATTGCATAAACCGTCATACTTTTGTGACATTTACTACTTTACCCACTGCTTTTAATGTAAGTTTTTGGTTTAAAAAAAAAAAAAACTGAAAAAGTAGATTTTATTTTTTTTTTTATTTTATTTTTTTTTTTTTTTTTTTACATTGAAGGAAATTTTTTCCTCTGGCGCTAAAAATATTTTATAATTGAACTTTTTTTTTTTTTAATTGTCTAATCAGTTAAGTTTTTTTTTTTTTTTTTTTTTTTTTTTTTTTTGAGAACTCTATGCAATTTAAAATTTTTTAAACGATTTTTTTTTTATTATTATTATTTTTATATATTTTATTATTTGTTTTTATTTGTAAGCATTTTTTTAATTATGGACTTCCAAAAACAGTAAGTCATGGTCACCACAAAATTTTCTTTTATATTTTTTTGGACTAATTTGCATAATTTAGATTCAAAATTATTTTTCATAGGGAGTACAAACGATTTTCATTTTAGAAAAGTATAGCTATAGATGTCGAAATGAAACCGATTTTATGTGTTTCAGTCGACATCTTAAGAAATACATTTTATTTTCAATTTTCTTAAAAAAAAAAAAAAAAAATTAAATTAAATTATTACAGATATATGGTTCAAGTATTCGTTTTAAAGATATTAAAAAGTTCTATTAAAAATTACTGGTATTCAGATTCATTCTCCGAAAATGGTACTTTCTTCCAGGAAGGAAGGGAAGTTATGCACTTTCACATATAAAACATTTCTGATTAACTATTACTATTATATATATATATATATATATATATATATATATATATACTGTAAAAAAAAAATCCCGTAAGATTACGGGGAAAGCCCGGCAGCAGAGATTCCAGACAAAGCCCGTTAAAAGAAACGCTTAGACCGTAAATTAAGTATATAATAACCTTAAATTACGTTACATTCCTGTAAAATCACATTTTGCCCGTAAAACCAATGTTTTTTTTACGGGCTTTCTCTGGAATCTCTGCTGACGGGCTTTCCCCGTAATCCAACGGAATTTTTTTTTTACAGTGTATATTATTTTAAGAGTATTAGTTTAAACAAAATCCCCATTATATACATTTATACAAATGGCAGAAATATTTAAATATTTGTGACTTCAGTTAGTTCAAAATAACCTTAATACAAAATTAAAAATTAAATTTCTAACCATAACAAATTTCAAGCTTAATCTAAGTTGTTATTTTCACCTTTTTCTCCAACATGTTTCTTTAAAAATAAGTCATTGCTTTTTATAACATAAAATAATATCATTATTTTTGTTTAGACACATTTCTTGTCGTAAAAAAGACGACTTTATAACACAATAAAGATTCATGTAAAAAATAACATGATGCATGCCGAAGTAATATCTTTAATATAATTCTTATCAAAATATATAATAATCAGTTAAATAGAAAAGTCAGCTAAAATTTTGTGTCAGCATATATGATAACATTGAAAAAATATGTTTGTAAAAAGTTCATTAGATGTGCTGACGAATATAAAATATAATCTATTCTTTGAGCATTTTTATTAAGCACACTAATTAAATAATCTTTTATTATTACGACATGTCTTCTATTAGTTAAGAAAAACTTATGGCTTTTAAAAATTGACTCCTTAGCAATGAAATAAAAATGTGTATTTTTTATGTTAATATATTGATTAATATTTTTATTATATGTTAAATATCACAAAAGTCTACCCTTATCATCTTAAATTGTCGAAAAGAACGAGGCTTTTTTCTTTACAGGTTTGGGGTATTTCACGGTTTTGATGCCAAAAAAAACATAAAAACTTACTTTAGTGGAATATAAAAATTTTAATCAAATTTATTTCGAACGAGTAGAGTAAAAACGATAATTAAAATTCATTTTATATATCTCCTTTTTTTTTTTTTTTTTTTTTTGCGTATAAAAAGGACAACTAATCATGGAGGCGAAGAAAAAATCAATGAAACTGTTATGTAAAACATTCAAAGAAAAATTAATTATTACTCGAAACTTTACATCACTGCAAAAACTTAATAATTAGATTATTTCTATAATCGTTCATTTAACCTATTCAAAATTTTTCAAAGAAATTTCTTTTTTGTCATTATGGCCTATATGGGCCCAAATTGTTTAAACTGCGATATTGTCCAAACATCTTATTCAATTGAGTTGAAAATTTATACACATTCTATAGGTCACTGTTAAACAAAGTTCATAAACTAAATTTTGGTGAATCTATCTTCATTTAGTTCTTTTACAGAGACACAACGAGATATTCTTTGTCATTATGCCGTATGAGCTCAAATTCTTTAAAGTGCGATATCGTCTAAACGCCATATCAGATTGAGCTGAAAATTTATATGCATGTTATACAATACCGTCACACTAACTGTATTTGTTTGGGAGCATGTAACACTTATAGTTTTTTTAGAGTAACACAAAGAAAAATTCTTTATCATTGTGGCTTATGGACTGAAATTATTTAAAATGTGACGATAGTATCTAAACGGCTCATCCGATTGAGCTGAAAATTTATGTACATGTTACAGGTCACCGTCGCACAAACTGTGTAGATTTTAGTCACTCTAGCACTTACAGATTTTTACAGGGACACAATGAAACTTATTTATCATTGTGGTCTATGGGTCCGAATTGTTTAAAATGCGATAGCGTCTAAACGCCTTATTCGGTTCAGCTGAAATTTTATACACATGTTATAGGTCACCTTTGCACGAACTACATAGATTTGAGTGAATCTAGCACGTATAGGTTTTTTCTTACAGGACACAACGAAAAATTCTTTATCATTATGCCTATGAGCTCAAAATCGTTAAAGTGCGATAACGTCCAAACGCTATATCTGATTGAGCTAAAAATTTATGTGCATGTTATAGATAACCTTCGCGCGAGCTGTATCAATTTTTGAGAATCTAGCACTTATAGTCTTTTTACAGGAACACAAAGTAAAATTTATTATCATTGTGGCTTATGGTCTCAAATTATTTAAAGTGCTATATCGTCTAAACGCCTCATCCGATTGAGCTGAAAATTTATATAAATGTTATAACTCACCGTCGCACGAACTGTACAGATTTTAGAAAGTCTAGAATTTATAGATTTTTATTACGGCACAATGAAAATTTCTTTATCATTATGATCTATTGGCTAAAAATATTTGAAGTTCAATAGCGTTAATTTAAACAACATAATTTTCTCTTTTGTTTATTTAATGACTTCTCTTACTTTATTTATACAATCGTTAATTACCTACTTAATCTTCAGAAAGTCAAGTGGAGTCACTGCTGATTTTTTTAATCTACTTTAATGACAGTTTCAGGAAGAAAATTCAAATTTTATGTATAAATAAATAACAAATAATGCCCAAGACATTCTTCAGAGATTTTTAATTTTACCGAAATAGAAAGACATAAATATTTCAACTAAACTATTTTTTTCTAAATCATGTAGACCAAGAAAAATTTTCAAAATCCAATTTTTCCTGCAGTTATTCCCGAGATTCGGTTGAAAAATTGACTGAAAGATGAAAATATTGCAATTTCATTTGAAATTTCATTTTCATTATTTGTTTATTTTACACTCTTAGTTTAATCATTTTATTTCTTCACAAATCTTAAATGCGCATCGATGTTAATTTTATACGTTTTCTTAGTATATATATAGAGAGAGAGAGAGAAAAAAAAAAAAAAAAAAAAAAACAAGAAGCTTGTAATAGACTTAAGGCTTTCTATAAGAAATTAAAATTGAATCAAGATAGTCAAGACTTTCCGTATTTAGTCCTTGTACCCAAATTTAACAAAACTCACATTGCTTTTAGAACAGTTTCTTGTGGTTTTGGTTCTTACATAGTTAACGCCAATAAGTCATTACTGAATAAATTAAATAAAATGTTTAATATGGTTTTACAAAACAACAATACTTTTATAATTAAAAATAGTTATGAACTTAACAAATTAAAATGTTTAAGTAATGTTTCTGAATTATTTGCTTATAATTTTGAAGATTTATGTAATACTATTGATTTATCAGATTTAAAAAATAAAGTTAAAAGGATTTTTTAGTTGTATAATATAATGGATTTTGATAAGATTGAGTTTTTTACTTTATTTCATTTCGTAGTAGAAGAAAATTATATTTATGATGGTGATAATATTTACAGATAGATTCGAGGCATCCCAATGGGGGGAACTGTAGTTCAGTTTTAGCAGACATTTATTTACATATGTATGAAAAGAATCTAATTTTAAATTACAATATAAAATGTTTCAGGTATATTGACGATTTATTGCTGGTTGAAATGAATGCTATCGAGAAAACAGTAAATTTTGCCTTTTATCCAGATACTTTAAAATTAAAACTTTCTTCCAGTAGTCCTATTAATGTCGACTATTTAGATTTTAATCTGACTATCAAAGATAATAAAATAATTTCTCGAATTTACGATAAAAGAGATCATTTTAATTTTATTACTATTAAGCTTTTGCATTTTTCTTTAAATTTACATGTATCAGTTCTTAGAAATATTTTTTTTAATGGAATTAGACGAGTACATAGACTAAGTTCTGAAACTTCCGATAAAATAAATGAAATTTTGCGTGTTTATAAGCAAGCTATTGATCAAGGTTATCCGGTTAAGTTTGCTAGATTTTTGCTCATTGGTTTTATAAAAAATAAAAAATACCGAAATGAAGTGATGCCAGTTATCGAGGCTAGTGGAGATTGAGTTTGAAAATGGCAACTGGTGTTTAGAGTTTAATTTCAGTGTAGTTTGTTGTTTTTTCTGATCTTTGCAGGCTGGGGGAGTGTTGCCGGCGTTCCTTCCTTTATTAAGTTCCTTTTCAAGTTTCTTAAATTATTTTTTCATAAATTTCGTTTCAGTTTATGTTTTCCGTTAAGTTTTTGTTGTGTTAGTTCATTGTTTCGTTTGTTTTGCATGTTGTTAATTAATAAATTTAGGTTAATTTATGTATGCGTATTTCAATATATATATATATATATATATAGGAGCGTACGCATAGTTGGAGCATACGCAAAAAGTATGCAAGAGTGTATAGTTGTACTACTGTATGAAGAAATTTTAAATAGTAAAATTAATTGTAAAACATTTTATTTATTATTTTTTTTAATGATCAGAATGATCATTTGATTACATCTTTTATTACAAGACCAAATCAACTATTCCAATACATTTTAATTTTAACAATATTTTAAATAATACTTAATATCGTAATACGTTTATTACAACTATGAATTTATATATTATCCTAAGAATAAAATTTCTTGGAAGTCCCTTAAATGCACAACAAACTATGGTTATAGTATGCCTTCCTTTTTGTAATTTTAGATGATAATCTTCAGATCGCTAAATATCTTCTTTTAGTTTACTTTTATTATCCTTTTTCATAAAGACAAATTAGATTTAAATTACTCTGCCTTCGTTTTAACCATTTATTTACCGCAGATTAATCAAATATACTTTTAAATACAGATCAATACCATTCACTAAAATTGAAACTGATTGAAAAAGTATTTAGGTGATTAAAAAAATTCTTCTTAAAAACGTTTTCCTCAGTTTCACAATCTCCTTAAAAAAAAAAAAAAAAAAAAAAACTTTATCATATTTCTTTAGCTTATAGTAAAAAAGGTTTCTCATTTGCCGCAAGAAAAAGTTCCCTAAAAGAAACGAAATTAAATGCTAAAAGAAGAAATCTTTCACTTTAAATTGCAAAGTTTCTTAAACAAGGGTATTTAAACACCTAAAAGTGAATTTAATGATGGGAAAAGTACTTTTAATGTCATTCGACCGATAAAAAGTTTGTTCATTAAAATTTTTCATTTAATTTAAAATGCGGCTTTTGTGTAAAGGAAATCGTATATTATCCTACATTTCTTTACAAGAATACTTTCTTATTTGCCAACACATTTATATTGCACATTTTTATGTTATATCTTGTTGATAAATATGAAAAAAATTATAACACATGAAATTAATATAAATAATTTTAAAAATATCATAAATTGAGTTAAATTCAGGCATGTTATATTAGAAAATTTCTGTGAAGGAAAAGATCCCTTATCTCCATTTTACAAATAATAAATAAGGAAATAATCTGCATTTATTTCACATACATATTACATGTAAATTAATTATATTATAATTATATATTACATATATATTATACGTAAATTAATTAGCTAACATTTTATAATTATTATAAAATTAAGTTTGTTTGAATGATATAGATGGAATTTGTATATTTCAATACGTATTTGAATATGTATTTAAGATCTGGCAAAATCACTACTTTTCACAAGGAAGCTGTGTGTTTGAATTACTTCAATTAGCATTGAAGCAATTCAAACACACAGGATTGAAGATCATTTAAAACAAATGCAATTTAAAGCATTTGTTTTAAATGTTTTTGATTTAGAAAAGATCTATGGCAAAAGGATTCAATGGATATTGCTTTCGAAAAACATGTGTTTACGAAATTCCGTTAATTCTTTAACATATTTGAAGGTATTTAGTTGTATCTAACTAAACTTCCGCTATAAACAGCATTCTGAAGTTAAAGAGGATGAGCGGCTTGCCACAATATTTGGTTCATAGACGATTCATAAAATGCACTAAAAGAATTATTTATTATTATTATTATTATTATTATTATTACAAAACAACAAAAATTCACCAGATAAATATGCATGGATTTGCAAATGCACCCTCGTCACCTTTTCAAGCAGTTGTATACATCCAATCCATTCAGCATTCTAACATTATGTGTATTTTTGTCAGCAGCAAATCACATGCTGCATCCTTAAATATTGTCTCTATTCCTCGACTCAAGTTATCCGGATGTATTCTATTATCCAAATTAATAGTGAGAATTTAAAAGCTTTGAAACTAATCATCAATCATGTTTACCTCTATACTGATTCTCGAATATCTCTTGCTTGTTTCCAAATACAATCATCAAAACTGAAAACTTTTTGTCGGTAACCATGTTGCTAAAATTCAGGAACTTACAGGAAACTTTCAATAAAATATATTTCATGCGCTGAAAATCCAGCAGACCTAATTTCTCGAGGTTTTAGTTCTTTAAACTTAGTTGATAATCAGCTATTATGGCATGGACCTGAGTCATGTAGTCCTTACTCAACCTATTAGTATCGTATAAAATGTGAGTATCCATCTCTTTTTCCAACTGACAACAGTGTAGTTTTAGTGTAACTGAAAGATATTATTAACTGTCAATACAATGACTCTCTAAGATTTTGCGCATTTTTATTTGATAATTTTTACTTTATTCTATTTTCTACTACTATTGATTTTTTAAGCTAATTAGGATTTGTAGTTTATTTTCAGATTCATTCTAAACTGTAAATTAAAAGGAAAAAAATGGTTACACGGTTATTAAATTGTGTCGAGTTTAAAGAAAAAGAATTTCACCTGATAAAACAGCAATAGTATAATCACTATTCGTAGGAATTGAACTGCCTATAGAATGAGAAGCCCATATCAGGTAAATTAAAATATTTTAATCCAATTTCAGATCTCAAAAGAAATATTAGAATTGGAGGTCGGTAAAAAAATTTAAATTTATCATATGATAGTAAACATCCAATTCTGTTGCCACATAACCACAAATTAAGCTACATGATTATTTAATGTTACCATAAAATGTTCTTCCATGTAGGATCCCAAGCACTTTCATACCATGCTAGGAAACAATATTGGGTTATTAGTGGAGGATTCTTGGCCCATAAAGTAGTCCACAAATGTATCACTTCTTGCAATATTAAATTGTTGACAATTGATCAAATTATGGAAGACCTTCCTAAAGAAAAAATCAACGTAAATCATCCTTTTTATTTTACTGGTGCATACTTCTTTTGTTTTGTTTTTATTATTATTAAGTATAAGGGTCAAGTAAAAGGTATACATAACTTTGAAATCTGTATTTGTACCTTTGTTTGTATGCCCTCAAATGACATCGATTTAGATGTGGTTAGTGATATATCCTCAGGAGCCTTTATTCCAACATTAAAAACGTTTTTAGGCAGGTGAGGTCCAAACATTGTTTAGTAACAACGCCACAAATTTCGTAAGTAATGAACTAAAAATTCTAGATAAACTAGCTTTTCAGCATGGTGACAAATTAGCTTCTCAGCATGAATATTTTCTCAAGTTCAGAATGTGTTAATTGGAAATTTCTTCTACCCTGTGCTCCAAATTTTGGTGATTTTATGAACGGCTGGAGTAAAATCGTTTAAGTATCATTTGAAGAACGTACAAGAAAATGCTAAATTAACATACGGCAAATTTTTACCGTTGTTTATCAAATTTCAGAAATTCTAAATTCTCTACCGTTCACTTCTATGTTCATATAAGTTTTGACCCTGGCCATTTTTTAGTTGGCAAACCTATCCCTGCTGTAATCGAATCCGTGTTGTTAGACATTCCAGGCAATAGATTATACATGTGGCAGATATTAACATAAATAATTCAAGTGATATGAAAAAAATAGTTATTTGAATACTTTGCGACACAGACGTAAATGGGTGATTCAAAAACAGAATGTTGAAGATATGGTTTCATTGAAAGAAGGAAATTTATCTATATATAAATGGCTACTAGGAAGAAAAGTAGAGACATTTCTTGGCAAAGATAAAAATTTAAAAGTAGTTAGTGTAAAAAAAAAAGATGGGATTTAAAGAATACCCATATAAAAAATAGCTCTTTTACCTAGCAAAAAATGCAAATTTATAAAAAAAACTAATCGACATTTTAATTGTAGATTATTTGGTTTTAAGAGTTGAATATGTATACTATGTTTTCATTGTTTTTACAAAATTATTAATATGCTTATTGTACAAGTTCCTACTATTCATGTTGTATCTTATTGTAACATTGTTCTATTAGTAATTGTATAGTGCGACCACGCTTCCTACAACTAGCAGTGAGGTCGAGTCCAAAAGTTTGGAGGGATGCAAAATTGCCCGAGAGATAGTTATTTGGCAAACATCCAGTTATTCGGTGTTCCCTTATCGCTTGTTTTCTATCATTCACCCCTATTTTAACACTGGACTCGTTCAATCCGCACTTGCGCAGAGGCTTCCATGGTCGCAAGAAATGTGGTTAAAGAATATGTACTGTTTAATTTTGGACTTTGGGTGTTTTTGTTAAAACAATGTTTGAAGGCGGACCGGCGTGTTGCCGCTTACCTTTGCATTGGAAGTAAAGCACCAAAAAGGCGCGCTCTCTCTAGATTAGACCGTCTTTAACGGTAGTTTTATTGTTATACTCCTTTGATGTAACAAGTGATATGGTTCACCTCTTGTTTAAGTTGACTATGATATAAACACCTATGTAATATGGCTATCGTGTCAGTTTAAAAAATGCGAATAACGATGATAATTAAATAAGTTCTGCTATGTAATATTCACGAATATTAGTTTATTAATCGAAAATACAGTAATCTGAGTAGAAATAGAATTCTCAGTGCAAACAAGACGCTTCCTGGCAATGTTTTATAGCAATAAAGTTCAAGACATTAAATTTGCAGAAAAGTAATAACAGAGCTTTAAAAAAAAAATAGTGCTAAACATAAACAGTTTTTTTAAATATTTATTTATGGACATTTTAAGTATTGGATACATGAGT
This sequence comes from Salticus scenicus, assembly GCA_963930645.1. Classification (NCBI taxonomy): domain Eukaryota; kingdom Metazoa; phylum Arthropoda; class Arachnida; order Araneae; family Salticidae; genus Salticus; species Salticus scenicus. The sequence goes on along the minus strand of OZ005652.1, from coordinate 140,406,519 downwards.
TAATATATAAGCACCAATGCGGCTGTCTATACAAATCGTAGTAAAAGCGTGCGTCCTATATTTACACTTTATGGGCAAAAGTATTTTGACACTTTTGAATTTTGCCTTTTTCGTAAATATCTAATAATATATTTGACAGATGCCATCAGACCTTCAAGGGTTTTAAAAACACGTTATACCACATGCATAGGTGCCAATTCGTACTTTTTTTTTTTTTTTTTTAACAACAGTATTTCTTTGCAGAAAAATTTATCATATTTAATCACAGAAAACTACTATAAACCTTATTAAAAATTTCCAGTAGCAAAAAAACATACGTCCAAGTCGATAGCTATGCACATAATTTCCCGGTTTTAGATTACAAGAAAATGGTGCCCATTCCCATGCAATGCAATTTTTAGAAACATTGACATTTTCATTATACTATTGTTATTATAGTCATGGTACATTAGAGATAATATTTATATAGGGGAAAATTTTTCATCACGATAACTTTCCAAAATACTGAATCTGGTTTATTTTAGAAATATTTTCGATGAATTTATAGCCAACATGACAAGTGATCTTTCTTCGAAATAATGGTCTTTTGAAAATTTCAAACTGGTATAAAGACATATTTATGAAATGATGTGTTTGAAAGTCGATACGCCCACACCAATGTCTCATCCAGACTCTATCTTCAATTAGATCCGCAATCTTGTTTCAAAAAGGAGGCGACTTGAAAACATCAATCTCAGATTTGAAAATATGGAATAATTTGCTTGGAACTCAGAATGCGCATAACCCACATCAATGAATAAAACAAGTTCACCAAAGGACATTCTTTCTCTCGTTTTAAAATTGCTATCATTCAAAGTGGAAAAATAAGTCCACCTTACCAGTGGCGGATCCAGAACTTAACTTTTTTTTTTTTTTTTTTTTTTTTTTTTTTTTTTGGCGGGGGGGGAGGGCTAAGGTTTTTTGAGATGTTATTCCAGATTAATGAAAAGTTTACAATTATAATATTCAATTGTGAATGTCTGTACTTTTGGGGGGGGGGCAGCCCCTTAGATCCACCACTGCACCTTACTTTTCCGACTGAGCCGTAAAAACTTTTTAATTTCGTCATTTCTATCAGAATTTTCATGAAAAAATGGAAAATTTTTATAAATACGTTTATTAGCGTATGGAGAATTCTTTGCTCATCAGATAATCTTTTGTTTGGAGCCATTTAAAAAGTATAAATTTCAAATTTTTGAAATTGAATGCACTGATATCTTATTATTTTTATTTATAATGTTCTTTTAGATTCCGAAAAGAAAAAAAAATAGCGGAAATATTTCTTTTAATTTCATTAAATAATTAATGAGACATTATTATAACTGCATATGTGTACATGTTTTTTCAAGAATATAGAATAAATAAACTTTATTAAAGCAGTAAAATGAACATGTTATATATATATTTTTTTAAAGAAAGTAAGTTTGTGTAGCTTAAACATAAAAATTTTATTTGCTTTTTATGTTTGTCTATGAATATTTCTGCTTTTCTGGCAATATGATTTATTTAATTAAACAGTAACCACATAAAATATCACAAAAGATCGAAAAAATTCTTTGTGCTGAATTAGCAAAAGTTAAATGTATTATTTGTTAATATTAACTTAATATTTTATCTTTCAATATTTTTCTTTAAGAAAGTTCCCATCTTTAATTTAATGTGCATCAAAAATGCCCGATATATATATTTTATACATATATACATAAGTTATTGTTATTTTTATTTTTGTTAACATAAAATTTATATTAACAATAAAAATCAAATCAAATCAACAATATTTAATTATTTTGATTACCGATATAATTAAAAAAAAAAGTTAAAACTGCATGTGTATATATACACATGATTAGATTCAAAATGTTACTTGTCGGGACAAAACGAAGTCTTTATTAGATTTATGCATTAATCGCTCATTAAATGTTAAGTTTTCTTAAATAGAAAATCTTATTTTTTTTACAAGCTTTTATTATTTAACTTGATATATTGTTTATTCATATATTTATTTATGTGTGTATGTCAAATCTCAGACTTGAATTTTTATTCATTTTCTACCATTCGACTGAGTTGACGTTTTGCATACTTGTATAATTCCAACGGTAATACATGCGTAAGCAGTAAAGGACTTGGAAGGGGAGGGGGGAATGAGAGCCTGGATTCCTAACTCCACTTAAAAATTTCTTTTCAAATTTTAAATAATTTCCTATTATCCAATTGCATACATTTATACTATCCACATGCACTGAATTAGAGTTTTTAGTATATTTTGAGATCAAAGCTTCTCTTTATATTAATTTATGTATTATTAGATATTGAAAAAATATATGAAACAATTTAAGGATTGTTATTTAAAATATTTTGTCCCAAACATTATGAATTAAATTTTATCAAAAACAGGTTCTTTTTATTCAGTTACATGTGTGAAGGCTAAATAAGGGGAAGTTGATTTGGATGTATATGAATAATACGTATTCCAGTTCACGAGAATTGACACTCGAAATTGGTGTTTACTAAAAACTGGTGTAATGCATTGAAAAATCACATATACGCACCTCCACGAAAAATATCACATATTTCAACAGAGAATCTGCCCCCGAATGTATATATTTGTGTGAAATATGTTTCAGTACAAAGGTAATTATTAATAACTGCCACCGTTAGAATTATTATAATAAAGGCAAGTAAGTTTGTTTATCATTTTCAACACTCGAGATAAAAGATGCATTAAAAGAGAGACAGGATGAAAAAAACTCTATACTTCTTTTTCCTGAAATCGTACCAAAATTTATCTGCGATTTAAGAATGTACACTAGTCTTTAGTTCGCTTTCATGAACTATGGTACAATACGCTTCACATCAAATTGGCCATATCTTTTGCAAGTTTTTTTTTTTTCTTTTTAAATATTCATAAAATTGCAATTTGCAAAAACAAAAAAGAGCTGATTAACAGAAAGCTAGTATATTTATATTTTTTCAATATCCTCAGTTTGAAATTGTGAAATAAAAAAAATTTTAAATTTAAAAAATCTAGTTTGTTCAATTATAATTTAATGAGATTTTAAAATAATACTTTTTTTTCTATAAACTTTATTTAAATAAGTTTTATTAAATAGTTTATTGTTTAATACTTGTTTATAAAAAATGTAATGATAATTTTAGAAAATGTATATAGTTGTGGGCAAATATTCATTGAATGAGATAGTCCAAAGTAGTGCATGAATTTTTATATATATTTTATTCCATCTAGTAGTTGAGTGTTTAGAGCTTTTGGCTTAGATAAACATGAGTCAGAATCAAATCCTGGTTTAGACAAGAATTTTTTTTTTTAGATTTAGAAAATCACATGAAGCATTTGATATTGATATTATTAAACCCAAAGTTTAAAAGTCGACAGTAGAATGACAAGTCGACCCGTAAAAATTGTTTATCGATTCAACATTTGATGGAACTAAATAAAGTTCAAATATTAAAACGAAACATTAATCTATTAAAAAAAATAAACCAACTTCTCACTTATATAAATTAATGCACAAGAAAATTAAATTAACTAAAATACTTTTTATAAAACGAAAAAACAGCATTAAATATCAATTTTGTTTTAAAAGAAAATTTTATTTTCAGATTTTAAGTACTACTATTTTGCAGAATGCCACATTAATCAACATACTGTAATTTCAAAGAATATTTTTGAATAATAGCTTCATTACATATTCTGCAGAATGGTGTCTAACCGACCCAACTATGACTAATGTTTAAATTATAGTAATTACTTTTCAGATGCATTATTTAAGCATGTAGAAACGTTAGAACCTTTTAACGAATATAAATTGTGGAATATTTAAGGACCAATTTTAAATGATTTGCACGTAATCAGAACACATAACCTGTTTGTTTTTAAGTTAAACGTGCATTTGCAGTTTTTAGTATTTAAATGTTTTAGACAAATACACACTTCAGTTAAATGTGAATTAATTTTTAAGAAGTTTTACTCGCTGATAATGAAAAGTTTTTCAATAAATTATTTATATTTTACTCAGATGAATTACATAAGGTAAACGCACCAGTAGTGGACACTTTAAGGACATTTTCCGGCTTGTGTGTGTGTGTGTGTGTGTGTGTGTGTAAAATTTGCTAAATTTTAGAGTTTCAAAAAATACATAATACTTCACACCTTTACTAACTCTTTCTTAACCCGACTGTATTATGAAAGTTGCTAATTGTAGTATTTATATATGTACAAAATCAAAACTCCGGAGAGTTTAAAATGAGCCAGTAGTGGACCCTTTTTTTGTTCCAGTAGTGGACCCCTTTGAATTTTTGCTTTAAAATTAAGGTGACCAAACGTTTCTATATCTTGGGGACAGACCCCTTTTAGCAGTTTGTCCTCACATACATGAATACCCGTTGGGGTCAACTTTTATTGCTGACATTAGAATGAATTTTACGTCGCACTAGTGCTACACTATTGGTTATTGGAGACAGTTTGGGAATGACTAATAAGGCTGTCAGGAGACATCCCATCACAATATTCTCCTCTTGGCCGCAATGTCCTCCATGTTCCCATCAAAGTTAAACTTTCGAGGGTTATCAAATGTCTCCGGACCATCCTTAGGGGTGAGTTTCAGACCGTCGTTAACTGCCCAAAGTAGCACTAGTGCGACATAAAATTCACTCATACCCAACCCTCTAAATATTGACCGCAGTTATGCTATTTCAATGTCGATGTTTCAATGGGAACCGAACTTAACCAACAAGTCCAATATTGAACCCAAAAAAAGAAATGCGAATAAAAACATTGAAATGTCCCATGATTATCTTATATGATTCAAGCGAATTTCCATTTTGTTCAGTTTTCTAAATTTGGGAAAGCCTGGGATCCACCTTTTTCGCAGAAGATCGAAATTGTGATAGCATGTCTCCTTACCCTCCTAGGAGTGAGTTCCAGACCGGCGGCAATTGCTAAATGCGTAGCTTTAGAGTGACGTTTAAAAACACTGAATTCAACTCTAAAATTGCGAGATTATAGAATTGTGTCCACTACTGGATCTGACCTTAAAATTCACATGAGCCAATAGTGTACAGGGCTGTCTACTATTGGTCATGATGATATTTTTTGATGCCAGTAGTGAACACCCATAAAAATACTTTGTGATAGCTCCTAGAATTGTCTCCTTACCTCCCTAGGAGTGAGTCCTAGACCGGTGCCAATTGCTAAATACGTACCTTTAGAGTGACGTTTAAAAATACTGAATTCAACTCTAAAATTTCGAGATTACAGAATTATGTTCACTACTGGATCTGACCTTAAAAGTCACATAAGCCAGTAGTGGACAGGGCTGTCCACTATTGGTCATGATGATAGTTTTCGGTACCAGTAGTGGACACCCATAAAAATACTATGTGCTAATACAAGATTTTAAAAACAGGAAAAGAAAAGAATTCTGCATACTTATTTTAGTCATATGAAAGCAAAAGGTAGAAAAAATCATTTAAAAATAAGCAGAGAGACAGCAAATAAAATTTCATTTCCTTATTCAAAGTGATAAGAAGAAAACGGCAAAATCCCAAAAAAAGCAAATTTTTTTAGTTAAACTAACATTATTTTTAAACTAATGGCTGGAATTATTTTTAGTTAAAGGTTTTAACAGTAGATAACTATAACTTCCTTCCTAAGCATTGCTCTAATCTTCAAAATTATTGGGTAGCTTATTTTCCGAGTTTAAAATTAAAAGTGTCCACTACTGGTGCGTTTACCTTAAATATGATTATCCTTAAATAGAATTTCTTTTCTTTCATGATTAATTAAAGCGATGGATATTTTCTCTTATGTCTTAATATTGTCTTAATATTTATCAAGACAATATAATATTTATTGTCTTAATATTTATCAAGTTTTTATTTTCTTCAAATAACATCATAAATTAAATGAAATATACTTGCTAGTTAGAATTTTCCTTAAAAAATATTTTAACCTTTATATAAATGTGCGGTGGCAAAATAAAAAACCATGAAAGTGAAACTTAACTTTTTAATTAAAATTATTCTACTTTTAGAATTGAATTTAATTAACTTTTTTTTTTCTCTAGTCTTATAGCATTATTTTTAAATGACTATTTTTATTTATTTTTTTATTTTTTTGTATGAATATATATATATATATATATATATATATATATATATATATATATATATACACCCCGCGACAAAAAGATAGGTACAAAGGGTTTTTTCTTTGATTTTTCATAAAATAACATAATCTAAATTGTGCTTATCATTTATTATTATCATAAAATAACACTATTCTTGGAATAACTTTTGTTTGCTTTAAGACTAATCTAGAAAAGTTTTAAGACTAAAATTTTTCCAATTTAAGACTACACTCCACGACAAAAAGATAGGAACAAAGGTTTTTTTTTTTAATTTTTCATAAAATAACATTATCTAAATTGTGCTGATCATTTATTATCATAACAAAATATTATCATATCAAAAACATATTAAATATTTGAATCATATTCAAAATAATCATATTTAAAAATTAAAAAAAAAAAAAAAAAAAAAAAAACTTTGTTCCTATCTTTTTGTCACAGCGTGTAGTCTTAAATTAGAAAAATTTTAGTCTTAATTTTTTTCTAAATTAGTCTTAAAACAAAAGTTAGTCCGGGAATAATGTTATTTTATGATAATAATAAATGATAAGAACAATTTAGATAATGTTATTTTATGAAAAATCAAAGAAAAAACCCTTTGTACCTATCTTTTTGTCGCGGGGTGTACATACAGATATATATATATATATATATATAATTCACATATTTTCTCTGACAATGTTTATAGTTTTTTCCCAAGAGATGGCGTATACTCTCTCTTAACAAAACTTAAAAGATAAATAAATTGATAATGTGAATCTGCTAAATTAAATTAAATCCATTTCATGGAAAGTTTTACATATTATTCACCTAATTAAACTAATTTTAATAATTTTGGTATTGATTCACCTTGATGCGTTTTTCGCTAGTTCAGTTGGGATAATTCTTAAACTTATCTTTACTTTCCGAACATACTATGTAAGGAAAGTTTTGTAATCATGACAAAATTCAACTTTGAAATTTTGATGTACCTATACGTTTATTTAGGGTCCCTTAGTTCATTTTTGCTATTTTTACGATGACGTATGTATGTGTGTGTGAGAAAGAGAGAGAGAGAGAGAACACAATATTGTCTATGCTTTGTTCAAATGAGCTGAAAGTTGGTTTATGCGTCATAAGTAACCGAAGTACGAAATTTATTGATTTTGGTGAATCTAACACTTATAGTATTTTTTTTTTTTTTTTAACCAGGAAACCAAAAAATATTCCTTATCATGATGTCTGATGGGCTCAAATTATTTAAAGTGAAATAGTGTCTAAACCCCTTATTCAAATAAATTGAAAATTTATACACATGTTGTAGGTCACAGTCAAACGAACTGTATAAATTTTGGTGAATCTAGAAATTCATAATTTTTTTAAAGGGACACAACAAAACATTCTTTATCATTATGGCATATGGGCTGAAATTATTTATAATTAAAGTGCGATAGCATCTAGATCCCTTACCCGTTTGAGTTGAAATTTTATATGCATGCTACAGGTTACCATCGCACGAACTGTATTGATTTTAGTGACTGAAATAAAGGGACTGAAATAAAAATACTTTATCATTATGACCTATAGGTTCAAGTTATTTAAAGTGCGATAGCGTCTAAATGCCTTATTCAAATGAACTGAAAATTTATGTCTAAGTTAAAAGTCATTGTCACGTGAACTGTAGGAAATATGGAGAATCTAGCGCTTATAGTTTTTTTTTTTTTTTTTTTTTTTACAGGGATACAATGAAAAATTCTTTATTATTATGGTTTATGAGTTCAAATATTTTAAAGTTCGATAGCGTACAAATGCCTTATCCGTTAGAGCTGAAAATTTACATACATAATATAGGTCACTGTCGCACGAACTATATGGATTTTCGTGAATCTAGCGCTTATAGATTTTTACAGGGACACAATGAAAAATTTTTTATCGCTATGATTTATGGTCTCAAATTATTTGAAGTACTACAGCATTAAATTAAACATACTATATGGAGAAAAATAGTGATACACCATATTATAATTTTCTCTTTTGTTTATTTAACTATTTCTCTTATTTTACATAACCTATGCAACCGTTAATTACTTGATGTTCGGAATGTCGAATGTAGCCATTCCGGATATTTTCTACTTGCTTTGGTGAAATGCTGGTGTCAACTAGTTTTGTGTGAATATGGGGTTTTCAAAACATGTGGAAGAGAAAAAAAATACATTTTTTTCCCCTTCTTGGTTTTCTGATATGGTAAATATAAGATTTATTCAAATTATTTCTTTTTAAATATTGAGTATTGTCGCAAGATATTTCTGCTCATATGGAGGACTGAATATCCCCTGATGATGGAGTCCTTCAAGTTTTGAGTATTTTCAAATTCCAGTTCATATTATTTTACTCCACTTTTTTTTTTTTTAACTTATTGGGTTCTTCTTGAAAATTACTGGTTTCTGAAGGATAACCTTTTTAATATTATTTCATCGGAAAAATTATTCTTCATTGGCATGCGTCAGAGGGGTTTAATAAGTAATAACAGCCTGAGTATTTTATTCATCTTTAATCATCAGTCAATGCTTTATTTATTTAGTTATTTGAATGTAATTGATCTTAATAATGTATATCCTGTGAGTTAATATGTACCCTGATTCACAATTTTAAAATTATTTTTTCAATAAAATTGACATGAATATTATATCTTTTGTATACTAAATTTTATAATGATTTACACTTCTCAACATTTATATATCTATCTATATATATAGGGGAAGCCCGTGTACCTAGGGCCATCATGTACCTAGGGTCACCCCACTTTATTTGAATAATATTTAATTTTAAGTTTTAATACTCAGTTGGGAGAGTAACACCACCAATTGCTACTTTTAAAACTACTTTGGAACTTTTGAGGAGAAAGTTTTGAGAAGTTACATGTAGAAAACGAATTTACATGGTCTGAAGTAAAATTTTGCAGCTCATCTCTTTTGCTATTTTACAAAGGCAAATCAAATATTTTTCTTTCATTTTTAGTGTATAATGTTGCTTGTTATATTGAGTAATAAATGAGATATTTACTAAGTCCTCTCTGCATGTGGATTTTTTAGTGTAGGGCATTTTGAATGGAGTTACCAAAACTTGTACCTAGGGCCACATAGTTGCCTTGTACCTAGAGCCAGTGTGTTTGGACCATTTAACACTTTCGCGACCACATGTTTTTTGTCTTTTTGACAGTAAGGTCCGCCTGTGGGCGTTTTTCTCATAAGTTACAATTTTTCAAAACAAAATTTTCCGTATTCGCATTTATATTACAAATGTATATGCATTATAATGATACTCTCTCTCTAATTAAAATATTTACATCCATTGTATACTGATTGTACAAATATGAATATTGTGTATATTTTTTTTAACAAATAACATATAAATTGTAAAAGAAACGCCCACTGGTGGAATTTCATATTTTCAAATGACGTGAATCTACATCAGCAGCCGAGAAAATGTTAAGAAACACTGTATTGCCTATAGTAATTGGATGCTGGCAAACCCTGGTAAACCAATCACTATATATGACGTTGCTGAAAGTGTTGGCATGTCCTATCCGTCGGCCTTTACTCCTGTAAACATTCTATCAGGCTTTCGTGTATCCGGCATATAGCCAATAAATCAAAACACATTCACTGACGATGAATATTTAAGTTGAAATGTGACTGAAAGACAAGACCCCTCCATAAATTAATAATGATAATAATAATAATAATAATAATAATAATAATAAAAAGATTTTCCAGGAAGAACCAACAGTGATAGAATTGGATGTCTCTGTTTCGAGTCCTGTTGAAATTTCGAAACCTTCAACATCTAACATCTTTTCGTGTGTTATGCTTTAACAGGTACGAACCTAAGCAAAACCTTTACCTAAAGCAAAACCTCCCACATCACAGAAAAGATGTGACCGAAAACCAGAGAGATCTAGAAATCAAAGAGACACTCCAGAAAATAAATAAATAAATAAATAAATTGAAAAAAAAAAAAAAAAGAAAGAAAAGAAAAAACATTCTGTTAGAATATCCCAAAGGGGGAAAAAAAGTGAAAAATTTCGTGTTTTAACTTAAGGCAACAACATGATAACTATTATATGATAAATAAATATATTACTTAATATTGTTTCTTTTATAAAATACATGTTTATATGCTTATTTTTTATTCATTACAAAGTGAACTCTAAATTTGAGAGAATGGCCCTAGGTACAATGAGGTCTAGCCCCAGGTACAATGAGGGTGTTGTACCTAGGGCCACGAGTGAAGTTTTTTTTTAAACATTCTATTTGTCGGAATTTATTATTTTAGGTATTTATATTAATCCCATTTGGAAGTAATTAGTCCTAAAGATATGTACATATATGTTTGATAATTTTAAACAGGTCAAGGGCTCTATTTTTGGGCATTGAAAACAAGCGGCCCTAGGTACACGGGCCCCCCTACATATTGTAATTCTCTTTTGTGAAAAGAAACTTAAGTACTTAATGAGTTTTTTATTTGAAAAATATCGTATGACTACTATGTTGTAATACTTATCCACTCTTTATAAATAATCTGGTACGTCACTCGCATCTTACCCTCATTACATCATTATAAAGATAGCTTGCCAGTTAATTCGTAAGATCAATAAGGTAAGATAATAAGGATTAATCTACTTTAAAGGTAATCTAAAATAGCTTTAAGAATAGTTTTATTTGACATGTAATCCTGTGCAAGGGAGGGGAGTTAACCCCCCCCCCCTTCCCGTCCGTTCAATTATAGTGCCTGCAATTTTTTTTTTTTTTTTAAGTATTTAATGTTGTTATTAGTTTTTCTTCAATTGGCAACCTAATATGAACTTCTAAATACCAAATTTAAATTTCCTGCTGTTATTTGTTTTTACGTTATGCTGATAACATATATACATGCACATCAACCGCTAAAAACTGTACATACGTATTCAGATCACCTCAAAACGTGATATTATACAAAAAAAAAAAAAAAAACAGTGTGGGAAAAAAAGAACTTCAAAAAATGTTTTGTTAGTCTTTACGAAAAATTAGTTATCCTAACTGAATAGTCTTCGTCGACATAGTAAAATGTAGCAAAGCCCTTACACCAATTACATTCAATAGAATAAAACGTTTAGCTTAATTTTGGGTAGACCTGTATATTGTCTATAAACTGTGGGAACATAGCACTGTGTGCTTAACTTTAGTTTTATATTAAAAACACTTGATACAAAATGAAATAGACTTCCAGCAATTTCCAAGTATAGCCCTAGTATATCCAAATATTTTGGGTAGACCTGTAAAGGAATGACGATTAACTTCGATACCACAATCTACACAAAACATGGTTTTATGCATAGATAAAATATGTTAATTGCTTTTTCTTAGGACCGCCTGTAGATGATGCTCTGTACTTATGAGAAATTATCCTCACAAACATAATGTATTTAAATTCTCTTGGATGTTTCTGTACTCGAACCATTTGTTCGATCTCAATGAAAAGTTTAGTGCAGCATCACAATATGATACAGATTTTACGATACGAAGTTTGGATTTCCCGCTACTATTTGTTCTTGAGATATACTGATAACAGACACACACAAACAACAAAGAGAGAGCAAGAGAGAGACCTATCATTAAAACAATATTTTCGTATTCAGGGAATCTCAAAACGTGTAAATATATCAAAAACTCAATTTTGAAAATTTGATACAAAAACAATACTTTCTCTATTTATGAGTAAGAGAAAGTAAAAATGGATCTCACTTTCCTTTTTCGTAGATGTTTCGGTTTTTATATTACGAAGACTCTTTTATTTATTTTATTTTATTTTATTTTTTGGTTAAACTTTTCTTTTTGAAATGCTAAATCCAATTACTTATGCGACATATGTCATGTAAAGACGAACTTTTTAACACTTAGTTAAGCAGAGGTCTATACAAAAATAATAGTAATAATAATAATAATAATAATAATGTTTTATTGAAAATATTGCATAATGCTACACAAATGTTCTTGAAAATACCTCGTGAAACAAAATTATAATTATAATAATAATAATAATAATAATAATAATAATAATAATAAGGTGAGTTAAAAACAATAGCTGAAATTATTTCCAAACATAATTTTAAAAAAATACATTTAAAAAAAAATGTTAAAAAACAGAGTTCCATATTACTAATTAGATACGCTTTAATAATTAACATCTTGTTGTTGATTTCTACAAAAAAAAAAAAAAGAAAGAAAGAAAGAAAGAAAAAAAACATTCATAACTCCCATGTTTTAAGAAGTTCATTTACTAAGTGAGGAAAAAATTCTCATTTCTGTTTTTTAATTTGCTTAATAAATTTTCAGACCATTCAACTGTTACTTTATGATCATTGTACCGTTGTGTCAATCAAAAAAAAAAAAAAAGAAAGGTAAATTAATGTATTTAATTTAATTTATTAACCTTTTTTATGCATTTTTTGTTTTTAGAAAATTTAATTAAATCTCTAGATTTTTTTTAAATCTACTTATGTTTCTATTTTAATTTTTTATTCATTTCTTTTACATTAAAAATTTTGCCCTGTCGTGTTCAAATCACTGATTTTCATCATATGATTTAACTTAATATGAAATATTTTTTTATTATTATTATTTTTTTTAATTTATATAATTTAATTTCTATTCATTCAGTTGAAATAATATGAACTACAAGAAGTGATTAAATCTTTGCATTTCAGATTAAATATGTTTTGAATACTTCTTCAGATCTATAGTTTTATCTCTTAGGTTGTTGGTTCTGGTGATTAAAGCCGATTGACTACACTAGGATTCTAGACCAAATTGTGAAATGCCCTCCGTGGGAACCTTGTTAAGGGATCCTAACTCGTGTTTACCCGAGTTTCGGATAAAAACACGGAAAGTTTCAAAACTACTCGGTTGGTGAGCGAGACCTCGCATCAAACCTGGCGCTTCATGTCTACTAGCTTTGAGCACAAAACCGATCGGCCACTGATCGGCCACTGTCTTATCGCTTGGAAAAATAGAAATTATTCTAAGAAGTACTAAAAAGTGCACATATTAATTTTTTAAATATAAATTTTATTACAAATTCAAAATCAACAAGAACGAAAATTCATGCCGCTCGCATAGATTATAAACACTTTCCAACTATACACACTCGTTGCAACCTTTAACATTCAATGAACTTTGCTCACACAGCACACAGGCAGAACTGAAATACAGAAGGATAAACTAACTGAATTCATAATCACTCTAAATATTGCTGTAAAGTATAAAAATGCTTAACAAAAACGAAAATGCAATTTTAGAAATTTCCAATTATAGTCTTTAATGTAACTGAATAGTTTTGTGTGGCCCTGTAAATCTTAATTCTAATCATTACTACATTCTATAGAAAGCATTCCTTGTGAACATGAATGATAAATGTCAATTTCAATATTATTTGTACAAAATAAAAGTATTAAAATGTGATTTATAAAAATAACTTTCAGGCAACGAAATGTTTTGGAATTTTTTTAGTTGTCCCTGTACAAAAAGCAGTGGTTGTATTTATCCCATTTTAAATCGTGAACATCCCACAGTGAATAACGTACATCAGTTTCAAGAAATTCAGTGGATATTTACGAAGTTAGAGAGCAGACATGCAGACGGACAGACATATAGACGAATTCATTTCGTAATCATTCTTAAACATCGTTAGAAAGTGTTAAAAAACGGTAAATGAAAATGCAATTCCAGCAAATTATAATTATACCCATTAATGTAACTACATTTTTTTTTGTGACCCTGTAAATCTTATTTCTAATCATACTACATTTTGTCGAAAGCATGTTCTCGTACATATGTATTGTTAATGTCAATTTCATTAAGATTTGCGCGAAATAAAAGGATTAAAATATGATTTGTAGACGTACCTCTCATAGGACGCAATACTTTGAAATTTTTTCGGGAGTCCCTGTACACAAACCAGTGGTGGTATTTTCAAAAAGAATTTTTGAAAATAATTTCTTCATTTTCAATAATAAACACTCCACGGTGAACTTGAACAACATATATGAGTTTCAAGCAATTCCATGAATATTTAAGGAAGTTAGAGCGCGGACATACGGACAGATGGACAGACGAACAGACAGAAAGACAAACTGAAGCCATAGACACTTTTCAACATTGTTGGAAAGTGTTCAAAATAAAAATAAAACATAAACAATTTTCGATGTTGTTAGAAAAGTGCTAAAAAACGGATGAAACTTAGAGAAAATGAAGGTGGACTGGACAATCAATAATAGACAAAACATACAATATAAAATAACAATCAACCAGAAAACAAAAGATTCAATAATAATAATATAAGAAAAATCTGCAGTCTGTCGACTCTACTTTCTAAACTTTAAGCAATTAACGGTTGTTCAAATAAATTAAAGTAAGAGAAGTCGTTAATTAAACAAAAAAGAAAATTATAATGTGGTGTTTGAGTATTTTTTTTCCCGAATAGTATGTTGTTTAATTTAACGCTGTTGGACTAAAAATCTATGAGTGCTAGATTCACCAAAATCTACACAGTTCGTTCGATGGTGACCTATAATCTATATATATAAAAGAGCAGAGTCTGTGTGTGTGTGTGTCTGTCTGTGTGTGTGTCCGCTATAGAATCCTAGGCCGTTTCACCGAGCGGGACCAAATTTGGCACGGTTAATGTTTACGACCCGAGAAAGACAACGCCGCAAGCGATTTTACAAAATTCGCCCCCCAAGGGGGGAGGGGGGGCAAAACGTAATTTCACAAAATCCTTCATATCTCAAACAAAAAAAAACAAATATCCGTAAAATTTTTGCTTTTAAATATAGCTAATACAAATGTCTAAAAATCGGTTTCTGGAATTTTTGAAATTCGATCCCCAAGGGGGGGGGGGGGGCAAAACGTGATTTCACATGCGTAAAACGTGATTTCGCATAATCCTACATATCTCAAACAAAAAAAAAATAGATATACGTGAAATTTTTGCTCTAAAATATAGCTAATGCAACTATCTAAAAAATTTTAAAAATACAGCCCCTAGGTGGGGCAGCAGTGGGTGGGGGGGGGCTATGGAGCAAAAACAAATAGAAATACAGTTAGGCCGTTGAAAATTGGTACAGATAGGTTCAAGAGGCCTGCAAGTCGAATGGGGATATTTTCGATTGTGTAAAGTTATTAGGAGGGGCAAGAAGGGGGGAGGGGAGGGGGGGGGCAAAAAAATAAAAATAGTGTCAGATCGTTCAAAATTGGTACGTAGAGGTTTTCGATACTGACAAATCGATTGCGGATATTTTTCAATTTGTAAAATTATTAGGAGGGGCGGGTAAGGGGGTGGGTGGTAAGGGGGGGCTATGGGGCAAAAACAAATAGAAATACAGTTAGGCCGTTCAAAATTGGTACAGATAGGTTCAAGAGGCCTGCAAGTCGAATGGGGATATTTTCGATTGTGTAAAGTTATTAGGAAGGGCAAGAAGGGGGGGGAGGGGGGGGGCAAAAAAATAAAAATAGTGTCAGATCGTTCAAAATTGGTACGCAGAGGTTTTCGATACTGGCAAATCGATTGCGGATATTTTTCAATTTGTAAAATTATTAGGAGGGGCGGGTAGGGGGGTGGGTGGTAAGGGGGGGCTATGGGGCAAAAACAAATAGAAATACAGTTAGGCCGTTCAAAATTGGTACAGATAGGTACAAGAGGCCTGCAAGTCGAATGGGGATATTTTCGATTGTGTAAAGTTATTAGGAGAGACAAGAAGGGGGATTGGAGGGGAGGGGGGGGGCAAAAAAATTAAAATAGTGTCAGATCGTTCAAAATTGGTACATAGAGGTTTTCGATACTTACAAATCGATTGCGGATATTTTTGAATTTGTAAAATTATTAGGAACGGCGGGTAGGGGGGTGGGTGGTAAGGGGGGGGCTATGGGGCAAAAACAAATAGAAATACAGTTAGGCCGTTCAAAATTGGTACAGATAGGTACAAGAGGCCTGCAAGTCGAATGGGGATATTTTCGATTGTGTAAAGTTATTAGGAGAGACAAGAAGGGGGATTGAAGGGGAGGGGGGGGGGCAAAAAAATTAAAATAGTGTCAGATCGTTCAAAATTGGTACATAGAGGTTTTCGATACTTACAAATCGATTGCGGATATTTTTGAATTTGTAAAATTATTAGGAACGGCGGGTAGGGGGTGGGGCGGTAAGGGGTGGCTATGGGGCAAAAACAAATAGAAATACAGTTAGGCCGTTCAAAATTGCTACAGTTAGGTTTAAGAGGCCTGCATGTTGAATGGGGATATTTTCGAAAGTGTAAAGTTATTAGGAGGGGCGAGAAGGGGGGAGGGGAGAGGGGGGGCAAAAAAATAAAAATAGAGTTAGATCGTTCAATATTGGTATATAGAGGTTTTCGATATTTACAAACCAATTGGGGGTATTTTCGAATTTGTGAAATTATTAGGAGGGGCAGGAAGGGGGTGGGGCGGTAAGGGGGGCTATGTCCAAAAACAAATAGAAATACAGTTAGGCCGTTCAAAATTGGTACAGATAGGTTTTACAGGCCTGGAAGTCGAATGGGGATATTTTCGAAAGTGTAAAGTTATTAGGAGGGGCGAGAAGAGGGGGGAGCAAAAAAATAAAAATACAGTTAGATCGTTCAAAATTGGTATATGTAGGTTTTCGATACTTACAAATCGATTGGGGATATTTTCGAATTTGTATAATTATTTGGAGGGCCGGGAAGGGGGTGGGGCGGTAAGGGGGGGCTATGGGCAAAAACAAATAGAAATACAGTTAGGCCGTTCAAAATTGGTACAGATAGGTTTTAGAGGCCTGTAAGCCGAATGGGGATATTTTCGAAAGTGTAAAGTTATTAGAAGGGCCGGGAAGGGGGGGCAGAGGGGCAACAAAAAAAAATAGAGTTAGATAATTTAAAATTGGTACATCGAGGTTTTCGATATCTACAAATCGATAGCGGATATTTTTGTATCTTTAAAATTATTGGGAGGGGCGGGAAGGCGGGAGGGAGCGGAGGGGCAAAAAAATAAAAATAGAGATAGATCGTTCAAAACTGTTGCATAGAGGTTTTTGATACTTTTAAATCGATTGCGGATATTTTCGAATTTGTAAAATTATTATGGCGCTCATATATATGCATTCGCGCGTGCGCATCGCGCACGGGTCTACGCTGCCGAAGGCAGTGGTTACCCGGTGCGACATTTTTCCTGATCAAAGTTTTTTTTTCTTTTTTTTTCACATGATAAAAATTAATGCAATTTTGAGAATTCATTAATTATAATGATTCATTTAAAAGTAGTGACCAGCGAAGCGGGCATAGCCTGCTAGTATGTATATAAATTTAAAGCTCAATCCAATAAGGCATTTAGACGCTATCGCACTTTAAATAATTTCAACCCATAAGACCGTAATGATAATGAATTTTTCGTTGCGCCCTTGTAAAATCATTATAAGTGCTAGGTTCACCAAAATCTATACACGTTTGTGCAACGGGAACCTATAACATGTATATAAATTTGTTAATCATTCGAATAAGGCGTTTAAATACTATCGCTCTTTAAATTATTTGAGCACTCAAGCCGTAATAATAAAGAATTGTTTGTTGTGTCCCTGTAAAAACGTTATAAGTGATCGATTCACCAAAATAAAGACAGTTCACGCGACGGTGATCTATAATATGTATATAAATTTTCAGCTGAATTAAATAAGGCATTCACACGCTATCGCACATTAAATAATTTGGGTCCATAGGTCATAACGATAAAGAATTTTTCTTTGTGTTCCTATAAATACACTATAAGTGCACTATAATACATCACCAAAATCTATACAGTTATACATTTCACGTGATGGTGATTTATAACATGTATATAAATTTTCAGCTCAATCAGATGAGGCATTTAGATACTATCGTACTTTAAATGATTTCAGCCCGTAGGTCATAATGATAAAGAATTTTTCTTTGCGTCCCTGTAAAAAATCTATAAGTTCTAGATTCACCAAAATCAATAGGGTTTGTCCTACAGTGGCCTGTAACTTACGTACCAACTTTCAGCTCAATCAAGCAAAGCGTTAAGACGTTTTCGTGTTCAGTTACATACATACATACACATACACACATATATCACCGTAAAAGTACCTAAATAAGCTCAGAAAACCTCAAAACGTATAAATATACCAAAATCTGAAAGTCAAATTTTTTCATGATTGCAATACTTTTTTACATAATGCCTGTTCGGAAAGCAAAAAAAAAAAATCTAAAATTGTAACAATACCTGAAACAAAAATGTAAGACACAATAATATCATAAAAAATTAAAAAAGAAAATTCATAATAAATAAATAAACAATAAAAAGGAAAAAATAGGATAGGTGCTCCAGTGATTGGCATGCTCCAGTAATTGACATCTATCCTGAAATAATTAATAAACAAGAAAAATAATAAAATCATATATTTTACATATAAGAATTGTAACATTTTATGTCAAACACTGGAGCATAGGGTGCTAATAACTGGTAAAATGAATAACTAGCAGTCTCAAACAATAGAACATAGGGAGCCAATTACTGATAAAATGAAAAACTGGCAGTGTCAATTACTGGAACATTGAGTGGGTGTCAAATAAAAATTCATAAAAAAAAATAATTGTCATCAAATGTATATATCTTATACTATTAAGTGAGCAATATTTGTATATATATATATATGTATATTTCACTGTCCTCGAAAACTGTAGCTCGGACAGTCACGTGATTTAACACAAAGGTGCCCTCCGAAGAGTCATTGTGCACATCGAAGTCAGATTTTCGAATTTTTGATTAGTTTTCTTTTAATTAATAAAAAATATGAAAATAAAACTTCACATTTCTACAATGACGCAGAATGGAGAATCTTAGGAGAGATTTGATTGGTTTATTTGATTTTCATTGATTTGAGTATATTTTACATTGAACTACAGCTACGTTATGAGGAATTACAAGAGATTTGATTAGTTTATTTAATTTTCATTGATTTGAGTGTATTTTACATTGAACTAGAGCTACATCATGAGAAATTACGAGAGATTTGATTGGTTTATTTGATTTTCATTGGCTTGAGCGTATTATACGTTGAATTAGAGCTACGTTATGATGAATTACGAGAGATTTGATTGGTTTATTTGATTTTCATTGATTTGAGCGTATTTTATGTTGGTGAGAAATAAACTCAAAATGACATTCTTTCAATAATTACAAAAACTTTCATTTTCATATTATTCTAAAAACATTTCATTTGACTCTTTTATTTCTTCATGCATATATACATCTACATTGTGACGACGCTATGACGCATTTGTTTTTCTGATTGGCCGTCTGTGTTTCTATGTACATGTAATAATGTATTTTTCGTTTTTTTTTTCTTTTCTCCTTCTTCGATGTTCAGTTTTCATAATAAAAGATGTGATTAAAAGGATAATACGTGGGTTGATTTTTATTCCCACAAAATAATGCAACATAAAATAATATATAATTTCCTAATACACAAACCAAGCTAAATGAGGCTGGTTTAATTAAATTGAAACATCATTATTTATATATTTGAAATTATCTTTTGAATAGCTTAGCAGAAAAGATATTTATAAAAGAAAATAGAAATTGGTTCTTCTTTTCATACATGGAATAAATTCATCTGTTTTTGCAAGCCTCATGGGATACTCATATACAAGGTGAGTGCATTTTACTTACCTTATAAATCTTGAATTTAAATATTTGATAAAAGTTTCTTCTGTGAATTCTATCAGATTATGCTACTGACGCGCTAAATCGAAACTTTGAATTTATTCTTGACAGTTTTTTTTTCTATAATAATGATAAAAAAATGTAAGCGAAAATAAATAAATATGTTTTCTTTTTTGTTTCTTGAAAACGAAAGTATAGAAATAAAAGAATGTTTAAAATAAACATATGAATGATTAAATATAAAATTGTAGTTATTATAAACTAGAAAGAAAACAAAATTGAAATATTAAAATGAGTATCCTCAAGGACACTATAATTGAAAAACTTAACGCACAAAATTATGATGTGTGGAAATTTAAATTAGAAATGTTTCTCCAAAAGGAAGATTTATATTCCGTGGTTCTTAACGATGCTCCGAATCCTTTTACGGACACATGGAATAACAAAAATAGGAAAGCACGAGCCATTATAAACCTCTTAATAGAGGATAATCAAATAATCCATGTCAAAAATCTTGAGACCGCTAAAGAATGCTGGAACGCCTTAAAAGCTGTACATGAGCGTTCAACCCTCAGCAGTAAACTATTTTTGCTTAGAAAGCTTTACTCTACGAAATTAACTGAAGGTGGCGATATGATAGACCACTTAACTAACATCTATCAATTGCGAGATAAGTTAGCATCGCTCGGAGAAGAAATAAATGACAGGCACCTTTCAGCCCTAATGCTCTGTTCCTTACCTCCAAGTTATGATGTATTAATTACCGCTTTAGAATCGCGTGATGAAAAGGATCTTGTACCAGAGTTTATACGCTCGAAATTGATTGATGAATTTTCTAAAAGAAAAGAAAACAAATCTGAAAATAATTCAGTGTTAAAGGTTAAATTTAAACCGAAACCAGAAAATTCAAAGTTCTGCCGTTATTGTAAAAAAAAATCGCATACAATTGAAGAATGCTGGCATCTTAAAAATAAAAATAAAGAAAAGACTCTGAAACAAACAAAAGCCAGCAATGCCAGATCAACTTTCAAATCTGGTATGTACTCTCAAGACAGACATAACGCGGATAGGGCTCTTATTACTGAGAGTGAAAATAAAAAACCTAACGATAAAATATTCACTCTATTTATCGGTGAGAAATCTAACAATTGGTATGTAGACTCAGGTTGTTCAACGCATGTATGCAATGATAGGAATAAATTTCATGAATTTAATCATAATAATTCACGCGTAACAATCGTGAATGGACAGGAGATAGAATCCCTGGGTCATGGGTCTGTGAAATTAAACACCATAAATTCCAATAACACACATAATACTATAATATTGAAAAATGTTTTATATGTACCAGAGATAGAGACAAACCTCATATCTGTAAAAGAAGCTACTGAAAATGGTTGTGTAGCAATATTTGAAAACAAATCATGCAAAATAATGCATGAAGGAGAAACATGCATTGAAGGTTACATTAACAACAATTTATACGAATGCAAAGTTAACTATGATACAACACACACTATAAACATGGTAAAAATATGTGAAAATACAAATTGCATTGATAAATGGCACATTAAATTAGGCCATAGAAACATTAGTCATATAAAACGATTGGTAAACAACAACATGGCAGTTGGGATAAAACTAGACAACTGCAAACATGATAATGCATGTGAAACTTGCATATTAACTAAATTAACGGACAATCCTTATCCCAAAAAGGCTCAGTTTAGGGCAACTAAAGCACTAGAGTTGGTACACACTGACTTGTGTGGACCAATGACAACCCCCACGGTCGGTGGAAAATACTATTTTTTAACTTTTATAGACGATTTTAGTCGATTTACAGTAATATACCTACTGAGAAAAAAGGATGAAGTTTTTGCAAAATTGAGGGAATATATCGCAATGACATCAAATAAATTCGGACGAACTTTGCATGCAATCCGCTCCGACAACGGAGGAGAGTATACCGGGACAGAATTAAATGAATACTTAACAAAATTAGGTATAGACCACCAATTCACTGTTCCCTATTCAGCTTCTCAAAATGGAACTGCTGAACGTAAAAATCGTACCTTAGTTGAAATGGCACGTTGTTTATTAAAAGATGGCAATTTACCAAATTCTTTCTGGGGGGAGGCAATAAATACCGCAGTTTACTTGCAAAATAGACTCCCAACATCTTCGTGTGAATTGACACCTTATGAATTATGGACAGGTCGAAAACCTGACTTATCAATGTTAAAACCATTTGGTTGTCGTGCCTATGCATACGTACAAAAGGTACACAGAGGAAAATTAGATAATACGGCACAGGAAGGTATATTCGTAGGGTACGACAATAGAAGTAAAGGATATAGGATCTGTACAAATGGCAAAAACATAATTATTAGTCGAACCGTAAAATTTGTAGAAAATGAAAAACAAGCGATACTTAAATATGACACATCACAAAACAATGATGAGAAAAGTGATAATAAAAATCCATCACCAAATTTGCAAATAATAGACTCAGAGATAGATGAAACTAATGATAGTGTTGTGTCAGATAATTCTCAAAATACTCCACGTAGATCACAAAGATCTAATAAAGGGGTACCACCAGATAGATTCGCATTCACATTACACAATGAAAGAATAAGTGAACCAAAATGCTGGGATGATATAATAAGTATGGAAAACCCTGTAGAAAAGGAAAATTGGATCAATGCTACATTAGATGAAATAAATTCACTCAAGCAGAATGACACCTGGGATTTAGTTGAGGTTTCACCAGGGATGAAAATAGTAGGGTGCAAATGGGCATTCAAAGCAAAATATAACAGTCAGGGCCGTGTTGAAAAATACAAAGCTAGGCTGGTTGCGAAGGGCTTTTCACAGAAATATGGAATAGACTACGATGAGACTTTCGCCCCAGTGGCGTCTCACACAACCTTGAGAAGTTTTTTGGCAATGAGTCTTTATAAGAATTTAAATCTTAGACATATTGATATCAAGACTGCATTTTTACACGGTAAATTGAGTGAAGATGTTTATATGCATCAGCCAGAAGGATACGTGGTATCCGGGGAAGAACATAAGGTGTGTAAATTAAAAAAGGCAATATACGGGCTAAAGCAGGCCGCGAGAGCATGGAATTTAAAATTGAATGAGTCATTACTTAACTTAGGCTTTATTCAAAGTCAATTCGACAAGTGTCTTTATAAACGTAAACAAAACGATGTAACTACTTATGTACTTGTGTATGTCGATGATTTGTTAATAGCGGGGAATGATCAACAAATAAAAGAAATTGTAAACAAACTAAAACAAGAATACCCGTTAACAGACTTGGGAGAAGCAAAACAATATCTTGGGATAAATATTAATCGCCCTAATGAAAATACAATGACTCTTGATCAAACACACAAAATACAAGAACTTATAGTCAAATACGGTTTAGAAAATTCAAAACCTACAGACACTCCTATGGACACAGGTTACATAAAATTAAATGACGAGGAAAACCTTTTACCAGAAAATACACAATATAGACAGGCTGTAGGCGCATTGTTATATATTTCAACCGTGTCACGTCCGAATATTAGCGCCGCGGTAAATATTTTGAGTAGAAGAAATGAGCGCCCAAGAGCAAAAGATTGGGAAGCGGTAAAAAGATTAATGAGATATTTAAAAAGTACAATTAATCTTAAATTGACATATAATAATATTGAAGAGCCTGTCTTGAGGGTATATGCAGATTCCGACTGGGCAAACGATCCCAGTGATCGTAAGTCTACAACAGGAAATTTGTTCTGCATAGGAGCAAATACTGTATACGGGACAAGCAAAAAACAAAAATCTGTATCAATGTCATCAGCGGAAGCGGAATATATTTCTGCAGCAAGTGCCGCGCAAGAAGTAAAATGGCTTATAAACCTTTTTGAAGAAATTGATATGCAACAAAATTGTCCTATTACACTCTATGAAGACAACCTTTCTTGCATTAAATTAGCGGAAAATGATAAGTTTCGACAGAAAACTAAACACATCGAGTTAAGATACCATCTGATTCGAGACCTTGTTGAGCAGGGCACAATAAAGATTGAGTATGTAAGCACGGAAAATATGATCGCCGATGTGCTCACGAAGCCTCTGCCGAGACATTCTTTTCGAAAATTGCGAATTTCCTTGTTGAACTGTGATTAAATGTCATCGAGTTTACGCAGGGGTGTTGGTGAGAAATAAACTCAAAATGACATTCTTTCAATAATTACAAAAACTTTCATTTTCATATTATTCTAAAAACATTTCATTTGACTCTTTTATTTCTTCATGCATATATACATCTACATTGTGACGACGCTATGACGCATTTGTTTTTCTGATTGGCCGTCTGTGTTTCTATGTACATGTAATAATGTATTTTTCGTTTTTTTTTTCTTTTCTCCTTCTTCGATGTTCAGTTTTCATAATAAAAGATGTGATTAAAAGGATAATACGTGGGTTGATTTTTATTCCCACAAAATAATGCAACATAAAATAATATATAATTTCCTAATACACAAACCAAGCTAAATGAGGCTGGTTTAATTAAATTGAAACATCATTATTTATATATTTGAAATTATCTTTTGAATAGCTTAGCAGAAAAGATATTTATAAAAGAAAATAGAAATTGGTTCTTCTTTTCATACATGGAATAAATTCATCTGTTTTTGCAAGCCTCATGGGATACTCATATACAAGGTGAGTGCATTTTACTTACCTTATAAATCTTGAATTTAAATATTTGATAAAAGTTTCTTCTGTGAATTCTATCATTTTACGTTGAACTAAAGCTACGTTTAGATTTTATTTAAAAATATATGAATTTTTAATATTTTAATATTATGCGACTTTAAGAGAGAACAAATTACGATTGGCGACGCAGGCGCCCGACAGCAGGTGTTTTGGTAAAAATTTTCATGCGTCTCTGGCCAGTTAGCAGGTGAAGCCAGCTAGTTTTAACATATATGTGGTTCTGAATGTCTTTCATACCATATGTACTAACTTAAGATTTTTAAAAATATTTTCTGATGACTAGAACATTAAAAACATCAGAGATTGCTCTAAAAGTGTCAATCACTGGTGCACTTACCCTCTATGTAAAAATCTTATGAAAAAGGAACAGTTTGGAATTAAACTAAGTCAACTTTAAAACATAAATACCTAGAAAGTATACATTCTAAAATATTTGAGTTTTTTTTTTTTTTTTTTTTTTTTTTTTTTTGCTTTAACTCCTAAACAATTAATCTTAATTACATATAACAAATTATAAAGATGCATAAAAAAGAAGTACAGATTTATATGAAATCTATCAAAAATTTCAGCGATTATTCAATTTGTACATGAAACTCTTATCAAACCCAATAAGTAAAATATGGCTCGCATTTTAATAATTTGACGTACAAAAATTCAGCACTGCATCATAAAAAGTAGTACAGATATGTCTAAAAAAGGTTTTGAGGCTACAAAAATTAATGTGTAAGCGTATGAATTTATTTACGTTATCACTTTGTCTCTCATAATTAGTGTATGACCCCCGAAAGGTAATCTGAATTTATACTTCTTTTCATCGGGAAACTTACGCCAATACATTGAAATATTGTTTAAGTCCTCCCTCTCATATATCTCTGTGACTTTTAATGATACAATACTAAAATTATATATCACTTTATTAATATATGACGCTTGAAAAACTTTGAATTTTGTAATACATGAAACTGAATAGTTTGGAATTTTTAATTGATTTTATAAAATTCAGTACTATTTTTCGAATATATTTATGTATATATAATTAAAATAATCTGGTATGTCACACACGACTTCCTCTTATCCGGAAATTTAATACTATAAGTACAGATTAGAGATTAAGGGTTAAGATAACGAGTACTGTTATGTAAACTTATGTTAAAATAATTCAAATAAGGCTTCGGTACAGCTTTATTTGACAAATAATTCTATGTGAGGGGGGGGGGGCTACTGTTCCCCTCAACCCCCCGTTACATTACTGTATCTATATTTATAAGGAATTCAAATCTGTTATTAAGTTCAAAAGTTCATTTAAAATTATTCAGACAACTTTCACACGCGTCATCTCTTGAAACTTATCATTCTTAAACAAATTTTCTAGTAACAAACGTATTAACTTCAAAATACATCATTTGGATCGCCTGAAATTATTTGTTTTTAAATTACTCGAATAGACATAGACAAAGATTAAATTCTTAAACTTGACTTCGGTATTCAGGAAGCCGCAAAATGTGCAAGTATACAAAAACCAAGCAATGAATATTTAGCTTATAAAAATACATTATTCATCATATGGCTATGAGGAGTTAATTTCAATTCCTGAACAGAACATGCTTCCTGGACGTGGTAAAATATTATAGTAAAGCACTTACACTAGCAAATAAAAAAGAATGTTATACCTTAAATATTAGCAGCCCTGTATATCTTCTGAATGTTATGTACGCATCATATGATGCACATAATTATAATTCTATATTAATAACACACGGCACAACCTAAAGTAAACTTCCATCAATTTTCAAGTATTGTCGCATTATTATCTAGTTCTTTTGTGTAACCCCTGTAGACGAGCAGTGAATGATTTCCATACCATATTCTACATGAAACATGTTTTCACGCGTATAAAAAGTGTATATTCATTTCAATTGATTTAGTGCAGTCTGTAGATGTTTTAAACTCTACTTACCTGCTATTTCCCCTACAGACGTAATGTATTTGAATTCTCTTGGGTGTCTCTGTACACGAACCATTTGCTTGATCTGAACGGAAATCTTAGTGTGGCGTCCCTGCGTCATACACATTTAGAATTCCAAGTTTGAACATTCTGCTATAATTTGTTTTTTAGATATGCTGATAACAGACACACACACACAGAGACCAACCGCTAGAAACCTGATTTTTGGGTTGAGGGGACCTCAAAACATGTAAATATAACAAAAACTCAATTTTGAAAATTTGACCCAAAAACAATACTTTCTCTACCTTATGGGTAAGAGAAAGTGAAAAAAAAAAAAGAAATTGAATTAAAATTAAATACAAAACCGAAACGGAAAAACAACTTTTTAAAAGAAAGTTGGACAAAATTTAATAATTTTCTTAGAGCATAGTTAAGTCTGTGTATTTATTAACATTGTAGTTAAGTTAAAGATTTCATTTGAACTGTGTAATTATATAATTTAGTACATTAGTATTTATTATTAAAAATTCCTGTTCCTTACCAAATACTTTGGTATCTTTATATAATTTCGAAAATGCTTAGTTGTCAAGTCATCACACACATATACTTTTAAACAAATTTCTAATTTCTTTTTAACTTAATTTGTTGAATATAAATAAATGGCAATTATAGCAAGTAACGTACAATAACTTTTGCTATCAAAACGCTGAAACTCTTCTCATAAAAAACTGCATTAAATTATATTTTCTAGAAATTGTAGTCTCATATTTTAATTGCAAAGCTATCGTTAATATAAGGTCAAATTTAAATATGTTCACAGTAACTTGCTTTTTGTTTCCCTTTTTAGTTTTGATTGTGCTTTTATGCTTTCTTCCATCTTTATTTTTACGAATATTCGTATTTCGCGTATAATAACTATTTATTTTTCTTTTAATGTTATATATTTCTTAATTATTTCTTAAGTTTTTTTTTTTTTCTTTTTTTTTTTTTTTTTTGTATTTTAATTGTGTTTTACGAGTTTTCTTTTTCTTTTTCAATTTATTCTAATTAATAAATCTATTATCATAATAATGTGTATTAAGTTATATTTCTGGAAATTTTAGTCAGATATTTTAATCGTA
This sequence comes from Salticus scenicus, assembly GCA_963930645.1. Lineage (NCBI taxonomy): Eukaryota > Metazoa > Arthropoda > Arachnida > Araneae > Salticidae > Salticus > Salticus scenicus. The sequence goes on along the minus strand of OZ005652.1, from coordinate 140,378,738 downwards.
AATGCAGAGCTAAATTTCCCCTTTTAGTTTTGATTTTGCTTTTATGCTTTCTCCCAACTTTATTTTGATGTATATTCATATTTTGCTTACAATAGTTTCCTTTATTTAATATTTTTCACCTTATATTTTACTTTTTTTTTCAATTATTTATTTATTTATTTCTCGAGTTATTTATAATATTTTGCATATTATTTTTTCTTTATTCCTAACCATGCAGTATGTTTAAACTCTTCCTCTTTATAATACTATTTTTTCTTTTAGTGTTCACTTTTCCCATTAATGATTTCTGATTATTGTTTTTTTTTTTTTTTTTCTTATTGGCATACATCTTTTATTTTACAATAGGTTATCCATGTTTATCATTAAATCCTGGGCTCATCTTTCAATAACGGTAATACGTATTTAATGCAACTGAACGAAAAAAAGAATTCCAGTTGCATATTTTTTTAATTGTGCTTTTAAGAAGTGTTTTTCTTGATATTGAACTTTACATTATTTCTTTAAATGTTTTCATGTATTTTGAAATGTAATATTTATCTCAATTTTTCAAATACTAATACTAAATAAAACTTTTAAAACAATAGTTTTTAAATTATAATGATACGGTTGTTTTATTATCATAACGTGATATCTTACCTTATTTTGAACACTTTTTTAAATTGTATGCTACCATATTTTTAATAATTATTACGATTAAAATTTTCTTCAACACGTTATATATATTTTTTTCATAAATTCCCATTATAAAAGTGTATTTTTTATTTGAATGAACTTAGAAATGAACTGCTCTTTTATTCAAGAAAATGACTAACAATAATAACAAATATAAACATTTTCATGTAAATTATATTTAAGGTAAAATCCAAAGTATTCATTTCAATGTGTTTTCGTATAATGCAATCCTAAAATATATCCCAAAACAAACTTTTTAAGGAAAATAAACTTGTCTAATATTTTCTTTTTCTCAAATGTGAAACATAGTTAAGTAATTTATTAAGAAAATTAGCATTTTAATATTTTCTTTTAAAATATATAGCACTACCTCTGTTGATGCCTGACAAACAACCATAAAGCAGGATAGTCATCGGTTTATTGATTTAATTAAGGGCTAATTATCTTACATCTCTGAGGTGTTGTTCTTCATTAATGATTTGAAATATGTGTTTTAACGACTCATTAGACCAAGAAAATTCAAAGTAATTGTTTCTTCTTAAAAACCAATGACTGGAAGTGATTAATAAAGTCTCTTGAGTTTTGGAATTTTTGCCAGCAATTATCGGACGCATTAATATTATAAACGAACCTCTCTGGAGTAAATGAATTAATAAAGCTGATATTGGTAGTCATTTAGGAAGTTTATGAGGTTTAATCATTTAAATATTCTCATCGTTTTAATTTGTTAGAGAAAGGCATTCTGTCATTATGAATGATGAAACAACAATTAGTGTTTTAAGGCGAGTACAGCATTAAAATTGTCAAAAAATGTAAAAAAAATTATTATAACCTTTTTTTTTTTTTTAATAGTCTTTTTCTCTTATTTTTTAAACTTCTAGACTTTTTCAAAGTTAGTCAAAAAATTAAAATATATATATATTAGCTTTTATTAAAGCCCTTTTGATTAATTTGATATAAATAGAACTATTTTTTTGTGCAAATGACGTGCAAATGACAGAAAATTATTTTAATTTTGTGTGCAGCAATATTTTATGTTGATTCTTCTTAAAACACGTGTTTTTGGACTTATATATAACTAGTCTGACTATTAACCCGTTAGCGCCCAGTATTCTCATTTGAGGACAACTAATAAAATGGCACGTATATTTTTTGTGGTTTCATGGAATGATTTCTGCTTTTTAGTGACAGTTTATAGCGTCACTAATGATCCCTAAAAGTCTTATGTGCCTGCGATTAATTATTATTTCATAATTTGGATAGTCATTTTATGTTATTTTCTTTCGTCGTACATATCTTTGCTTTTTGCGCAGGTATACTAACTTAAATCAAGTTTAATAATAATATATATTATAATACTTTACTTTCGAGATCTTTGTCAACATATAATAGGAAATTAATCTGTTATCTCAAAGGTTTTATATCTCGAAGTTTTCTCGCTAGAACACTAAACGTCAATAAATGAGGATAAGCTTTAAATTTAAAACTATCAGAAGAATCGTTTAAGTTAATATATTTTACTGTCAGTTGTCTATATTAATTTAGAACTGAAATAATCAACTAATAATATTATGCAAAATTAATTCGGGTGTTAACGGGTTAATGGTGTTTGATCATTGTAATGAATTATTATTACTATTATTATTATTATTATTATTATTCTATGTAATCTTTTTTCGCTCGCCTAGCAGTCAATATTTTCAATTGAACCTATTTTCAAATTTGCGATATTTACCAAATCAAAAGCAGTAGCCAAATGCCATGATAAATAGCCAATAATGAAAAAACGATTGCATGTTTTAAGGTCCCTTGAATCCGAAAATTATATCTTTAACAGTCTCTCTCTCTCTCTGTGTGGTTATCAGAATATATCAAGTACAAAGAGAGGGAGGAAGTCCAAACTCAATATTCTATATTTGTATCATAAAGGGGTGCTAAATTAAACTTTTCGTTGCGATCAAGCAAATGGTTCATGTATAGGGATCATATTCTATGTAATCTTTTTTCGCTCGCCTAGCAGTCAGTATTTTCAATTGAACCTATTTTCAAATTTGCGATATTTGCCAAATCAAAAGCAGTAGCCAAATGCCATGATAAATAGCCAATAATGAAAAAACGATTGCATGTTTTAAGGTCCCTTGAATCCGAAAATTATATCTTTAACAGTCTCTCTCTCTCTCTGTGTGGTTATCAGAATATATCAAGTACAAAGAGAGGGAGGAAGTCCAAACTCAATATTCTATATTTGTATCATAAAGGGGTGCTAAATTAAACTTTTCGTTGCGATCAAGCAAATGGTTCATGTATAGGGATCATATTCTATGTAATCTTTTTTCGCTCGCCTAGCAGTCAGTATTTTCAATTGAACCTATTTTCAAATTTGCGATATTTGCCAAATCAAAAGCAGTAGCCAAATGCCATGATAAATAGCCAATAACGAAAAAACGATTGCATGTTTTAAGGTCCCTTGAATCCGAAAATTATATCTTTAACAGTCTCTCTCTCTCTCTGTGTGGTTATCAGAATATATCAAGTACAAAGAGAGGGAGGAAGTCCAAACTCAATATTCTATATTTGTATCATAAAGGGGTGCTAAATTAAACTTTTCGTTGCGATCAAGCAAATGGTTCATGTATAGGGATCATATTCTATGTAATCTTTTTTCGCTCGCCTAGCAGTCAGTATTTTCAATTGAACCTATTTTCAAATTTGCGATATTTGCCAAATCAAAAGCAGTAGCCAAATGCCATGATAAATAGCCAATAATGAAAAAACGATTGCATGTTTTAAGGTCCCTTGAATCCGAAAATTATATCTTTAACAGTCTCTCTCTCTCTCTGTGTGGTTATCAGAATATATCAAGTACAAAGAGAGGGAGGAAGTCCAAACTCAATATTCTATATTTGTATCATAAAGGGGTGCTAAATTAAACTTTTCGTTGCGATCAAGCAAATGGTTCATGTATAGGGATCATATTCTATGTAATCTTTTTTCGCTCGCCTAGCAGTCAGTATTTTCAATTGAACCTATTTTCAAATTTGCGATATTTGCCAAATCAAAAGCAGTAGCCAAATGCCATGATAAATAGCCAATAATGAAAAAACGATTGCATGTTTTAAGGTCCCTTGAATCCGAAAATTATATCTTTAACAGTCTCTCTCTCTCTCTGTGTGGTTATCAGAATATATCAAGTACAAAGAGAGGGAGGAAGTCCAAACTCAATATTCTATATTTGTATCATAAAGGGGTGCTAAATTAAACTTTTCGTTGCGATCAAGCAAATGGTTCATGTATAGGGATCATATTCTATGTAATCTTTTTTCGCTCGCCTAGCAGTCAGTATTTTCAATTGAACCTATTTTCAAATTTGCGATATTTGCCAAATCAAAAGCAGTAGCCAAATGCCATGATAAATAGCCAATAATGAAAAAACGATTGCATGTTTTAAGGTCCTTTGAATCCGAAAATTATATATTTAGCAGTCTCTCTCTCTCTCTCTCTGTGGTTATCAGAATATATCAAGTACAAAAAGAGACAGGAAGTCCAAACTCAATATTCTATATCTGTATCATAAAGGGGTGCTAAATTAAACTTTTCGTTGCGATCAAGCAAATGGTTCATGTATAGGGATATCCAAGAGAATTCAAGTAGAGTATGTCTATGGGAGAAATTTTTGGTAGGTACACTTTAATATCTATATACTGCACTAAACCAAATGAAATGAACATCTTTCATCTGCATAAAAGCATTTTTCGTGTAGAATACGGTATGAAAACCATTCATTATTCGTGTACAGGGCTACCCAAAAGTACTAACATACAGTGGGATAATGCTTGGAAATTGCTGGAAATGCATTGCAGGTTGTGCTGTATGTTATTATTGTAGGACTATATTTAATAACACAATGTCGTGTGTACATAATTTATAGATGGCATGCAGGTCTGCCAATAATTAAGCAAAAGCATTCTTTTCTATTGAATGTAATTAGTGGAAGAGCTTCACTATAGTTTAGTATGTCCAGGAAAGCTGATCAGAAATGGAAATTAATTTCTCGTACCGGTAAGATAAATAAAATATGTTTTTTAAGTTAATTTTTTTCAGTGTTTGTTTTTTGTATAATAACGCTTTAAAGGTTTCATGAATACTAAAGTCAAGTTTAGTAACGGTTGATCTTTGTATGTTAAACTTTGGTTGATCTGTTATCAGCGTAACTTAAAATAACTTAGCAGTCTTAAATTCTATATAAATATATTTACTATATTCAAGCGTGGACTTGCATGAGTCGGTAGCCTCCATCACACAAAATTGTTTTAACATATCGTTCTTGTTATCTGATCCCTTAATCTACAATCTGTTTTTATACTACAGAAATGCAGGGTAAGGGAAAGTCGTGTGAGTGCCACACTAGATTATTTCTTCTAGTTTGTGCACTATTTTATATATATTAAAAATTATTTTTAAATTCTGCTTGGAAATTTTATTTTATTTGGTGACAAATTTAGTAATTTAAATATATATATATTTATTCAATAAATTCAAATATTAATTTTCGTGTCTAAATCCTCGTTCTTTTATTTTTTTACCCTTTAGATATTTATTTTCAAACATATAAATAAGTAAATTAAGTAAATTTATAACTTGTAAATTATCTTTTCGTAAAGTACGCTTTGTAATAAATTTCACAAACATCCTGAAATACATTTATCAATATTCTAATGAATTTAGAGTGCATATTTTATAACATCGTTATATATGTAACATAACAAGATATCGTCGTATCTAGCAAAAATATGTAAAATTCTGTTAAATATTTATGAAACCTCATAGAAATAAAATTATGTGTAAACCAATAAAACTACTTAATATAAAGGTTTCTTTCTTTGATAAATAACAGAAAATTTTCAGGAAAACATTTGCAGATGAAAGGTACCGCATAACGGAATGGGACGTTTTGGCGCGGCCGTTTTGGCGCCGCCGTTTTGGCGCGGCCGTTCCGGCGCGAAACCCATTTCGGCGCGGCTGTTTTGGCGCGGCCGTTTTGGCGCGAGATCCATTTCGGAGAGGCCGTTTTTGCGCAGCCTGTCCTTCACGAAATGGCCGCGGCTTTCGTCTCAGCCTTTTCAGTTAAAATTTATTTAATGATAGATATGATTTCTTATTTATTTATTTATTATGCGTGAAGAAAAAACTATTTTAAATTATTTATTAAATACATTAATGATGAATAGAATTTTGCTTAATTTAAAGGAGCCAATGATAAGATTAGAAACTTGTTTTTTATTAAACTTAGTCATCAGATGGCAACACATACGCAGCAATTCTAAAGATTCTAACCAATTTGGTGATGGAGGTTCTTTGGGGAATAAAATAAACAATGTAATTTCTGATTTTTTTTTTTAATGTTTGAACCAAAAAATATTTTTAATTTTTTATTAATGACATTAATGATGAATAGGATTTTTCGTAATTTAAAGAAGTCAGTGGTAATCTGAGAAAAGAACTCGATTTTTGTAGTTAAAACTTATTAAACCTATTGCCGTGCGGTTCTTTGGGTAATAAAATAAACAATGTAATTTCTGACTTTATATATATATATATATATATATATATATATATATATTATGCGTAAACAAAAAAATATTTTAAATTATTTGCTAAATATATTAATGATGAATAGAATTTTGCGTGATTTAAAAGAGCCAATGATAAGGTGAGAAACTAGATTTTTACAATTAAAAATTATTAAAATTAGTCATTTGTGTATGTAGGAGCCTCGCCTCTCCCCCTGGGGGGCAAGTCCCACCTCGAGGGGAGTAAATTTTCATGATGGGTATCTTTCAAAAGAGCTCGCCAATACCTTTAAAACGAATGGTTGAACCATTGATCTGCGATAATTTAAAACGAAGTTATCGATTTTTTTTTTACTTTTAACGAAAAAAAAAAAAAAAACTTAGAAAAAAAAATATTTTTTTTTTTTTTTTTTTTTTTTTTAAATATATATATATATATTTAGAGAGAGAGAGAGAGAGAATAAAGTGGACTTTTTTTGGATATTTAGTGTTATACTACTTGTGTATTATGGAAATCGTCTTCATTTTCATAAAAGATAATTTTTTAAAATAATAATTTTAATAAATTATTTTTTAAAAACAGAATTATTTTTTAATAACCGAATTAAATTCTATATAAATGTGACGGAGGTTCTATATAAATATGACAATGAAACGGGGGGTTGGGGGAGCGGTAGCCTCCCCCCCCCCTCACGCAGAACTAATTATCATATAAAAGTCTCCCTTTGAATTGTTTAACATAGGTTTACATAACATCGTTTTCTTACCTCTTAATATCCAACCTGTATTTATAGTATTAAATTTTAGGGTGAGAGAAAGTCGAGTGAGTGACACACCAGATTATTATTATTTTTTTTAATGCTTAAATCAAGAAATATTTTTAATATTTTATTAATGATATTAATGATGAATAGAACTTTTCGCAATTTAAAGAAGCCAGTGATAACCTTAGAAAAAAAATCTCGATTTTTCTAGTTAAAACTTATTAAACTTATCGTCGGGCGGTTCTTTGCGTAATAAAATAAACAATGTCATTTCTGATTATTATTATTATTATTTATTTATTTATTTATTTTATGCATGAACCAAAAAAATATTTTAATTATTTATTAATGATATTACTGATGAATTAATCGTAATTTAAAGGAGCCAGTGATAATCTGAGAAAAGAACTTGATTTTTGTAGTTAAAATTTATTAAACTTATTACTATGAAAATAATAATCTTATTTTCCAATTTTTTTTCTTTTTTTTTTAAGATTGTCACATTAGCCTTTTATTTCAACTATTGAGTGACAGAAAAAAATGTTTGTAACTGATAAAGGGTTAAACTGATCATGTAATAAAACAAATTTCATGACGTCAACATTGCTTTTTTTTATTTATTTATTTTTATTTTCAAAATATTGTTGTTAGAAATGGATGAAAGAATGGAAATTTCATAGTAAATAATATTGGGAAAATGAGAACTAAAAATTTTAAAATATGTCCCGAAGGTTTTTGGGGGTAAATTAAAAAACAAAAATAAATAAAAAAATAAAAAAATAGGAATATTATTTTTTCTGAAGGTGTTAAAAACCATGGGAAAAACATGTTTTGGCCCAGATAGTAAAAACCGGCAAAAACCATTACACGGTAAATACACACCTGCTTTAATTTTTTTTTTTTTAATAACTTACTTAAAGCTCGCATTGCTCTAAATTTCTGAAACTTATTACACATAGTAGAATAGTTCCATACAACTTATTAATTTTTAATACCATCCCCCCCCCCCCTCAGCTTACTATTTACTTTATTTATTGTAACTTAGTAACTCCGCACAGTTAAAATGTAGAATTAGGTTCATTAATCACTAAATCAGTAAAAATCAACTGTACAAAAAGAAAAATGAGCAATTTACGTTTAGAAATGCCAGATGAAAATATCCTGTACTTTTAAATCTCCACCAGTTATTAAAAAAAAAAAATTATAAAAATAAAAAATAACTTTCTGTAAAGTTTTCATTATCTTAAAGTTATCACTGCTATTCTTCTTCTTCTTTTTTTTTTTTTTTTTTTTTTTTGTTGTTGTTGTTGTTGTTACACAGAATTTAATTATTAAAGACTTCTGTTTATTTTTATTTATAGTTTGCGTATTAAATTTCCTATATAATAAAGCTTGCTGAGATAAAATAAAAGTTAACTTTAGCAAGAAACAGGATAAAGAAAAGGTATGCATTCTTAACCAATTCTTAAACTGCCTTCACTTAAATAAAGTCAATAATGATTAACTCGCGGGTTTATTTTAATCCATATAATAATAAACAGTTATAAAATTCTTGAATATTCCCGACTATTTATTAAGTTTTCGGAAAAAAAAAAAATCTTATACTTAAAAAGTTCGGAATGTAAACATCTGGCGCCGAAACGGCCGGCGCCAAAACGGCCAGCGCCAAAACGGCCGGCGCCGAAACGGCCGCGCCAAAACGGCAGCGCCAAAACGGCCGCGCCAAAAAGTAACAAACCGTAAACATAAGAACTGCGGAAATTTGCATTTGTATTTGAACAAAACAATGGTGATGCTATGATTAATTCTTTTTCTTTCATTTTTATTCAAAATGAAACATAAACGAAGTTGTTCTTTGGTATTGGAAATTACACTTGCAGTTTTGGATAAATGTGTTGAGATGGTAATTTTCCGCCAAAACAGTTTTTAAGGCTAACGTTACCGAAAACAAATATTTCTGAAAGCATGTATTTGGAGGCCTTGATTCAATCAATATCTTAGGCTTTCAGCTTTTAGGAGGATGTGGAAAAAAGAAAAAGAAAATATTTAATTATTTAAAGGAGAGGATTTGCTCGAGGTTGTTTTCCGTCATATTAGATGCTCATGCTAGATAAATTCAAATTTTGAATGTCTGGAACCAAAAGTAAAAATATTAGTTTTGAAAAAGAAATACATATTTTCTAAAATATAATGCAATATAAATTGAAAGGACATTCGAAAAAAGAACATTTCATTTGATTAAGATATATTTTATTTTTGGTCTACTATCTTAGATATCTGTTAAATTTAGATAAAGAAAAATCTTGGTTTAGTATATAAAGCCTCTTCGCGAGTTTTAAATTTTATACTAAATGTATTTCATTTCTTCCACACGATTTTCCTCAATTTTATTTTAAATATTTTTTTAATTTGATGCGAGAGGAAGGAAAAACGTTTTTTAATTGATCTAAATGTACAAAAAGCTTAATAAATAGATGAATAAATGAAATAATAACTGATATTAGAAGCTTTTTATATGAAATTGACTGTGTCATCGGGTCTTCGTGTCAAGCTAATAAACATTGCGCCTCCAATTTAAAGTAAATATAAGCTGTTTAGCTTGTCGTTCCAGAGATTAGTTGGTTAGAGCGTAACGTTAATAACGCGGAGGGCGAGAGTTCGATACCCGAAGGTCCAGCTTGTTAATTTTTGCAAATAGTTAGTAGAAAAGGTGTCAATTGATAAAAGAAAATTTTTCGTTGGCTACACAATATCTTAAAAATTTTTGAAGCGTTTTTAGATATTAGAAAACACAAAATATTTTAAATATTAAAAAAGCTCAAAATAAAAAGTTTCAAGTAAAAAATACATAAATAAATATTTTTAGAAGTTTTTATATATATATTATATATTATTATATGAACTTGAATTTGTCATCGCGTTTTTTGTCACGTTAAAAACCAAGTCGCTTCCACTAAAAAAAAACCAATTGGCATAGGTGGACTCTGCTCAGTTCCCCATCATATTTATGTTCTCATAAATTTCTAGTGCGAGACATATTATAATCATGTTAAAAGAAATGAATTTGACCAAAGCTTGATATTATGACAGAATGAAATCCCCGCCTAATAGGCTATCCACCGTTCACTTCGATATATATATCTTATTCTAATCTATTAATTTATTTTATCAGGGTCAATTCCGTTGTTTAGTTTTCATCCTACTATTTCCAATGCAATAATCCTCAAAATTCATATTTATATGAAAAATTTACAATTTCGCTATGTTGATAAAATCGTAAATTACGAATGATTTACGAAAATTTCCTATTAGAATATTTGTATTCAATCATGTTCACACAAATATCATAAATGTAAGTTTGAAGTTGTCTAATGTATTTACGATCCTCAAAATGGAAATTTATGCTCAATTTTGCCTTATTCTGACGTGTTAAATAAATCGTAAATTCCAAATAACTTAAGAATTTTTTAAATTGGAAAAATCGTAGTCTATGATATTCATGCCAGTATCCTAAATAATATTTCGAAAGTGGTTTGACATCTTTACGATGAAAATATCCCTCAAGATTGACGTTTATGTGAAATTTTGCTCTATTCAGCCATGTTAAGAAATTTGTAAATTTCCAATAGGCTGTGGCTATTGCTACGGCATCCGTAACAATATTATTGTTACGGCAGTCTGACTGCGCTTGCGCAGTGAGACTGCCGGAGAATTTTTAAGAATGATTCTTTATTTGAATGATTCTTGTATCCGGCAGTCTATTTGTTTACTTTTTTCAGCCATGTTTTTTCTTCGATAGCCCAGAATAATGCTACCTGTGTTTGTCGCATTAATAATCTTGGACTATATTGATCCTTGTACAAATAAAAAAGCAATGAACGGTTATTGTTAATATTTAAATCTTTATCAAATACATTTTTATGAAATTTATCGAGTGTCAGTTAAAGACGATGAAAAAAATTGCACTTAAGATTAACATTCCTTTTTTTAATAAATTGTCTTTAGAAAGCTGTACATATTTTACTTATGTACCGATGTGTATTTTAAATTATCTTTTTTTATACATGTAATTAAAATTAGAATTTACTGTCAGTTTTTTTTCCCCTCAGGTACAATTTCCGTAATTACTTTCTGTTCAATTAAAATTAGTTTTAAGTTTATACTCACTTTGTCTTTCTGTCTCGTTACATAGTTTATCATGTCTTGTTTACTAGGTATTAAAACTTTATATTTTGCCCGTATTGAAAACCAAAACTACCGTAACGGGTCGTAAATCTTTATCAACATTAAATCTACAAAAATATAATAAATTATTCTGCTGTCAAATGTGTACTTCATTAATAACTATAAATTAGTAAGCTTTTCACATTCTTTTCTTTTTCAAGTTTGCAAACACAGTCATATATGCTTATGTGTGCAAGCATTATTATTGAAAAGTTTTAAATCATTACAAAATTGATATTTATTAATAATTTAGATGATTTTAATGTTATACACACTATTAAAAATATATTTTTAATGAGCTAATGTTTAGTCTTCAGTAACATTAATAACTTAAATCTGTTATGTCATATTCTAATAAAAGAAAAATAGTTTTTGTATACTTCTCTTTTTCATCATCCCCATGGGATTACTAAAAATTTTCATAATAGCTTTATCATATTAGTACTAGTACCTTGACAGTACATTTTTTTATAACAGCCCTATAGTATCGTTATGAAAAAAGTACCCCCCCCCCCCTTTTTTTTTTATTTAGTAAGCCTAAATTATATAATTTTTTTTACCACGTAAAATCATTTATTTCTGCCAAAATAATTATTATGTATATATATTTAAAATATTAAATACGTGAGGTGAAAATATTCTTGGATAACAGGAATATCCTTATGAAAGTAACATTTAGAAAATAAGTGAGAATATCCTTTTCTCTTTTAGATAAAATGAAAAACACGTTTAAACCTTGCATGTGAAATATAACTCATTCATTGTTCTCAAAAAGCGTATATTTAGCTTTATTCCCCATATTCTTTTTTCTTTGTAGGAAGAGGGGATATTTTCAATGAAATACAGTTTTAAGATATTTTATTCAAACAAAAAAGTACTTAGGCTTTTTATTTTCATTTTATTTGCTCAGTAACAAGAACATTTAAAACTCATAAATGGTTATTAAATGTTTTAGGAAAACCAGAATATAAAAGATTAAAGATATTAGGTTTAGAAAGCAAGCTTAAAAGCTATCAAGCAAAAAACTTTGAATAAAACACTATAAATTGTGCATCATCGCTTTGTTTGCGGCACTCGTGCCAACTTAATTGTTTTGGGTTTTTTGCAATTTATAGTGTTTATTCAGTTTTTCACTTATTACTTTTCAACAGTTCTCTGGTGTATTTTTTATTATTTTAAGATTAAAAGAAAAGCTAATGAAAAGTATTAAAAAAAAGAGAAAATTCAAATTTTATTAAGAATAAGCTGTTTATTAAAAGCTAGTTTATTTTTTTTAATATTGATTTTAGCGACAGATTTCGGCTTAGGCCCGTGCCTAGGGGCGCCTAAGTTTTAAAGATAATTAAAATTTGAACAGTAGTGGCAGTTAAATTTGAAGGACAACCAGTATTTAATAGGAATGAGAAACATTTTTAATTAATTGTTTTTATTTTTTGCCAATTATAAAACACTTTATCAATCCCTGTTTAACACGTTACAGATTTTTAGATAGTGGTTTGAAATATACGAATAGATAGTGTTATTGAAAATTGATTTTTCCAACTGAGTGAAAATAATGCCCGGATCTTTGACTTACACGGTCTAAGATCTTTGACCATGTAAGTCAAAGATCTGGGGTTCGACTCCTGGTCCTGCCATTATTTTCACTGAGCTGGAAAAATGAATTTTCTCTATATATGATTTTCTTCCCAATGTGTTGATTGTGTGATATTAATAAAAAAAGATAGTGTTATATTTGAACGGTTGATCCTCTGGACTAAGCAGCGGCAATATGTAGCTAGGGATGCTGTTGTTTTCTTATGGTGATTAAACGTCCAGCAATGGATTATGCTTAGATCCAGGTAGAGTGTGGCAGTTTTTTTAAGCTTATTAAATTCTTAAAAATGATTTAATTTTGAACACAAATCCAAACATTAAGAGCAATCGAATAGATTTTCAGTCGATAATACAAATTTCAAAGCATGATCTGCTCTCTCTGTCATGAGTCAAACATGTTATGATTTGATGAGAGAAATTATTTTCTGAAAATAATTAAGTATGCAATGATTTAAATATAAAATATCGAACAAGAAGCTGTAAAGAAACTATTTTTAAACAAATTAACCTACACTGTAAAAAAATAACTATTACCATCTGCAAGAAACTCTCTCTGATTGGAGAAAATAATTATTTTCTCCAATCACAGAGAGTTTCTTGCAGCTGGTAATAGTTATTTTTTTACAGTGTATCTACTTATGAATCAAAATAATTTCTATTTTGATTAATAAAAATATAAAAAGAAAGTTAGTCAGTTCTTAAGTGATTAAATAAAAAATTAAATTCTGCTTATTAACATTATTTGTAGGAGAAACCAAATAAAGTAATTGATTTTTTTCATGATCAGATATGATTATTTATTTTTTACTTATGTAATGATTATTATATAAAGATTGCTTAGAGATTGATATATCTAAGAAAAATATTTCTCCTTTAGCTGTATCATATTTATTGCTATTATTACTATTACAAATGCATAATATACTTCAAAACATGGGAGGGGGAGGGTGCCATATCGAAATGGGTGTAGGGTACAATCTAACTCAAATCCGCCGCCTCTCATTGTATTGTTATTTATTGCTGCAATCATATTGTAAATAAGCTGCTATTGTTAGTATAAATATCAACAAATGCACGGGTGAAACTTTTCAGGGGCTGCCCCTGAATTCAGGGTTTTTAAAATTTTTGCTGCTTCTGAATATTATGTTAAATTATTTTGTTTTTATAGAAATTTGTCATTTTGATTGTTTGCCTTAAAATGCATTAAGAACCCTTTAAATATTATTTATTACAGGTAGATATATAATATACCATTATTAAATTCCCCCCCCCCCCATCTGCATGCAAATAGCAGATTTCAGGGTTTTTGCATATTAGGTAGTTTTACCCCTACAAATGTCCATTTTGACGCCCCCCCCCCCTTTCAACCTTTCAGCAGAAAGTTTTGAAAAAATAAAAACTGATATATAAATTGATCTCAAACATCTAAAATATTTTTTTTTTTAACAAAAGCAAATGATGGCATGTTAATAATCAATCATTCAAAAAATAAAAATAATAAGGTGTAACTTAATTTTTTTCTTTTTTTTAAATCTTAGGACTCTAAAAAAAAAAATGTGAAAATGATAATATGTAAACATAGTTTATAATTCGGACGTCAAAATGTGCATTTATGTGTATCAAACATTGCATACATTAAAATGTACAGGTACAATGTACATTAAAACCAATCACGGATGCATAAAGTATTCAAATTGTATAAGAAAAAACTAATTTTCTGATGTTCATACTAGTAATTGATATTTATACTAACAAAGAAAATTTATTTATTAATTTAAACATCAATAAGTTAAGTAACTAATATTTAATGAAAAATAAAAAATGATTTATAAAGCACAGGAAAATTTGTTTCCATAATTATGCATTACTTAATGTATTTTTTTAAATTCCGTTTTCACATTCAGAAAAAATCACAAACAATAAATTAGTACTTGTTTTGCAAAAATTTATTTTTTAAACTTTTAACATTTTATTTTGCAGTTAAAAAATGCAAATGATATACTTGGTTACTTTTTTATATTTAAACTCAAAATATTAAAAGAACCAATTTAACAGTTGAAAAATTTCTAAATGTCAAAACAAAATTATAATAAATTGTATAATCAATAATTCTGGAAACAAATTTCAAAGGTTAGGTAGTAACTCTTAAGTATTAACCACTTCGCAGGCTGCAGTAATGTGTAGACGACAGCTAGTATAGTGTGCCTCTGACTAGTTGGTCAAGTGGTTAAATGAAGCTTATTTTATTTTAACATGCAAACTTTAATATTGTCTTTCTACTAATTTATATTAATAAAATCAGACTTTTGTTTGTAAATTTCAGAATAAAAAAATTTGCAATATAATTTGCAATTGTTGTGTCCGTAACTTTATTTTTGTCCAAGTATCACGCGAGAACAGCTAAACTGAATTGCAGGAATTTAGGTCTTAAAGCAACTTAAAATTATATATATCAACTTTTACAACATTTTCTCCCCTTCCAAGGGGGCAGGAGGCAAAAACATGTTTGTAAGCATAACTCAGCTCCAAATTACTTCACGATGAGGAGATTGCACATGGAGAGACTAGATTTGGACAAAAAGGAAAAAAACTTTCTATGATTTTGAAATTTTTGATTTTTAGGGGGGGGGGGGGAGGGAGGAGAAAATAAATTTCTGGTGGAAAATTTCACAAATTCCCGATTTTTGAGTAGAACTCTACCAAAAATGGTTAACAAAGATGTTGAAAAGAGCCATGTAATTTCCAAATACCAATTTTTGTTTTTTGTAGTTTTTTAGGGATTCGATTTGTGCACAATGCTAGTGCTTTAGTGCTGAATTTGTCTTGGAAAAACTGTAGGAGCTGAAGTCAAGAATTTCAGTGGGTGGATTATTTATATGTATCTGACATCTATAGTTATGGAATTTTATGACCCCCCCCCCTTTCTCCCTGGAGAGCAGGAGGCAAAAACACGTCTGTAATTGTAAGCATAAGTCAATTTCACATTACTTCACGGTGAAGTAATTGCACATGTGGAGAGTATTGAGTATAGAGTCCTGCATCCGGTTGGGTAACCCAATTTTACCTGAACTTGACCCGACCTGACCCATGGGTCGGGTTGACAAATTTTTTTCTCTTGCGGGTCAGGTTGACTTGAGAACACCTTTCAAAAAAAATTTTACAGTTGAAAGCATAAATTTGTATACATAATTATAGTTTCTTTAACTGATTGTAGACATATGTCGGAGCTCCATATTCCTATACACAGATATCCACCCCAAAAAAAAAATTCCATATAAGCATGAGAAAAAAATATTCGTATATGTTTTCTTTTCTTAAACAAATCTAAAACTGATCATATGTAGAAATTGTATGAAAATTTTAAAGTACTGTATAAATTTTTATTGACTATTGTTAATATATATATATAAGAAATACAACATAACCTCACTTTTACGTTTTGGAAATTTAAGTTATTTCTCAATTTACATTTTTTTTTTTAAGATATCTTTATTTTCAATGAATTTTAATCCTCGCTTGTATGTTAACGAATTTTGAATTTTCTTCCATTTACATTTGTATATACAGCAAATATAAAGGGAATACTTGTCGTGATTTAATTAAAAAAAGTAATGTAAAATAAACACATAAAGGAAACGAATACTATCAAGGCAGATTATATTCTTTATTGTCTTCTCTAGAACGAATAAGTAATGCACCAGAAAACTGAAACGAGAAGCTAAGTTGCTGATTATGCGAATTTAAAATGATTAGTGATCCTTAAAAAACAGATGTTTAACTGCAAATCACATACATGCTACACAAATTATTATAGTAAAGTAAACATCTACATCGGACAAAAGCAATAAAGAATAATACATCTTTATTTTTTTTCCAGACTATAAGTAATAAATAATAAATTATGAACATTTAAATTGAAGTGCATTTTTTATTTTCGTCTATATTCAATAGAAGAAAGTGTTGGATTCATAAAAGTTTTCGACGGATTTACATGTTTTGAGAGGTCTAGAACACGATTTTACCATTTATAGAAAATATCTGTCTGTGTGTGTGTGTGTGGCAAAAAGTTTGTAACGACTGTATCTCCGGAACTACTGTTCAGAATTATATATGAATTTATATGTAGAGGTACCTTGACCTAAATTAGTGCCTATCAATTTTTGTCAACTGATCAACAGGTGGCGCTGCTATACAGCAATTTCTGAGATTTAAGAGAAGGCTATATCTCAGGTTCTATTGAGTATAATCAAACAAAGCTTGATATGTAAAAAGGCTATTATGAGACATTATGATGATTCAATTTGAATTCTTATTGACCAACAGGTGGTACTGCTGCACAGCGATTTCAGCAGTTTAGGCGAAGGCTATATCTCAGGAACTACTGCATAAAATTGCATATAAATTTATATGTAGATGCACCTTGACCTAAATTAGTATCTCAACTGTTGGTGTCAACCGCTCAACAGGTGGTGCTGCTATACAGCAATTTAATGGGAGGCTATATCTCAGGTTCTATTGTGTATAATCAAACAAAACTTGATATGTGAGAAAGCCATAAGGAGACATTATGTTGAATCAATCTGTATGCTAATCGGCCAATAGGTGGAGCTGCTATGCTGCAATATCCCTCGATAATGGGAAGGCTATATCTCAACTTCTATGGCATATAACTCTACGAAACCTGATATGTGAGATAACCATTATAAAAACATACTTTTTAAGATGCTATTTATAGGCAATAAAACTGTCACTTTGGATATTTAGTGTTAGTTGTCTCTAAGATGAAAATTGTTTGCATTCATCCTGTTAGATAATCTTAAAAAATAATATTTTTAATAAATTATTTGCACTTAGTAAAATATAGGAAAGTATAGAAGAAAGTCTTGTGGGGGCCAAAACATACTAGTTTACTCTTGAATTTCACAACTCACATAAATGGTTAAAAATTATTATTGATCCTTTTTTCAGTTTTAAATTAAACAATTAGTAATTACATTTCAAATTCTTTTTAAAATAATTTACCAACTGTATGACAAGGAAAACTTACCTTATTTTATAATTTAAAAAAGTTTTGCATGATTTTTAGATGAAAAAGTAATCTTCATTTAGTTCTCGAGTTTCGGGTCAAGTGCGGGTTGATGAAAAATTTTTAGTCGGGTTCAGGTCGTTTTTCGGGTTGATGAAATTTTTTTTGTCGGGTTCGGGTTGATATAAAATTCATCTGTCGGGTGCGCAGGACTCTAATTGAGTACAAGAAAGCATTTTCTGTGATTTTGAAATTTTCAATTTTTAAGAGAGGTAGGGGGGAATTTTTGAGTAGAGTTTTACAAAAAAGTGGTACATATTCTAAAGAAAACGCATGGCTGTTTTCAGTATATATCTCCAAAAACCCATTCATATTTTGTGACTTTCGATTTTAAGAGTTGTGTTGCAAGGGGGCAAATTCGTGACCCCCTCTCCCCTTTCAGCGCTACATTTGTCTTAGGAAATCTAGGTAAGTTGCAGTCATGTATTTTAATGCATAAATAGTTTATATGTATCCAATACCTATTGTAATGAGATTTCCCTCCTTAGGTTCAGGGGGGGGGGGGGGGAGAAAAAAAAGTTTCCAAGTGTAACTTTGCTCCAAATTATCTCAGTCAGATTAATTTTAATGTGTGGGTTGGTTATGCATACCCAACATGCACTATAATAGGATTTTGTGAAATTTCCCCCTTCCCCCTTTTAAAGGTTGGAAGGAAATACATTTTCAAGACTAACTCTGTTCCAAATTATCTTAGGAAAGTGATTTTTTGATGTCGATTGGTTATGCATACCCAATACACACACCACAAAGAGATTTTGTGAAACTACTTTCTACCTCCTCCCATAGGAAGAGGGTGGGGGGAGTAAAAAGAAAGTTTTCAAGGTTAAATCTGCTTCAAATTATTGTAGAATAGTAATTGTTTATGTGTGGGTCAGTTATATGTATCCAATATGTAGTATAAAAAGATTTTCCAAAATTCTCCCCTTTTGCCACACTTTAGGATCAGGGCGTGTGCAAAGACACGTTTTTAGCATAACTCTGCTCCAAATTATCCGACGAAAGAGATTTTTTGATGCATCAATTGGTATGTGTATGCAACACACACTCTAAAGGGGTTGGGTTTCGCGAAATTACCCCCCCCCCCACCCCTCAACACACACACATACTAGCACCGTCCGTTGGGGTAGGCTCAGCAAAAAACACAGTTTCAAGTTTGAATATGCTTCAAATTTTCATGGAATGGCGAATTTTGGCATATGAGTCAGACAGGGTGGCTAGCAGTCAGGGAATTTTAACAAATTTTGTGAAAATGAGCTATATTAATCATTAAATTATTAATGATATTTTAAATCACTAAATTTTTTGCTAGCATCATGAAATTTTCATCGAAAATAAACGTGAGAGTCAGGAAAAAATGGAGGAAAATCTCGAAAAATAGACAGGGAATTTGAAAAGGTTTAAATGCTAGCCACCCTGGTCAGAGATGCTGTTTATGTGCTATAGTGCGTAAATTACGTGAAAAATTTATTGTGGCGGGTACAGCGGACACGTAATTTTCATTCTTGAAAAAATAAATAAATAAATAAATAAACGAAGAAAGAAAAAAATAAATTTTAAAATATATTTCTTGTTTAAAACTAATATTTTCTTTATATTTTTAAAGCATTCTGCTCTGAAGAAGCAAAAAAGATCTTTTCCTCCTACATAATATTAGTTTAAGACAATTTCAAAAAGAGCTGGTTAAAAATTCCTAAAAATCTGTTTATCATTTACAATAAAAAAAAAAAAATTATATCTGTAATGTATAAATTCATTCATGTGGGGACCCATTTTTTGAAAAATTGACCCAGATTTTTTAAATTCATGGGTCCCAAGATTTTGAAAGACTAGCGGCATCACTGTGAGTATTGATTAAGAATATGCAATATTCTCTGATTCGATTTATTGAAAATTCTGATTTTCCCGCCAGTGGTGGATCGAGAACTTAACTTTTTGGGGAGGGGGGGCTAAGATTTGTCAAGATGTTATTCCAGATCAATGAAAATTTTACAATTGTAATATTCAAATGTGAAATGAATGCCAGTTTTTTTTTTTTTTTTTTTTTTTTTTGGGGGGGGGGGTGCTTCCCCCCCTTAGATCCGCCACTGTTTCCCGCTGTGGACAGGGGAGTAAATCAGTGTCGAAGGCAGTGGGAACCTGAACTCTTCATGCTGCAAGCGAGAAAATCTCTACTGAATGCGACATAAACTTTAACTTAGGTTTCAACTGATTTTAGTATTTTTATTTTTGAGATTTTATAATAATGATATGGAATTTTGAGAATTCGTTTAAATATAGTGTCCAGTGAAGCAGGCAAAGCCTGCTAGTAAGTTATATAGTTCTTCAGAATTATAAAAAGAAATTTGTGATTAATTAGCACAATTATTTCAATTAAAAATATATACTGTATTAAATTAAAATTTATTTAAATATGCAGTCATACTTAATTTTTAAAGTTTTAGTTAATTACGGCTGAATCTGCAGCTGCACAAACTGTTCATAAATTGGAATTTTGTAACAATTGATCTGTATTTTTTATTTATAATCTTGCTGGAGATGGAGATTACTGAAATATTCTACATAATATTCATATTAGAGATATACTAAATATTTGGCCATATTACTGATTATTCCATTTGGCCGAATCTGAAACTATTTGGCTAGATGAATATTCAGTTTGTCCAAATATCCAATTATTTGGTAAGCTATTCAATTAGCCAAATTTATAAAACTTCATTTATTACTTTCTTCTACATTTTAGTAGAAGAAAGTATTGTATTCGTAAAAATTTTTGACCTTGGGTTTTCAATAGATTTTGATTTACGCATTCTGAGAGGAGTAGAACACGATTTGACCAGTTTTAAAAAATGTGTCTGTGTGTGATAAATTTTTGTGGCAATTGTATCTCAGGAACTATTGCATAGAATTTCATGCAAATTGTAGTTGCACCTTGACAAAAATTATTGTCTGTCAACTTTTGGTGAAAATAGTCTTAAAGGTGGCTTTGCCAACCTGCTTTTTCTAAAGTTTTAACATGGTGATATATCTCAAAATTTCGTGTAAATGTGCATAAAGATAATTACTTTTTAATAATTATGAAATTAAAAAGAATTGTTTTTAACAGTGATAGTCAACTGAGGAAAAATTTTTGTATATGAGGAGCATTGCATCTGTCTCCTGTAAATTTTCATTGTGTACCCAAAGAGCTTTAACTATGTCCTTTAAAACGAATGATTGAACTATAGATCTGTGATAAAAGTTATTGATTCTTTTCATTAAAAGAAAGAAAAAAATGTATTTTTGTAAAATGTTATTTGGAGAATAAAATTGATTTTCTTTGGATATTTGACGTTACGACTTCTCTAGAAATGTAAATCATCTGCATTTATCATGGAAAGTAATTTTAATAAATTATTTTTACTGAGAGAATTTGTTTACGAAAATATAGGGTACAATTTCAGTATACACACACAGCTGAATTTGGCGATTTTTCTTTGGTTCTGTTTTGAACGATAACAATGTCGTTCTGGACTGTTTGCGATATAATATGGCAGCTTATATGTTGTTTATTTTAGATTTGTCATTTTATCATTTATGATTTAGCCATAATCGCCAAATATTGTTGTGGGTGTATACTGAAGTTGTTCCAAATACAGAAGAAAGTCATATAGTGGCCACAACATGATAGTTTTTTTTTTTAAATTCCATTTTCACATTCAGAAAACTATTAGTACTCATTTTACAAATTTGAGTTCAAAAATGCGAGTTTTCATTAAGTGCATTTTTCTCAATTATTAGCCATAAAATGAAATAGTACTAAAAATTAAAAAATTAATTTTTGAAGAATAAGTACTAATTTAATGACTGCGAATTTTTTGAATGTGAAAATAGAATTTAAAAAAATACATTAAGTAATGAATAATTATGGAAACAAATTTTACCATACAATAACTGTCAGTGAAATTAGGCATTATATGCTCGCAACATGCAAAAAACCCTGAAAACTGGTACTTGCATGCAGAATGAATGGCAAGACTTGTTAATGATATATAAAATGGCTGTTATTAAAAATATTTATTTACACTAATCATAAATGATAATATGATATTTGCGAAGTTCTAAGAAATTACAATGCAAATGAAATATTCAAAATGAAAAATTTCTATAAAAACAAAATAACATGAAATTCAGAGACACAACTGAAGCGAATCCTGCAGATAACATACTATTATTAAGTCTTCCTTCACTATTCATTCTGCATGCAAATAGCAGTTTACAGTTTTTACTTTCCGAACACTATAGTGAGGAAAGTATTGTAATCATGTCAAAAATCCGAATTCGAGATTTTGATGCTTCTATACGTTTCGAGGTCCAACGAGTCCGTTTTCACTATTTTTACGATGATATATGTATGTGTGTGTGTATGTCTGTGAGTGAACACGCTAGCATCTAAACGCTTTGTTAGAATAAGCTGAAAGTTGGTACGTATATTGTAAGTCACCATAGTACGAACCCTATAGATTTTGGTGAATCTAGCACTTATAGTTTTTTTACAGGGACACAAAGAAAAATTCTTTATCATTATGGCCAAGGAACCAAAATCTTAAAAGTGCAATAGCATCTAAACGCCTTATTCAATTGAGCAAAAACTTTATACACATATTATAGGTCACAGATACTCAATCTGTATAGATTTTGGAGAATCTAGCACTTACAGTTTTTTTACAGGGACACAAAGAAAAATTCTTTGCCAAATTTTTAAAAGTGCGATAGCATCTAAACGCCTTATTCAATTGAGTAAAAACTTTATACACATATTATAGGTCACAGATACTCTATCTGTATAGATTTTGGTGAATCTAGCACTTACAGTTTTTTTACAGGGAGACAAAGAAAAATTCTTTATCTTTATGGCCTATGAGACCAGCGATAGCATCTAAACGCCTTATTCAATTGAGCTGAAAATTTGTATGAATATTATAAATCACTGTTGCACTAACTATAAGCATTTTGGTGAATCTAGCATTTATAGATTTTTACAGGGACACAACGAAAAATTCTTTATCCTTATGATCTAAGGGCTCAAAGTTCAGTAGCGTTAAATAAAACCTCGTGTGATATATGGAGAAAAATACTCAAACACTCTGTTATGGTTTTCTCTTTTTTGTTTGTTTAGCAACACCTCTTTCTTTATTTTATCTACAAAACTGTTAGCTACTCAATGTTCGGAAAGTCGAGTGGAGTCACTCCAGATTTTTTGCTTTCTAAGCGGTTTTACACCCATCATGTAAATTAAAGCAAATATTTTAAATCTTCCACAGCAATATTAAAAAAGATTAATTACATTTATTATAACAATTAATATTTGAATAAGTACAAATTCTACTATGGTACAAAACAAATAAAAGATATGAGAAAAAACTAGTATGTTGCGGCCATGACAAAACTATGTTCATTTTCGTATAAGAATTCACACAATACAAATCTATAAAAAATTATGCAAACGATTTTCATCCCAGAGAAGTATAACGCAGAATATACAAAAAAAAAAAAAAAAGTAAATTTTATGTTTTGCAAAATAAATCGATTGTATTTTAAATTATCACAGATCGATGGTTCAATTATTTTCTGATCGAAATCTCGTTCCGAAATCATTATATGAGGGAAATAAATCTCCCACATTGATTTCAACATTTTTTCCCGAACACACTAGCTCAAAAAATAAATTAAAATGCCGCATTCAACAAAAAGCAAGGATAGTAAAGCGATCATTTAAAATAATAAATATAAAAATGGCGTCGTGAATGTCAACATGTGTGCTACGAGATTGATTCACAAAAGAGTCGTTCTTAGTAGGAGCGATAAAGTTTCATTGGTGACTGCCGTAACAATAAATTTGTTCCGGCTGCCGTAGCAATAGACACTTCGTTTCCAATAACTTACGAAATCTTTATATTGGAAAATTCATAGTCATTAATAATCCTGCAGTGACCTAAATAATATTTCAAAAGTAGTCTGACATCTTTACGATGAAAATATCTCTCAAAATTGACGTTTATGTGAAATTTTGCTCTATACTGCCATGTTAAAAAATTCGTAAATTTCCAATAACTTGCGAAATTTCCAAAGTAGCATATTTATAGTTACTGATGTTCATTCCGGCATCAAAACTGATATTTTAAAACTGGTCTGACATTTTTACAGTAAAACGTTTCCATTAAATGCACGTTTAAGTGAATTTTTGTCCTATTCTCCCATGTTAAGAAAATCGTAAATTTCTAATAACTTACGAAGTTTTTAAATTCGAATGTTGCAAATGAATAGGGTTCTTGCCAGTGTCGAAAGTAATATTTTAAAACTGATCTGACCTCTCTGTGATCATTTGTTCGTGAGATATCGTGTTAACAGACTAACAAACTAACGGACTAACACACTAACGGACTGACACACTGACACACTGACACACTAACAGACACCCTACAGACAGACACCATAGAAATTTTGTCATTTTCGGATTCCTCACACCTGAAAACGTGTAGAAAAGTCAAAAAACCGAGGTCGAAAATTTTCACGATTACCTAAGTTCCCCATACCTATAGTATGATGGGGAACTAAAAAAAAAAAAATGTATGCAATTCATTGTATCTCTTAATGGCTCAGTTGGTGAGAGCGTCATATTAATTTTTCCAAATTGTTAATAGAAAAGGTGTCAATTGATAAAAGGAAATATTTCGTTGTGTACACTGTATCGTAATAATTTTTTAAGCGTTTTTAAAATAGCTTTTTATCTAGTTACTAAAAAGCACAAAATAAAAATTTAAGTAAATAAATAAATAAATTTTTTAGAAGCTTTTTATTGAAATTGGATTTCGTTATCGCGTCTTCGTCTAATAAACAAAGCACCTCAACTTTTAAGTAAATGTAAGCAGTTCTTATCGTCGCTCGTTGGCTCAGTTGGGTAGAGCGTCGAGTTGCTAATACGATGGTGGTGAGTTCCATCCCTGAAGGGTCGATGTGTTAAATTTTGCAGGTAATTAATAGAAAATGTGTCAGTTGATAAATGAAAAATTTTCATTGTCTGCACAGTATTCTAAGAATTTTTTAAAAGTTTTTTTTTTTTTTTAAGATACTAAAAAGCACAAAATAAAAAAATTAAGTAAAAAATAAATTAATTAATATTCATTAAGAAGTGTTTTATTGAAATTGGATTTTTATCATCGTGTCTTTGTGTCACTCTGAAAAAAAAAGCGCCTCCACTTTAATGTAAATTTAAACAAACTTTTTCGTCGCTCGTTAGCGCATTTGGTTAGAGCGTCATGGTGATAACACGTTGCTCGTAGGTTCGATCCTTGCAAGCCAATGTGCTACATTTTTGCAGATGATTAATAGAGATCATGTCATTTAATAAAAGAAAATCTTTCATTGTGTACACAGTATCCTAAGGAATTTTGATAGTTTTTTTAAGAAGCTTTTTTTTTTTTTTTTTTTTGTTACTAAAACGCACAAAATAAAAATTTCAGTAAAAAAAAAAAAAAAAAAAAAAAAAAAAAAAAAAAAATAACACTGAAAGTTTTTTATTATTGTGGAGCCCTAAAAAGCCTAAACTAAAAATTTAATCTTGCAGAGACATACTATAAAATCCTAAAACTTTCAACAACAAGAAAATTTTAAAGAAAAATATAGATATTTCACTTTTGCAAAAGATGAAGAATTTTATGTATTCCAAATATTTTAAAACGCATTCGAGAACAATATTCCTTTTGTATAAGTATTTGCTAGATTTTTCTAGTATGCTGTATGATTTTTCTTGACAGTTCTTAGACATTTGGTTGGAGCATCATGCTAATAACGCGATGGTCCAAGATTCGGTCCTCGAAAGACGATATAGTACTTTTTTGCAGATAATTAATAGAAAAAAAGTCGATTGTTTAAAAAAAATCTCCCGTTGTCTACCCAATATCCTAAGAAATTTTATTTAGTTTTTTTAAGAAGCTTTTTCTTTTTTTGTAACTAAAAAGCACAAAATAAAATGTAAGTAAAAAATCATTTTTTAACATTTGAAGCTTTTTATTGTGAAGCCCTAAAAAGCGTAAAATAAAAATTTATTCTGGCAAATACATGCTACAAAGAAATGAAAGTTTCAAAATTAAGGAAGTTTTAGAGAAACTGCAAAAGATGAAAATTTTTTAATGTTCAAAATATTTTAAAAAGCTTTGAGACATTTGAAATTTGTGTCTTAAAATGAATGATTATACAAAAACTAATAAATAAGAATATTGGTCTCAAACGCTTTTTAAAATATTTTGAACATTAAAAAATTCTCATCTCTTGCAAAAGTAATGTACCTATATTTTTCTCTAAAATTTTCTTATTGTTGAAAGTTTCATTTCTTTGGAGC
Source organism: Salticus scenicus (assembly GCA_963930645.1). Lineage (NCBI taxonomy): Eukaryota > Metazoa > Arthropoda > Arachnida > Araneae > Salticidae > Salticus > Salticus scenicus. The sequence continues at coordinate 140,352,449 of OZ005652.1, read as the reverse complement.
ATGTCTTTGCCAGAATAAATTTTTATTTTATGCTTTTTAGGGCTTCACAATAAAAAGCTTCAAACGTTAAAAAATGATTTTTTACTTAAATTTTATTTTTACCTTAAAATGTGAAATTTCATTGATTAGCAATGGTTACTATATTAATTTCTTAAAATTTAATTTGCAGGCTTTATCTCAATTTTAATTTCATATCTATATAAATAATTTAATTTCTCATTCAAAATGGTTTTGCTGCCTCGATCGGGGCTGAAACAATATAAGTTGCTATGATTAGCAATATTGTTTTACGAAATCTGTGCAGCTCTCTCAGCTTTATGAAGTGCATGCCCCCTGAAGAGTTTTACTTCAATTTTTAAGCATTTTTCTCCAATTATTATTTCTGTGGTCCTTTATTTACTTTCTCCGTCATTAAGTTTAATGGTCCTTTTTTATTTTTATTATTATTCAAGTCGGCGTAAGTAATTTAAATTGTTTTTGTCTCTTATTGGTTCTTAATCTGTATCGCAACATTTTTGTGTCAGTCTTACCTATATATTACAATCAGTTCTATTTTTATTGTGTCGGTATTGTTTTGTATCTATTAATTGCTAAATATTAAGGTTAAATTTTATTGCGATAACTATCATTTATATACATATGCATATAGATATAGATATACGTATATACAGTAAAGCCCGTTTAAGAAGTTTTCCCATTTAAGAAGTTCATATTTTCAATAACAAATTTCTACACTGCTAAAATCTCCCTTTTAAGAAATTCTTTTTACCGCTCAATAAGTTTTTTTACACTACCAATTTTCCTTTCGAATTTTAGATTTTTTTTTTCTTTTGTTTAATCTGTAAACATATTTCTAAAGTTTAAAAGAGAGGGTGATGAGGCAAAGTTATTTTAAGGCACATTTAATGAATATGAATTGGCAAATGTACAGAGAGTTCTTGAAAGTGTAAACAGGCGTGGTTTCTCTAATGGAGAAGCAAAAGACGAATGTGTTGATTACTGTAAAAATTTGCAAAAAAAGATGACTGGCACTGTTTAAAGAATGTGTGTCTGTATATGATAAAGTATTGCCGTGTTTAAGTAATTTCAGTAGATGATATTTGTAGATAATTAAAAAAAATTGATGAAAATAATGAAGAAAAGTGTGAAATCGATAAAGACGATCTTAAAGTGCCAAGTTAATTCGATATTGTGAAAGGATTGGAAACATTTTGCCGTTTTATTGAAAGTGTTAAAAATGTTCCAGGAATAGTATTTTAAAACTTAAGACAGTTGGACTGTTTTTAAGTACAGTTTGCTGAGAAAAAATGAAAACAAAGGATTTTTTCTGTAAAAGTAATTTCAATGAATGTTAAAGACAAACGTTTTGTAACCAAACGTTAAATTAAATAAATAAGTTTGAGGTACGAGTAGGGGGAAAATGACAGTTCTGAAACACCTGTGCAAGAATGGTGCACCGGTGCACCGGCAAGTCGTGCGTGTGCCACACCACCCCCTGAGGGTCTAGATGACTTGGGGTTGATCTTGAGACATCCTCTAACTTAATCGTAAAAGATGATGAGGGTGTTAATGAGGAAATTTAATTAAAAAAATTAATGAGTGATTTTTTGTAAAAGGTGACGATGGTTTTAAAGAGATGTTTTCGGTAGAATGAAAAAAGCAGGATATTGTTTGTGAGTCATTAGAAAATTAATTAGGGAGTTAATTAAGAAATTAATTAAAAATTTAAAAAAAATTGAGAAATAAAAAAAGGAATCGATTGAATTTAAGAATGTGAATATAGTATGAAAGAAATAGAGTGGTCTGACTGGGGTTCGAACCCGGCACCTTGCAGTAAAAATATTTCCATAAGACAGCAGTTTTGGAGCGTGAAACCACTGACCTATGGAAATATGATCTAATGACTGTATTTTAGATATAAATATATATTTTTTGATTGAACATCATTTAGTGTTCGTCATGTTACCGTCCCGAGAGGAAGGGATTTTCGTGTTCTGCATTTATTTTGTGATGTGTGTTGTCTTTTCGATTCTTTATATTTTTTCTAAAGGTGGGAAGTTTAACGTTGATTTTATTTTAAATTTAAACGATACGGGAAATTTATCCTTTTCAATGTGATGTCTTCACATGCGTGCTGTCATGGAGGAAACTTATCGAGATCCGAAAGCGGCTGCAAGTTTTGGAGGTGTAGATGCCTTACACCGTGCTGTCCGCGGCAAGTTATCAAAGAAAAAAATTCGAGAATGGTTACAAGGAATAGATGCATATTCTCTTCACAAACCGATTCGAAAAAAATTCCCAACGAACCGTGTCATAGTATCCGGAATTGATCAACAGTGGCAAGCAGATTTAGCTGATCTGACGTCTCTTCAAAAGTTTAACGATGGTTTTCGCTACATTTTAACTTGTATAGACATCCTCTCAAAACGAGCGTGGGCGGTTCCTCTGAAATCTAAAAAAGGCGAAGAGATCGTGAAAGCTTTTAAAAAAATTTTCTCTGAACGAAAACCCAACTGTTTGAATACGGATGCAGGAAGGGAATTTTTGAATAACAAGTTTCAAAAATTTCTGAAAGACGAAGGTGTGAAATTTTTCAGAACTTTTAACAACACGAAAGCGTCTGTAGTAGAACGATTTAACCGTACTTTAAAAACTAAAATGTGGAAATATTTTACCAGTCGTCGTACTTACCGCTACATAGACGTGTTAGATCAATTACTTTATAGTTATAACCATACTTATCATTCGAGTATTAAAAGGGTGCCCGCCGAAGTAACTCCCGAAAACGAAAGTGACGTGTGGTTTACTCTGTACGGGGATATGGGGAATGAAAAGAGAAAGTCTTGCGTGTTTAAACCGGGAGATACAGTTCGAGTATCCAAACAAAAATTAACCTTTGAAAAAGGATACGAAACTAATTGGACGGAAGAACTCTTCGTCGTGACCGAATGTGTGCATCGGGAACCGCCCGTCTACCGGATCAAGGATTTGATGAACGAACCTATCTTAGGAACATTTTACGCAGAAAAACTTCAAAAAGTTCAACCTAAAGAGAACTTTGCTATCGAAAAAATCTTAAAAAAGCGAATGAGAAAAGGGCGATTAGAGTATAAAGTGAAATATAAAGGTTATCCTTCTAAATTCGACCAATGGATACTGGCTTCTAATTTATTTCATTTATAAATTAAAACGACATTTCTTTTGAGAGTCATTCACCAACATGTCTTTCTACGTGACGCTACCTTCGGACAGTTCTTTGAAATTTTACCCAGAAAATAAAATTTCACATTTTATTACGAGATTACCTTCCCCTCTCGATCTGAAAGGTGAATGGGAGGTCGGACTTGTGGAATTGATTTATCCACATATGTGGAGTAACATATTTGACGGAGGAAATGAGTATGAATATGATGCAGGTATTGGAACGATGAAAAGAACTAAAATCCCCTTTGGATTTTTTGAAAGCCCTTCAGACATTATTAAATGGATGAACTATCAAGACTTCAACGATTTAATTCAGATAAGCTACAACAAACATACTAGAAAAGTGAAAATTGGATTAAAACCAACAGCTAGAATAAAGTTATTACCAGGACTTGCCGAAACTTTAGGCTTTTATCCTATCGAATTGGCTAACAATGAGGACCCTATACGCGATAGTCCTTTTAAATACTTTGAAGGGATTAAAGAAGCTGACCCGAATTTCGATTTAAAATTACTTTACATATATTCGGATATAGCAGAACCTCAGATCGTTGGTCATATAGTATCCCCTTTGCTTAGAGCAATTACTGTGAAAGGTAAAGATGGTGATATGATTCACGAAATGTTTGACAGACCACATTATGTCCCTCTTTCAAGGAAAAACTTTCAAACAATTGAAACTGTTATAAGGACACACACAGGACGATTGGTATCATTCGAGCGTGGACAGTTGATCGTGAAACTTCATTTTAGACAAAAGTACCTCTCATAATGTTTGTTCCTTACAAGTGTTGTGCGAAATCTTTTGAAGATTATTACATTCACCAGTCAGGTAGTGGTTTGAAATACTACCAAGGTTCTGCATTACAAAAAGGATATGGATTAGGTGGACTGTTTCGATCTCTTTTTCGAGCTGCAGTACCCCTTTTTAAATCAGGTGCGAAAGCTGTCGGTAAACAATTGTTTCATACGGGTGTAGATGTGTTGAATGACCTGTCACGAGGTGAAGATATAAAAAATGTTGCTAAACGTCGGTTGAAAGAAGCTGGGAAAAATTTAACCGACAAAGCTGCTACAAAAATGAAAACAATGATTGGTTCAGGACAACGCTATAAAAAGAGAAAGCGATCTAATAAAACCATCATTCGTCCCAAAGTGAAGAGAGCGAAGACACACGATATTTTTGCTTAATCATGTCGGGTCTCATTCATAAAGATTCACCTGCCTGTGTCAAATCTGAACTGGACTTGTTTTTGATACCACCTACACAGACAGCTAGAAAAAGGACATTTCGTCGAATTTCATCCTCTCGCGAATATTCGCGATGGGGGACCTGTGGAATTTAACATCACAGGTAATGGTGAAGAATACATAGATTTATCCTCCTCGCACATGTACCTAAAAGTGAAAATTGTGAATGCTGACGGAACTGCTCTGGCTGATAAAGAACCTGTTGCACCTGTTAATTTATTTTTTCACGCATTGTTTTCTCAAATCGATGTGAGTCTGAACGAAAGATTAATATCTTCTTCGAGTAACACTTATCCATACCGTGCCTACATTGAAACTTTGTTGAATTTCGGTGAAGATGCTAAAAAAAGTTTACTAACCTGTGAATGTTTTTACAAAGATGAAAATTTAACTGTATCCGATCCCACACAAGCTACTCCCCAAAACCCTGGATTGGTAAAAAGACATGAACTCACCAAGACGAGTAAAATTTTAGATGTGATCGGTCCTTTACACTGTGACATTTTTCAACAGAATCGACTTTTACTGAATATGGTGGATTTGAAAATTAAAATGATTCGAAGCACTCCCCAGTTTTGTTTAATGGCAAAGCAAGTGGCTGGACAAGAAAAGAAATATAACGTCGTGTTAGAACATGCCTCGCTGTTTATTCGCAAAGTGAAAGTGAACCCCGAAGTTTTATTAGGACATGCTAAAGCTTTGGAAAAAAATTCTGCAAAATACCCCATCGATCGAGTTTTATGCAAGACTTATACAATACCTGCGGGAAGTATGTCTTTTATGCAAGATAATGTTCTTTTGCGTGCTATGCCAAAACGTGTCATAATTGGATTGTTAGATAATGCCGCCATGAGCGGTAAATATGAATTAAACCCTTTTTACTTTCATCACTACAATGTTAACTTTTTAAGCGTGTATATGGACGGTCAACCTGTTCCTAGCAAACCTTTGGAATTGAATTTCGAGGATAAAAACTATATAAGAGCTTATCATCGATTATTCTCTGGTTTCAATCGTGATGCTGGAAATTATATTTCACGAGAAGATTTCGTGAATGGTCATACTTTGTATGCTTTCGATCTAAGTCCTGATTTGTGTGACGGTCCCCACCTCAACTTACAACAACAAGGAAATTTTAGAATTGAGATAAAATTCTCCACAGCTTTACAATCCACCATTTCTGTGTTTGTATATGCAGAATTTGAAAACATTATTGAAATTACCAAGTCTCGACACGTTTTATGTGACTTTGCCAATTAATGAAAATGGATTCTCTGCAAATCAAGAATATTTTATCCAGTGATACAATTACGAAAAAATATTTTTTAGATGTTTTTCCAAGTGATCATCTACCCGAGGTGGTCGTGCGTTATCCAGCTTGCCTCGTATGTAACACAGATGACTCGTCTGAACCTGGAACTCACTGGTTAACCTTTTTCATACAATCTGATGATGAAGTGGAATTCTTTGATTCGTATGGAAACGACCCCAGTTATTTTAAAGGACCTATCTTGAACTTTGTATCTCGATTTTCACATGTGAACTATAATCCTCTGATGCTTCAGAGTGCTATAACCGCCGTTTGTGGCCAATTTTGTGTTTATTATCTATATTGTAGATGTAGGGGAAAAACCCTGAAAGAATTTTTGTCTATGTTTGTAACCAAGAATATCTGTAACGACCATCGAGTCTATAATTTTGTTGCCAAAAGATTTCGTGTGTATGCTAATTTTTATCAATAAACACTTATTTAAACTGTATACATTTTGTGTCTGTGTTCATTTATCATGGAGTTTCCGCGTCTACAACATCCTTGCACTATGATCCTTGCCGGTCCTACGGGATGTGGCAAGTCTTTTTTTATGAGAGATTTGTTACATTTTAAAGAACAAATGTTTCATCCTACCATCGACAAAGTGGTTTGGTTTTATGGTATTTATCAAACTTTATATGATGAAATACCTAATGTTACTTTTGTAGAAGGTTTCCCATCAAATTATAAAGATTATTTGAATGGTAATACTTTGTTTGTGATAGATGATTTAATGACCGAATGCAGTAACGATAAACGTTTGACTTCGTTATTCACGAAAGGTAGTCACCATTTAAATCTAAGTGTTGTTTTTTTAACCCAAAATTTTTTTCAAAAAGGGAGTGAAATTAGAACAGTGTCTTTAAATGCTCAGTACATTTTTCTGTTTAAAAATCGTCGCGACATGAGTCAAATTATGCATTTGGGTAGGCAGTTGTACCCTAAAAAAACTAAATTTTTTCAAGAAGTGTATGAAGATGCTACAAAGAAACCCTTCTCATACTTGTTTATCGATTTGAAAAATGAAACGGACGAAGATATGAGATTGCGAACACAAATTCTACCCAATCAAATTCAGTTTTTATACAAGTATAAATAAAGTATTAGTGTGTGTGAAGAGTTAGTTGCTAACATGACTTTGTCAAGAGAACAACTTAGAGATCTGGAATTGATTCGCTCATGTCCCAATAAATTACGTAAACATTTTCTTAAAAAATTACCTAATCGTACTGTTAAAGCTATCTGCGAGTGTACGTTGAATGTTTTAAAAGGAAACGTGCCTCTTTCAACTAGTCAGAAACGATCGTTGGCGAAATATAAATCGACTCTTCGAAAAATTGGAACGAAAAAAGGATCCTTATTCACTAAAAAGAAACTGATTGTTCAACAAGGTGGATTTTTAAACATTTTAATCCCCGCTGCCATATCAGGCATCAGCACACTCTTCCATGGAATTCGCTAAAAAATTTGCTTTGGTACCTGAAGAGGCGTTGAACAAACACACACCTTCTCAAAAGCAGCTAAGTGAATTGGATAAAGCTTTGCTAAAAATATTAAACAGTTCCTTACCAGATTATGAAAAAGTGCAACGCTATTATGAATTATTGCAAAGAAAAATGAATTTACAACAAAACAATCTACCGTGGATTCAACGTTCTGATGAAGAAGTTGAACAACAACCTGCAAAACACGAACAAGATTCTGTGAAACAAGATTCTGTGAAACAAGAACCCGCAACAACAACAACACAAGAGACTGTGAATCCCGAACATATCAAACAAGAAATTGATTATAACCAACTTCCTTTAACTTTAGTACCTTCAAGAATGAAAAAACAAGCTTTGAAATTACTAGAATTTCTTAAGACAAGTCCTCACAAACTAGAGTGGAATGAAAAAGGAATGGTGTCTTTTAAAAATAAAAAAATACAGAACTCTAATATTGCAGACTTTTTTCATTTAATTTTTTCTCCAAACAAAAAAGTACCTATTAATGCACAGGGTGAATTGTTACAAGTTCTGAAAGAAATGCACGTACCTCAAAGTTTCATTAAAAATAAAAATTTGTTATCACGTCTTATGTCAACGCCTAAAGTTCGAAAACAATCTCATGTAAACCCACTTTGGATTAGTCTTAAATAAAATTAATTTTTTATTATTTTCTGTCTCCTCATTTTTTCATTAAAATATGTAGACACGTGCAAGTTTGGACAAGACTCGAGAGGGGTCAGGTGGTGGGGATGAAGACATTCCTTGAATAGCTTCAGGGTATGTGGTAACAATTGGGTTCCCACAGTTGACCACACAGGTTGGTTGGAAGGTACCAGGTGCAGGTAGACGACATTCCTTAAACAGCCTAAAGGTATGTGGCAACTATTGATTTCCCGCGTTTGACGTCACAGGTTGGTCATTGGTTATTTTTGAACAATTGCGAGCGTGGGTTTGACGTCACGAGTTGAGGGGGTAACATTCATTCTACCTCCTGTTCTCGCTTTTGCAAGTTGTATTTTTTTCATCGTGCTAAACTTTATTTCAAAATGAGTATCCACTTTTATGAAAACGGTCTTAATGTTAGTTATTATCCTAACTTTATCGAGAAAGAAAAAGCTGATGACTATTTCAACGAGTTGAAAACTTTACCGTTTTACCCTCCCACCTTCAACATTTGGGGAAAAGATGTTATACCGAAACGAAAAATGTTAGCATTTGGCGACGAGGGCCTGGTGTATGCATTCAGCGGTACTCAAATTGCTGCCCAACCTTGGATCCCAATCATGATGGAACTTAGAAATATCGTCGAAAAGCATGTTGGATGTGCCTACAACTATGTTTTATTAAATCTGTATCCTAACGGACAAAGTTACATTTCCCAACATAAAGATAACGAATTCAGTCTGCATGTACTTTCCCTATCGCAGTACTCAGTTTTGGTGCACCAAGGAAAATTGAATTTAAAAAGCCAAACACACCTTCGACAGTGATTCAATTAGACAATGGATCTTTATACACTATGGCTAAACCTACGAATGAACTTTTCACTCACGGTATTGCTGTAGATCCTTCGATAAAGAATGCAAGAATAAGTCTTACTTTTCGTCATATTATTACTGTTTCTCGAGCTTTGAAAAGACCTAGATTGGACTTAGAACAATCATCTCCTGATAATGGTGGACAGTCTTCTAGTGAAAAAAACGAACAATCGCCCTCTGATAATATTGGACAATCATCCTCTATTGAACTATTAGCTTCAAAATGTGATAACGAACTTTCTTGTGTTAAAAATGAACAATCTACTAGTGGTGAACTGTCTTGCGAAATTCCAAATAATGACTGGTTGGATAAATTTTTTCAACATAGGCAGAAATCAAATCCTATTCTGGGGGAATGGGATTTAGGTTGGTGTACATTTTTGCAAATCATTTTGGAAAATGAAAAAAATTTAAGAGTGCACATTCGTAATTTTACAGAAAATAGTACTGATGATCGTTTTCCTACAAAAATGGGCATTATATTAACACCAATAACGTGGTTGGATTTCCAAAAAAATATATCTTCGTTTAAATTCAATTCTATGAAGGATAGTTTTATATCAAACAACCAACTGTTAACAGCGTTTGTGAATGAAGACATGTGTTTGTTGCAACAAATGTTTTACACAAAGAATGCCGGCTTTTATCTCAAGTCGAATGGTTTAAAATTCTTCAAAGATCAGATCAACAGATTGATCGAATTGAAAAGTCAGATTTCACATTGCCTTATGGAACGTGTTCTCGTGAAACAAATCCCAACTTTGATTTCAAACAAGAGAATTGAATGTGAGGAGCATATGATTTTCGATGAAGCACAAAACCATTATCTAACATCAATTTGTAGTGAAATTCAATCAAATATTAATACATTTTTCGAATGTAACGGGTGTGATTTGAATATAGATTGTCAGTTCGATCACGATTGTTTAATGTTAAACACTTATGACAAATATATCTTTTCTCAAGAAACTGTTTTGCTACATTTGAACACTTTTAAAATTGTTCAAAACATTATTTCAAAACATTGTTTGTGTAATTTCAATGAATCCTTTTTTAATAAGTTGACAATGCAATATTTCCATACTTATTTTGAAAAATTCTTCTCAAATAATGTATAAATGGTTTGAATAAATCACTTTTTGTTTCAATATAAAATCTGTCTATGTTTTAATCCAAACTTATTTATTTAGATTCTTTATGTATTTTATTTTCTAGGTGAAAAACTTATTTGAGAAAAGAAAAACATTAATTTATAAATTATTTATTTTTATAAGAAAGAAAAAATAATGAGGAATATATTAATTTTTGAAAAATAATTCATTTATAATAATTGTTCAATGAGAAATCTTTTTCTATAAAGTGAAACTTGAGGAAAATCTTACTTAAGAATTAAAAATTGTTTGAAAGAACATATTAATTTACAAAAAATATTTATATGTCTGAAAGAGTACAAATTATTAACTTATTTATTAAGATTCTTTATGGATTTTATTTTCTAGGTAAAAACTTATTTGAGAAAAAAATAAAATAAAAAATTATCGTTAAAGAAAAACATTAATTTATAAATTATTTATTATTATAAGAAAGAAAAAATAATGAGGAATATATTAATTTTTGAAAAATAATTCATCTATAATAATTGTTCAATGAGAAATCTTTTTCTAAAAAGTGAAACTTGAGGAAAATCTTACTTAAGAATTAAAAATTGTTTGAAAGAACATTTTAATTTACATGAAGTAATTTATTTGAGGGATAAAAACAAAATATTAATTTGTTTTATAATTATTAAAAAATTAAATTCCCTTTAAATAGAAATATTTATTTCACTTTGAAGCGAAATGTTTACGATAGTAACTTCTTTTTCATAAAATATCTGACAAGAATTTCACATTTTCTGTTAAGTGAAAAGTATTTCCCACACTAACAAGATCTAAACCGTATCAAATTTTATACTATAGTATAGTCACGTCTGTAAACTGTATCTAAAAAGGTGAATAACAATTGAAATCAACCCTCTTTTTTTGAAAAGGGATGCATGTGGAGAGAATCTTCCCTCCCATCCCCCCTGCAGCGTTGGGTCACATTTTTAACCTCTTCCATGCATCCCCTCTCCTCTCCGAGATGGGAAAAATCATAGATGTTTCTCTCATTCTGCATCCAGAATTTGTCTAGATAAGACGTCTTGCTCTTTCACTCTGCTTAGTTTACTTTCCCCGTGTTTTTGAACTTCAATATTATTACAATGGAATTTGTATTTGATGAAAATTTGCCAGCAATTTCCAACGTATGTATTTAAAACATTTATTAATATTTCAAAATGTTTAGATTATTTTTTAAAAATTGTTTAAAAATATACTTAAATATATTATTTCTCTCTTTTTCCAGTTCGAATTTGATTTTGGACTTACCCAAGAGATCATTTTGGGTGAGATATTAGAGAGCAATTGTATCGATTGGACATCACCGGTCAATTTCTCAGATGACGATTCGATGGTAGAAAAAATTTCTTTAAAAAACTTGGAGAATATTTTAAAATAGATTTTTATACTCAAAATATTCGTTTTTTTCTTATTTCAGATTGAAACATCCGTTGAATCAACTGTTAAAGTACCTCCCGGTTTTAAAGCTTTCGATACTGTCCGTCGCTCGAACCAGATGTCTGCTAACCGCTCGCTTCTTCGAAAATCTGTAAGAAAAATGGATTTTTTTTATTTTTCTAGGAAAATTTCAGCATACGATTTGGACTTAAAATATTTTTCTACTTTTTCTTAGGCATCATCATTAAATACTGAGGCTGGACCTTCACGTTTCAGTGAACCATCTGTAGAGGCGACTCTTTTATGTGCAGTTTGTGGAGGTGCATTTTTCAATACGAGGGAGCTTAGAGCTCATCTGAAAAGTCATATGGTACGTATTATTTCACTTTTTCTGTTTAACTGTTTGAATAATATACAATGTTTAAAAAAATATGTTTTCTTTTCTTTTTTGCAGAATGTTATTCAGACTGGTGCTGGATCTAGGGAAGAACATGTGAATACAAGATCAGCTTCTTCAGAACCTCAAGTATTTTAGTTTCAAAATTTTTTAGCGTTTAAGTTGAGTTTTCAGAATTCATTTCTGGTAAAAATTTAATTCTCTCTTAAAAGTAATTAAATAAAAATTGATTAGATAAACTAAAAATAAATTTTTACTTAGTATAAAAATTAAATTCACTCTTAAAAGTAATTAAAAAAACTTGATTAGATAAACTTAAAATAAATTTTTACTTAGAATAAAAATGAAATTCTCTCTTAAAAGTAATAATAAAAGTTTTGTTTAGACAAAATAATTAAAACATGTTTTCTTTTCTTTTTTGCTATTTTTTAGAATTCTATCCAAGTAGCTTCTGGAGGTGAGCAGTTGACTGGTGAGAGTAGCTGCAGCGACACCACACCTATGCCTACCGATGATGGGATGAACGCCGATAGTTCTGATGATGATGATGTCATGGAAGAGACAACTGCAAAATCTAAGGTATATTTTTTATTTTTTGCATGGGGTGGGAAAATTTTTCCATTACTTTTCAAAAATGTATCATATAAAAATATAATTTCTTAAAGTAAAGTGAGGGTTAGTTTTTTCAAGTTAAAGTAAAGTTAGGTTTAAAATTAAACTATCAAAAAGTAAAATTGAAAGTTAAGCCTGAAAAACTTGTTAGAGGAAAAATTAAGATTAAAAAAAATTGTTAGGTAAAAAAATTATTAAGATTTAAAAAAACTTGTTAGAGGAAAAATGAAAAATAAAAGTTAGTGGAAAAACTTGTTAGATTAAAAACACTTGTTAGCGAAAAAATAATTAAGATTTTTAAAAATAAGTTAGGTAAAAAAAAATATTTAGATTTAAAAAAAACTTGTTAGAGGAAAAATAAAAAAATAAAAGTTAGTGGAAAAACTTGTTAGATTAAAAACACTTGTTAGCGAAAAAATAATTAAGATTTTAAAAAATAATTAAAATTCTAAAATAGGGTTTTTTGTCTTTTTCAGACTTGTCCTGTTTGTCAAAAAGTTTTCACTCATACGGGAACTTTCAATCGTCATGTTAGAACCCACTCTAATGAGAAGGCATTCAGTTGCGATGCATGTGGTAAAGCCTTCAAACTGAGGCAGCATCTAATGAGACACATGAAAGTGCATAAACAAGAAACAACATTTTCTTGCGATGAATGTGATAAAAATTTTAAATTTAAACATCATCTTGTCAGTCATTTAAAATCGCACGATGAATCCTTAAGTTCTTCTTTTCAATGTAAAGAATGTAATCGTATATTTTATCGAAACTGCGACTTTCAAAAGCATCTGAGACAACATGAAAATTCCACCTATGTATGTCAAATATGTCATCGGTCATTCACACGCAAGAGTGATTTTCTTAAGCATTGTCGCTTAGAGCATGCTAACCAGACCTCTCACGTACTAGAAAAGAAAAAATCTGTTTCAAGAAAACCTCGTTCTTTAAATGTATTCCATACAGTACACATTTATCCTGATGAAAATGAAATGTTTGATTTTAAAATATTTTTTGACGGTATACGGCTAAAAGTACAGAAAATTTTAGAATATGAAATTAATGAACAAGGGGCAATAAAATTTTATTTTGTTTCAAAAGCCTGTTTTAAAAGAATAAATAGGGAGACGAATGTCGAAGAGAAAATGGATACTTACTTTAGAAGTCATTGTCATGAACAGTTAACTAAATTAAATATCGAAGATAATATTCAGAAGGCATTTGCAAAAATTTTTAAATCTCTTGATGAATTTTTAGAGCGTGGATCCGGGTGGATTCTCGATCAAATTTATTTTCTTCAAATAAAAATAGCCAAATATCACCCATTAAGTGCTAGTTGCAGCTTTCCGCTACCAAAATTCTTAGAAGATAAACATGCAATAGTAAATGTGAAAAACAATGATGAAAAATGTCTTGTTTGGAGCCTTCTCGCCTATAAAAAGAACATTGATTCTAATCCACAACGAGTGTCTCACTATGAACCGTTTGAAAATGAAATCAATTTAGGAAATGTTCAATGTCCTGTACCCTTAGCCAAAATTCCTATCATTGAAAAATTAAATCATTTAAGGATCAATGTCTATGGGTATGAAGACAATGAAATAATACCGTTATATATCTCACCGAAAAATGATTCGAACATAGTTAATTTATTATTGATAACAAATGAAGCTGGTCAACATCATTATTGCTGGATCAAAAACTTTTCACGCCTGCTAAGTCATTTAACCAAACATGATGGTGAAATGTATTATTGTTTTCGATGTTTGCATCGATTTTCAAGAGAGGACTTATTGCAGTCACATGTCCAATACTGCAAAGATCATTCACCTCAAGTCATTGTCTTACCTGAAGAAGGGGAAAACATCCTACAGTTTTCAAATATTCATTTGCAACATCCCGTGGGATATATTATTTACGCGGACTTTGAAAGTCTGCTTATCCCCATTTCAACAACCATACCATCAAATCAACAATCCTACACAGAAAAATCAGCACGACATGAAGTATGCGGATATGCTTATGTAATAATTGGTCCTGATGGGCATTCTATAAAGCCTATTGATGTCTATCGTGGTGAAAATGCCATAGAACATTTTCTTGAGAAAATAATACAAGAAAAGGAAGTGTTAGCAGAAAATTTAATGAAAATAAAACCTATGTCTTTAACTTCTGAGGAGGAAAGAGCTTTTCAAGAAGCCACAGAATGCTCAATTTGTAAAAAGGCATTATTTGGTAAGAGAGTACGAGATCACAATCACATTACCGGCGCTTACAGGGGAGCTGCTCATTCTGAATGCAATCTGAAATTCAGGCAGTCGAAGAGTATTCCAGTTGTATTCCATAATCTGAAACATTACGACGGACATCATATTATGACAAAACTTGGAAAATATAAAGACCACCATATAAGTGTAATTGCAACAACGATGGAAAAATATATATCCTTTGGAATTAAAAAACCTGAGTGCCCTGTCCAACTTGTTTTCTTATATTCATTTCAGTTTCTTCCAACATCTCTAGAAAAACTTGTGAAAAACCTTGACTCTTCACAGTTTAATATTTTAAAAGAAAATTTTCCCGTTAACACATGTTTAAATTTACTAACACGCAAAGGTGTTTATCCTTATGACTATTTTGATTCACATCTAAAATTCGAAGAAACATCACTCCCTCCTCCTTCCGCATTTTATAATTCATTGACAGAAGAGCCCATTTCTGAGGATGATTATGAACATGCTCAAAAAATTTGGAACAAGTTTAATATGAAAAATCTTGGTGATTACCACGATTTGTATGTTAAGACAGACGTTTTATTACTCGCCGACGTGTATCAAAATTTCAGAGAACTTTGCCTGCATTATTATGAAATTGATTGCGTACACTTATACACATCACCAGGACTATCGTGGCAAGCTTGTTTGAAGATGACTGGAATGCAACTAGAACTTTTTACAGACATCAACATGCTGTTAATGATTGAGAGAGGTGTGAGAGGTGGAATCTCACAAATAAGTCATCGGTACGCAAAAGCTAACAATCCTTATATGAATGATTATAATCCAGACGAACCAAATAGTTATATAATGTACTGGGATGCCAATAACCTTTACGGTTGGGCTATGTCCCAGTACTTACCCTACGGCAACTTCAAATGGATCGCTACAGATAATATAACGGAAGAATGTATTTTATCCCTTCGAGATGATTCCAATATTGGTTTCATATATGAAGTGGATATGGAATATCCCTCACATCTTCATAATTTCCATAATGATTTACCTTTAGCTCCTGAAAAGTTTACAGTAACAAAAGAAATACTCTCACCATATGCTAAATCCCTTTTAGATAACAATAAATTTACTTCATCAACTAAATTAATACCTAACCTCCAAAACAAGAAAAATTATGTAGTACATTACCGAAACGTAAAATTTTTCATTCAAATGGGATTAAAAGTAACAAAAATTCATAAAGCTCTTCAATTCAATCAAGCTCCTTGGCTGAAAAAGTATATAATGTTCAATACTGAAAAACGAAAAAATGCAACTTCTTCCTTTGAAAAGGACTTCTTCAAGCTTTTAAATAACAGCGTTTACGGAAAAACAATGGAAAATTTGCGGAATCGTCGAAACATTGAATTATGTAACACTGAGAAGAGAGCGAAAAAACTAGTCGCCTGTGCAACTTTCGATGCATTTAAAGAATTCGATAATGACTTAGTAGCTGTGGAAAGATTGAAATCAAAAGTATTAATGAACCGACCGATTTACATAGGTTTTACCATCTTAGAGATATCGAAATTGTTGATGTACAACTTTCATTACAAGTACATAAAACATCATTATAATGACAGAGCTGTACTCTTATTTACAGATACAGACTCTCTCACCTACCATATCACGACAACTGACATATATGAAGACATGGGAAAAAATAAACAGCATTTCGACTTTTCTGATTATCCACAGACACATCCTCTATACTCAACGGAAAATAAAAAAATGATTGGCAAAATGAAGGATGAATTAAATGGGGAAGTTGCATTAGAATTTGCTGGCCTAAAATCTAAAATGTATTCCCTAAAATCAACTAGCAGCGAAAAAAAACGAGCAAAAGGAATATCGACACGGGTTATTAAAAATAAAGTTTCACATTTTGATTACGTAAATTGCCTTCAACAACAAGTAACTACCTATGAACAACAAACTAGAATAAATCAAGAAAATCATCATTTATTCACAATCCATCACAACAAAAAATGTCTTAGTGCATTTGATGACAAAAGATTCATCTTAGACGACGGTGTCAACTCCTTAGCTTATGGCCATTATCAAATAACTTAAAAAATGAAAATAGATAAAAAATTGAAAATAATTGAAAATAGAGAAAAAAAAATGAAGATGAACTGAAACTTGAAAGAATAGAAGAGGGGAAATTTCAAACTTAGAAGATCAAAAATGAAGACGAAAAAAAAAAAAAAAATGGGGCGTCGCACAAATGCGGCGGGTGGATGGTGGGTCCCCTAAAAAAAATAAGAAATCCTCTTTTGAGGGTTTCATAGAAAAAAAGGAACTCATCAAATGAGTTTCCAAAAATATATGTTTGCACAGTTTAAAAAAGAACTGTGCAGACATATAATAGAAAAATCACACACATTCATACCTAAAATAGAACCATCAGGCTATATTTCCATAGGTCAGTGGTTTCACGCTCCAAAACTGCTGTCTTATGGAAATATTTTTACTGCAAGGTGCCGGGTTCGAACCCCAGTCAGACCACTCTATTTCTTTCATACTATATTCACATTCTTAAATTCAATCGATTCCTTTTTTTATTTCTCAATTTTTTTAAATTTTTAATTAATTTCTTAATTAATTTTCTAATTAATTTCTTAATTAACTCCCTAATTAATTTTCTAATGACTCACAAACAATATCGTGCTTTTTTCATTCTACCGAAAACATCTCTTTAAAACCATCGTCACCTTTTACAAAAAATCACTCATTAATTTTTTTAATTAAATTTCCTCATTAACACCCTCATCATCTTTTACGATTAAGTTAGAGGATGTCTCAAGATCAACCCCAAGTCATCTAGGCCCTCAGGGGGTGGTGTGGCACCCGCACGACTTGCCGGTGCACCGGTGCACCATTCTTGCACAGGTGTTTCAGAACTGTCATTTTCCCCCTACTGGTACGTATATTAATTTTAATTTATTGACTATTTTATTATGTGTGCAAATTAAATAGTTTTTTCTTTTTCTTTTTCTTTTCTTTTTTTTTTTTTTTTTTTACATATGATATAAGGTGTGCCCAAATAAAAAGGAGACCTTAGCTGTAGCGGCGTTATATTAAATCCCAGTGAGTTAATGTGTTGGCCGATATATGGCATGGTGGTATTGCTACATGCATATGCGCAGTTAATGGCTTCACATCAATATCCTCATTGTTGGAGAGCCATTTCCGTAGTTTGTTGCATGTTGGATTCCTCCAGATCAGCACAAAAAGATCGGATGTGGATGAGCTCATACGGCAGAATCGCCGGATCACCACACGTGAAATTGCTTTTGAACTGTCGATAAACAAAGGAACTGCGTATCACATAATCCACAAAAAGCTTGGTTATGGTAAAGTTTGTGCACAATGCGTGCCCAAGCACCTGTCAGAGAATCAGAAGACGGAGAGAATGGATGTTTGCCTGACCCATCTGTTGAGCCATCCACTCCCTTCCTACGCACTGGGATCAATGTATCAAATGGCAATTATTTATAGCTGTACTATACCACATGAACTGTAATTATAATATTGCTATTAAAATTTCTTCACATATAACTTTAGTCTCCTTTTCATTTGGACGTACCTTTTGTGCTAATCTGGAGGAATGCATCATGCAACGAACTGCGGAAATGACTCTCCAGCAATGAGGATATTGATGCGAAGCCGTTAACTGCGCATGTGCATGTAGCAATCATGCCATATATCGGCCAACAAATTAACTCACTGGAATTTGATATAACGCCACTATAGCTAAGGTCTCCTTTTCATTTGGGCACACCTTATACTATATGTATACTTTTAACAGTGTAAACAATCACTTGAATAATTAATACTAATTGTTTTCCGACCTACTTGGAAAGCTTCTTAAGCTGATTTCACTATATATATATATATATATATATATATATATATACACAAAGGGAAAAACGTCCTGACATATTCGAAGTGAAATGATGATGACTCGAAAAGTGACTTAAACTGTCTTGTCGTACTAAAATTAAATTTTCATTCTTAGATGAATTTATTATACCAAGATAAATTTGTCTGGTACGAAAATCATCACATCATTATGCAATAGTCGTTGTGTTTGAAGTGAAATATTGTTACTAAAAAGTAGTAAAATTATATTCAACAATAACATATTTTAATAAAAACTTTTTATTTTTTTAACCTTACATTAATCAGCTTTGTAGGTTTTTTTTTTTTTTTTTTTTTTTTTTTTTTCCCATACAAATGTAACATTTTATCTCTGATAACATAAGCTTTAAAATGTATTTCGATAAACTTTCCAATATTAATATTCCTCATTGAATTCTAATCAATAGTTAATATGCACCAAGGATCTATTATATTGTTACTTTAATAACAAATATCATATATAGCGAGTAAACATTACAAAATTTCACAGACATAAATTATACATGCTGCCTTCTGGCAAAACAATACAGTACCTTTACTTAACGTATCAGTGAATATGATGCATTTCGTGTTATTATATTGTTAAGTACACCCTTTTAAGAATATACTATATGCACAATATTAATGTTACAAAATACCTAATTCAACAAATTTGAAACCATTAAAATATGTGTATAGATGTCTGTATAAATAATTTTTGCTGTATCAGGCATCAGAAACAAATAAAAACATATTTATCTTCTAAATTTTTAGATTTGATCTTTATATTATATTCTATATACAGTCGGTAACAAAAGTATCTGAACACTAGCAAAAATTCCAATATAAAAAAAAGTACGCTTAATACAGTTTTGCTAAATAAATCCTTGTCGAATCCTATTCTTAGACTGACTAAAAACAGGATTCGACATGGATTTATTTAACAAATTAGTATTAAGTGTACTTTATATATATAGGAATTTTTGCCAGTGTTCGGACACTTTTGTTACCGACTGTACGACCATTCCATGGCATGACACACCCTTTTCAAAATTTAAAAGATGGAATAAAAAAATTATTTTACTATCGCTTTAGCAACAACAAACCAATTTTATTATTCATTTTTCTAAAATTAATTTTTAAAATTTTATGACTAGTATGACATTTCATGGACTGATCAATATATGGGATTTTCCATGGTAATTTACGTTATATTTGAACAAACAATTTTCCTACAGCCTCTCAGTATAAAAAAAATATTATTAAACAGGTTTAATATTAAAGTCATTTCTTACAATATAAGCAAAAGCAAAAAATTAAAAAAAAAATATTTTGACATGTATTAATTTTAAAAAATTTAACAACCGAAAATTATGTCGTAAATCACGTCACACAAAAGAAATGGAAAGTTACCAAGTTATTACTTTCTCTTACACACATATATATGGTAGAAAAAATATTGTTCTGGCGTGAAATTCTCAAAAATGAATTTTTGTTATATTTATACATTTTTAGGTCCCTTGAATTCGAAAATCCTGCTTTTAGCGATTGGTCTGTGTGTGTGTGTCTCTGTGTGTGTCTATCTTTGTGTGTGTGTGTTAACAGAATACCTCAAGAAAAAATAGCAGCAAGAAGTGCAAACTCAGTATTCTAAATCTTATCATATAGGAATGCTATATTAAACTTTTTGTGAAATTCAAGCAAATGGTTCATGTACAGGGCCATCCAAGAGAATTCAAATACAATACGTGTGTGAGTGAAATTTCTGCTAAATACAGTGTAACTTCTATAATAAACTAGAATGAACATATTTTTAATTTAAATTTAATTATTTATGAAAATGAACTTTAGCATAAATTCATCAAAATCGTCGCTAGTTCGTTTATTTGTTGAAGAGAATGTGTTTCTTTTATGTAGTGCTAATTTTAAATGAATTGTGTGGTGTATATTTAATTTAATGAATGTATACACTGTATACATTCATTAATGGGCGCGAAATTTCCGCTCGCCAGCTCGCCATTGGCGAGTGGAATTTTTACTGTGGCGAGTGAAAATTTGGTCTAGTTAGAATTCTTACAGGATACGGTGACAGAAAACATTCTTTTTATAGATTTAAATATGCAAAATCTTGCCATCTTATAAACTCATATTTAACCTCTCCTTTTTAGATTCTCGGAGGGCCGAGTCTGTCTGCGCGCAGCCCGAGACTGTCCCAGACTAGGAAAGAAAAATTGCTACATAAAAGTTTTGATCTCTTCAGCAGTTTCATTTCTCCCACTGATATTTCTCCAAGCAGAGTGAGAATAGACGAGCAGAAAGCCTCTTTGCCCGTCGCCCACTATCCGAGAGAAGAGACATGCGAAAGTTTGCCTATCTGATATTGTCACATAAAATTGAGCACCCGAGCCCTTTTCACGATACTACCTATGTTTATTTTGTTGAATAATGATCAAAAAACAGTTCATATTTTCCAGTTTTTTACTGAAACACCAATGATGTGCGTTTGTAATGATTTGTAAGCAACGATTTTATCGAAAAAGTTATTCCGAAATGGCTATTTCAAATGACAACAATGAACAAGTTGTACACATCGACATTCCGTCTGATTACAAAAATAAAATGGACGAAAAAGGCATTTTTAATATAAAAAGTTAAGTAAATAAATAGATAAATAAGGAAGCTTAATCTTTGATATTGCATGACAAAGAATTTTTTTTTCTTCTTTTTTCTTTAATGGCTCTTTGTATTTGTGTTATTAGATATTTTAATCTTTTTCAAATCTCAAATACAATACATTTAATTATAATGATTTTTAATTATAGATGATTATGAAGCATGATGATATACGACTCACATTTAATATATATAATTTTAGACATATTTGTAAAAGCCTTTCAAATAGTTAGAAAAAAATAAAAAACCCAAAATGCGTTAAAAAAAAAAAAATACATAAATAAATAAAAATGGCAACCCTATTTTGTGGCGAGTAAAACTTTTTTTTTGGCGAGTGTAATTTGTGTTGAAATTTCGGGCCCTGTATACAGGTTTGCACAAAATTGAGCAAATTCATTCTTCTTTACTGAATGTAATGGAAGTGCTTTATTAAATCTTAAAAAGTTCAGAAAAACTGCTGCGAAATGATAATTACTTTCTTATTCTCTGCAGTAAGCAAAGTATAAGTTTAGATTCTAAATTTCAACGCTGATTTTTTTTTTCTTTTGCTAAATACTTCAAATGTATTACCTTTTTTCTTATGCCAATTTAAATCGTTTAATATCGATTCACATGATATTTCTTAAATAATTACATTATATTTACATTAAATATCTATATATCATAGTACTAAATCCAAATCTTGTTAGCCCTACATAACACAAACGATCTGTTTATTTTAATCATATTTCTTTCTTTCTTTTTCTTTTATCTGTTTTTACTTTCTATTTTATTCATTTAAAATTACAAATAAAATTTTATTTTATTTTTCTCAGTACATTGTTGCAGATGTAACATCATATTTTCTGTTAAATTAAACATGTTTACTTCCTTTTACCCATAAGGTACAGGAAGTATTGTTTTTAGGTCAAATTTACGAAAGTGAGTTTTTGTTATATTTACACGTTTTAAAGTACCCTGAATCTGAAAATAATGTTTTTAGCTGATAGTCTGTATGTGTCTCTGTCTGTTAACTCCATATCTCAAGAACAAATAGTATCAGAAATTTCAAACTTGGTATTCTAAATGTGTGTTATATAGGGATGCTACACTAAGCTTTTCGTTGAGATGAAGCCAATGGTTCGTTCTCCAGACTTTATCTAGAGTATTAAATTTCAGAGTAAGAGAAAGTCTTGTGAGTGATACACCAGATTATTTTTAATTTATTTAATCGTTTCAAAATATGGATACAATTATTTTTTATTTATTTTAGCGCATTGTTTTAGCAACTATAACATTAGTTTCGAGTGTGACTCCCAGAAAGAAAAAAAAAAAGACTTTTATTATTAAGAAGATAATTTTATATTTGTGCACATGAATTATGTAACTTTATAGTTAAAAACTTAAATAAATAAAGGAAGAAGAACAAAAGAAAAAACCTTTAACGCTTAGTGTTATTTGTAACAGATATTCCATTATTATCATTATTGTTTTTATTTTGCGTTTGAAACATTTTTTTTTTCTCGTGTCTCACATGGCTAGTACTTCAGACTTAAATAACATTATCTAACTCCCTGAAATTCTATCGCAACAGATCACGACTTTCCGAAAAATAAATAAACAAAAGTTCGGTACTTTGATTTCATTTTCAGTATACATCAAATGAAACCTTGCCTTAAAAACATTTCCGACAGAAAAGTGTCTCATTCGCTATGTTTTTTTTTTTTTTTTTCGGAAAAAACCGTTTCCAGGAAACGTTTAGATAATGCAGTAAAGGACGAAAAAAGAAATTCTGGAAATAAGATTTTACTAAAATATTTTCTTTTATAGACAAGCTTAACAGGTATTAAATAAACCTCTTTCTTTGCACTTACTATTTCTGCCATTAAGTTTGCCATTAATTTTTTGTTTGTAAATGTAAATTTTTAAAATGGTAATTAGTTACTGTTAGCTTAAAAAATTTGCTTTTTTTTTTCAACAGATTTAATAATGAAAGTGAAATTATCTTTAGAAAAAAGAATTCTGTATCTTATAAAGACTTGTGAGCATTATTAGAATAACTTTTAATTTGTAATCTTTTTTTTTTTTTTTTTTTTTTTTTTAATATTATTATTTATTTATTTTTAATGCATACAATATCTCAAGAAAAAATAATTTCAATTGTTGCTTTCTCTTATCCATATAATGGTAGATGGATTCAATTTTTGAATTTAAAGTTTTGCTGTATTTACACTTTTTAGGGTTCCCTGAATCAGGTTTTTAGGGATTAGTCTTTGTATCTGTTATCAGCATATTTCAAGAACAAATAGTAGCAGAAAGTCCAAACTCTGTTTTCTAAATCTGTATCATATAGGAATACTACACTAAACTTTTCGTTAAAATCAAAGGAATGATTCCTGTGCAAGGACATCCAAGAAAAGCATTATGTCTAACTTCCAAATTTCTGGTAGGTATAATTTCACAACTTTAAACTGCACTAAATAAAATGAAATAAATATTTATTTTTTATTTGCATAAAACCACGCTTATTATTGGATATGATAAGAAAATCACTTATTGTAATGTGTTTCTCTAATCTGTTTTTAAAGAATGAAAGATAAATTATATGAACGAGCAAAATTATTTTTCTTGAATTACTGCATACATTAAAAAAAATAAAAATAAGAAAAATAAATAAAATAAATGAATATTCCCGATTAGTCTAACAATTTTCACGCTTTTGTATCTGATTAAAGGTGTGAGAAAAGTGTTCGAAATACTTTTAGAACTAGAAAAAAAAGTAAATTAATTAAAATATATATTTTAACATATTATATTTCAATTTTAAAAATTCTTAAAAAATAAAAACTAATAATGAAAATAATTATATACTGATATCTAAATCACAAATTTCCTGACATTGTGATTTATTATACTTTGGTCAAAGTAAACGCAGTCTTAAATTCCGTTTAAAAGAACACATTAGTTACGTCTGTAAACAAGAAACCAACAAATCTGCCATTTCTAAGCCTTGCTGAGAAAAAAACCATAATTTTAAATTTGATTCTGGTAAAATAATTTGAAGGCCTAAATCCACTCAAGAACTTGATTTCTTTGAATCTTTTAATTTATAAAAATCTTAAAATTATTGTTAATTGGGATTTCGCTGTACTTCATTTGTCTCACTGTTGTAAATTTTACACTCAATTCCCATTTTCTTAATTTTTTCTACATTTTTCACATTTACAGTTTTCAATTTTCTATTGGCTAATCCACAAACATTCCACGTAATTCTATTGGTTGATCAGAATTTGATTCCTTTCTTATATATACAAGCACTTTACCCTCATTTCTTCATACACTGAAGACAGTATGCTGAATTTTACCGAAATAGCTGTCTGCTTTTCATTTTTTTCTCTTTGGCGTTCAAGACGTTGAAAATTTCCTTGGCTTTAATAACCCAGTGTCAAGCCTCCTTTTAACATAATGTATTGTATGCCTAATACGGATGCTACTGCGGCAGTCATCTTGAATGCACAACAGTTAACTTAAATTGCTCTGCATGCTAATACGTCGTATCGAACTCTATTTATATCATTCCTCCAAGAACAGACCAGATGCAAGTGAGGTTGATTGTTGGAAATTCTCCTTGAGAAACAGTATATTTGCCCTTTCTGTTATTCCAAATAGCTTCATCAATCACAGCTTGCGTTTGGCACATTCTGTTTGGAAATTTTCCTGCCCAGAATATGCACAGGACGAAATGCTTTGTTGAAACAACCAAATTTTTGTTGAAGCTAATTCAACAAAATATTTGGTTGATTTAAAAAATTGCTTTGTTGTTTCAGCAAAATGTTTTAATACAATAACACAAGAATTTGATAAATCAACCAAATTTTTTGTTGATAAAGCCTCAAAAATATTTTGTTATCTCAACAAAATATTTTTTCTATCTCCATACTTTTGCCTGTATGCATAATTTTCCTTTACTAGATCAATGTAATACTTACTTAGGCACTGAATATTTTTCTATGCAGTTATTATAGCATGCAACTTTCGCTTCATGCTTGAAAGTATTTTTAAATATACTAACTACTGAAATAAAATGTACTGTTTAATATTTATAGTATTATTGTGACTTTAAATATTATGCGCATGTTACAATGTGAGACATAGGAATTATTTAAATAATTACTACCATAAATAAGATTAAGTTTAAATCACTGATACAGTTTTTATCTAAAAACAGTGTATAACGTAATAACTATTTTAAAAATTAGAATTATGGTCTTATGTATCAGAATATTCGAATTTCGTTGGGATGATTGATAGTTAATTCAAAATTTTTAAGTGTATTTTTAAAGGAAATGTATGTGGATATTTTAAAATATATGAAATTATTTTAAAGGTATATCGTAATGATTGGGCTATATTAAATATATATATAATACGCAGACAAGCACTTTTTTCTGAGGAGGGGAGGAACTTTTCAAAGGTCGCTACGAAAACTAAGCCTATATACATGTATATAAATTGAAGAATTTTATTTCGTTATAAAATTTAGCAATTAATAGATACATGATAATACCAACAACATACACATAAAAGTGATTGTAATTTAATTTAAATGTTAGCACTTATTTTTTTCTAATTTATTTACAGTATAAATTAATAGATAAATCCATTTTAAACTACCTACGCTAAAGTGAACATATAGAACCATAACACTAAGACTAACAAGGAGAAATTTATGTGAAATTCTTGAAAGTTATCATACGTAAATCAATAAATTTATTTAAAAAAAAAAAAAAAAAAAAAAAAAAATGAAAAAAGATAACTGAAAATGAGAATTTGATTAAGAAATGCTCAAAAATCGAAGTATTTGCTCTTCAGGAAACATGTACTTCTAAGAGCAGAGAAATCGCAAAATTACGGAAAACTGTATAGCTAATTCAAGGCAAATATACAGCTCATGTTTCTATCTTGCGACAAAATCAAATTTAAAGAGGAATGAAATAAATTATTAAACAAAACTTCAATGAATCAAGATAAAAATAAATAAAAATAAAAATAAAAAATAAGAATTAACCACATGTCATGCGACTAAAAACTTAGAGAGTAATAATAAACAAGTTGCCATTAGAACAATTCTAATAATAAAAATAATAGGAAGACTAGTAACGATTAATCTACAAAGGTTTTACAAATGAGCAATTTCATTAATAATTAAATTCACTATATTAATGTATTTTTAATTTAATGATTCATAAAACTTTAAAACTTACATGAATTGGAGTTTAATAACAACTTTCATAAACTTATAGTCTAGTTTCCGTTTTAATTTACTACGTAAGAGATATCTGCTTGCGCCATCTAGCGTGAAAAAAGAAATAAACAGTTTAATTCAAAATAAGAAAGTTATGAAAAAACAGGCTTAATTTATTATTATTTTATTCATTTTTGTGGGACAAGATTTTTTTTTATTTGCTTAATTAAAACCTAAGATAATAAATTTTATTTTTATTTTTGTTAATAGCAATAAATGGTACGATTTAAAATTAATTAGTCACAATCAATAATCCCAAAATGCTCACACTTTTTTTTTTTTTTTTTTTTGTAATTTATATTTATTTATATTTAAATTATTTTATTATTATTATTTATTTATATTATTAATATTTATTAATAAAAATGGAATTGGATAATTTGTACAATTTAAACTTCTGATTCCACCAAAAGCGTTTATGTATGGAATTAAAGCTAACGTGTGAAGAGTTACTCATTCATAATATCAAACAAATAATGAAGAAGTGTACTGTAATAGCAATAATCCTTTCCGATTTTTTTATATATAATATTTAATTCATCTACCCTCCCAAACCAGCCAGCCAAACAACACCACTCAACCTCCTTAATCAAACATCTGCCCTCCCATCCTCCTTTTTTTTATATAATTTTTTTAAGTAATACATAAAACATGTACAGTTTTTTTTTTTTTTTTTTTTTTTAACAATGTTATACAGAGACGCTTAATGATATATTATTGAAAAAATTTTCTTTTGATAACCATTTGTGTATCAGCTTTAATGATTTGGTTGATATTTTTTGTTTTTATACTTAGATGAACAAAGATTATATATACGAAAGAGGTGATTGAGAATTATATTTCTGTACACAGATATATGAAGACAAGAATTAAAATGCGTAAATAAATTAACTTTAAAAAAAAAATCTTGTCTTTTGTCATAAAGATCATCAAATATTTTACTTCTTTTAAGTTTAAGTTTTAAATCTAAAACACTAATGTAGTTACTGTTAAGAAGATTATGAGTTAAAGTTTGGTGAGATGGATATTCTAATTTCAATGAAGTAGGTGAATAATTATTAACATAAAAAATTATAATATATATATATATATGTGGGAAGTTCCGTGCACAGCCTACAGATGGCGCTGCCTCGGATGCGTATCATTGAACGAGATGACAAACGGAGGAGTAGAGATCTGGCTGCAGTGGAGATCGGTTGGGACCGTCAGCGCGAAGGCTGACAGGCCCATTTTTTGCTAATTAGAGCTTGTTGTGCTCTTGATAAGTGTGTAGAGCCATGGAGGGCTCATTACTTCATTTTAACTATTTGATAGCACTCTGTTTTTGTGAATATAGCACGAGTAGGTGCTAAAATGTTGTCTTGTTACGGATATACTGTTCAAGAGAGTTTATTATGTGCTAAGCCTCGAAACCAGCTGTTGCTTAATTATACAAATTCTGCTATAATCATTTATTTCTTTGTGTATCTTGTGTTGTATATGTTTCGTAATAAACGTGTAGTCATCTAAGTCGCAACTCATCAATGCCCCACCCCTAGACACCCAGCCAAAGATTCTACAAGTGGGGACTCTGCCGCGATATTACCACCAACAAGTTATAAAAGGTAACTGTTATTGTTATATATTTATCATTCTATTTGATAATTAATGATTAATGCATAAATTGAGAAAAAGGAATTTAATACAGTTTTGAATTAGAAATTAATGGTGAAATATTTTTTTAAAACACTTTTGGTTTCACTGTGTGATGAAATTAAATAAATACATTACTTGAGAAGAATGAATAGAAATAAGAATTATGATTGAAAAAATATTCTGAGTAATCTTTTATAATTTTGCTTATTACTGTTTGCAATAATATTTTAACAATATTATAACAATATTATTTTAAAACGAAAGTGATGACAATTATTAAATAGAGAACAATAATGATAATGGTGATATTATATGAAATATGTGTAATAATTAAGAAATATATAAGATGATCTAAGTATTCTGTTGTATATTACAAATTGTTCTGGATGTGGTTATTTAAAAATCATGATAATTTTGATTTGAGAACAAAAACCATAGAATCATTTTTTGAGAAAATTGTTCTCATATTATTTTGTTTCTATTTAAGTATGATATTAATTTGGTAGAAGTATTGAAATATTTTTTGGTATAAATAATTATTTAGAGTTATAATGGCCCAAAACGTGTTACAAGGTATTAGAAAAGCAGATTTAAGAACAATTGCTGAAGAATTAGGCCTAACTGTTCCGGCGGAAGCTAAGGTACTTGAAATCAAAACTTTGATTGAGAGTTCTGATATTTATAAAAATGATTTAGAATTTGTTAGAGGTGTTATTAAAATGTTAGTAGAAGAACAAAAGTTGAAATCTGTAGAAGAACAAACCAAAATTGAGATAGAAAGAATTAAATTATCCCAGTTAGAAAAAGAAATAGAGTTACAGAATTTAAAGTTACAGGCTGCAGCAAATAATTCTAGTAATAATGTTGAGCAATCAAATTCAGAAACTACTTCACAATCATTAGAAAATTTAATTAGAAGTATTCGAACATTAACCATTTCAGTACCTGAGAAACCGGAAGCTTTGCACTTATTTTTTCAATCCCTTGAAAAAGCATTCGTTTCTAAAAATGTACCCCCTAAATTTAAATCGGAAATATTGATTAATTTATTGGGAGATAAATGTAATCAGGTTCTTGCGTACGTAACCACCGAAGAAATTAACGATTATGAAAAAGTTAAGGAATTAATTTTAAGACAATTTCAACCAACGCCGCGTGAATGTTTAAGTAATTTTAAAAATGCGTTGCGTAATCCGTCAGAATCTCATGTCCTGTTCGCTTCACGTCTAAGCGCTTCTTTTGATTACTATTGTAGATTGAGAGGGGTTAACGACGTTAAACAATTGTGTGATCTTATAGTTTCTGATAAATTATATGAAACGTTGGATTCTAGAACTAAGGAACATATTAGTGTTCGAGAAGGTCAAAATTGGGTTAAACCCAACGAATTAGGTCGGGAGTGTGATTTATTCTACTCTTCTAGAGGGAAATCGTTAATTGAAACTAATAATAATACGCGAAACGAAAGTTCAGAGAATAAGCGGTTTGTAAACAAAACTCCTTTTAGAAAGACACATTATAATAATAAAGATCCAATAGTACGTAATTCGGTATCTAATCAAACTCACGAAAAACATGAAAGAATGTGTTATATTTGTGGTGCAAAAGGGAAAACATTTCATTTCGCTAGAGTGTGTCCTAAACGTATTTCAGAGAAAAAAGAATTCCGTGAAAATCTTCCAACGAATTCAGTAGTTCAATCCGAAACAAGTCCGATTAACCTAATTGTTAATGAGCTCGAATATGTTGATATTTTAGTGGATGATATTCCACTTAAAGGGTTCAAAGATTCGGGTTCTTCGATTCTAATTGTAAATAAAAATAGCATTCCACAGACTAAAAATGTTATTTCTTCAACCACTCTAGTTAGCTGCTTTAATGAAAAGAAAGATGCAAATCTGACTGAATTTAAAATATCTTTACCTAATCATGATTCAATAAACATAATCGGTGCTTTATGCAACAATTTGACATGCGACGTAATTCTGCCTAATAATATCTTTCATATTTTGAAACAACAAAATAAAGAGGAAACACATGTTTCGAATTCCAGCGACGTAGTAGGGGGGAAAGAAAATTTTTTGAGTTCGGGGGAAAACAATTTCGATGAAGCAAATGAGTGTTCTTTTTCTGTATTCGATCGAAAGGAAAATGAAATAGATTCTTTTTTTTCAAATATGTGCAATTTTTCAGAAGAAGAAAAATTCGATGTCAGTTATATTTTAGATAAGTCGTTAAAAGAGAGATTAAGCGAATTAATAAAAAGTTATAAGCCAGTTAAAACAAAAAGTACTGATTTAAAAATGTCCATTATTTTATCTGATGATATACCAGTGTGTTCACGCTCTCGCAGATTATCATTTGTAGAGAAATCAGAGGTGGACAGACAAATTGACCAGTGGTTAAAGGATGGTATAATTAGAGAAAGTACATCAAATTATGCTTCGCCAATAGTGGTGTGTAGGAAAAAAGATGGAGGAATAAGGTTATGCTGTGATTATCGTGCTTTAAATAAGAAAATAATTAAAGATAAATACCCGTTGCCAAATATTGAAGATTTATTTGATAGATTAGGGGAGGGTAAAGTTTTTTCGACACTAGATTTAAAGAATGCGTTTTTACAAGTTGATGTAGAGGAAAAAAGTAGGAAATATACAGCTTTTGTGACCGATAATGCCCAGTATGAGTTTCTAAAAGTTCCCTATGGATTATGTAATAGTCCCTTAGTATTTCAAAGATACGTAAATTATGTGTTTAAAGACCTATTAAAAGATGGTACTGTAATTATTTATTTAGATGATATAATTATTCAATCTAAAGATGAGAATGAAGGGTTAGATAAATTAAAACGTGTGTTAGAAACGGCATCAAAATTTGGTCTAGAGTTAAATTTAAAGAAATGTCAGTTTTTGAAACGTAAGATCGATTTCTTAGGTCACATAATCGAGAATGGCACGATTAAACCCTCAGTAGAAAAAACTCTTGCAGTACAAAATTTCCCAGAACCCCGTAATGCTAGGGAAGTGCAGAGTTTCTTAGGTTTAACGGGTTACTTTAGAAAATTTATTCGTTCATATGCCAACATAGCAAGGCCACTCAGTGACTTATTACGTGCTTCCACTCCATTTAAATTCGAGCAAGAACAGAAATTAGCTTTTCAAAAGCTGAAAGACATTTTATCTAATACGCCTGTCTTACATCTTTTTAAACAAGGCTATAAGTTAGAAGTTCATACAGATGCATCTAAATTAGGATTCGGTGCAATCCTATTACAACAAGATGACGATGGACAGTACTATCCAATCCATTATATGAGTAAAAATACCTCTGTACAAGAAGAAAAATACTGTAGTTATGAGTTAGAAGTGTTAGCGATAGTAGAAGCCCTTAAAAAATTTAGGAACTATTTATTAGGTAGTAAATTTAAAATTTATACTGACTGTCAAGCGTTCACTAAAACTTTAGATAAACGTGAATTGACACCTAAGGTAGCCAGGTGGTCTTTCCTGTTACAGGAATTCGACTACGAAGTAGAACATCGACCTGGTAAACAAATGCAGCATGTTGACGCGCTTAGCAGACACCCTGTAATGACTGTAACAACTGATACCCTTACTCATCGTATTGCTACTGCTCAAGAAAATGATGAGTTTATCAATACGATGAAATCTCTTTTAAAACAAAACCAAAATGACGAATATGTGTTAAAAAATAATGTTTTATATAAAGTGTTAAATGATAGGGATGTACTAATTGTCCCAGAGATCATGCAACTTGAGGTCGTAAAGAAATGTCATGCCTTAGGACATTTTTCGGCTAACAAAACTGAAGAGTTAGTAAAAAGAGATTACTATTTTTCTAATATGAAAAAATGCGTAGATAACGTTGTAAAAAGTTGTGTAGAATGTATTCTCATAAATAAGAAACAGGGAAAAGGAGAAGGTTTTTTGAACCCTATCCCTAAAGGCGATATACCATTATCCACGTATCACATCGATTTTGTGGGTCCATTACCGACCACCAACAAAAACTACAATCACATTTTTACAGTCATCGATGGATTTAGTAAATTTTCGTGGCTATACCCGGTTAAATCCACTTCTTCAGCAGACGCCTTGCAAAAATTAAAACAGCAAGCTGCTATTTTTGGTAACCCCGCAAGAATAATATCTGATCGTGGACCTGCGTTCATATCTAAGGAATTTGCAGATTACTGTAAATCAGAGGGAATCGAACATGACACCATCACAACCGGAATCCCAAGAGGGAATGGTCAAATTGAGAGACTTCATCGAACAATCATTCCTGTATTATCCAAGTTATGTATAAATGACCCTAACAAGTGGTACAAGTTTGTTGAGGCTGTTCAGAGAACTATTAATTCCACCACATCGAGAAGTACCAAAAGAACTCCTTTTGAACTACTCACTGGAGTAACAATGAGAAAGAAAGAAGATAAGAGAATACTAGAACTTCTCGAAGAGGAAAGGATAAATTCCATGCTTGATAATCTTAACACCATTCGTGAAGAAGCAAGAAAAAACATTCTTAAGATTCAAGAAGAAAATCGCCGATGTTACAACAAGAAGAGAAAGAAAGCCCATGTATATAAAATTAATGATCTAGTTGCCATCCAGCGAACTCAGTTTGGAACCGGCATGAAACTAAGACCAAAATTCTTAGGTCCTTATAAAGTTGTGCGAGTAAAGTCCAGAGACAGATATGAAGTCGAGAAGATAGGTGATCACGAAGGACCTATACATACTAGTACTTCTGCAGACCATATGAAATTATGGTCCACAAACTAAATAGACTGAACTAAATGGACTGATAAACTTTACAGAAAAAGTTAACTGTGAATTTTTATGTACATAATTTTTTTTTAATGTCTGTTTCTCTTTTTTTTTTTTTTTTTCTTTTAATTGTATTTTGCAGATATCCTTTAGTATCCCAGGTTGGTTTACGGTGAGGTCACCGCAACATCAGAATGGCAGAGCGTTGTGGGAAGTTCCGTACACAGCCTACAGATGGCGCTGCCTCGGATGCGTATCATTGAACGAGATGACAAACGGAGGAGTAGAGATCTGGCTGCAGTGGAGATCGGTTGGGACCGTCAGCGCGAAGGCTGACAGGCCCATTTTCTGCTAATTAGAGCTTGTTGTGCTCTTGATAAGTGTGTAGAGCCATGGAGGGCTCATTACTTCATTTTAACTATTTGATAGCACTCTGTTTTTGTGAATATAGCACGAGTAGGTGCTAAAATGTTGTCTTGTTACGGATATACTGTTCAAGAGAGTTTATTATGTGCTAAGCCTCGAAACCAGCTGTTGCTTAATTATACAAATTCTGCTATAATCATTTATTTCTTTGTGTATCTTGTGTTGTATATGTTTCGTAATAAACGTGTAGTCACCTAAGTCGCAACTCATCAATGCCCCACCCCTAGACACCCAGCCAAAGACTCTACATATATATATTGATAACAATAAGAGTGAGAACAAAAATTAAACAGATGAATAATTCGCTACAACAACACACAAAATCCAATTTGGTAACTAGTTAACTTAATTAATTTTATTTAATAATTTGACCAGAGTTGTTTAATTTATATTTGAAAAAGAAGTATACTCACTTTAAAATAATTCCAATAAGAATAAAAACATATAGAAACATAACAATAAGAAGCTTTTTAATGATTGTACTCAAAAGTTTTCTTTCCGAACTGACAATATAAAAATGAAAATAAAAAAAATAAAAAAAAAGAGAGAGAAGCTGAATTTATGGAACAGAATACAAATAATTAAATAAATAATAAAATAAATTATATATATATATATATATATATATATATATATATATATATTGTGACATCGTCAAGGTTCTTCTTTTGTACTCGACTGTCAGTTTGAGGTCCGAGGAGCCTCTCTGTCAGCAGGATCATGAAAGCGGACATTCCGTGCATCCTTTCACACTCTCAGATGCTCAGACACCGAAATTTCACGGTCCACTGTGAAGTTTCCGCTTTGCGCCCCCAGGCGGAGGTTGTACCGAGACAAAGTGACGCCAAGCAAGCACCAATGAACTATTAAACTAGGTGTGAACTTATGTATCTCACGTGACCAAAACCTTTCTGATTTGTAGTCATCTTGTGGGAAAATAGTCTCCCCCCCCCCTTTTTTTGAATCTCATCAAAATGTTTGCAGGACTGAAAAATCAGAAAAAACTCTAGGGACTTGGATTATGCACAGTGTAGAGAGAAGTCGTTTTCCTGAACTTCTCTGTAATTTTTACACATGCTAGGAATCGCATATGTATGTGATGCATGTTTTTCTGATTGTCCTGTATGAACAGGATGTTAAATATATATATATATATATATATATATATTGTACCATTTCTTCTTATTATTAAAAATTTGTTATGTTACTTAACAAGAGTATTTTGTTTTTAGTTTCACTAAAATAATAAGTTTGAATGTTAATTAAAGTTGTAATTCATGTGATGCCTTCTATGTTACTGAATCTGTCACAATATGTTCAAATTAAAGCATGTGATCAAATCCATCCGTGGATATATAAGTGCGTACATATGTATCGTACGATTTTTTTTTCTTTTTTTAGAGGATGATCGTTTGATCTCATGCCTTATTACAGAAACAAACCTATTAATTAAATATGTTTTTATGCTAATGATATTTTGTATAATTCGAATATTTTATATTGTAATACGCTTATCACAATTACATTTTTATATGTTATCCAAAGAATAAACTTTCTTGGCAGTCTTTTAAATGTAGCGCAAAATATGTACATTAATATGCCTTTCTTTTTGTGATTTTAGATGATAATAATCAAATAATTCAATAGGTTCTTATACTTTACTTGTATTAAACTCTTTAATAATGACAAATGAGATTTAAATTACTTCGCATTAGTTTTAACCATATGATTACCACAGATTAATCATATATACTGTTAATAGAATTTAATACCATTTGCTAAAATTAAAATTGATCGAAAAAGTACCGAGGTGATTAAAGAAATTGATCTTAAAAACTCTTTCTTAACTTAACTTACGACTTTTTTTTTTTTTTTTTAAGTTTTTCTCAAAAAAAAATAAAAGAGTCTTCTTTCCTTAGATTATTTAAAAAAAAAAAAAAAAAAAAAAAAAACTTTCTCATTTGGCACAGGAAAAAATTCTTTAAAAGAAACCAAATTAAATGCTAAAGGAAGAAATCTTTCACTTTAAATTGCAAAGTTTCTTAAACAAGAGTATTTAAACACCTGAAACTGCCTTTTATTTTTATTCTACGAAATAAAATGGTTTTAATGATGGTAAAAATACTTTTCCAATGTCATTCGTCCGGTAAAGTGTTTGTTCATTAAAATTTTGCATTTAATTTAAAATGCGGCTTTTGTGTAAGGAAAATTGTATATCCTCCTATATTTTTTACAAAAGTGCATCCTTATTTGCTGACATATTGACATGAGATATTTTCGTGCTCTATCCTGTTGATAAACATGAAAAAAAAAATGTAACCTGTGTAATTAATTAAATTCCAAAAGTATCATAAATTCAGGCATGTTATATTAGGAAATCTGTATTAGAGAAAATAGAAACAAAATATTTTTCCTCCAGCTTATATAATAGATAAAAAATTAATTTACTTTTAATTCACATACATATATTATACGTACGTTAATTAGCTAACACTTTATAATGATTATAAAATTATGTTCGCTGAAATGATGTAGGTCACATCTGAGAAGGTGCGTTTAAGATCTGGTGAAACAATTATTATTTTTTTTTTTTTTCATAAGTAAGCCGTGTATTTGGAATAAATAAATTGTATTAAATGATTTTGATTAAGAACAGATTCATGACACAGTGGTTTAATAAATGTATCTATTGAAACAGATGTTTGTCACAAACTTCCGTTTATTTTACCTTTTTTGAAGTGAAAACTTTTTTAGGCGCGTTGAGCACTTTTGGGTGAACAAAAATCATGAAACTCGCGTCATCGTCAGTGAAGGCTTTCCATGTGAAAAAACATATTTTTTACCAATTTATATTATCGAAAGTGGAATTCGAAATTTCAGCTGATTTTCACGTTTTGAGGTCTCCTGAATGGGTTTTCTTTTGTATCTCAGCTACTAATTAAAATATTTTCATAAGTAATACATCATTTGAAAGATTTGTTGAGTTGGAATCGAACAGTAGATTACAGAGGATTTCTTCCGCCAGATAGCGCTGTAATATTTTAAAATTTCAATATTTCAATTTCTAATTATGATTAAATTATTTTTAATACATCATTCTAAAGATATTTTAAAGTTTTTTTATATTATCGAAAGTGGAATTCGAGATTTCACCTGATTTACACATTTTGAGGTGTAATGAATCGGTTTTCTTTTGTATCTCAGCTATTAATTAAAATAATTTCATAAGTAATCAATACTTTTACCTAATATAAGGCTTAGTTCATTTAATATGGGTAGCTACAAATATTGTACCGAATCATATAATACAGATCATAAACACTTCTTTACAAATCAAAAATTATTCGAAAATAATAATCTAATAGCTCGACGATACAATTCACAAGTTACTTAGTTTTCACTTCTATCGACAGTCCCCAAAGGCTGCTTTGATGGTTTTTTTTTTATTATTATTATTTTCTTGCATTTAACATATACATGGTAGTACACTCGCTATAAACAACTTCTTGCAGTTAAAGTGAGTGAGCGGGTTGTCACCGAATTTTGTTCGTGGGTGATTCATAAAAAAAATATATAAAAATATTAAAGGAATTATTTATTATTATTGTTGTTGTTGTTGTTGTTATATGCAAAACGTTCCCAGTTATCACTCTAGAGGGAAAATGTTCACATTTACAAAATATAATGGTTACACGGGATCAAAAACTAATCGGTAAATGTTGAGATTGTTTTGTAGATTCCATATGCGTCATTTCGTTTGTTATATTTTCCATTTTTATGCGACGTGTCATTTAGTGGATACTTAAAAAAATCTTGCAGCGCATCTCACGAATCGTCCACAACCCAAATTTAGTTTCAATCTGTACATGTCTTTTAGTTACAGAGCTGTTTTGTTTTCAGCGGAAGTTCAATTAAACTTGTATACATATATATGCATATTTGTTTATGTTTATATCTATTTTATTTTTATTTTATTATTATTACTATTTTGCTATCACACTAATGTATTTCAATAACAGAGTCAAGTTCTTCTGTATTATGTATATCAGATGGGAATTTGGTCCATTCATAACACTCGTAACTTTAGAAACCGATCTAACGTTCATTACAAAAAGACATAGCATAGCAATGTTTCCTGTTAACCAAAGTAAGGTTGAGTTAGCGAAGTTTTATATTTTAATTATATAAGTCAAGTTTTGTGCGATCTCATTCAATTGAAATTTGGTTGTTGCTGTGAAGCAAATCGTTAAATTAGTTGCATGGCATTACAATGTCTCGGCAGCATTAAAATCGAATAATAATTATTTGGTCATAATATTACATATTAAATGATATTATAAAATTCAGATCTTATACATTACTAGGAGTTTCAGATAAATAGTTATACTCGAACATTGTAGGACTAAAACACCTTATTAAGAAGTGCGTTATAATACAACATGGCACACATACAGCACACTTTTCTCTATAAAATTTCACAGTCACTCAAGCATTTGTCAGAACTTTGCACTGAACGTTAGATGCGGTGATTATGGAAAATCGATTCTTAGTTTTGGAGTCAGCTTACTGTCGGCAGCAAATGTATCCGAGCACTAACAATAATCTCTGTCTAAAAAAAAGGTAGACTGCTTTGTTAAATAAATCCTTGTCGAGTCATGCTCTTAGTCAGTCTAAGAACATGATTCGACAAGGATTTATTTAACAAAACAGTATTAAGTGTACTTTTTTTTATATCGGAATTATTGACTAGTGCTCGGATAATTTTGCTGCCGACTGTAGAACCGGATTGGTGACGGACTAGCTAATTTAGTCAACAGATAGTTCAGACTCCTATGCAACACGTATGACGCTCACTTTGCGATTGCTGAGAATAATGTCTTCTACCTGTTGCACTATGTCTGATGTCCTCACGATTGTTGACCTTAATTGCTTTTTCACATCGGTTAAGTCTATGCGACCGTCATCGAATTCTTGGAGTCATTTCACAATGGTTCCACGTGACATTGTGTTCAACACACTGCCGATATTATAAGGTGAATCTGTATTCGTACAGCTATTTGCCCATAAAAATCGTACTGCTCTGCAATTTTCAACGTTGGAGTAAAATTTCAGCTAACGCATACTTTTTTTTTTCCTTGGGCTACGAAGCAACGCTTGCAACTATTTGAATGAAATTGTTAGTGCTTGTAAACCATAACTTAATTATCGTATGCGCAAGCTTTGCTCTTGTTTCGCAGTGCTGCCATCTGTAGGAGACGAAATATAACTTACTTTTTAAATGTCCTATGTAAAATTGTTTTGTTTAATTCAAATAGATTTCAAGATACAAATATGACGAAATTCGTGAAAAGCAAAGCAGATGGCGCCATTTGTTGCCTATATTAGATATTTAGATAAGATACTAAAATCTATTAATTTTTCATTACATTATATGCATACACTTTCACTTACACTTTCATGCATACATATACAATACACACTCAGCAAATAGTCACCAAACTTGACAATTGTAGAAAGATACAGCCAAATTTCATGACAAGTAAAAAGAAACGAGGCTATTTTGGAATAAAAGACAAGGCTGTCGGGAGTTGGGTTGGTTTGTGGGGTTTAAGGCCGACTGACTGCCCTAGGGTCCTAGGACTACAGATGGAATGCCCTCAGTGGGAGTCTTTCTAAAGGATCCTAGGCGGTATTTACGCGAGTTTCGGAGAAAACCACAAGATTGTCGTAGAACAAGGCTATTGTGATACATAGGGAAGAGTGGGGTACAATGGACCAATTTTGGAAAATTTAGATGTTTACTCAAAAAATAATATTAGGTTATACCAAAAGTTCATAAACACTTGCGAAAAATTGATTTTTTATGCAATTTTTAATTGTTTTTTGCGTTTATATTGTTATAGTGATCTTCATCTTTGTATTCCAGATGGCAATTGATAAAATTGAGCTGCGAGTCTTGATTCGTTACTGCTTGAAGCGAGGACTTTCGGCCAGAAAAGCTGCGAGATTTGTGCTGCCGAAGAAGGAACTATTGCATATGCGGTGATCTCAAAGTGGTACCATCAGATTACGGCCTTTTCCACTCAATGCAACACTTTCTAAAGGGCCGCCGATTCGACTCGTTTCATGAAGTCGAGGAAGCGTGTCAAGAATTCTTTGATTCGAAGCCGGCTGAATGGTACTTTGACCAGATCCGAAAGCTTGCAGATCAATGGCAGAATGTCTTGGAAAATGATGGTCTTTATTTTGAGGAATAATTTTTGTTATTTTTGTTATTACTTGGTGAGTAAAATTTCAGTTTTTTGCAAGTGTTTATGAACTTTTGGGACAACCTAGAAACTTCACGCTATTGAAAATATGTGTGCACATTACCTATATATTGGATCTTATGTAGCACTCAATCAAAAGCAATAATTATGTTTACTTTTTTTAATATAATTTTTTTAATAACAACTGACAAAATTGACAATTGTACCCCGACCGCGGAGTACAATGGTCCATGACATGGGATACTATGGACCACAAATCAAATTTAAAAAGCATACTAATGTAGTATGTTTTTTAATAGTGTAAAATGTAGAATATATTATATTTGTTTATTTATGTCTTCGATTCAAACAAATAATGTAAATTAATGAACATGAAAATTAGAAAATGATACGCCAAACAATTTTTGTGCCACTGAAAATCTGCTGTTTTCTTGAGAAGTTGTAGGGTCTGGAAAACTCATCATTACAATAGCTTGAAAATTTACAAGCGATATAGCAACACTCTCAGGAAAAAAATGTAGAGATCTTAATTAAGTTTTCGTTGCATGAATCTCACAAAAACATATTCTTTTATATAAATTCTTTTTATAGAAATCTTGTATTTCTGTGATTAAACCAACAAAATGTAAAACCGTCTTTTTCGTCAAATTTATTTGTCTTATTAATTTTTAATTGCATTATTTAATTCAGTATGTTATAGCTGTATGATATTTGTAAAAATATAAGAATACAAAAATAACTGAATGGTTATTAAGAATAAATAAGAAGAAACCTCAAAGTAAATTGCTTTCTTATTCATCTTTGAAGACATAATAGATCTAATTAAGGTTAACTCTGAAATTTTTATATATAATTTATAGCTAACACTTCAAAAATGCAGATTTCGTATAAATCAGTTTATTATGACAGAGAACTGGGGTAGATGGACCATGGTCCATGGTCCATTGTACCCCGTTTCTTAGTGGTTCATTGTACCCCGTCTGGACCTCTGACAGCAAATGATTAAAAAAATAAAAAATCCTCTTAAAAAATATTTTAACGAGATTAAATATAGTAATAGATGACCTTAGCTCTTTATTGTGCTAAATAGCCTGTTCCAGATCATTATTCCTGAAAGACGAAAAGAAAAATGTTTAACTAAAAATATTTACTTTTGACTACCGTAAACTAAACTTCACGAATAAAAAAGCTAAATTGTTAGTTAGGTATGAAGTTGCTGGCTTAGTTTCATCACTGAAGTGCTGCTATCTATGTACCAAAATACGAACCATAAAAATAAATAAATAAATTATAGGGAGCAGTCCATTGTACCCCACTCTTCCCTACTTATTAACATTCTCATAGTTTCATTTTAACCAACAGCACATAAGATTTTTTTGTTTGTTCAAAATTAAATAGATTTTTTTTCTTTTTTTAAAAAAAAGACATCGCGCAGCAGACATTTTCTGTGTTAGTTTTGCGTGTTAAATGGACGTTCAAAATAAGATTTCTCAATTTTTAAGCTATTTCTCTGAAATTTTCATAGAATTTTTAGTGTAGGACTCTGTTACAGTAAAAATATTTTCAGCAAAATTCAATGGTTACTTATTTATTTTTTGTAAAATAATAATAATAATAATAATAATAAAATGTCTTAATAAATGTAAGCATACAAGTCGTTCCAAGCGCGCTAAAATATGACGCAAATGTAATTTTCCCGTGTTTTTTAAACAGATATTTTAGCCTCAAATAATATTTTGCATGTTAAGCACTACTAGATTTATAAATTATCCTTTAAATCTGGAACTAGTCCAAAAACACCGAGATATTCCAAATTTGAAGCAAAAACAGGCAATAGGGGGAAAAAAATGAAATAAAAATAAATTTTCAGCAAAACATTTTACAAAAATAAGAAAAAGTTGTTTTACTTTAGTTTCGAATTTTAATCCTATATCTATGGTTAAATATATGTATATATATATATATATTGTTACGAATTTGTAAATAACAGCAGTTACTTTTATGAAATTTTACCCAAAGAGGCTTGGTCAGATTATGAAATGTTAATTTTCTGCATGTCTAGCTTGCTTTGGCGTTAAAATAGCTCATGTTCCTTTAAAAATCCATTAAAAACTTCACTAGGGCAAGTAATAGCCTTGGAGACGAATTTGGTGACTTTATCGCCCCTTGGCGACTTATTTGGCGACCTTGACAAGAAAATCCTTATTATCAATAGATCGATTATGTAAGCTTTTACGCAGTTATTTCAGAAGATACTGGAAAATTCTCGATTTACAGTAGGATATAAAAGGGATCCCGTTCCAATTATTGAGTCAGTTTCACGCTAAGAGGCTTTATTTTAAATAGCTCTCTGACTGGGTCTCTTGCTAATGGTTAAGTACGGCTTATCTGCTATGTGTTAATGCTATGATACAGTTTATGCTGTGATTTTTTATGCTGTCAGATATTATTTAAGTTGTGCTTTCTGCTGAAAATGAAATTGATACTTAGCTAAAAGAACTGTTTTCTTCTAAAATATTCTGTAAATAAACTTTTAAGCCTCTGAAAGATTTGTCTTTCATACACAGACAATTCACTAACCCCGAGTAGGCAACAATATATATCGCAGTGATCTGTTATCTGAAACGTTCTTAACATAGATTTAAAACTTTTATTCATACATCCCTTTAAAGTTGTTCTTTAAAATTTAAATTTTCATTATGCTTCTAAATAATAATTTCGTATAAAAGCTGGGAATTGACTTTTAATTTATAATAACTTTGACTGTTATTAAAGATATTTAACTAACAGTAGCATATGTTCAATCGAAAAAATCCACTAAACCTTACTTGGCAATGTTAAATTTAAAATAATTGCATCCACAGAAAATATATATATATATATATATATATATATATGTTGAAACAACGAATATTTGTCAAAGCTATATCTTTTTTTCTTTCTATTTTTTAAGGGAAAAAAAAAAAAAAAAAAAAAAAAATTATTAAATAAACCAAATTCTTTTGTTGATATCGCCTCAATAAAATTTTTCTCGTGTGAACAAAATAATTTTTTTCTCTGAAAACGTTATATTATATTTAATAAAATATATTTAAAGTTTTAATAAAGATTTTTAGGTTTCCCGTTTATATAAATTCATGAAGATAATTTTCCCTTAAAATATGGTAACCAGATTAGAATACCTTTATAGATTAAGAGCGTTAATAATTATTACAATTCCCTAATTAGGAATATAGTCTTATAGTCTTTATAATCGGGGATCAAAAAGCTAGTAATTATGATAAATAATTTTCCTGTAACAATTTTATAAAACTTAGAAAAACGTCTTCCAAGACTGTCCTCAGAAAATAAGGACATCTGATCACCATCCTTAAAAGCAAAAATGAAGGTGTACGTGTATTTTAAATAAAATTTAAGGTAATAAAATTGTAAAATGTAAACAGATACTTATAAACTTTGAAAGTTAAAATTTTAAAGTACTTAATAAAATTTTACGCTGTATTTCAGTTTTTAAAAAATCATTTGTTTAACTCAATAACTTATTTATAGTTCCAAATATATATATATATTAATGGAATAAAACAAAAAACAAAACTACTTTTTAAAAAGTGCAAGTTTCATATTTTCATAAACAAAACGAATTTTTCGGATGAAATATTTTACATTTGCAGAGAAATAATAAAAATTTCACTCTTGCATATAACAAAAGGATATATAATACTTATACTTTTTCTATACAAAATAAAAGATAACTGAACCTTCTTTGTGCTGTAGGAAATGACTTTTACTGTTTCCAATAAAGGTGTCGAGACGCTAATTTTCCGCTAAAATTGTTTTTCCGGTGAACAGAACAGGAAACACATATATATTTTCAGATGTTGCATTCATATTTTCTTATGCAGTGAATGTAAAAGATTCAACGTATAATGTAATAAAGAAAGGAGAAAGAAAGAGATAAATTAGTTACGGGCGTTTCTCTCTATCTCTCTCTTTTACTTGAGCACGTCTTCTATTATGCGCTACATGTTTATTAAAATTATTTCTTATATGGGTTAAAATTTATTCAAATTTCACCGTAAAAACTGCATTTACAATTTCTTATTCAATCAGTATTTACGATTGAACTTACATTATATATATATATATTGTTTAGGGCATCTCTCTCTCTCTCTCTCTCTCTCTCTCTCTTT
Organism: Salticus scenicus; assembly: GCA_963930645.1. NCBI lineage: Eukaryota > Metazoa > Arthropoda > Arachnida > Araneae > Salticidae > Salticus > Salticus scenicus. The sequence continues at coordinate 140,308,665 of OZ005652.1, read as the reverse complement.
TTTTTTTTTTTTTTTTTTTTTGTTTTTTGTTTTTTGTTTTTTTTGTTTGAGCACTAGTTAAAATTCATTGAAATTTCATAGTAAAAACTGTGTTTAGAATTTCTTATTTAATCAGTATTTAGAATTTATAACTCATATTAAAGATAGATATATATATATAGTATATATACTATATTGACATATTATTCGTGAATTTAGTTATTGCATATTGTAGAATGCTTTTACCAAACGAATAAAGTAAAAGTTCCAGATTTAATTAATTTTACTAATTTTTCTATATTTTAACTAATAATGAAAGAAATAGCCTATTATTAATATAACTAATTGTATTTACGGCTTTTATTGGGATATTTTTACAAAGAAAATGATTTGCTGAACTACGTTTATCCAAAAATTGAGAAATATCCAAAAATTTTTATTTAAAGTGCTACATTTTCCTTTTTTTCAATATTGTTGTGTGAGTGTTCTCACACATATGTCCTTTAAAAGTTTATTTATTTATTCAAATTTAATATATAACAAAAAGGAGGGATTAATATAGATTATATAAAATAAATCTTTTTAAATTTATGTAATTCAATTAATTAATTATATAGAATTTCCCGTTTTATTTACAAATCAAAATTTGTGTTCTTTGTCCTTTATTGTTACAAACACATTACTCTCAGAATAAAATAAAGCAATTTTTATATCGGGGTTTTTGAAAAGTAATTTTGTTTATACATTTCCCCGAATGGATTAAATCAATTTAGCTATAATTATTTATTTTTGACAGGGTAATTTAAAATTCGTTATCAGCATATTCCTAGCATAAATAGCTATTAATAAAATAAAAAACAATCATTTCAGTTTATATTTATTACCCTCATATTTACATTAAAAGCGATTATTATTTCAAGCAGGTCATTATAGTTCTAAAAATAGATTTATAATGGATTTTTGCCGACTAAGCGACGCCGTTTTGTGTACGTTGAGAGTTGAAGGACAATTGGCGTTGCTTCTCAATGTCAAATCGATCTAACTTTATAACGACATTTTTATATTCAAAAATTTTGTATTAATATGTTAGGAGGACAAAGAAACAGCTTGGCATTCTTTTGGCTGAATTTTAAGGATGCCAACTTTGGGGTTTCAATTTAAGTTCTCTGAGGCTGGCAGATTTAGTTAATTTTTTCGATTTTGAATTCGTTAGAGTAAGACGTTTTTTTATTTAGTTTCTCCTCTCCTCCCGTCCCAATTTCCGTGTGAGATACATAGATTCTTTTGTCATTCCGTAATGATGTAGTGATTCTTTTGAAGATGTTTATTTTTACGAAACATACAATAAATCAACAGTTAAGCTAAATGTTTCTTCTGACTTTCTGCAAGTGTTTCTTTTTCCTTTCAACAGATATCTTTTTATAGACTTCGACACGGCCATTTTATATAAAGACCTGGGTAAGTGTTGTTGATATATTTCAACACTATAATTGTGAAACTGATTTTGTAATTAAATAAAAGTGTCACATAATTTCAATTAAATTGGCAAAAAATCTAGTTACTTATGCAGCATATGTCATATAGGACGATCTTTTCTACATTTAGTTATGCAAAGTTCAAAAACAAAAATTGTGATAAAAATTCGATGAAGTAATTATTGCATAATGCTATATAAATGTCTCTAAAACATACCTCGTTCAGAAAAAAAAATTATATAAGATGAATTAAAAAACGCAAAAACTTTCCAAAATAATTATAAAATAAAATGAAAAATAAATTTTTATGTTAAAAGAAAAAAAAAGTTCAATACTGCTAATTAGAAAACGCTTTTAAAATTAACAGCTGCTATTCATTCCTACAAAAACATTCGCAAAATTTCTAAGAAATTTCTTTATTAAAAGAAGAAAAAATTGTCATTAACATTTTTAGTTTAATTAATGAATTAATTTGCACCGTTGTATCAATTAATAAAAAAATAAAAAGGAGATAAGTTAATATTAATTTATTGACTATTTTCTACTTTATATGTATATAAAATCAACTCTTTAGATGAACTTTTAATAACATGTGTGTGTCTGCGTGTTTCATCATTAAAAAAAAATAATAATAAATAAAAATTAATTAAATCATTCACATTTCAGATTAAATATCTTCTGAATACTTGTTTAGATCGACAGTCTTATAGCTTTGAATATCTAAATTATATTAATTGTCTAATACTCGTATGTATGTGTGTATATATAATTAAGTACATGTGCTAAATTAAAAAAAAAATAGTAAATTGTGATACTATTTCATATATTTAAAAAAAAAAAAAAAAAAAAAAAAAAAAAAAAAAAAACGTATTTTTTAAAATTACCATAAAATAAAAATAAAATAAAAAAATATTTTTCGAAGTAATTTTCTTCTACATGTTGAATGAAGGACGTTTAGGTCTACCGTAGGAAAAAGACAGATTAAAAAGAAATAAAAGAAGAAAATAAAGAAGAACGGAGGCAACTAACAGAAACTAAAGATAGACCAATCAATAATAAAACATGTGATATAAAAGAACGATCAACCAGAAAAGAGAAGGTCAAAAAAAAAAAAAAGAGAGAGAGAGAGAGAGAGAGAAGAAAGATTAATGTAAAAGTACAATAACACAGAAAACAAAAATTAAATAATAATAATAAATTAAAACAGTAAATACAACATAAATAAATAAAAAAGATATACGTATATACAGTGAGTGATCAAATTATTAGAATTTTTTTTTTTTTTTTTTTCACGTTTTCTTCGATTTTCTAAAAAAAAAAAAAAAAAATACTAAAATATCTGAAACTTCAGATATGCAAAGAACATTTAAAAACACACATTTTCCACTATCTATTTAGTCCATAGTGCAGATAGAGGACCAACTACAAATTGAAGAAAAGCGCAAATACTTTGGATCACACTGTATCATAAAAACCTACAAATGATTTGTAACTTTAACACATTGTTGCACATACTACGTACAATATTTGTATGTTTTGTTTAGAGAATTGCACAATTATTTAATCAGATATAAAAAAAAAAAAAAATTTGGGGGGGGGGGGACAAGTTTTTTGTCTATAACTAGAACGGATTTTCATAAAATTTCACAAAACTTGCAGAACAATTGACAAAACATTAAAGAAAAATTATTCTGAAACAAAATTCACACGTGTAATATTCGCTAAGATATGAGCATTTAAAGTAGATATTTTTTTACTGCGCATGCGCCAAAGATAGAAAACTTTTTATTGCATAAATTGAAAGCTATAGATATATTGGGCAACTTTTGTCAAAAGTTCATTTGAATAGAGTAAAAATTAAGCAAATTGTCGGTAAAAGAAGGAGCTAGATTTTAGATATTTTCCAGAGTTGAAATTTCATAAGTGGTTTTTCCTATGCTGCGTAATTAATTTGAAGATCCAATCATTACAATCACGTTTCAAAAGTTCTTTTTTGTGAAAAACCCCTTATACGCTTGTAACTCTAACGTAGGTTTATTTATTTACTCACATTTGTGAGTTTGTAAGGGGTTTTTATGGATTTGTGGTTTTATTTTCAATCATAAAGTTTCTTATTTTCAAAATTTCAGTAAGAGAATTAATTATATTTAAGGGTTATTATGTAAGAATGTCTATGTGTCGTGTAATGCAGTAGCCTTCTTCTAATCTGCAAAAGTTTTCTTCAAAAGTTGTGCGGAATATAGATTATTTTTACTTTCCTAAAACTATAGTGAGGAAAATATTGTAATCAGGTCAAAAATCCGAATTTGAGATTTTGATGTTTCTATACGTTTCGAGGTCCCATGAGTCCGTTTCCACTATTTTTACGATGATGTATGTATGTGTGTGTGTGTGTGTGTGTCTATGTATGTGTGTGTGTGTGTATGTGTGTATGTATGTGTGTGAGTGAACACGCTAGCGTCTAAACGCTTTGGTCGAATAAGCTGTAAGTTGGTACGCATGTTGCAAGTCACCGTAGCACGAACCCTATTGATTTTGATGAATCTAGCACTTATAGTTTTTTTACAGGGACACAAAGAAGAATTCTTTATAATTATGGCCTAAGGGACCAAAATCTTAAAAGTGCGATAGCATCTAAACGCCTTATTCAATTGAGCAAAAAATTTATACACATATTATAGGTCACAGATACTCAATCTGTATAAACTTTGGAGAATCTAGCACTTATAGTTTTTTTACAGGGACACAAAGAAAAATTCTTTATCATTATGGCCTATGGGGCCAAATTTTTAAAAGTGTGATAGCGTCTAAACACCTTATTAATCTGAGCAAAAATTTTGTATACATGTTATAGGTTGCACGAACTGTATAGCTTTTGGTGAATTTAGCACTTACAGTTTTTTTACAGGGACACAATGAAAAATTCTTTATCATTATGGTCTATGGGACCAAATTTTTAAAAGTTCGATAGCATCTAAATGCCTTATTCAATTGAGCTGAAAATTTATATGAATATTATAAATCACTGTTGCACTAACTATAAGCATTTTGGTGAATCTAGCATTTATAGGTTTTTACAGGGACACAACGAAAAATTCTTTATCATTATGATCTATGGGCTCAAAGTTCAGTAGCATTAAATAAAACATCGTGTAATATATGAGGAAAAATACTCAAACACTCTATTATGGTTTCCTCTATTTTGTTTGTTTAACAACTCCTCTTTCTTTACTTTATCTACAAAACTGTTAATTACTCAATGTTCGGAAAGTCGAGTGGAGTAACTCCAGATTTTTTTGGTTACATCTATCTTTTGCAAAGTTAGCTGTTATTGTTAACGCATAAATAGGCATAAAAATAAAAAGATGATGTCTGATAATTTTTTTTAATAAAATATTTCTTCTGAATTAATAAAACTTGGTAGGCAACTTAGACACCCTGGATAGGGTTTCTAAGGATCCATTAAAGGTGGCTAGTCAACTTGGTCCCTACTGCCTACTAGTGGGCATTCCAGCTTTCATGGTAGGCGGTAGGAGTTTTGTCCGGTGCTGAAATACTTTCTTTTAATTTAATTGGTTATTACTAACAGAAATACACAAGTGGGTGGTAGGTATAAAATGGTTTATCACCTCTGAATTACATGTAGGTAAATAATTTAAGCATACTCAAATAACACATAGAATAAAATATAAACATTTATATTTATTTTAAAAATATACAATATATAAATATGTATCCGAATTGACCGGAAAATCTTAATATCTATATTAGGATTTTCCCGTCAATTCGGCACGGGTTAACATTATCCCAGGGATCTGATACTTTGCTAAAAAGTGTTCAGGTTCGAATAAAAAAAAAAATTAGAGGGTATGCGCATTGGATTTCGAAAAAGAAAAAAAGAAAAACGAAATTTCCCCCACATTTAAGGGACACCCTAATATATATATATATATATATATATATATATATATATATATATATATATATATATAGGATATTAAATGCAGAAATGAAGATTCATCATCGGTTATGAATAATTTTGTTAAACATTCAGGGATGAAAAAGTTCCGCTTTTCTGACACTAGTGTTTCCATACGGAAATCTTTATCATATCATTACAGTTAGTTTTGTAATTTTATATGCTTGAAGTTTTTGTTGGAAAATGTTGGGGGGGGGGGCGGAGGGGACACTTTCATTGGATTTTCTAAAAAAAATACTAGACAAAATGGCCCGGGACTTCAGACATGCAAAGAACATTTGAAAACTCACATTTTTCACTGTCGATTTAGTTCAGAGTACAATTAGGGGACCAACCCCTAATTGTACTCTGAATTTAATCGACAGTGGAAAATGTGAAGAAGAGGGCACATTCTTTGGATCACCCTACACCATAAAAAGCTACAAATGACTTGTAACTTTAACACATCGTTTCGCTGCGGAACACTTTCATCCCTGAACATTCATGTAATAGTGGTGTGTTTTAATTTTTTATATATGTACATACTTTACTAGACTGTACTAAATTAAAAATACTAGACTCTAGAGACTGAACATTGATGTAATAGTGGTGTGTTTTAATTTTTTATATATGTACATACTTTACTAGACTGTATTAAATTTCGTCGTACAGTCGGAGTTCAAATTATTAGATTTTTTTTTTTTTTTACAGTTTTTGGATTTTCTAAAAAAAATACTAGACAAAATGGCCCGGGACTTCAGACATGCAACGAACATTTGAAAACTCACATTTTCCACTGTCGATTTAGTTCAGAGTACAATTAGGGGACCAACCCCTAATTGTACTCTGAACTAAATCGACAGTGGAAAATGTGAAGAAGAGCGTACATACTTTGGATCACCCTACACCATAAAAAGCTACAAATGACTTGTAACTTTAACACATCGTTGCGCATACTATGTACAATATTTGTCTTTTGGTGCGGTGATTGCGCAATTATTTATGCAGATATAACTTTATTTTTATTATTAATTTTCATTATTATTATTTTTTTTTTTTTTTTTACTTTTTTGCTTATAACTAGAATGAATTTCCATAAAACTTTACAAAATTTGCAGAAAATTTGACAAAAAATTAGAGAAACATTATTCAGAATCATAATATTCCCCCGTGTAATATTCGCTAAAATATGAGCATTTATATTTTATATTGGTAAATATTGTTTTACTAAGCATGCACGAAAGACAGAAAAACTTTTATTGCATAGGTTGTAAGATAGATATATTGAGCAACTTTTGTCAAAAGTTTTTTTTTTTTTTTTTTCATAGAGTAAAAATTAAGCAAATTGTCCGCAAAAGAACGAGCTAGATTTTAGGTATTTTTCGGAGTTGAAATTTCATAAGTGGTTTTACCCATGCCGCGTATTTAATTTGAAGATCCATTTATTTCTATCACATTGTAAAAATTCTTTTTTGTGAAAAAACCCTTATAGGCTTGTAACTTTAACATATTTTTATTTATTTACTAAGATTTGTGAGTTCATAAGGAGTTTTTCAAAATTAAATACTTGGCATGGGTAAAACCCCTTATAAGATTTCAACTCTGGAAAATACCTAAAATCTAAATCGTTCTTTTGCCGACAATTTGCTTAATTTTTACTCTATGCAAATGAGCTTTAGACAAAAGTTGCTCAATATATCTAGCTTTCAACCTATGCAATAAATATTTTCTATCTTTCGCGCATGCACAGTAAAACAATACGTATTTACTAATATAAAATATAAATGCTTATATCTCAGCGAATATTTCACGTAGGAATTTTATGTTTCAGAGTAATGTTTCTCTAATGTTTTGTTAAATTTTCTGTAAATTTTGTAAAGTTTTATGGATATCCGTTCTAGTTATAAGCAAAAAAGTTTTCAAAAAAATTAATAATTTTTGAAAATAAATTATATCTGCCTAAATAATTGCGCAATCCCTTCACCAAAACATACAAATATTTTACATAGTATGTGCAACAATTCGTTAAAGTTACAATTCAGTTGTAGCTTTTTATGAAACAGGGTGATCCAAAGTATGTGCGCTCTTTTTCAATTTGTGGTTGGCACTAACTGCACTCAGAACTAAATCGATAGTAGAGAATGTGAGCTTTTAAATCTTCTTTCCATGTCTGAAGTGCCGGGCCATTTTGTTCAGTATTTGTTTAGAAAATCCAAAAAATGTGATTTTTTTTTTCTAATAATTTGAACACCCACTGTAATTCAAAACAAATCATAGATAAACTGATCAGCAAAATAAATTCATAAACACTATTCTTGACGAAAAAAATATATATATATTTATCAAAATCTAATTTTATAGCATTTACGTTTAATTATTTATTTATTTATTTATTTTTTATTATTATTATTTTATTTTTTTTGTCGGAGAAAATAATAATTAGATATAAATTCAAGAAGGACTAAAAATATATGTTTAAAAATACATCAGTTAAATATTTACGATTTTTATAAAAAAAAAAAAAAAAAAAAAAAAAAAAATTAAAAAAAATGATACTATTAACAAAATCTTTGCTTGTCTATTTGCGTATTTTATAACGAAAAATTATTGATCCAAATTTGTTAGTGTAATTTGATTATTCTTTTAAAAAATATCTGGAGTGACTCCACTCGACTTTCCAAACATTGAGTAATTAACAGTTTTGTAGATAAAGTAAAGAAAGAGGAGTTGTTAAACAAACAAAAGAGATAAAACCATAATAGAGTACTTGAGTATTTTTCTCCATATATTACACGATGTTTTATTTTACGCTACTGACCTTTGAGCCCATAGATCATAATGATAAAGAATTTTTCGTTGTGTCCCTGTAAAAACCTACAAATGCTAGATTCACCAAAATGCTTATGGCTAGTGCAACAGTGATTTATAATAATAATAATATTTACATAAATTTGCATATAATATATAATACATAATATTTACATAAATTTGCAGCTCAATTGAATAAGCCGTTTAGATGCTATCGCACTTTTAAAAATTTGGTCCCATAGGCCATAATGATAAAGAATTTTTCTTTGTGTCCCTGTAAAAAAACTGTAAGTTCTAAATTCACCAAAATCTATACAGTTGGTGCAACTGTGACCTATAACATGTGTACAAATTTTTTGCTCAGATTAATAAGGAGTTTAGACGCTATCACACTTTTAAAAGTTTGGCCCCATAGGCCATAATGATACAGAATAATTTGTTGTGTCCCTGTAAAAAAACTATAAGTGCTAGACTCTCCAAAATCTATACAGGTTGAGTATCTGTGACCTATAATATGTGTATAAATTGTTTGCTCAATTGAATAAGATGTTTAGACGCTATTGCACTTTTAAGATTTTGGTCCCATAGGCCATAATGATAAAAAAAATTTCTTTGTGTCCCTGTAAAAAACTGTAAGTGCTAGATTCACCAAAATCAATAGGGTTCGTGCTAAGGTGACTTGCAACATGCGTACCAACTTACAGCTTATTTGAGTAAAGCGTTTAGACGCTAGCGTGTTCACTCACACACATACACACACACATACTTACACACATACATACACACATACATACACACACGCATACATACATCATCGTAAAAATAGTGGAAACGGACTCATGGGACCTCGAAACGTATAGAAACATCAAAATCTCAAATTCGGATTTTTGACATGATTACAATATTTTCCTCACTATAGTGTTCGGAAAGTAAAAATCAATGAACATTTCTTTAATTTACGATAGTTTTATTAGATTAATATAAAACAAAAATTATGAATGATTTAAATGGCAATTAGAATAAAAAATCTGGAGTAACTCCACTCGACTTTCCGAACATTAAGTAATTAGCGATTTTATAAATAAGTTAAAATAAGAGAAGTCGTTAAATAAACAAAGAAAAGAATTATATAACAGGGTGTCTGAGTATATTTCTCTATATAGTGTGTTGTTTTATTTGACGTTATTGCCCTTCAAAAAATTTAAGCCCATAAATCATAATGATAAAAATATTTTCGTGGTGTTTCTGTAAAAATCTATAAGTGCTAGACTGATAAAAATCTATACAGTTAGTGCGACGGTGATCTTTATCATTTATATAAATTTTCATTTTAATCTGATGAGGCATTTAGACGCTATCGCCCTTTAAATAATTTGATCCACAATGATAAAGAATTTTTCTGTGTATCCCTGTAAAAAAACAACAAAATCAATAGGTTCGTGCTACGATGACCTATACTATATGTACCAAATTTCAGCTCATCCAAACAAAGCATTTAGACGCTATCGTGTTTACTCACCTACATACTCACACATCAGCGTAAAAATGGCAAAATCGAACTCAGGAGACCGCAAAACGTATAGGAATACCAAAATCTCAAATTCAGATTTTCGACATGATTACAATACTTTCCATATATATATTTATGTTATGAAAGTAACAAATTCAGATTTTTGACATGATTACAACTTTCCTTACATATGTATGATCAAAAAGTAAAAAGAAATGCAGAAACGATTAACAGAAAACATAGAGTTCAAATATAGCCATTTATTAAAAAAATTAATTTGCTATACTTAAATTTTAAAAGAATTGGTGTGTTGATGTTCGGGGTTAAGGCCAATTGCCTACGCTAAGGACCTGGTCCAGAGGGAAAGACCCTCCGTGGGAATCCTAGCCCATATTCACGCAAGTTTCGGAAGAAACAACGGAAAAATCCGAAACTTGAGTAAATACTCCGAACGGCTAGGTCGACGTCTGGGATCTGGGATCGTACCGGGTTCTTCCGTCTTCCAGCTTTGAGAGTAGAACCTCTTGGCCACTGGTGGCTCTTAAAAGAATTAGATCCTGATTTATTCTAAGAAAAGTGAATGGGTAATTTATGTCTTCTTCAAGTATGCCACAAATTACTAGTCGAATTATTTTTTAATCTGTATGTAAGCAAACAGTTCAATTCATGTAAAGTGTGTCGATAAGTGGTATTACAGTTATACCCTGAAAAGGAAATGAGTATTTTTGTAGAGATAAGTGTAAGTAGTTGGCTTTAGAACGATGTATAATAGTTGAAGAGGTAACACTTAAATGAAGTCTTTCTTTATCTGGTTTAACTAAATCTAAGCTATATAATCAAAAATAAAATATATCATAATCAAATTAAATTTTCTTTTTTCGGATGCTCTTTCCATCTTTTAGTGCATTACATTACAGAAAGTATTTATTTATTTCTCGAGAATGATATTTTTCTTTCAGTTCAGAAATTTAAAATTTGAATTCTTCTAGCATGAACATCTAATACAAGAATCTAATATCACGGGAAACAACCTCGAGCAAAATATCTCCTTTCAAAAATTAAATAATAAAAAAAAATATTTTTTTTTTCTAAAGCCTAATAAAAGCTGAAAACCTGAGATATTGATTAAATCAAGGCATCCAAACACGCCGTTACAGAAATATAGATTTGTTTTCAGTAACGTTTTCCTTAAAAAATAGTTTTGCCGGAAAATTGCCGTCTCAACACATTTATCCAAAACTACAAAAGTAATTTCTGATACTAAAGAACCGCTCAGTTTATGTTTCATTTTGAATAAAAATGAAAGAAAGAGCAAAATTTATAAACATTGCGTAATATATATATTTTTTTTTTAATTCAAATACAAATGCAAATTTTTACAGTTCTTATATTTATCCTTTCATCTGTAAATGTTTTCCTGTTATTTATGAAAGTAAGAAAAGTTTTTATTAAATAATATTATTGGGTTATATTTAATTCAATTTCTATGAGGTTTCATAAATATTTAGGAGAATTTTACATATTTTCGATAGATACGATAATACCTTGTTATGTTTCACTTCAAAATTATATTATAAAATATGCACTCTCAGTTCATTAGAATACAGATAAATGTATTTCAGGATGTTTGTGAAATAGATTCGATTTATCAGTATCACAAAATGTACTTCATAAATAGATAATTTACAAGTTATAAATTTACTTAATTTAGTTATTTATATGTATGTTTGAAAAGAAGAATAAAAAGAGCAAGAAATAAAAGAAAGAGGATTTAGACACAGAATTACAGTTTGAATTTATTTGAATAATCTATATGTTACCGCTAAAGTGCAGAAATCAGTTAATCTGCAGATTAGCTAGGTAATCTGCACATTAACCAGGGTGGTCCGTTAAAGTGGGGAAAATTGTTTCATTTCTCAAATTACCTAGGTAATCTGCGAATTACCTAGATAATCTGCACATTACCTACTAGGCACTCGTTAAAGTGAATCTCTGGTGGTATAATTTTACAGCACGCTGTGTTGTATTTGTTTTTTTTCATTCGGGAAAAGAAAAAAAAAGATTAGTTTGCTTTTCTTTTCTTTCTTCCTTTACTTATTTTAATCTGTATGTGTTATAATTTTTTCGTGTTTTAAAGTTATATTTGTTTTATTTATTTCATCTTTTTTATTCTGTCAATATAAGTTTGAAGATGTTATGCATTTTTAATATGAAATATAATAGCTTTAATAGCTTTCAATAAAGTCTATTTTATAAATGAATGTTAGAATTGTAATACAGTAACGATTTCTTTTCAAATGAAAATATTTAACAATTTAAATTAAAAAAAAAAAAAAAAAAATATTAACAACTTATATTGCTATTACTATATTTAAAAAAAAGTTATGCACCAATTTTTAATTCGCAAAAAAAATATTAAATTAGACAATTCAGAAGCATTATTTAAGAAGTACTTCAAATAATTAAAACTGCTTTAATAATTTTTAGAACGCATGAAAATTAAAATGACAGTTTTCCAATGCTTTATTAAACTATATTTTGCAGCATACATATATCTGTACAAGTTTAGGAAATATATTCATTTTGCAATAATAAAAAAAAAAAAAAACTTTATTAACACATTTTATGTGATAAACTACAACGAAATTATTTGAAAAAGCGAACAAAATTAAAAAAAAAATCCGGAGTGACTCCACTCGACTTTCCGAACATTGAGTAATTAACAGTTTTGTAGATAAAGTAAAGAAAGAGGAGTTGTTAAACAAAATAGAGAAAACCACAATAGAGTGTTTGAGTATTTTTGTCCATATATTACACGATGTTTTATTTAACGCTACTGAACTTCGAGCCCATAGATCATAATGATAAAGAATGTTTCGTTGTGTCCCTGTAAAAACCTGTAAATGCTAGATTCACCAAAATGCTTATAGTTAGTGCAACAGTGATTTATAATATTCATATAAATTTTAAGCTCAATTGAATATGGCGTTTAGATGCTATCGCACTTTTAAAAATTTGGTCCCATAGGGCATAATGATGAAGAATTTTTCTTTGTGTCCCTGTAAAAAAACTGTAAGCGCTAGAATCACCAAAATTTATACAGTTGATGCAACTGTGACCTATAATATGTGTACAAATTTTTTGCTCAGATTAATAAGGCGTTTAGACGCTATCACACTTTTAAAAAATTGGCCCCATAGGCCATAATGATAAAGAATTTTTCTTTGTGTTCCTGTAAAAAAACTATAAGTGCTAGATTCTCCAAAATCTATACAGATTGAGTATCTGTGACCTATCACATGTGTATAAATTTTTTGCTCAATTGAATAAGGCGTTTAGATGCTATCGTACTTTTAAGATTTTGGTCCCATAGGCCATAATGATAAAGAATTTTTCTTTGTGTCCCTGTAAAAAAACTATAAGTGCTAGATTCACCAAAATCTATAGGGTTCGTACTATGGTGACTTACAATATTCGTACGAACTTTCAACTTATTCGAACGAACCGTTTAGACACTAGCGTGTTCACTCACAGACATACACACATACATACACACATACACACACACATACATACATCATCGCAAAAATAGTGAAAACGGACTCAGGGGACCTCGAAACGTATAGAAACATCAAAATCTCAAATTCGAATTTTTGACATGATTACAATACTTTCCTCACTATAGTGTTCGGAAAGTAAAAAATATAATCATGATATATAAAATATATAAAGAAAACTTGAAATTGAAAGAAACAAAAAAGAAAAATTGTAATGAAATGCTAAAAAATGCATAAAAATTTCATATTAACTATTTATTGAATAATGCCATAATATTGAATGCCATATTTTCCAGAGTTAAAAAATAATACATCTGTTCTTTTTTTCAGCAAGTAATAGTAATTTAAATCAATTTTAAAATAAAGTAGTTTTAAAAAGTTGTGGTTTAATAGTTTTATTTCGGGAGAAAATAATTACTGTGCTGTAAATTTAATATTCATAATTCAAAATGAAGTTTCACGAGAGAGAGCTTTTAATTAAGATTATATTTCATTAATAAAATGTAGACCCTTATCAAACTTATATTGACAGAATTAAAAAAGAGAAGAAATAAACTCAAAACAATTATAACTTACTTGTACTTTAAAATTTGTGTTGGTCACAATAAGAAATCTAATGTCATAGCTTCGATGATCCACGTTTTGTGCTTACTGTTTATCTATCACACCGGAGAGGAAGGGATAAAAGTTTCGGTTTGTGTTTGATGGTCATTCGCGTCACAGACTAATCTGGGTGGGATTCGAGTATCTGTATCACATGACTGTTTGACGTCATAGTGAATGTAAAAAAACTAAAACTCGAAACAAACATTTGAACTTTAACGACACAGAAGCCGTTAATCTGCAGATTACCTAGCTAAAATGCGGAAAACTCTTTATTCCGCACTTTAACGGGTCATTTTAGTTAATCTGCAGATTAGCTAGGTATTCTTCAGATTAACGGGTTTCGCGCTTTAACGGTAACATATATATTAATTTGAAACATGTCTCCACTAAGACATGTCTCCTGTCTCCACTAAATTGCGAGAACGGCTAGGTGTGAAAATTTGGTTGAGGTGTCTAAAAAAAAAGTCTCAGTCTGTAGATATGTTATAAAAAGAGAAAATAAAAAAAATTCGAACGGTTCCCCCCTGGGGGGGGGCAGGGGTTAAAAACACGTTTACGAGCTTAACTCAGCTCCAAATTACCTTACGGTGAAGAAATTGTACATATAGGGACTAGAGTTGAATACTAAAATATCACTTTCTGCGAATTTGCAATTTTCTATTTTAAAGGGGGGGAAAGGGGGAAAGTAGATTTGGAGGGGGGGAAATTAGTTTGAGAGGGAAATCCGTTCTAGACCCACGCATGTAGCACCTCATTTTAAAGGTCTTGAAATTTCATGTCGACTGGGGATGTTTGCATACAATACAAAACCCAAATGAAAAAGTAGAATCGCTGATGCATCCCCCTTATTTCACATATATATACATATATATAATTGAGATTTCAAGAACTTCATTGTTGTTATTTAAGCGTACAAAAAGAAAGTTATTTTAACTCTCTAGCTTACTAGATATAATCGCGGACGCCAAATAAATTTAAAGCATACAGAAGAAGTTATTTTAAACTTCTAAGCTTTCTAAAAAACTAAATAAATTCTAACAACAAAATCTATTTGCTACTTTTATTCCATTGAAAAATTTGAATACTCAGAAAAAACAAACTAGATGCACGCTCACGAGCATCATCTCAATAATCTTTTTTTTTTTACAATAACAAAAATACATCACGTGAGTTAAAATATAAAAATGAGAGAAATAAATAAAACATGGACAATATCTAACAGAGAATACAATAAAACATGGACAATATCTAACATCCTCCCACCTTTTGATTATATCTTATAAATCTCTAGAAGATTTCATAAACTTCATAAAATCAGTCTATCTGGCATTTTAATTAGTCTTCCAGATCTAGTCTTTCTAAGTTCCCTGCAGGACTTATCCTCCAAAGGCTTTTCAATTTGTGCTTCCTTCACAGCTGGATTAAGAAACGTATTTTCAGCACCGTCACTAGATGATACTTCTAGAGGATAGATTCTTTGTATTGGTCGAAGTATCTCTGAATGAGATGTTTGTAACTTTACGAGGCGCACTTTTCCATCTTTGCCATGAATAAGCTCTATGATGCGTCCTAATGGCCAGTGCATCCTTTTTTTATTGTCCGCTCCCACCAATACAATGTCTCCTACAGAAACTGTCTGTTGGCTTCTTCTCACATTCGGTCGCTGAATAAGTAAACCCAAATACTCTGATCTAAATCGATTTCTTAAACTTTTCTGCAGTGCTTGTCTATATTTAAGCCTTCGTTTGAAAGAGTTTCCCTCGACTGCATCAATGTCTGGTACAATATATTCATGAATATCTTTCAAAAACATGGCAGGAGAAATTAGCTTAATAGATTCTTGCTCTGACATGTAAGTCAAAGGTCGAGAATTGATAATGCTTTCGCAATCAGACAATACAGTAATCATTTCTTCATAATTCAAGCACGCTCGCCCAAGGACTCTTTTTAATAGATCTTTCATCAGTCTGATGAGCCTCTCCCACCATCCGCCCCACCACGCCGCAGTTGGCGGATTGAATTTCCATTCAATTGAATTGGTTGCTCCATCCTTTTGTATATGATTCCAGTTCAGTCGTTTCAAATAGTTGGCTGCACCAACAAAATTAGAGCCATTATCGCAATATATAATGGAACATCTTCCTCTACGAGATATAAATCTTCTTAAAGCCATCAAAAAAACCTCGGTAGATGCTGATGTAACAAGCTCAAAATGTACTGCCCGATAGATAGCACATGTGAACAAGATAACCCATCTCTTTTGATTGTCTTTCAGAAACAAAGGACCAGCCATATCAATACCAATGATCTGAAACACAGCTGCATCTTTTACTCGATTTTCTGGTAGAGAAATAGGCGAAGATTCCACGTTCTTAGAGTTGAATCTTTTACAAGTAGTACATTTAGATAAAACAGATGTCACAGTTCTTCTTCCATTCAAAATCCAATATTTTTCTCTAATCAAATTTAAAAGTATCTGAGGACCTGCGTGACAATTTTTCAGATGAAAATATGAAATTAGTCGTTTAACAACTTCATGATTAGATGGTAGAACGATAGGTGTGAGAAAATCCTTCTTGTCTTGTCTGTACAAAATTTTAGTTTTCACGCGAATTATATCTTCCTCATCTTTGAAAGTCTCAAGCGTTTTCAATTTCTCATAATCTTTAGAGGAAAAAGCGTCTTTCTGAATCATCCACGCTATTTTCATTTCTGCTTTGTGAAATTCCTGACTTGTCAATTCTCCTTTCACTTTATCCTTTGTATTACAAGTATTATGTTTAAAACGGAGAATCCATCCCATAAGGCGAACGATTTTCTCATAACATGAAAAATAGTGATAGTACCAAGTATTCTGTGAATTTTCATCTACATTTATCAGTAATTTTGTAGATTTTAACTTTTCTCTTTCAACGTCTTCTTCATTTATATTCTGGCAGATGAAATTCATATGTTTATTATACTCATATGGATTCTTAAGCCACGATGGACCCTCCCACCATTTGAGAGAGACAAGTTGTTTGGCTTTACAACCTCTAGAGGGTAGATCCGATGGGTTAATTTCACTGGGAATATATTTCCATAAAGAAGGATCAGTCAAACTCCTTATTTCTTGAACTCGGTTCCTGACGAAAACTGACCAGTTCTCTTCTCTGATTATCCATGCAAGAACTGTCGTGGAATCACTCCAAAAATATCTTTCCATATTTTCCCAACTGAATGCATCTGTTACTGATTTCGATAATCTAGCACCAATCAAAGCCGCTAAAAGCTCCATTCGAGGTATAGTTGGGCACTTTAAAGGACTGATGCGGGATTTGGCAGCCAGAAGGAATAATTTCACTTGATCAGCTTTTTCTATTCTCAAAAATACAACAGCAGCATAAGCCTGATTACTAGCATCACAAAATGTATGAAGAGTACATTTTTTTAAATTATCTGGAGTGACTTGAATGTATCGCGGAATCTCAATTTCTTCCAATATATTTAATTCACGAAACCATCCGATAAACTCGTTTTTTAGATCCCCGGTAATTTCTTCATCCCAGGTTAAACCAATTTTCCAGGTTTTCTATAACATCATCTTGGGGCAAATTATGACTGGTGAAGTAAAACCAATTGGATCAAAAACTTTATGTGCCACTGATAACATAGTACGTTTTGTTATTTTCTCCAGATTTACATCTTTCGTCCAGGATACATTGACCTTTAAAATGTCCGAAAATCTGTTCCAGTGTAATCCAAGTACAACAGCTTCTTTACCGTGTTCCGTGTCCTTTCTCTCTTCTGTATGTTCCCATCCTCTTAGGTCGAATCCGCCTTTAGACATTAGGTTTTTAGAGCAAGTAATAAATCTCTTTAACTCTTCCTCTGTACGGACACTCGTAACAACATTGTCAACATAGAAGCTTCTCAACAATCTTTGCTTAAGTTCTGGGTCGTATTCTTCATCATTTTTAATATGGTATTCTATTACTGAAGCTAGCAAAAAAGGTGAACTCTTGACTCCAAAAACGACTCTAGCATGACGAAATATTCTAAGCTCACTTTGTTCTGGATTGCTCCACCAGAGGAAACGTAAAAAATCCCGATCTTCTTTCCGGATGCTTATTTGCAAAAACGCTTTCTTGATATCAGCTAAGACACCGAATTTATTTTCTCTAAATCGCAAAAGTATGTCAGGAATTAATTCAATGAGATTTGGACCGCAGTGTAGACATTGATTCAAAGATGGGTGGTTTTGGATTCTTGCTGATGCGTCAAATACTGGACGAATTGGAGTAGTGCTATTCTCCTTTATAACTGGTCGATGAGGTAAGTAGTGTCCATAAAAGGACCTTTCACATTCAGGGACCTCTTCAATAATTTTGTCGCCAAGCCATCCTAAAAGTACTTCCTCATATTTTTCATAAATATTACTCGCAAGTAGTTTTTGTGTGACATTGGTTAACCTTTTCTTGGCTAAACACATATTATCAGGTAAAGGTGGTTTATCTTCAGCCCATGGCAAGGATATTTCATAACGACCGTCTTTATTCCGTGTTACTGTATGTAGAAAGTGTTCTTTCACTTGACGATCTATTTCCATCTTAGATAGCTTTTCGATTGGATCACTTATTCCAAGTAAATCTAATCTCCATAAGTCGGAAATTTCTGCTTCTTTTACAAACATGGAAGTAACTGATAGCGCTAAATTTTCTTTAGATGAACTTTCTTGAGGAACTTTTCCCATTAATGTCCAGCCAAAAAATGTTTCCATTGCAACTAGCCCAGAAGACAACACTTCTCTTCGACCGGTCAATAGTTTACCGATTATATCAGCTCCAATCAGTACTTGAATAGATTCATCTGCATCGCCAACATCTGTCAAAACAATGTCTTTCTCGGCCAATTCTTTCAGCCAAGAACCTTTTCCCACAGGTTTAACATTTTCACATATAATATTTTGATCCAAAACTTCAAAATTGCATCTGAATTTCCCTGTCAAATCTCTTAATCTTATTTTATAAAAGTTATGTTCATATTCTTTGGTTGAGACTCCGCCAAAAAGTGAATGTACAACCTTTTCTTTTTTAATGGCTGCATATTTCATTTCTTCTGCTAATTTCTTCAAAATATACGATCTTTGTGAGCCAGTATCCAAAATTAGACGAATATCCTTTTCTTTATTATCAGAGACGACTTTTGCTTTGAGAGTTTGAAGAAATACCCTTGGATTTTTATTGAAATTTGCCATATTTACTTCACTTTCATTTGATTTTTCTTTCTCTTCTCTTTCATTTGTTTTGCCTTTATCAAGACTTTGGCACATCACAGTGGAATGTTTTCTATCACAGATAAAACACTTCAGGACAGCTTTACACTGTTTGGTAGTGTGACCTGACCCCAAACAGAGGAAACAGCACTTCTTATCCTTTAGAACATTCTGTTTCTCATTAAAACTCATCTTTCGTGCCGTAAAACAGTCTGAACTCATATGCTTTCCATCACAAAACACACAATTTTTCTTTAGATCCTGTTTAAAAGAAGTCGTTAATAAAGTAGAGGCAGTGGGTATAGTCTTAACAAAATCAGTGTAAGTCCTTCTTTTTCTATAATTTCGGTCATCATTTTTCTTCGCCAGACCAAAACCGGCGACCGCCAAATTTATTCTTTCATCTCCTTCAACTTCACATTTGAGAAATTGCATCAAATTTTCCAACCGTTCTTTCGCATCAGAACTAGTAGAAACAATGTTACTTCTATTCCAAGCTTTCAAAAATTCAGCTGGAAAACAGGATTCTACCATAGGATATAATATAGAAGCGCATTTATCAGTAGTGACACCCAACGTTTCAAGAGCCCTTAAATATGATTCAAGTTTATCGTACAATGAAGTAAGAGAAAATTTTTCTCTTGTATGAGCAACTATAATTAATTTTAATAATTCTCTAACGTACACTTCAACTAGAAGATCATCTCTTCCATAACGAGCTTTTAGACTCTCTATAACTTTGGCATAGTTGGCGCCAGTTGGCGGAAAACTGTCTACAACTTCTCGTGCTCTGGAACCAGCGACCGTTGCTTGAATGAGGTACTGGAATTTGTTTTCTGGAGGAATATCGTTATCTTTATCTATCTGCTCAAACTGACTCCAGAATGGTAGCCATTCTTTTAAATCCCCATCAAATTGTCGGAATTGTAACTTGGGTAAGGAAATTTTTCTTCTAGATGAATTATTTTCACTAACAGTTAAAATTGACTCCCCCTGAATGTGTGCCTGGGACTGCATTCTAGCCAATTCCAACTATTGGTCTAATTCCATCTTCTTTATCTCTAATTCTTGATTAAGCTTTTCTAATTGAATTTTTCCTTCTTGTTCAAGTTTAAGTTTTTGTTGCTGTAGATCTTTTTCTTGCTCTAGTTTCAATTTTTCTCTTTCTTGCCTCTCAACAACAGCCGTTGATAAAATTTCTTGCACAAAAGTGGGATCATTTTTATATTCGTTGCTATTCAAGATAATTTCCTTTAAAGTAGCAATAGTACAGTCACCCAAAAAAAAAACGCCACCCCCCCACCTAATTTTGCCGTAAATTATCGTAGAAACATGCGACTGGTACCAATCAGTTTGTAATAACGTCTAGTTTATAATGTTATAGTTAGATTTTACTTAGGGGGTCGTCTACATATTAAAACTGACATCAACTTCATTTTTTTCAATGGTAACCCCCATTTTTTATAATTTATTTGAATTATTTGGATCAAATCATCACGGAAAATGGTATAGTTTATATATTTCGCTCAATTTTTCATAGAGTTATAAGCTGTCAAAGTTTGGGGGTGCTAATGTTAAATGAATGTGACAAACATTAAATCATATCTTCCGAAATAATTATGATATTTAAATTCTGTTTTTTTTATTCGTTAGAATGAAGTAACCCAAACATATTCCATGCAAATTTTTGCTAAAAAAACATTTTTTGAATTATGAAAATTATTAATAAATTCATATTTGAAAAAATTATGAATTATGACCTATGTTAATTTTTGCACGAATAGAACGGGCATCATCAAAAACATGGGTTTCCAAATTTACAGCTCGTTCCTAACATTATTTTTTGAGTTACAGTGATATTTCACTTTTTATTCCTGTTAGGGGGCCGTCACTTGTTATAATCTGTATACTCTATAAGTAAATGCTTGTATATAATTTGACGGAAAACTATTTTAATTTACCTTTATGTTATTTTTATTGTTTCCTAAGCAATATTTCGATGTTTATTATACAAATTGGCATATTTTTGTAAAGTTATCACAATGTAGGCGAGGGATTGTGAAAGAATTTTAAAAGAAAAGAAGCCCCGCCTCTGATTCGCTGAAACACTATTTAAAAAAAAAGACAAATTTGCATATTCCTATTTGACTCTATATGTGACGCTGGATGCATAAATCACAATGGCATTTACTACATCGATTATTGAAGACAAAACTTAAATGATTTAATTACAAATGTGCAAAATTATTTTGCGTTTTATTATAAAGTTTTAGAAAATTTGTGAAAAGGCGTGGCTATTTACATTAAGCCTTGATATGGAAGCTATGTTGCTGTTTTTCGATGCTGCGAAATTTACAAAATATATTTGTGTTAATATACTATACAGATAGAAGAATAATTATATAATATCAACAAATCTTCTTTAATCAATATGTTTATATACATTACTGTATGGAAATGTTTATATATGAATATTGTATTTATTTTTAATGAGAGATATAAACACAAAATACTAAAAAAAAAGAAGAAAATGTGTTATAAATTTTTATAAATCAAGCAAAATATATATGCATACTTGCCAACCTAACCCGTAACATTGTTAGTTCCCGCCCCTGTGTGTACACAATTTAATTTTTAGAGTAATTAACTTCAAATACATTTACGATTAACTCATTGAGCGCCACGCGAATTCTTATGGAAATCCCATTCAGGCCACACGTGCTGCTTAGAAGCGTGTTATGTTTATCGAGTTTCAATAAACCCCATTAGAACTTAACGATATAATCCTATAAAAATCCTATTTAAAAAAAAACAAACCATGAAGTAAATTTTAAATAAATTGTCAGTAATTACTTAAAACTATGTAAGTTCTGTAGTTTTATATCATATTTTACACTGCCGGCTGACTTCGCCTAAATGGAAAGTTCAGTGTCAGCCACCGATGGCTGACACAGCTCTAAAAAGACTGATGTGAAAAAAATGTACGGAAAGGGGCGGGACCAGTAATCTTCCGGGATAGGTTGACAAGAATGTATATACATAGAGCAATGCCAGAAAATGTTCTTTATTTTTCATGAACCAGATGAATGGTATTTTTTTTCTGAATAGTCTAAGTATTAAATATAATGCTGCTTTAAATACCCTTTAAATGAAAAGTTTTATTACATAAAGTAATTTTCTGGCACTCTACAGCTCCCAAATGAGACACAATACAAACCCCCGCCTTTTTCCAGTGTTTAAAGGGTATTAACGTTTAATATGCTTTATATTCGTTTTGATCTTTCCTTCTCCTCCTTATCTTCTTCTTTTTTCCTTTAAAAAAAAAAAGAGTTATGTAATTTTTTGACCTTTTCAAGTGAAGATTTAGATTAAGGATAGTCAGCCTTTCTACGCCCACCGTCCACTTCGATATCTGTGTTAAAGTGCAGAATTTTAGAACATCCCATTAAGTAGTAGGATTTATTATTTTACATATTAATTTGTTACACATTATAAAATATAAAAGCAAAAGAATATCGTGGAGATTTATGTAAAAGTTTTTAATAATGTCATGAAAAAAAAATAATAATAATTAATTAAAAAAATAAATAAATAAAAATAAAAAAATCTGTTTTAATATTTTAAAAAAGTCAATTAAAGAAAATGAAAGTACTGCAGTATCAGAACAAACTCCCATTGTCACTGTGAAACGGCCGTGGGAACCAGGTTGAGTGCCGCCGTTTCAGACATTTATACGGCAGCTTGAGTTAAAATAATTTTGAATTTTCAAACAAATTTAAAACCATTCATCTTTTTTTTTTTTTTTTTTTTTTTTTGATAGATATTTTATTATCTATTCAAGCTATTTAATTTTCTTCGTATGAAGTGAACTATCTTATGTTTAATCAATAGAAACCAATAAAAATCTTTTAATTTATAAACTAACTCAGAAAGTTCTGTGAAATAGTCATTTTTTTTATTTTATATTTAACATTTCTGAAATTTTTTTCCGGTGTGAAACTTAATAAATAATGTATACTGGGTGGTAGATCGTGATTTATATTTTCTAAATGTGTAAACGGACCCCTAATACATTTTCACGTGTAACTCTATTTAAAATTGATTTAAGGTATATAAATAAGTATGTTTTTCGAACCGCCTTGATCTCAGAAATCTGAATATGAAGTCAAAAATAGGGGTTGCCATTGAAGAAAATGAAGTTAATGCCAGTTTTAATATGTAGACGACCCCTTAGGCAAAATTTAACTATACCGTTATAAACTAGACGTTATTACAAATCGATCGGTACCAGTCAAATGTTTCTACGATAATTTACGGCGAAATTAGGTGGGGGGGTGGCGTTTTTTTTTTGGGTGACTGTACATTCAGGAGGAATTATTTCGCCAAGCTCTTCCGCTACAAACTTCAGATCGGCTTTTCTAAAACCTTTAATTACTTGAAACATATTGTTTTACTTCGTCCTGTCGCGTAGACGTCACAAAATGTTATTTAAGCGTACAAAAAGAAAGTTATTTTAACTCTCTAGCTTACTAGATATAATCGCGGACGCCAAATAAATTTAAAGCATACAGAAGAAGTTATTTTAAACTTCTAAGCTTTCTAAAAAACTAAATAAATTCTAACAACAAAATCTATTTGCTACTTTTATTCCATTGAAAATTTTGAATACTCAGAAAAAACAAACTAGATGCACGCTCACGAGCATCATCTCAATAATCTTTTTTTTTTTTTTAATAACAAAAATACATCACGTGAGTTAAAATATAAAAATGAGAGAAATAAATAAAACATGGACAATATCTAACAGAGAATAAAATAAAACATGGACAATATCTAACAATTGTCTCTGCAGCGTTAATGCTTACTTGTTGTGTTCACACCTATTTTCTTCGCTTGGTGAAGGGCTGGGTTTAATTATTTCGACAAGGATCAATTATTTCATGTTTTTGCAATTTGTAGTGCTTGCTTAGAAACATTTTGATTAACATCATTCAACGCCAGTGTTAAGATTATTTTCATTAAACTGTAATTCGCATCGAATTGCTTAAAAAAATAAGCTATTTAAAAAATAAAAATAAATAAATAAAAAATAATAATAAATAAATAAAACCCGAATTCTTAATGTATCTTATCACATAAATCTTTTCGAAGTTATGATTTTGTAAATTTTATTGTATTAAGATGAAGTTATTGAGGTATTAAGGTAGGCTGACCAGAGTAGAGTACCTTTATAATAAAGAATCATTAAAATTGCTGCAAGTATCCAATTACGGATGTATTTTTTCATTCCTAAAGGATAAAGACTACAAATAAAATAAAATTGATTAGTAATATACTTTCCACAATTTTTTAAAACTTAGAAAAATGCCTTCAAAATAAAGGCTGTCCCCAGAAAATGGGGACATTTGGTCAGCTTATATTAAGGTAAATTACATGCTTATCTTTCTTTTCTTTTTTTTTTTTTTTTTTTTTTTTTTAATACTTCGAATATGTTTTGTCATAAAATAATCTGGTGTGTCCCTCACACGACTTTCTCTTACTCTGAAATTTAATACTATAAATACAAGTTGGAGATTAAGAGGTAAGATAACGAAGTTATGTAAACCTATGTTAAACAATTCAAATTAGGCTCCGGAAGAGTTTTATATTATAATTAATTCTGTGTGAGGGGGGGCTACCGCCCCCCTCAACCCCCGTTTCATTAATGCACCTAGATTTATATAAAATTTAATTCGGTTATTAAAAAATAATTCTGTTTTAAAAAAATAATTTATTAAAATTATTATTTAAAAAGATTATCTTTTATGATAATGCAGACGATTTCCATATTAGAGAAGTAGAATAACACTAAATATCCAAAAAAAGTCCATTTTATTCTCAATATTTAAAAAAAAAAAAAAAAAAAAAAAAAAATTTTTTTTTTTTTTTTTTGTTAAAAGTGAAAAAAATCGATAACTTTGTTTTAAATTATCGCAGATCGATGGTTCAACCATTCGTTTTAAAGGTATTGGCGAGCTCTTTTGAATAATACCCATCATGAAAATTTACTCCCCTCGAGCGGAGACTTCCCCCCCCCCAGGTGAGGGGAGGGAGGCGAGGCTCCTACATACACAAAAAACTTTTTCCCAGTTAACTATCTCTATTACAAAAAATATATATTCGTTTCGTTTGGTTTAGTGCAGTCTATAGACGATAAACTCTACTTACCTGCAATTTCCCCCACAGACGTAATGTATTAGAATTCTCTTGATTGTCCTTGTACACGAACCATTTGCTTGATCTTAACGAAAAGCTTACTGTAGCATCCCTATATGATACAGATTTAGAATACCAAGTTTGAACTTTCTGCCATAATTTGTTTTTGAGATATGCTGATAACAGACAGACACACACACAGACCATTTGCTAAAAATATGATTTTCGTATTCAGGGGACCTCAAAACGTGTAAATATAACAAAATCTCGCGTTCGAAAATTTGAGCCAAAAACAATACTTTCTCTACCTTATGGGTAAGAGAAAGTAAAAATAGAGTCAAATTCAAACTCATTTATAAATTACTCATATAACTCATTATAACTCATATATAAATTCATCTTCTAATTTCGCATCGATAGTTTTTTAACTTTACAAAATCTCGCCAAGCAAACATTGTTGGCGACAACAATAGATTAATGGGTTAAAAGTTAATTTGTAACTTAGATTTATTTGTTTACGTCACGTGATAATTTTAGCACCAAACGATTTTGTATAATTCATTTTCCTAGACATTTGTCTGGGATGACGGATACAGAATACAGAAACACATATCATTTCTGTATTTTATACATTGATGACAGAATAATCAATACTATGAAATAGTTAACTACATTTGCAGTTTCGATTTTTTTTTTCATTATTATTATTATTTATTTATTTATTTTGAGTGTGTTATATATATATATATATATAATATATACTAGCTGTTACCCGCAACTTCGTTCACGTGGAAATTTTGATGTGTATGTGTGGGAACTGACGGTTTGATCATAATATGTAATGTAATGAAACCTTATCATTGTGGTGCTGTGCAAAACAGAGTCTGATAAAGTCTACTCAAGAAAGTTTGTAACTCATTGAAAGCCAAAATAAAGTGCCAAAATAAATAAATAAAATGTTATCGCCAACATGCCGATAAAAATTTAAAATTCGTTCATAGGGATCCTGTACTAAAACAGTACTGCGTTGCGGAAGTATAAAAACTGGGTCGTCAATTATGAATTTTATTTCGAAACCTTTCTTTGTATGATTTTAGTTCATTATTGCACAATATTAATCTGGTTCCAACAATAATTTGGCGACTGGTGAATTAAAATTTTAATTATGTGGTGAAATTCATATAATATTTATGAGTTTCAAATTTTTAAGTTTTTTTTTTTTTTTTTTTTTTTTTTTACAAAGAAATTATTTTTTTTTTTTCATCTCCCGGCGAATTGTTGTATAATATTTTAGTTGTCCAAAACAATTTTGGACGACTTTGCCCGCTTCCCTGGCAAACTCTTCTCTATATAGCTTTATGAAAAAAAGAAAAGAAAAAACTGAAATCGGTCAAAAGCTCGCTTTGGGTTCCCGCTGCCTTCGGCAGTAGTTTGTTCGTCCTTGCAATCTCCGGTGCCTGTCCCTATTGCCTGCGACAATGGCTTACCCGTGGGCTTCCATTTGGGTGCTTATCATATATGACAGTTTCGATACGGACAGTATCCAAAATTTTTAAATAGCTATTTTATATCTGAATCCCAGTTACATATGAACAATATTATACGTGATGTACATAATATTTGCTCTCAAGTTATTTCCTATATTTATTTGATTTAATCGATCAACCATAGAATGACAGCAATTTCTAGCCACATATATAATATTACAATATGATATGATCGGCTACTTCTATCGCATGAGACAATTATTATTATTATTATTATTATTTTGTGATTATATATACTTCATGCTTAGTTAATATTAGTTGGTATATAGAAAAATAAATAAATTAATTAATATGTAAACCTGATCATGGTACAGCCTTAATGCCCTTGGCGACTTTTGAATTTTTGTTGCCGTTTTAGACCAAAATATAATTTATGTGATTACTGTTCCTATACGCAAGACCGTCCGTGGATGCAAGAAAATGATTTCCTATGTTAATGGCCCACTGGATTTTTGGTAAAAAAATTATTAAAAATCGAGGAAAATTATTTCCCGATTTCAATCCCCATATTTGGGTATATATATGTATTAGTTATCATGTGCATGTGTTAGATTGAGTTATTTTGCTGTCAAATTGACAAAATTTTAATTTTAAATTTCAAAACTCTGTCGTTCTTGGCGCTTATTGTATTTGGTGATCAAAAACGTAATACGAAAATATACATGCCAGATGTATATTTTCGTAATATGCATTGTACGAAATATTGTTTCATATTATTCATTACTCTCTTAATATAAGTTGTTAAAATAACCATGATTTTTGCAAGGAATTAAATTATTCGCCAAATAATTTGGCGATATTTTTTTTTTCTGCCAAGGATGACCGATATCAAATCTATTCCGTTGCAACATATTAGTATCTTATATCAGATACTTTATTTAGACATTTGAAAACAAATTTGACTTCAAATTATGATAGAATATTTATCATTTTCCTTTTAATTAGTATATTAGTTGGATATTTATCGTGTTAATACCATCCTTTGAAATGAAATGTTTGTGTTTTCAATCGAATATGGAAGTTTGCCATTTTTTTTTTCTAGAGTTTTGAAATTAAAAATTCAAATTTTGTCAATTTTACAACAAAAATAACTTAATCTAACGAATGGACATGATAACTAATACATATCTATACCTAAATATGGGAATTAAAATCGGGAAATAATTTTCCTCGATTTTTAATAATTTTTTGCAAAAACTCCAATGGGCGTTTAACATAGGAAATATTTTCCTTGCACCCACGAACGGCCAAGTGGCGTCATCACTTCGTTTGCGTATTTCTTTCTATCTTTTCCTTGGCGGAAAATGTCCGATCTACTTCAGCATCAAAATTTTAAAAAAATGTCCAGAATTATCAATAAGAAAATACCTTTAATATAATGCTGAATTAGCTTTTATGCCAAGCGTGTTTCATCCGCCGTACTAAAAAAAAAAAAAAAAAAAAAAAAACTGATGTTGAGTATATAAAAAAAATGACATGAAATAAAATTCAGCAGAAATATGTTAGATTTGTAACATTATTATTTTATTTTAAAATTATAAAGTATCATTTTCTCATCGACCAATTTTACATTCAGTATTTTTTTATTTTTCGCGTGAAAGCATATTTCATTTTATGTTGAAAACAATAAATAAATAAATAAAAATATCTCGTAAACTTTTTTTGGCAACAATTAAAAATTTAAATGGCTTATATTAAGTCAATTACCAGTTTATTATTTTCATATTTTAATTAATTTTAAAAAAGCTAATCAAATTTCCGGTATAAATAGTAGCCTATGTTCTATTCCAGACTATTCTCTATTTCTGTACCAAATTTCATCCAGATCCGTTTAGCCGTTGTGGCGTGATTGAGTAACAAACATACATACATCCATCCAAACTTTCGCATTTATATATTAGTATAGATATATATACACCGTGACCAATAAGTTCTCATACACTTTCAAACTTTTATTACAATAACACAAAATAAATCATACAAAAACTTTTTGCATCAAATTAAAGTAGCAATTATTGAGTATCTTTGCATTAAATGCTTTAGAATAATTAGTTATAATTAGAATAATAATTAGTTTTAGTTTCTTAACGAGCCTTTTCAAATCCATCACGTGCGGCACGCACAGCTTCCATTGGCATTTCCTGCCATATATTTTGAATTACATTTTTGAATTTGCTCAAATAGGTGAATTTAAAATTATTCAGTTGGGAGAGCATATATGACCACACAAAATAATCAAGTGGGTTAACATCGGGGGAGTTGGGGGCCATTCTTTCTTTGGTAAAAAGTCAGCTAAATTTTGACTGCAGCACTTCCGAACCACACGTGCGGTATGAGAAGGGGCACCATCTTGTTGGAAGCAGAAATATTCCGCCCCATACATACTCTAGACATTTGGAAGTAAAACATTTTCCAAAAACTCAGTTTTATAATATTGGGCATTGATTTTTGCCCCCTTATCAATGAAGACTAACGGGAGTTTTCCTCTTTTGGAAAAAGCGGCCCAAACCATCAGAGACGAAGCATTTTGATAACGCGGAATGTAATGCTGGCTTTCAGGGATGTTATCAATAGAAACTGACCATACTTTGTCAATTTTGGGTTTAAAACTTTGCTGTAAAATGAATAGTTTCTCGTCTGAAAAGACGAATTCATCCCCACCGTGCCAAGCAAAATTTCTTCCACCCTTTTCTTCCTTTTCATCTTATCAAACTCCTAAACTACGTGAATTTTACGTTTTCTACAAGCCTTGCACCCGAGGTCCTTTTTCAGAACGTTTAACATTGATCCCCTCGATATTTTGAGCTCTCGTGCTGGTTTTCAAGCAGATCTTTGTTCATTTCGTCGTATCCTTTCCTGACCATTTCCACAGCCTCTTAGGTCTGAACGGACCTCGGTCTGCCAGATCTTTTTCTGTTATTGACAGAGGACGTCTCATCATACCTTTTGATAGTTCTGTAAATGAAATCTCTCTTCACCACTAGGGCTTTAAAGTCTCTGAAAATTTCATCCGGCTGCTCTCCTTTGATCAATTTATTTATTACAATTTCTCTCAATTTCTTCATTCTACCTAGGTAAAGAAGAATTATAATTAGTGCAACATTTACACTTGCAATAGCTTTATACCTTACACTAAATTGCCTGCAAAATAATTGGGACTACAGTAACACATATGTACAACTTTTTAACGTGCTTCAAAAGTTGTATGAGAACTTATTGGTCACGGTGTATAAATGTATATGTGTGTGTGATCTATTACGTTCAAGTATTTTCCTTTTGGGTTATCAAGGAACGCGGTAGCATTCCACCCCGCCAAGCTAAAACAAGCATTAAGAAAAACAGATGAAATTTACAAAGTAGAAAAGTCAATGGTGAAACGCTACAAGTGTATATTATGTCGACATAGCATCTCGGACTTTTCGACTACCTGTATCTCAGCTCCTTGATCCCCAAGACCTATAATTTTTTGCACAGACATTGAGCATACCCTTAAGACAAAACATACGAATTTGCATGCCGTTCCGAATTAAGGGGCCTGAGTTATATAACTTTGAAAGTCCGAAATTTGTCGGTTATATTCTTCTTCTTCTCCTTGTTATTGTTAAGATTGACAGCGAGTAAGCCTAGAGTTCTGCAGCTAATGAGCTGAAAATTTGCATGGACATTCTTTCTGACCTGTACTAGTGCCTTTTGCAATCAAAAATTTTTTTGGTCAATATACAGGGTAGTTGTTTTCAATTTTGTGATATTTAACCCAAAAATTTCGTGAATTCGTCAAGAGATGGCGCTCGTTTTCAATGAATTTAATTTTGTCATTTAATAAGACATTAAATAGTAATAAATTCTGTTTTTATTTTTCTTTCTTTATTTCTTTACTTTTTTTTTTTACAAAAATAGATGAATTAAATTAAAAGACAATTTTTTCTTAAAATATTTAAAATTTTTACAAGAAACGTATTTAATAATAAAGAAAATAATTGATAAATTTGGATTTCGTAATAAATAAATGCTTAAAGGACGCGCTAAACAGACTTTTAACAAAAGTAATGTGGCGGATTAAATAAAAGAGCGATTCGTTAACTTTATAAAATTACGGATGATGGAAGAATCCGCGTTTGTAATGATCGATAGATGGCGCTTTCTCAACTGGAATTGGTTGTAAATATAACAGCCACGTGTATTTATTATTGTTCTTTCTCCGCCAATACATCATGGAAAATCGAATGCATAATAGGATGCAATGAAAATTATTGCGTTTTATTATTTAATAATTCCACTCTATTTTAACTGCATCTATATGTTATCTTGCAACAAAGGTACATTAAAATAAATAAATAAAAATAAAGGTACAACTATAGAGTTGGTCCATAACTGGATTTGGCGATTTTTCTTTGGCACCGTTTTGAACGATAATGATGCCTTTCTGGATTGTTTGCAATACAATACGCTTTTGTTTACGCTTGGAATCCATTGCAAACATTTGCAAAAAATGGCATTTCGCCATAATCACCAAATGCACTTGTGGACCAATACTATAGTTGTTCCATGACATCCATGAAATGTGATCGTTTTGCTTTTGCTCGTTAGCGAAGGAAATGATCAGCTTTATCTAAAATATTTTATAATTAAAACAAAATTAAACGTATTATTACTTGTGAAATCCTCAGGTGCGAAATGTTTCGAACAAACAGTCATTCTTGACGATACTTCTATCCCAATTCGTAAACGTCTAATCCATTCAGACTTTATACTAACTAAAGCTTTATTTCCATTAGCGGAGTCAAATGGAATTTTAAATTTGTCATTTGGAAACAAATGGAAGCTTAATTCCGGATTTCTTGATCCATTGGAGTTACACTGTAGCACACGGCAGCATGTGTTATCTTTTTTGCCGGATTTATTCATCCTAACGAATATACAGCTGCAGCAAGCAATGGCGTCTCTATGAAAGAGTAAAAGCTATCCGTTCAGTGGTAGTCTTAATTTCACCTTAGCCCACCAGAGGGCGAGCATTTCATTACAATCGTGGATACATATAATTAAATTCCGATCATATATTATATAAGAGAAATATTATCATGGAAAAATTCAAATTTGACATTTTTGTGTTTCTATGAGTTTTGAGGTCTTTTGAATTCATTTTTTTTCATTTTTTATAATAAAGAGGTATGCATGTATGTGTATCAGTGAATACGATAGCGTCTAAACGCTGCATTCGATATGTATGCTGGAGGTGACCCACAACTAAGGCTCCTATATATACGAGCTGGCGCATCAGGCATTTTGTTGCCTTATGGTTGCCACATGTACCTAGCCTTTTCCGTAGATAAACAAACGGCAGCCATTATTTCTATCATCTTGTATTACTTTGGAGTTACTTTTTTAATTATTTTCATAATTTTAGCTCGGTAAATTATCATATAGTGGATTGTTTAGTGATAAATTGCCGTAATCACTCAAGAAAAGAACCTAAAATGTTCAGATTTCCATAATATAATTAGGAAGAATAAAATAATATAAGTTTTATTTACTTACTAGTATATAACCCCGTCAAAAATGACGGAATGTGAACGATAAATCTTGAAAACAATGTTTAGATCATGAAGATTACCACGTGATCATTTAAATGTATTTTCAGTTTTTGTTTATAAATCAAATGTGTTTCGATATTTTATAATTTTCGTTCTGAAATTAAAAAAATTCTACCCGATCAATAAATATGAATGACAATAAAAAAACTGCTGGTTGACAAAAAATATAGGCCCGAAAACACAACAGCAACAACACATCCCAGTGTTCCGTTAAGTGCTCTATTTAAAGTCCTCATAATAAGAATAATCTAGTGTGTCACTCACACGACTTTCTCTTACCCTGAAATTTAATGCTATAAGTACAGGTTGGAGATTAAGAGGTAAGATAAAGAGTACTGTTATGTAAACCTATGTTAAACAATTCAAATTAGGCTTCGGAAGAGTTTTATATGATAATTAGTTCTGGCCCCCCTCAACCCCCCGTTTCATTAATGCGCCTACATTTATATAGAATTTAATTCGGTTATTTAAAAATAATTCAGTTTAAAAAAATAATTTATTAAAATTATTATTTAAAAAAGTTATTTTGTATGATAATACAGACGATTTCCATATTAGAGAAATAGTATAACACTAAATATCCAAAAAAAAGTTGAATTTATTCTCAATATTAAAGTAAAAAAAAAATGTTAAAAATGAAAGAAAGCAATAACTTTATTTTAAATTATCGTAGATCGATGGTTCAACCATTCGTTTTAAAGGTATTGGCGAGCTCTTTTGAAAGATACCCATCATGAAAATTTACTCCACTCGAGGGAGGACATCTACCCCAGGGGGGAAGGCGAGGCTCCTACATACACAAAAAAAAAATTTCCCAGTTGACTATCTCTATTACAAAAAATATGTATTCGTTTCATTTGGTTTAGTGCAGTCTATAGATGTTAAATTCTACTTACCTGCAATTTCCCCCATAGACGTAATGCATTTGAATGTCCCTGTACACGAACCAATTGCTTCATCTTAACGAAAAGCTTACTGTAGCATCCATATATGATACACATTTAGAATACCGAGTTTGGAATTTCTGCTACTATTTGTTCTTGAGATATGCTGATAACAGACAGACAGACAGACACAGAGACCATTCGCTAAAAATGTGATTTTCGTATTCAGGGGACCTCAGAACATGTAAGTATAACAAAAACTCACGTTCGAAAATTTGACCCTAAAACAATACTTTCTTGACCCTATGGGTAAGAGGAAGTAAATAACGATTCACTTCATTTTACCAAAATACTTTGTTTTAAGACTATCGAAGATCCTGTTTCCAAATACGTAAGCGAAGTGTGACGTCACTGACCGTCCGTGGATGCAAGAAAAAGATTCCCTATATTAATCGTCCATTGTATTTTTTGTAAAAAATAATTAAAAATCGAGGAAAATTATTTCCCGATTTTAATACCCGTATTTGGGTATAGATATGCTATCGTATCCCTGTGTTAGATTGAGTTATTTTGCTGTCAAATTGACAAAATTTTAAATTTCAAAACTGTGTCATCTTTGGCGTTTTTTGTATTTGGCGATTAAAAACATACTACGAAAATATACATGCCAGATGTTTATTTTCGTAATATGTATTGTACGAAATATTGTTTCATATTATTCATCGCTCTCTTAATATAAGTTGTTAAAATAACCATGATTTTTGAAAGGAATAAAATATGTTCGCCAAATAATTTGGCGATATATTTTTTCCGCCAAGGATGACAGATATATTAAATCTATTCCGCTGCAACATATGAGTATCTTATATCAGACACTTTATTTAGACATTTGAAAACAAATTTGACTTCAAATTATGATAGAATATTTATCATTTTCCTTTTAATTAGTATATTAGTTGCATATTTATTGTGTAAATATCATCCTTTAAAATGAAATGCTTATGTTTTCAATCGAATATGGAAGTTTGCTATTTTATTTTTCTAAAGTTTTGAAATTTAAAATTTAAATTTTATCAATTTTACAGCAAAAACCAACTTAATCTAACGCATGCACACGATAACTAATACATATCTATACCGAAATATGGGAATTAAAATCGGGAAATAATTTTCCTCAATTTTTAATAATTTTTTACAAAAAATCCAATGGGCGATTAACATAGGAAATCTTTTTCTTGCATCCACTGACGCCCAGTGACGTCATCACTTTGCTTGCGTATTTTCTAACTAACTATCTAATAATTACAGCCACTCCATGCTAACCCAAATTCACCTCTACTCTATACTCCCAACCAGCTATCTCACCCACAACATCGCCAAAATATCCAGGATCCAGCTAGGGACTTTCTCATTCTCAACCGAACATTTTATCTTGACTCGACATTATCATCTTAGACTACCCTACTTTCAATACTCATTTCAACTGGTGACCTTTACTTGCCCAACCAAACATTCTATCCCAACTATAACTTTACACTAATTTCAAAACTAAAATCAACTGGCAGCATTTACGTACTGAACTCGACGCCAATCATACCTTACAATGTAAACAAATAATGAAGCTTGATAAAAATATTTAAAGACTTTAATATGTTTTTACAAATATTTTAAGATTTTTAAGGCTTTTAGTTTTAGAAATAAGGTTTTTAAGGCTTTTAGTTTTAGTTTTAGAAATAAGATTTTTAAGGCTTTTAGTTTTAGTTTTTAAGTTTTAGAAATATTTTAAGCGTTTTTTTTAATGAAACAGTCAAAGAGTCGTTCATTCGCAATTAAAGAGTTGTCCATTTGGAATTTGTATTTTCTGAATGGCAACAGTTTATGTTTGTTTTTATTTGGCATTGCGTTGTTTATAATCATGAAGTTACATAATTCTATTTATAGGTTCATGTTTATAATAGCTAGTGATCCGTTATATTTAATTAAACATTTAAACATTACAATTGAATAGTTTTTCAAGGTTTTAGAGGGAATAAATAACAATATGTGCGATACAAAACATGTATGAAAATGATATGTATGTTTTCGTAAGTTAAATTGAACAAACGGGAAAAAAAATGGCTGCCAAAAGTCTCTGTTTTGAAGCGGTGTAAACCGAAATCGTGAATGACAGATGAGGGTCATTATATATATATAATAATAGTTTTCTCTGTTTTTTTTTTTTTTTTTTTCACATGTTCAAATGTAAAAATACAAAGAATGTGCTATTTTAATCATAATATTTATGTTAATAACCATAAATAGTTAAAGAAGACCTTTTATTACTGTGCGTTTGAGTTTTGGCGACATTTTCTGGGGTCGCCAAAGTTGTTTCATTTCCGTATCGTAATTAGATTTATTTAAAGGTTCGTTTTTTTTTTTTTTTTTTTTTTTTTTTTTTTTTTTTTTTTAATAAATAGTATATGCAAGAAATAGCAGAAAAAGTAAGTAAATAAATAAATGTTTTCCACTTTTAAACAATAAGTTCTTTTTTTTTTTTTTTTTAAGTTATGATTTGTATTTGAAACAGACAGAAATATAAATAATCTCTAAAAAATAAAGAGTTAAATTGAACACGTGTCATTTGTATTAAATATATTTAAAATACTTTAAATACACGTAAATATAAATTTATATAAAAGATGTTAATTTTTTTTTTTTTAATCCAAAGCTTTTCGCTTTAATAATAAAGCATCATCAGGGATTTATGATTCGTTTCCATTGCGCAGTTTTAAATATGTTTTCTTTTTACAGTCAACTGTTAATTCTTTTATATATAACGTGATATATTTTAAATAGGGCAGTTCCTTGTTTGTAAACAAACATCTCAACTTTTATGAGTGGTTGGCAAAAAGGCTTGGGAAAAGCATAGCGATGGAGGATCACCAATATAGTAAATTGCGCGGGAAAGTCGAGCGCGCTTTTTTGCCAACCACCAGACGTCACGAGGAAATGCTCTATATCAGCAAAAAACAATATGAATTCCGGTAGAGGTTGGACCAAGGAGTTAATAAAAGTGAGAGAAGCTGGAACTATTGCATATCATACGAGGTTATTGTAGGAGAAAAAACATCATGAATAAGCAGAAATAAACTATTAACTATTTTATAATATTGTGCCAAATTATTGGTAAAATTGCAGCATCTTTGGAATTTATTGCATTTTTGCATTTAATTATATGAATAGCTTCGGAAATGTAAAGTTCTTGGATATTAGATGGTGCTGTAATAATTTTGGCTTTATCCCATATAGGGTTGGCGTTTGTGTTGGCATAGATGAAGTCGACTAGAGTAGAACTATTTGCTTCTTTTATATTTCTTATATGTTCTTGTATTCTTTTATTTAAAGTCCTCTTGGTCTGTCCAATATAATAGAAAAGTTCTTTATTGCTTTCTATGGGAATTTGATAGACTCCTCCAGTGGGTCCATTTAAGTCGCGGTCATGAAGGGTTAATTGTTTAATAGTTATAGGAGAACTGAATGGAATAAAGAAATTAAATTTACGTTGTATATAATGTTTAAAGCTATAGAATTCTTTACAGAAAGGGAGACTATTAGTGTAACGAAATTTTAGAGTTGAGTCTAGAGTGGGATTATTAGGTTTAATTAGCATGCGATTTTTTATTCTATTAACTAATCTTATAATACTAGATTTACTATATCCCGCAGCAGTACCTATTTGAATAATATTGTTAATTTGTTGTTTTTCATTAAATTTAAAAGTGGTATAATTTATAGCTCGGGTAATGTAGGAATTAAAAAAAGCATTTTTATAATTAGTAGGATGAGCTGAATCAGCTGGGATCGGTAAAGGGATAAATGTGTTTTTGGAAAAGACGTCAAACCATATAGTTGTATTATTTTCGTTACGATGTATCTTAAGGTCAAGAAACGGAAGCGTACGATTGATCTCAGTTTAAAATGTAAATTTAATCGATGGAAATTGGTTGTTGAGACAATCAATTAAATTAAGGAGTGCATTTTTTGAATAAGGCCAGGAGATAAAAATATCGTCAACATATCGCAAATATATAGTAGGTTTGAGTATGGAAGTTTCAAATACGCGTTTTTCTAATTCAATGAGTAATAAATCTGCTAAAATAGGACTAAGAGGGGAACCCATCGGGGCTCCAAAAGTTTGTTTATATATCACTTTATTAAACAAAAAGATATTATTAGCAATAATGAGGTCAAAAGCTTCACAAGTAAATTTGAGAAAAGGGTTAAGTGATGGTGTAGCAGTACATTTATCAAGGATAATGGATTTAACTAAATCTAAAGGAATATTCGGAAATAAGGAAACAACGTCAAGACTGAAAAATTTATCTGTAGGGGTAAATGTAGTATTTAGAATTCTACTTTTAGCTTCCAAACCGGATTTTACAATATGTGGGTCGTTAAGTACTAATGGTTTAAGTAAATTTGCGAGAAATTTTTCTAGAAAAAATGAAGGACTATTGCATTTGGAAACAATGGGACGAAACGGGTGGTTAACTTTATGAGTTTTAATTTTAAAAAATATTTTAGGAATAGACGGGTATAAAGGAATTTTGATACTTTGTGGAGCAATTAAATCAATATACTTATGAATGAACTTTTGAATTTTTCGAGTAAAATTTTCAATAGGATTAGTTTTAATTATAATACAGGCTAAGTCATTAATAGCTGCAAGAGCTTTATCGTGGAAATCATCTGTATTAAGGGCAACGATTTGTTTAGATTTATCAGCAAGTAATAATCTTACATTTTTGTTAGTTTTAATTTGTTTTGAAATAAAAAGATTTTGATTATTGGACCCACTATTGCTGTTAAGATGCTTATTTAATGAGAAAACTGCAGAAGCCCGTACTTGATCTTGATGCTCCTTAGGAATATCTTTTATAATGTTTTCAAATTTAGGGATAACGTTTACAGGATTTAGGCGAGGTTTAGGAGCAAAGTTCGAACCTTTATTGAGTAATTCCAGTTCTTTTGAGGTGAATTTGTAGTTGAAGAGATTGAGAAAATTTTCCGGTTTATTGAAGTCTTTAAACTTTTTAGATACTGTACTTTGTAAATTCAAAAGTTTTTTAATTTTTTAAATTATATTTTAAAGTCATTTGATGTTGGAATTTATCCATACTAAGAAAAATATTTTGTAAGAAAGTATCGAGGTCTTCTGGTTGAGCAACATTTGTAAGTTTCAAAAAGCAATAATAAGTTTCGGTTTCAAGAGTTATAATAGATTTTCTTAAGTTCCGAATAGCATTTTTTAGCATCTTCATTTGTGCAGTAAAAATTATATGTTTACAGGCTGGAGGGAAGGATTTATGGTTAATCAATAGAGATCTTGGTACTATATTAAGGTTTTTGCAATCTTTAAGGAATTTCAAACGTAAAAGGAATTTGTTAAGTTTATATCGTAAATTCTTAAAACGTGAAAAGATCGACATATTGAAAATAATCATCAAAGTTCAGAAATAACTGTAATGCAAACCAACTTCTTAGGTAAATAATACCTGCAATTTTCTTTTTTATATAATCAAATGCACAACGTCGGATGATATGAGGTAGAAAAGGTTATATCGCCAAAGCTATATCAAATGGTGTCCTGAGTCTTAAGCTGATGTAGAAACTGTAGTATTGTAGAAACCATCATCTGTGTCTTGAGTTTATGTAGAACTTGTAAATTGCAGTAACTCTCATCGGAAGATCGTCCTATTAATGAAAACCAATATACGCAAGCAAACCTTGAAGACATCACTAAAACATTATCTTCTTGAACTCGTAGTGTTGCGTTGATACCGAAAAACTGCACAGTGTAGAAACCGTTAGTCTAAGTAAAGTTATTATAAATAATCTCTAAAAAATAAAGAGTTAAATTGAACACGTGTCATTTGTATTAAATATATTTAAAACACTTTAAATACACGTAAATATAAATTTATTTAAAAGATGTTAATTTTTTTTTTTTTTTTTTTTTTTTTTATCCAAAGCTTTTCGCTTTAATAATAAAGCATCATCAGGGATTTATGATTCGTTTCCATTGCGCAGTTTTAAATATGTTTTCTTTTTACAGTCAACAGTTAATTCTTTTATATATAACGTGATATATTTTAAATATCAGCAAAAAAACAATATGAATTCCGGTAGAGGTTGGACCAAGGAGTTAAGAAAAGTGAGAGAAGCTGGAACTACTGCATATCATACGAGGTTATTGTAGGAGAAAAAACATCATGAATAAGCAGAAATAAACTATTAACTATTTTATAATATTGTGCCAAATTATTGGTAAAATTGCAGCATCTTTGGAATTTATTACATTTTTGCATTTAATTATATGAATAGCTTCGGAAATGTAAAGTTCTTGGATATTAGATGGTGCTGTAATAATTTTGGCTTTATCCCATATAGGGTTGGCGTTTGTGTTGGCATAGATGAAGTCGACTAGAGTAGAACTATTTGCTTCTTTTATATTTTTTATATGTTCTTGTATTCTTTTATTTAAAGTCCTCTTGGTCTGTCCAATATAATAGAAAAGTTCTTTATTGCTTTCTATGGGAATTTGATAGACTCCTCCAGTGGGTCCATTGAAGTCGCGGTCATGAAGGGTTAATTGTTTAATAGTTATAGGAGAACTGAATGGAATAAAGAAATTAAATTTACGTTGTATATAATGTTTAAAGCTATAGAATTCTTTACAGAAAGGGAGACTATTAGTGTAACGAAATTTTAGAGTTGAGTCTAGAGTGGGATTATTAGGTTTAATTAGCATGCGATTTTTTATTCTATTAACTAATCTTATAATACTAGATTTACTATATCCCGCAGCAGTACCTATTTGAATAATATTGTTAATTTGTTGTTTTTCATTAAATTTAAAAGTGGTATAATTTATAGCTCGGGTAATGTAGGAATTAAAAAAAGCATTTTTATAATTAGTAGGATGAGCTGGATCAACTGGGATCGGTAAAGGGATAAATGTGTTTTTGAAAAGACGTCAAACCATATAGTTGTATTATTTTCGTTACGATGTATCTTAAGGTCAAGAAACGGAAGCGTACGATTGATCTCAGTTTCAAATGTAAATTTAATCGATGGAAATTGGTTGTTGAGACAATCAATTAAATTAAGGAGTGCATTTTTTGAATAAGGCCAGGAGATAAAAATATCGTCAACATATCGCAAATATATAGTAGGTTTGAGTATGGAAGTTTCAAATACGCGTTTTTCTAATTCAATGAGTAATAAATCTGCTAAAATAGGACTAAGAGGGGAACCCATCGGGGCTCCAAAAGTTTGTTTATATATCACTTTATTAAACAAAAAGATATTATTAGCATTAATGAGGTCAAAAGCTTCACAAGTAAATTTGAGAAAAGGGTTAAGTGATGGTGTAGCAGTACATTTATCAAGGATAATTGATTTAACTAAATCTAAAGGAATATTCGGAAATAAGGAAACAACGTCAAGACTGAAAAATTTATCTGTAGGGGTAAATGTAGTATTTAGAATTCTACTTTTAGCTTCCAAACCGGATTTTACAATGTGTGGGTCGTTAAGTACTAATGGTTTAACTTATTGTACATCTTTTAAATAAATTTATATTTACGTGTATTTAAAGTGTTTTAAATATATTTAATACAAATGACACGTCTTCAATTTAACTCTTTATTTTTTAGAGATTATTTATAATAACTTTACTTAGACTAACGGTTTCTACACTGTGCAGTTTTTCGGTATCAACGCAACACTATGAGTTCAAGAAGATAATGTTTTAGTGATGTCTTCAAGGTTTGCTTGCGTATATTGGTTTTCATTAATAGGACGATCTTCCGATGAGAGTTACTGCAATTTACAAGTTCTACATAAACTCAAGACACAGATGGTGGTTTCTACAATACTACAGTTTCTACATCAGCTTCAGACTCAGGACACCATTTGATATAGCTTTGGCGATATAACCTTTTCTACCTCATATCATCCGACGTTGTGCATTTGATTATATAAAAAAGAAAATTGCAGGTATTATTTACCTAAGATGTTGGTTTGCATTACAGTTATTTCTGAACTTTGATGATTATTTTCAATATGTCGATCTATTCACGTTTTAAGAATTTACGATATAAACTTAACAAATTCCTTTTACGTTTGAAATTCCTTAAAGATTGCAAAAACCTTAATATAGTACCAAGATCTCTATTGATTAACCATAAATCCTTCCCTCCAGCCTGTAAACATATAATTTTTACTGCACAAATGAAGATGCTAAAAAATGCTATTCGGAACTTAAGAAAATCTATTATAACTCTTGAAACCGAAACT
The DNA here is from genome assembly GCA_963930645.1 of Salticus scenicus. Lineage (NCBI taxonomy): Eukaryota > Metazoa > Arthropoda > Arachnida > Araneae > Salticidae > Salticus > Salticus scenicus. Next base: position 140,266,961 of record OZ005652.1, on the reverse strand, counting down.
TATTATTGCTTTTTGAAACTTACAAATGTTGCTCAACCAGAAGACCTCGATACTTTCTTAGAAAATATTTTTCTTAGTATGGATAAATTCCAACATCAAATGACTTTAAAATATAATTTAAAAATTAAAAAACTTTTGAATTTACAAAGTACAGTATCTAAAAAGTTTAAAGACTTCAATAAACCGGAAAATTTTCTCAATCTCTCCAACTACAAATTCACCTCAAAAGAACTGGAATTACTCAATAAAGGTTCGAACTTTGCTCCTAAACCTCGCCTAAATCCTGTAAACGTTATCCCTAAATTTGAAAACATTATAAAAGATATTCCTAAGGAGCATCAAGATCAAGTACGGGCTTCTGCAGTTTTCTCATTAAATAAGCATCTTAACAGCAATAGTGGGTCCAATAATCAAAATCCTTTTATTTCAAAACAAATTAAAACTAACAAAAATGTAAGATTATTACTTGCTGATAAATCTAAACAAATCGTTGCCCTTAATACAGATGATTTCCACGATAAAGCTCTTGCAGCTATTAATGACTTAGCCTGTATTATAATTAAAACTAATCCTACTGAAAATTTTACTCGAAAAATTCAAAAGTTCATTCATAAGTATACTAGAGGACCCGTACTGCTCCGCAGCATTAGGATAGACTATGTATGAGAGGGTGTAATTATTACATAAAATCATTTTACAGTACTTCCTTCCAGACAATATTAGCTGTGCGTCGGCCCTTAGGTTTAATTTCTACCTTTACATTTCTGAATGTTCTTCCTCGAGATAAAGCAACATACAATTGTCCGTGGCTAAAAACAGGATCAGGCAAATAGATTCCAACTCGATCCAGCGTTTGACCCTGCGCTTTGTTGATGGTAATACAAAACGCTAATCTAATCGGAAATTGCCGTCGTTTAAAAGAGAAGGGCACTGTCGTGTCAGATGGTGATAAATCGATGCGAGGTAACAGTACTCGATCTCCAATATTCATACCAGTTAAAACTTCTAAATCTAGGATATTGTCATACATTTTCCTGACTAATAATCTCGTCCCGTTCAGTAATCCTTTAACTGCATTCAAGTTTCTGAGAAGCATTACAATGGCACCTTCTTTTAAAGTTAACACATGAGGAGGTAGACCACTCATCTCAAGGCTGTTCAGAAACTCCGGAGGAAACTGCAATAGTTCACCTTCTTCTTCAGTTATCAAAGTATTGACACTGGTGTAAGACCTTGAAGTTCCTGGAAGTAGATTTAAAACTGTCCTATTAATTTCGTCACAATGTTCATTTTTTGGTGCAAGAATTGCAGTTGTGGAAAAATTCACATGATCATGTGAGGATGAAGATAGACTTTCACCATAAATTTCAGAGGCAATATCTTTATCTGAAATCATTGAAGAAGGCAGTTCAATTAAATTCTCATCATTAGAAGGGTATTCACCATCACCAATTTTCAAGAGGAAGTGTGCAAATTCAGATTCGTCCACCTTAGTTCGCATATTTTTCTTGAGCTTGAAGATTTTAAAAAATGACCACAGAGGTGAAAACTTGATTGAATTTTGTACTGTAGCAGCTCGTGATGAATGAGGAACAACAGGTAATACTTGTCGGAAATCTCCTCCCAATATGATGATTTTTCCACCAAATGGCACATCATTACCCATTATATCTTTCAGTAATCGGTTTATAGACATTAAAGAATGTTTGTTTGCCATGGGTGCTTCATCCCAAATGATGAGCTTAGCAGAACGAATAATATTAGCCTCTTTACTGTTCACATTCAGACCTGAAACAGAGTGTTCATGTAAATTTAGAGGTAATTTAAATCGGCTATGAACTGTACGACCATGGGGAAGCAACATAGCAGCAATTCCAGTCCACGCTACAGAAATGACTTGTATTCCTGAATTAATGCAACTTTGGATTAAACACCTATACACAAAAGTCTTTCCAGTCCCGCCTGGTCCATCCAAGAAGTATGCCTTGCAGTCACTTACTGACGCATCATTATTCTGAAGTAAGTGAAGAATTTCCTCAATAAAAACACTTTGTTCTTCATTAGCTGTAGCCATCATTTGTGTTAGTTCTCCAAATTGAATTTTCTCTCGATGTTTCTCTACATTTTGCGGGACATCCTCAATGGTAGGTAAATCAAAAGATGAAAGAGAAAAACCATGTAATTTTAGCGTACTGGAAATGTCCTGCAAAGCAAATTGGTAAGATATTTCAGCTATGTGAGATCTAAGGAAATCTTCAGACATAGCATCTTTGAAAATGTTCCATAAATTCAAAGCATTTGAAGGTGATTGAAATATACATATATAGGAGAATAACTGTCGAAGCTGATAGGGCATCTGAAAGGAAGAGGCCTCTTCAAGAGTGCGCTGCCATTCAATATCATCCAATACTAAACCTCGTGCTGTAGCGGCTGCTTTAAAAGTAGGGTATGTCACATTTTCATAAGTCCTCAAACCTTCAAAACAGGTGGCTCCTACCACATGGAGCAACAGTAGACGTAAATGATAGCGCTCAGAATCAGAAGGTGGAACGTTATACATTCGGCCTATAGTTTTAGAATAAATTTTACGTTTGTGCCATTCATTCTTAATCCATACATAGTGAACTGGGGTTTCTGGGTAAATGTAAGGACTTCTTGTTATAGGATTGCTGTTCCACTTAAACCACGCAACTAACTGTGTTGTACGTAACTCTGCTTGGATTAATGCTTCCTCAGGCGCATCATTTTTGAAATATACATTCTGAGAATTGGGTAAATGAACTGGTAACCGAACTACAGTGTGCGATTGATCATGCATGGGATACGCGAACGTTCTCCAAGCAGCTTCACTTGGCCCAACATATCTAGCGTTCAGAAATACATTAATTTCATCATGATCAAGGGTATCATCTTCAGCGGCGGCAGCTACCTCTATATTGCAGCAATCGTGGCCTTTATATACATACTTATGAATGTATTTGATAGAACGTACACTCGAACAGATTTCAACATTGATATGAGCGCGAAAATAGAGCAAGAGAAATGGATTGTATGGAACAATGAATTGATTAGTTATATCGACATACTCTCCATTAACGCGTTTCGTTATTGTACTCCCATTGTCTCGTCGTCTGTAGAGTGGATACCCATTCACATTTTCTTTTGTTTCCTCTGTAAAAGCTTTAGGGAAGTTCTTTTTACATTCTCCATCTTTCATACACACACAGGCCGGATTGAGATGACCACACGGTCCGTGTACCATATGGGTCTTTACCAGGTCATACAGTTCTTTTTGTGAAGGATTGGGAATTTCAGCAGACACAACTTTGTCAATATCTTCCGGATTTCTGAACTTAGAATTATCTTCTAATGTTAAAAGCAAATGAATATGTGGCAGCCCGCGTTTTTGAAATTCGACGGTGTACAAAAAAGCTCTGACTTCTCCAAATATCTCCATTTTATAAATTATTCGCATTAACTCTTGCACTTTAGCATGGAAAACTCGTACCACAATGTCTGGCCTGTTATTCGGTGTCTCCCAAGGATGAATACTATCTTTTATTTCTGGCCATGCAGGATGGCAAGTAAATGTAATGAAAATATCTGGTTTACCGAACTTCCTCACTAATGCCATAGCATCTTGGTATTTCTGCATCATATTTCGAGGACTACCAATGAAGGACGAAGGCAGAACTACAATTCGACCTACTCTCAACTTTTCCTGTTCAGCTCTCACACGTAAAGCGTCTGATAAGCCTACATATGTTTCTACACGCAATTTAGTTTGTTCTCGGCGGATGTACTTCAGTCTATCACCTTCAATGCGACAATAATAGTCAACAAAAAGTTGTTGAGTAAGTTTTCCAGCATTTATCACAGGGTTGAAGGCACCAGCAGGACCACTTCCTCGCACTGCAATTCTATATAAAACATACTCTCGCATAGTAACAGTCTTTCTTATTTTTGTTTGACGTACACCTTCAATAGGCATATCTATATGCCAACCAGATTCACCGCAGGGAAAAATCAAAGTATAACACATAGGATCACAATGCATACTATCATAATTTATTTTCTGCAATCCGCCTTCTTTTTCATACACTGAGATATGTCTGTGAGAAGGTGGCGCTCCGTCACCTGTTTCAAACACAGCAGCAATTTCAGAAAATGATGGGTCATTATAACGTCGCTTATCTTCAGATGGTTCATGATAGAATCGCATAACAAAATTGAGTGGATGACGATTGTCTTTCTGAGCAAGAACTTTTTCCTCCTCGACCTTCTGATGCATTGTCTTATATGAGCGAACATAAGGATTACATTTTTCCAACAAATTGTTCAATTTTGTAAGTGTTTCTTCAGTCAAATCTGGGTTAGCACCATGGGACATTCTTATTTCATTAGCTTTGGCAAAATCAAGAATATATAACTGACCATATGAAGTGCTTTGTAAATCTTTGGGATAGAGAGGTGAAACTCGATGATGTACCATTCCGTGAATTCTGAAGGTGTAAGGACCATAATTTGGTGGCAACTCAACTTTTGCACCAAATGAAGCAAATGACATTGCATTATTGTATTGGCGAATATTCTCTCTGAAATTCTTGGATTTTCCATCAATACATGTGAACAACTTTTCCAATTCATGAAGAATAATAATGGGTGGAAGTTTAATTTTACCATCATAGCAACAGAGGGTGAAGCGGCCCGCTGTATTTTTCTCGGCTTTAAAATACAGTGCAGAGCAATGCTGACAAACCTCCTGAAGACTACCTACAGAGAAAGATTTCACATCTGGAATAACATCTGAAACGGCGCACCTTGATGTAATCTTAAATTTCTCAATTTTGTGAATACGCTGACTTACAGTCTTAGCAGTTAACTCACGACGACCTGTTAAAGTGGCTTTACGTTTAGGCCTCTGAACAATAACAGCAACTACTTCATTGTTGGGTTGGCATTCACTGTCAGCCAATGAAAAAATGTTTTCAACATGATTACACTCTTCCACAGCTGCTACATTCGTACTTGTAGTACTCTTATTTTTCAAAACACTATAATGTCCATCGTCCAAGTTGCCAGAAAATAATAAGTCGTGAATAATGAGGCCAGAACCATAGTCAGTAATTACATCACTATTCTCCCTGTGAACTCTGAACAGGTAATCGGAAAATAACTCACTCACACTGTGAAGTTCAGCATGCCCACCTTTCTGTCCATTATCACCCATTACACGTTTATAATCAGTCATTCTACTAATACTTCCTCCATAAGATTCGTCACCAATAATATAATTTTTATATGCACGCCACTTCTTTGTAATATTGTCAACAACAGCTGAGCGTATTTCAATATGCCTATCTTCAGTACCATACAGACAGTGAGAAATTGCTCGGAATAAACAATTACCATCACCAATAATAGGAATCACTTCAAAACTGTTTGTCTTTGAAGGACCACACGTCATTGAAGAATTCTCATCCGCAGAGAGTCGTATTATTTTTGTGGCAGAAGGACCACACGTCAATGGAGAATTCTCATCCGCAGAGAGTCGTCTTTTTTTGGTCAACTTCCATTCCTCACACATCCTTTTAGCATTCTTCGTCTTCCTACCAAGACCCATAATTAAAAGTTCTGAAATGCAAATATTTAAAATAATTGACCACTAAACTAAATAACTAAACTAACTAAACTAACTAAACTAAATAACTAATTGACCACTAAACTTATCTCTACTTATAAAGGATTTAGAAATAACAATTAGCAGCAACATTTCTGTCTTAGATAAACACGTGTCTTTAGTGAAAATGCGAATTGTTAACTTAAAAGAAAACATTTTTTTTCTTTTTTCTTTTTTTTTTAAACTAAGGGGCACTGCCCCCTGCTCGCTCCGCTCACCAACCCTCGAGGATGGCTTTCCCTCCCCCCCCCCCCCGACATGCTTCGCTCATTAATCCCTGCGGGATTCTACCCGACTATTCGCAAATTTGCCTTTAATTGAATTGGAATATTAAATAATACATAACACAAGAGAAAAGTTGAAAAATATTATAGAAATCCACCATATTTGGTATCACATTGAAATTCACAATATTTAATATGCCGTTTATAAAATGTGAAAAATCTGTTTTAACGTTCGACAATTTAATAACAATTTGCCATTATTTTGAGAGAAAACATATGTTATACAGCTAGAAACACAAAATAAACAACGATAGCACCAACTGTTTAGAACAGAGAGAAATGCTTAACATCTAAACGATTTAGCGTTACAGCTTTAGTATACGATCCACTTGTTAAATTTTTGTCACTGTTTGACGATGAATTTTTCGGGCATTATTGCTTGATTAAAGAAATTATTAACTTATTTTTTCTAATGCCTATATTTTTTACTATTGAATTTTTTTTAGTTAATTTAGGGCAATATGTAACACTCTGGATTTATTTCCAATGAGCAGCAAGGTTTAAAATGGTGCTTACAACAGCAAAGATGCAACTTTTTAAAGTGCATTTTTTCTAGAATATGATTTAGTCAGATCCATTGAAAATAAATACCTTAAGTGATTATTGCAATTATTGTAAACATTTCATTAGTAGTAGTACGACAGGACAATTTCTTTCAGATAGCGATTTTGCATTGTCGCCATCAATTTGCCAAGATGCCCGTAAATATCTGATTTTACCATTTCTTAAACTATATTAAATACTAAATTAAATCGGGGGGGAAAAAAAAGAGAAAAAAAATCACATTTTTCGAAACCAACTGATAAGTGAAAAATTCATCCTTGATTAAGTTGTAAAAACGAATTGCCGGTTTGAAGTATCCGAGATAGACCATGACCACTCATAAATTGGATGGCTTTTGAATATTTGTTGACAATACTTTCTGAATAAATATTCATGATGGCTCCTGGATAATTGTTGGCGATATCTTCTGAATTATTATTATTGTTGGCGATATCTACTGGTATATATTGAAAAAAAAAAATGTGCTAAAGCAATAGTACAGTTTAACCTCTTGGCGAAATTTTAAATTTGGCACCGAAGTAGATTAGACTTTCCTTGCAAAAATCTTGACATGCATAACTGAGATAGATAATTTAAATCATCGTCAAAATAAATGAAAAATTTTAAATCTGCCAGTGAGGTCCTGTTTTAGGTGTAACTAAAATATTTTGAAACAACTATAGCATCTCCCCACAGCGGAATTTGGCGATTTATTTTGGCGATTATGGTTAAATCATACATCTAAAAATCATAAATGATAATCATAAGCTAAATTACAAATCGTAAATCATAAAATCATAAATCCAAAATAAACAGCATGCAGGCTGCCATATTATATTGCAAACAGTTATTTTGAAACAACTATAGCATCTCCCCACAGCGGAATTTGGCGATTTATTTTGGCGATTATGGTTAAATCATAAATCTAAAAATCATAAATGATAATCATAAGCTAAATTACAAATCGTAAATCATAAAATCATAAATCCAAAATAAACAGCATGCAGGCTGCCATATTATATTGCAAACAGTCCAGAACGACATCGTTATCGTTCAAATCGGCGCCAAAGAAAAATCGCCAAATTCAGCTGTGGGAAGATATTATAGTTGTACCAGGAAATATATCATGCAAATGTCTAATTCTGTAGTGTAAAAAAAATTATCAATGCTAAATAAGATTTTTTGTTTATAATTGAGTTTGAATTTAAATGTAAATACTTTTGTATACCAAAATCTATCAAAGTATTTTAAAAAACGTTTTCAAATAAAAATAATAAATACACTTTAATGGTAAAGAGAAATGCAGTTAGTTATACATACACGACATTATTTCGTTATTCACAAAAAAAAGAACAAATAAATAAAATAAACACAAATATTGCCAGTAATAACATTAATTTTCTAAAAGTAGAAAAAAAAGGGTGTTTGCGGAATTTATTTTATATTTTTACACCAGTGATAACATTTTTATTTCTCTGTGGAGAATGACGTCATTGTGGAAAATGATGTAATAAGAGAAATTATTTCTTTAATGGCAAATAGACTACCTTTATAAACCCGAGGTTTTTATTTAATAACCTCGTTAATTAAAATGATACAGATTTCTAACTTCCTGAAATGCCTTCCTTGAAATATTCGGAACACATTGATACCTCCCATGATGCAGAGCCTTTTGCCCTCCGCAAGAAGATGCTGTCGCAGACAAAAAAAATTTGACGCCAGCTACAGAAACTTTTTTTTAATATATAGAGAAAACCTCAATACGTTGAAAAATAATGTAATGTTGAAAGATAATTAATTCTAGAACTCGTGTAATTAAAAATTAAATTTTCTTCATATTAATTTTCTTAACCAAACGCAGGAAAATCTTGAAAAATTCTTGAAAAAATTGAATGTAAAGTTCATTCTGCACGCATAACTTTCCTCAAACTCAACGAATTTAAGCAGTTAATAGCTCAAAAGAAAGAGCTTGATCCACTGAGTGTTCTTAGACTTGTGTCAACAGCCTACGTTAATTAGAACTCTAGTTATAGAGGTTTGAGTGAAGGAGAATCTTGAAAAATTCTTGAAAAAATTGAATGTAAAGTTGGTTCTGCACGCATAACTTTCCTCAAACTCGACGAATTTAAACAGTTAATAGCTCAAAAGAAAGAACGTGATCCACTGAGTGTTCTTAGACTTGTGTCAACAGCCTACGTTAATTAGAACTCTAGTTATAGAGGTTTGAGTGAAGGAAAATCTTGAAAAAATTGAATGTAAAGTTGATTGTGCAAGCATAACTTTCCTCAATCTCAACGAATTTAAGCAGTTAATAGCTCAAAAGAAAGAACTTGATCCACTGAGTGTTCTGAGAGTGAAACGATCAAGATCCATTCATTAGAAGAAGAGCTATGAGAATTCGAATTGTTTGAGTGAAAAGTGTCCCATAAGAAATGTACAGGGAAGAATCGAGTTTGAGTATAACTTGAGTAAGGTGGAAGTTGAGTACATTTCAATGATTGATGACATATCTGTGCCTAAATACCTTTCATTTAAAAAAAAAATGAAGGAAATCGGCCGGATAGAATGGCCAGACGGACTGCCTTTAGTTTTCATAAATTTTTTTAATATTCGAGTTTGAGTATAACTTGAGTAAGGTGGAAGTTGAGTAAATTTCAATGATTGATGACATATCTGTGCCTAAATACCTTTCATTTAAAAAAAAATGAAGGAAATCGGCCGAAGAGAACGGCCAGACGGACTGCCTTTAGTTTTCATAAATTTTTTTAATATATAAGATTGATTTAATTGCTCCACAAAGTATCAAAATTCCTTTATACCCGTCTATTCCTAAAATATTTTTTAAAATTAAAACTCATAAAATTAACCACCCGTTTCGTCCCATTGTTTCCAAATGCAATAGTCCTTCATTTTTTCTAGAAAAATTTCTCGCAAATTTACTTAAACCATTAGTACTTAACGACCCACATATAGTAAAATCCGGTTTGGAAGCTAAAAGTAGAATTCTAAATACTACATTTACCCCTACAGATAAATTTTTCAGTCTTGACGTTGTTTCCTTATTTCCGAATATTCCTTTAGATTTAGTTAAATCCATTATCCTTGATAAATGTACTGCTACACCATCACTTAACCCTTTTCTCAAATTTACTTGTGAAGCTTTTGACCTCATTAATGCTAATAATATCTTTTTGTTTAATAAAGTGATATATAAACAAACTTTTGGAGCCCCGATGGGTTCCCCTCTTAGTCCTATTTTAGCAGATTTATTACTCATTGAATTAGAAAAACGCGTATTTGAAACTTCCATACTCAAACCTACTATATATTTGCGATATGTTGACGATATTTTTATCTCCTGGCCTTATTCAAAAAATGCACTCCTTAATTTAATTGATTGTCTCAACAACCAATTTCCATCGATTAAATTTACATTTGAAACTGAGATCAATCGTACGCTTCCGTTTCTTGACCTTAAGATACATCGTAACGAAAATAATACAACTATATGGTTTGACGTCTTTTCCAAAAACACATTTATCCCTTTACCGATCCCAGCTGATCCAGCTCATCCTACTAATTATAAAAATGCTTTTTTTAATTCCTACATTACCCGAGCTATAAATTATACCACATTTAAATTTAATGAAAAACAACAAATTAACAATATTATTCAAATAGGTACTGCTGCGGGATATAGTAAATCTAGTATTATAAGATTAGTTAATAGAATAAAAAATCGCATGCTAATTAAACCTAATAATCCCACTCTAGACTCAACTCTAAAATTTCGTTACACTAATAGTCTCCCTTTCTGTAAAGAATTCTATAGCTTTAAACATTATATGCAACGTAAATTTAATTTCTTTATTCCATTCAGTTCTCCTATAACTATTAAACAATTAACCCTTCATGACCGCGACTTAAATGGACCCACTGGAGGAGTCTATCAAATTCCCATAGAAAGCAATAAAGAACTTTTCTATTATATTGGACAGACCAAGAGGACTTTAAATAAAAGAATACAAGAACATATAAGAAATATAAAAGAAGCAAATAGTTCTACTCTAGTCGACTTCATCTATGCCAACACAAGCGCCAACCCTATATGGGATAAAGCCAAAATTATTACAGCACCATCTAATATCCAAGAACTTTACATTTCCGAAGCTATTCATATAATTAAATGCAAAAATGCAATAAATTCCAAAGATGCTGCAATTTTACCAATAATTTGGCACAATATTATAAAATAGTTAATAGTTTATTTCTGCTTATTCATGAGGATTTTTCTCCTACAATAACCTAGTATGATATGCAATAGTTCCAGCTTCTCTCACTTTTCTTAACTCCTTGGTCCAACCTCTACCGGAATTCATATTGTTTTTTGCTGATATTTAAAATATATCACGTTATATATAAAAGAATTAACTGTTGACTGTAAAAAGAGAACATATTTAAAACTGCGCAATGGAAACGAATCATAAATCCCTGATGATGCTTTATTATTAAAGCGAAAAACTTTGGATAAAAAAAAAAAAATTTAACATCTTTTAAATAAATTTATATTTACGTGTATTTAAAGTGTTTTAAATATATTTAATACAAATGACACGTGTTCAATTTAACTCTTTATTTTTTAGAGATTATTTATAATAACTTTACTTAGACTAACGGTTTCTACACTGTGCAGTTTTTCGGTATCAACGCAACACTACGAGTTCAAGAAGATAATGTTTTAGTGATGTCTTCAAGGTTTGCTTGCGTATATTGGTTTTCATTAATAGGACGATCTTCCGATGAGAGTTACTGTAATTTACAAGTTCTACATAAACTCAAGACACAGATGATGGTTTCTACAATACTACAGTTTCTACATCAGCTTAAGACTCAGGACACCATTTGATATAGCTTTGGCGATATAACCTTTTCTACCTCATATCATCCGACGTTGTGCATTTGATTATATAAAAAAGAAAATTGCAGGTATTATTTACCTAAGAAGTTGGTTTGCATTACAGTTATTTCTGAACTTTGATGATTATTTTCAATATGTCGATCTTTTCACGTTTTAAGAATTTACGATATAAACTTAACAAATTCCTTTTACGTTTGAAATTCCTTAAAGATTGCAAAAACCTTAATATAGTACCAAGATCTCTATTGATTAACCATAAATCCTTCCCTCCAGCCTGTAAACATATAATTTTTACTGCACAAATGAAGATGCTAAAAAATGCTATTCGGAACTTAAGAAAATCTATTATAACTCTTGAAACCGAAACTTATTATTGCTTTTTGAATCTTACAAATGTTGCTCAACCAGAAGACCTCGATACTTTCTTACAAAATACTTTTCTTAGTATGGATAAATTCCAACATCAAATGACTTTAAAATATAATTTAAAAATTAAAAAACTTTTGAATTTACAAAGTACAGTATCTAAAAAGTTTAAAGACTTCAATAAACCGGAAAATTTTCTCAATCTCTCCAACTACAAATTCACCTCAAAAGAACTGGAATTACTCAATAAAGGTTCGAACTTTGCTCCTAAACCTCGCCTAAATCCTGTAAACGTTATCCCTAAATTTGAAAACATTATAAAAGATATTCCTAAGGAGCATCAAGATCAAGTACGGGCTTCTGCAGTTTTCTCATTAAATAAGCATCTTAACAGCAATAGTGGGTCAAATAATCAAAATCTTTTTATTTCAAAACAAATTAAAACTAACAAAAATGTAAGATTATTACTTGCTGATAAATCTAAACAAATCGTTGCCCTTAATACAGATGATTTCCACGATAAAGCTCTTGCAGCTATTAATGACTTAGCCTGTATTATAATTAAAACTAATCCTATTGAAAATTTTACTCGAAAAATTCAAAAGTTCATTCATAAGTATATTGACTTAATTGCTCCACAAAGTATCAAAATTTCTTTATACCCGTCTATTCCTAAAATATTTTTTAAAATTAAAACTCATAAAATTAACCACCCGTTTCGTCCCATTGTTTCCAAATGCAATAGTCCTTCATTTTTTCTAGAAAAATTTCTCGCAAATTTACTTAAACCATTAGTACTTAACGACCCACATATTGTAAAATCCGGTTTGGAAGCTAAAAGTAGAATTCTAAATACTACATTTACCCCTACAGATAAATTTTTCAGTCTTGACGTTGTTTCCTTATTTCCGAATATTCCTTTAGATTTAGTTAAATCCATTATCCTTGATAAATGTACTGCTACACCATCACTTAACCCTTTTCTCAAATTTACTTGTGAAGCTTTTGACCTCATTAATGCTAATAATATCTTTTTGTTTAATAAAGTGATATATAAACAAACTTTTGGAGCCCCGATGGGTTCCCCTCTTAGTCCTATTTTAGCAGATTTATTACTCATTGAATTAGAAAAACGCGTATTTGAAACTTCCATACTCAAACCTACTATATATTTGCGATATGTTGACGATATTTTTATCTCCTGGCCTTATTCAAAAAATGCACTCCTTAATTTAATTGATTGTCTCAACAACCAATTTCCATCGATTAAATTTACATTTGAAACTGAGATCAATCGTACGCTTCCGTTTCTTGACCTTAAGATACATCGTAACGAAAATAATACAACTATATGGTTTGACGTCTTTTCCAAAAACACATTTATCCCTTTACCGATCCCAGCTGATTCAGCTCATCCTACTAATTATAAAAATGCTTTTTTTAATTCCTACATTACCCGAGCTATAAATTATACCACTTTTAAATTTAATGAAAAACAACAAATTAACAATATTATTCAAATAGGTACTGCTGCGGGATATAGTAAATCTAGTATTATAAGATTAGTTAATAGAATAAAAAATCGCATGCTAATTAAACCTAATAATCCCACTCTAGACTCAACTCTAAAATTTCGTTACACTAATAGTCTCCCTTTCTGTAAAGAATTCTATAGCTTTAAACATTATATACAACGTAAATTTAATTTCTTTATTCCATTCAGTTCTCCTATAACTATTAAACAATTAACCCTTCATGACCGCGACTTAAATGGACCCACTGGAGGAGTCTATCAAATTCCCATAGAAAGCAATAAAGAACTTTTCTATTATATTGGACAGACCAAGAGGACTTTAAATAAAATAATACAAGAACATATAAGAAATATAAAAGAAGCAAATAGTTCTACTCTAGTCGACTTCATCTGTGCCAACACAAACGCCAACCCTATATGGGATAAAGCCAAAATTATTACAGCACCATCTAATATATCCAAGAACTTTACATTTCCGAAGCTATTCATATAATTAAATGCAAAAATGCAATAAATTCCAAAGATGCTGCAATTTTACCAATAATTTGGCACAATATTATAAAATAGTTAATAGTTTATTTTTGCTTATTCATGATGTTTTTTCTCCTACAATAACCTCGTATGATATGCAGTAGTTCCAGCTTCTCTCACTTTTCTTAACTCCTTGGTCCAACCTCTACCGGAATTCATATTGTTTTTTGCTGATATTTAAAATATATCACGTTATATATAAAAGAATTAACTGTTGACTGTAAAAAGAAAACATATTTAAAACTGCGCAATGGAAACGAATCATAAATCCCTGATGATGCTTTATTATTAAAGCGAAAAGCTTTGGATAAAAAAAAAAAAAAAAAAAAAAAAAAAAAATATCTTTTAAATAAATTTATATTTACGTGTATTTAAAGTGTTTTAAATATATTTAAGACAGAAATAGTCCTAACAACATATCTTATCCCCAGTACATCCACACAATATCCTGAGGATGAAAAAACATACCAAGAATGTACTGTGTATAAATGTGTTGTTAGGGATATTACTTGTTGCTTATCACACTTGATCGATCGTATCTTCAGATCCAGATTTCTTAAAATCGCTAGTTAAGCGATAAGGACGGCAAGCGGGAATGCTGCCCTCATCCGAGGCAACAAAATGGCGGCGATGCGCCGGCCTATATATTTTATTTAAGGGGCTCTACCCACAACTAATGATTTTAATGATGTAGAACTCAGTCTTTTTTTTTTTTTTTTTTTTACCATGTTTTTATTAATTTCGATTCTTGGTTCTTTTTTTTTTTTTTTTCCAGTACAAATCTTGCAATCGATTTTTAACTAACTTCCCTATTAGCTAGATATCTGAAACTTTCAGGATAGCTCAGAACACGGTAAAAATGCATTTTTTAAATACTTGTTTTAGCCAACTGTTTCGGGTTCCTGCTGCCATCGAAAGTTTTTAACTAACTTCTCGACTAGCTAGACATTTGAAACTTTCAGGATAGCTCAGAACACTGTGACAATACATATTTTTTTAACACTTTTAGTCAACTGTTTCAGGTCCTGTTTTAGCTGGATACTCAGCTAAAATAATTTGCAGACCTAAATCCATTCATGAACTCGATTTCTTTGAAGCTTTTCATATTTATAAAAATTTTAAAAACCTTGTAAATTGTGATTTCGCTGTTCCCTATTTGTCTGATTGTTGGAAATTTTACATTCAGTCCACATTTTCTTAATTTTTCTACTGTTTACACAGCTAACATTCCTAAATTCCTATTGGCCACTCTCCCCACCTTTCCCGTAATCCTATTGGTTGAACAAAATTTGGTCCCTCTCCTATGTATACGAGCACTTCTCCAGATTCAGAATTCTTTTTGCACTGAAGACGGTACGCTTAGGGCTACCGAAACAGTTGTATGCATCTCAAATATTTTTCTTCGGCGTTTCTGACGTAATAGTTTATTCGGGTTTTGATATTCCAACGCCAAGTCTCCTGTTATTAATTATTAGATTTGTTTAAAAAAAATTCTTTCTATAAATATAACTTAAAAATCTATAAATATTTTACGTTAATATAAGCAAATATATTTTATTTTTAATTATTTAAAAAAAAAAAAAACTCTTTTTAAGAAATAATTTAAGCATGATTTTTAGAATAAAAAGTCATTTAAATTTCTTACTTTTATTAAAGCAACATTTTTTACTCTTGAAATAATATCCATTTTCAAAGAAAAATAGCGTTTAATAAAAAGTTATACCAGTTATGAAAATGCGGAAATTTTCGATTTAAATAAAAATGACTTTCATTTATTTAAAACTTTCAATCTTTAAAGTTTCAGATACCAGCCATAAGAAAATTAAAAATATATCAAATCTTCAGAGCAAAATTTTTCATTCTAAATTTAATGATTAAAAAAAAAAAAAAAAAGTTTTAACTTTAAAACCTATTTACAAAATAATTTCTAAGAGACTTTTTTTTTTTTTTTTTTCAAACTTTTTAAACTATATTGTGGCGAAAAATATTAAAATAATTTGTTTTAAATAAATGTTAGGAAAAATCAAATGTTTGAAATGAAGCCATTTTCAGAAATTTGCGAAACATTAAAAATTTATTTTGTAGAATATTTATGATTTTTATAAGGTAAATTTTTCTAAAAGTGGAATAGCAATTACACATATATAATTCAATGTTAAATAACTTATTATCTTTAATAAAAATTAATGTTTTCAAATTTATCAAGGAAAATGGCCCAAAATAAATGTTGTATCCTAACTTTTGAAGGGTGCACTTATACTTCATAGGATACCATTTGTTTTTTACCTCTAGTGTTTCCGAAGAAATGTTTTTTCTAGTGTCTGTATTTGTGCAGTTGTTTGGCAAACGTAGCTCGCAGGATTGGAGCCCCCTACTATTACAAATTATCTTAAGTTTTAAATAAACAAAAGGTGGCATTTCGAATTATATTAAGGTGTGTCTAAATTATCCTGCTAATCCCTTAAACATTATATTAAATTTAACGACAGTATGCTCAATACTAGATTATCAAAAGTTTGTGTTCTGGACTAAAATCCTATGTAAAATTATGTAAACTTGGCATAGACCTGACGCGCAAACTTACTTTCAACCAGCATCATGTTAAATTTATCTTGTAACATACTGAATGTAAAATTTTATTGCACATAATACACTTTCTTTACTTAAAATATCTTTAAAATATTTAAATAAAATTAAACATTATTTAAACATTACAAATGTGTATGTTTAATTATAAATAAAACTTCACACTGAGAAAAAAAAGTTTACCGCCTTCATCTAGAATGAATAAATGGTCATTTTCTAAATCCTTAAACTAGAAATATAGATTTCCGAGCTATGTGCATAAGGCATGCCAATAAACTGAATAGACGAAATGGTCGAGAATTTCTAATCTACACATTTCTAGATGATGAAACAATTTTCTGAATATTCTGAATCTTTTGTATTACGAGAAATTCTCGCTTGATTTTCTAGAATTGGGTCATAAACCAAGATTATAGCTGCTGAAACCCGCCTCTTGTACTCACATTTATTTGGAGATATTTTCAAATAGGTTTGTCCTCGATAGTATAGGCAAATGCTCAAGAATTCTAATAGAGGTCCCTAGAATTTGCTTTCGAAGGGGACTAGAAAAAATTTTATAAGAAATTTATAAGGATGACATGGAACTATTTTTTCTAGAGCCACAATTTAGATTCTAGATATCAGTTATAGAATTTTTTCTGGCGTGCCTTATACTCATAGCTCGGAAATCTATACTTCTAGTTTAGGGATTTAGAAAAGGACCATCTATTCGTTCTAGATGAAAGCGGTATATATTTTTTTTCTCAGTGCAGTATATTATATAAAAAAATTTCAAATGTATTAAAACTTATTTTTAAAAAATCCAGTGTTTCAAATTTTTTGACAGTATTAAAAAATAATCTGGTGCGTCGCTCACACGACTTTATCTTACCCTGCATTTCAATACTATAAAGACAGATTACAGATTGAGGCGTCAAATCAATAACGTAAGAAAATAAAGTTCAATCATGTTTAAAAATAAGTTTAGGAACACTTTTATTTGACATATAACTCTGCGCGAGGGAGGGGATTCCGACCCCTGAACTTCTCGTTCAATAATAGTGCTTACATTTATTTCAACAAAATAAAATTCAAGGCAGTTATTTACGTTGGCTCGAAACTTGCCAATCATGATCAATTTTTCAAGTGGCAAACACATACATGAACTTCAAAATACCAAAATTTGATATTCCTGCAGTTATTTGTTTTTAAGTTATGCTGATAACAGATATACAGATCAACCGCTAAAAATTTGATTCGCGTAATAAGAAAGCCTCAAAAATATTGTAAAAAAAAAAAAAAAAAAAAAAAAAAGTGGAAAATCGAACTTAAAAAAATACTTTGTTTACAGTATGAGGTGCAAACTTGGACCCTCGGTGGCCGAGTGGTTATGCCACCACACTGCTAATCAGCTTCGAGCATAGGAGAGCGGGTTCGATTCCCGTGCTGGCCCTGGATGTTTTTCCAATTCTTTGTTTTGTAATTCTGCCATGTGCTATCTGTAATTATCTGAATAAGATTTACAAGCGGACAAATCAAGTATACAAATCTGATGTATATGTTACCAATAAACAAACAAACAGATAAAAAATTTATTTTCCTTCCTGACGAGTGACTGTCAACATAATAAAATGTACGAAAGCCCTTCCATCAATTACATTAAATAATAAAAAAAAACGTTTAGCTTAATTTTGGGTATAACCTTGTATATTTTTTCTAAACTATATATACATCACATTGTGTACTTAAATTAAGTCTTATATGAAAAACACCACAACCTGAAATACCCTTCCAGCAATTTCCAAGTATAGCCCTAATATAAATAAATGCTTTGTGTAACCTTGAAAAACAAATGATGAATGATTTTCATAGTACAATCTACACAAAATATATGTGCATAAAAGATATGTTCATTCCAATTTGTTTAAGGCAGTTTATTCTTAAATAATTCTAATTTTCCTGCGAAAAACATAAGTTAATTTCATGTTTTCTATCTATAATAAGTAGTTTACACCATAAATTGTACAGCCTTCATTGGACAGATTTCGAGAACTGTTAAATATACATACATACATATATGTATATATATATATATATATATTATTGTATTTTATCTCAACTAGAACTCACAAAATGACTTTTCCTTAAATTATCCACCTAATTTAAAGCTAACTCAAAATACTCTCACTAATCAATCAATCAACTTTTTAGATCACAAAATAATCATTGATGGTAATAAAATTTAAACAGATATCTATGACAAACGGCAAGATTTTAGTTTTAAAGTAAACTTATTTACACATTTTAATTCCTGTCTGCATCTTTCGGTATTTAGAAACATCATCATTAACCATTTATTTCGAATTAATAATTTATGCTCTGCGAAGTTTAAAAACAAGAATATTAATAAATTGATCACAGCCACAGCTAAAATGGGTTTTCCTAAAAACTTTGTATTTTCTATTTTATATCCTTAACAATGTCTCTGTCAGTACATAAAAAAAAAAAAAAAAAAAAAGTGTACACTTTAGTGAAAATTAACAAAAAAATTATAAAATATTAAAAGACAATAAAAACGGTGGCAGTTGGTGGGCAGATGTTTGATTGCGGAGGTGGGGTGGTGTTGTAAGGCTGGATGGTTGGGTGGGATTGTGAAATTAAAAAAAAAAAAAAGCAGAAGGCTTGTTGCATTTACTTTGTATTACTATGCAAACTTTCTTTTTCCATTAAAATTTCAGTTTCTTCTTTTTTGAGTTGTCAACTATTCTTAAAATTCTAATCATACTATTAAACACATTGTAATCAATCAGTGAATTTCATTGTTGCTTCATGGTTTCATTGTTATTCATCTGCTTTGAAATTTTGCTTTTTTAAATCCATATGACTCCTATTCTGGTCTTGGCAGGCTGGGAGAGTGTTGCCTGCGTGAAACTAGTTTAACCCCACAGGCAAGTCACAAGTCTTACCGCCTGCCTCCTTCTTTCCTTTCTTAAGTTTCTTAAATTATTTTTTCATAAATTTTGATATAGTTTATGGTTTTAAGTTAAGATTTGTTGTGTTAGTTTATTGATTTGTTTGTTTTGCAGACTGTTAATTAATAAATCTGGATTCTTTAAATTTGTGTATTTCATTCCCTGAAAAAATTTTTTTTCATTTTTCTGAACTTCTCAAAGAATTTTTTAATCTTATTGGCCATTGGTGTTTCAGTGATCTTGTATCTGTTGCTTGGCTTCTACTATGCTTAATAGATCATCATTATTATATCTATATATATATATACAAATCTTGCTTGTTTAATAGTATAAGATATTACATGTGGCAGAAAGTACATGTCATTGTGTTTTATATAGTGTGTTAATTGTGATAATTGTTTTAGATATTGTGTTATTACGATAATTTTGAACTATTTGTTCTTAGAAATTTCCTTTGCATTTAAAAGAGTATTACTTAGATATCAGACCAATAAGGACTTTAACAGTTCAAAACCAATCTTTTATAATGCAAGGGAAAAAAAGTGAACTGTCTTTAATTGGATTTTCACAGGTCAGAATCAAACTATATATTTAAAAAAAAGAAAAAAATTCTAAACTCTCTGTACTAGTCTAAATTGAAAAAAAAAAAAAAAAAACTCTGAACTGTCATAGTGTGCATAGTAAAGCTCCTCTTTCCCCTTCTCCAATCACCAAATCCCATGTATCTCTATCGTGAACTTTTTTTTATAGAATTACTGATTACCTAATATATTTTTTTTAATTTCGTTTTCAGATTCAGAAAATTCACAACCTTTAAATTAATAAATACCCATTTTCTAAAAATTGAATTGTTGAAATTTTAATATTTTAATTTTGAGTTTAAACACAAAAAAATAACTAAGTGCATTTTTCTCATTCTTTAGCTGTAAAATGATATGTAAAAAGTTTAAACAATGGATTTTTAGAAAATGAGTAGTAATTTAAATGTGAATTTTCCAAATGCGAAAACAGAATTTTAAAAAACATTAGGTAATAAGTATTTCTATAAACAGATTTCCACATAGAGTTACATGGAATTTGGTGACGAGAGACGAAGAAATTGTAAGAGGGAGAGTGTAAAGGAGCCTTAAGTGACTGTGTTAAGCCAGCCATTTGTTCAATTTTCTATATCATATTAATTTATTTCTTCTTATATTTACCCAGTGTGTTGTTTTTATACAGAGTATTAGTTTATTATTGTATATAATCTTTGTTTTTATCATATACTCATATTTCATATAATTATATAATGTTATATTTTACTATTCATGTTTAGTAACTATGTTCATAGTACATATGTTCCTTATAGTTTAGTCCAGAAATTAAAAATGTTATTTATTTTTATATATTGTTAATCTTATATAATGTTTATAGTAGTAATCAATCTGATTGTTTTAATTACGTAACATTCTCTGTATATTAACAAGAGAATGGTGTCAGTATCTGATGAAGTTCAATAAAACATTTAAATTATTTTAAAATATCAATTCAGATAGATAAACTATCATCTGGAATATTGTCTACCACTGTGTGAGCCCTAACACACTTGCAAGCAAGCCTGGGAAATCCCACTTTGAAGGGGTAGGGTGTATGAAAGGATATAAAATAATTAATTTTAATTGAAGAAAAACCCTATTCAAAAATTAGAAATCGCTATTCAAACTTATTGATCAGTAAGAATTTGCAATCTGTAAATTTAATTTCATGGTAGTACATTTTATAATACAAGAGTCAGAAAATGGGAGAGCTTGGGAGATTTTGGAAACATTTTATTTTGATTGTGATTAGAAAATTAATGGCATTAAAGTCTAGACATATTTTTGTGAACCCTGCACAGAATAGAAATCAATTAGAATCAAGGATTTTGGGAACAAAAAGAGAAAACATACACAAACATATTTTGCACAGATTTTAGTTGCTAAACATCTCTCCAGCACACCCATTTCTGAAATCATGGCAGTTTCAGAAAATTAATTGTTCTCTACTGCCTTCCTGCATCATGACTTAGGTAAAATAAAGATTATTCAAATAGATTATGAATCAATATTGTGTTATTATTGTGTCAATAGACAGCACTCTACATTCTACCTACATTTCAGTATTTAGAAACATTAGCCTCAACTTTCTTTTTAGCATTAACAGTTTATGCTCAACAGAGTTAAAAAATAAAAATATTAATAAAGTTGTATACGATACTACTTGTAGTAGTTTTCTCAAAAAAAAATTTTATTCCCTCATTTATCTTTATTTTTCTATAGTATGTTCACATTAAAATATTAACCCTCGCTTTCCCAAGATAGGGTCATTTTGACCCCATTTTGTAGTTGAAATTTAGTTAAGCCCGCCTCATTCAAAAAGTGTGCTAATTCGCCAGAGATAGCAAACGTAACCTGTGGAATGTTGCAACTTCTAAACGAGACAAAAAGGCGTGGTGCTGGTGATTTTCGCCAAACGTGCCACGTTTCGCGAAGCGGCACCTGAAAGCAATTTCAAGACCTTGATCTTGGGAAAGCGAGGGTTAAACTCTCGCTTTCCCAAGATCGCAATGTGTAACCGCGTTGTTACACATTGTGTGTTCTCGCACGCAATGTGTAACCGCGTTTCCTTCATCTAGTAGTGAGAACAAGTCCAAAAACTTGGACGGGGTGCCAAGTTGACCAACAGGTTGGGATTTAGTAAACATCCCATCATTCGGTGTTCCCTTATTGCTTATTTTCTCTCAACAAAAAGGTTATCTTCTCTATTTTAATAGTGGACTGGTTGAGTCTGACCTTGCACAGAAGCTTCCATGGTCACAAGAAATATGGTTAAAGATTATCTCAAGATCCTCAGACTTCAAAAATATTTACCCATATGTTTAAATATGTTATTTAAAGCATATAAAAAATAGTTTTAAAACATTTTAGAGGTGCCAAGTTTCAATAACAGCTATCAGTAATCAGAGTTATACATTTATGAAACGTGAACCGCCTGACGGAATATTTTTTTACGCACAAACTCACATATAATAACGAATTGCACAGTTTTTGTAAACAAATATAGAATATATTAATTAAAAAATTAGAAAATTTTCTGAACAAAAGTAAATAAATATTTATTTTTTTACCTTCTTACAAAATGAATTTTTTTTTTTTTTTTTTTTGGGGGGGGGGGGGGGGGAGGAGGGGGGTTTACAAAAATTTATTTTATTTACTGTTATTATTTTTTTAACAGTCTTTTTTTTTTTTTTTTTTTTTTTTTTCCCCAGACAACTGTTTTTATGGCATTAAATACTAAAACATTGTTCTTTTCTTTATGCATCTAGCATATTTTTTGTTTGGTGATACAGTATGTATTTTAAATTTATTAAGGAAAAACAAATAGATTCATCAAGTTCAGTAATAAAGCCTAAAAATAATTGCATATGTGAGAAATATTGAGCACTTCTATCACTTTTTTGGTTCTAAAAGTAAGCTTTAATCACTAGCTCGAAAGGTGGGTGAGGGGGGGGGGGGAATATAAATAGATGAATGATAAGTGAATCAATTTTACTTCTTTATAGGTTCTAGAATCTAATAAAGCAAGTTTAAAATGAATATTGACATTTATGTTGCTGATGGAGGATGGAGAAAAATTGGCAAACTAAAGGCTTCTGCAGAGCTTTTAATCGTCGATGGCTAGATGGAGATAAGAACAGAAGGGGGGGGGGTTAAAAAAAATTACATCAGCGAGAAATATTGTATAATTCTATTTCTTTATAGTTTCTAGAATCTAATAAAGCAAGTTTAAAATGAATATTGACATTTATGTTGTGGATGCAGAAAGATTGAGAATTGGAAAGCTTCCGTTGTGCGTTTTATCGTCGATCGTTAGTAGGGATTCTTTTTTTTTAACGATCGATATCCGCGATTTTTTTAAAAGCGAATAATCCGTAATTTTCATATATTGTCCGTAATGCCGTAATTGTTGCCGTAAATCCATAATAATTACGGAAAAATCGTAATAATTGGCACCTCTACATTATACAAAAAAATTAAACATATATTGACAAAAGAGTGTTTGTGGGGTGTCTGAAACATTGTGCAAAATGACATTTTTTTTTTTTTTTTTTTTAAATATTCAAGTTTTCAGTTTAGATGGAAATTTTAAAAAATTCTTAATTTTGTTATAATGGAAGCTGACTTATACATTGTTTTATTTCTCCCAAATTGTGTTTATGTAGACTGCTTACACTTAGAAAATTTACATCTGATTTTTTTTTTTTTTTTTTTTTTTTTTTTTTTGTAAATTAAACTTTGGTGTGAAAACAATAAAATCAACATCTGTTGGGAATTTTATAAACATTTTGTGTTAAATATAATGTTGTAAGACAGCAACAGTCAATAAAATCAGTTTTCAAAGCTTGCTGTAGAAATAACTTTGACTTTTTGGTATGTTACAGAAATACAACTTGGTGATACAAAGGGTTAAAAAAATTATATATATGTAATTGCATGTTTATAACTATATATAAAAATATATTTTGTGAATAAGTGCATGTATATAAATACATATAAAAAAATAAATAAAATAAAAATGGTGAAGGATGGATTTCTGAAACTATATTATAAAAAAAAAAGTAGAAAGAAAACTGCATTTGCTGTATGTATCACTCCCCTTCCCCCTAATAATGTCATCATGCTTCTTGGTTGTACATGATTATATACATATTTTTGATACCCTAATATAAATGTATTTTATGATCATTCAGTATAGCTCTACAGAATTCATAATGCATTTCATTATTAATATCATCATAATGTATTTTAAATTATCACTCATAAAATTTAAATATACCATATTTTAAATATATAATATATATTGATTTAGTCTATATAAATATAGTTTATAAATATCAATAATCATAAAATAATTTATTTTCACCTAATAGTATAAATTATAAAATCTTTTTGTAAAAAAAAATAGAACCGACTCCAAGAAATGGGAATGAAATGAAATAGTAAATTGCGCCTAAAAGTATAAAATAATTTCCTTCGCCAAACAACCTATAACACTACAATTAATCATAACTTTTGAAGTCGGCGCAAAATTAAATAAAATTTAATTAGTTTTTAAAGGTCTATTTTTAGATAGGTAGCAACAAATGCTGTTGTCTCGAATGATCCATTTTCATGTTTCCTTTATTATTTTATCACTGTATACAATTGGTTTATTAGTAGCATCTACATAGAACAGTGAACATTCCTTACAAGGCGGTATTTATGTTTCTACGAAGTTAGAGTTTCCTTTGCAAATTTGGTGTAACTTTGATAACTATCATACTTGGTGGCTTTTGGATTTGGCGATCAAAACATGCACGCAAGATGTATATTTTCATAATATATATTGTACGATGTATTGTTTCATATTCTTGATTACTCTCTTAATATACCTTATCAAACTAATCATGATATCCTAAAGAAATTAAATATGTTTGCAAGAACATTTTGCGATTTTTCTTTCACCAAGGACGTCGGATACCAGGATCTTCGCCAACTTTTGCTGCTCACGAAATCTTATTTGTTTTCTTGAATCAAAGTTGTTTTCGGCTGCGTTTTGCAGGTGACAATGTGAGATGTGTATATTGAATAGGATTTGATTTTTGTATTGAATAAAGGTATAAATTTTTATTTAATTTTGCGCCGACTTCAAAATTTATGATTAATTGTAGTGTTATAGGTTGTTTGGCGAAGGAAATTATTTTATACTTTTAGGCGCAATTTACTATTTCATTTCATTCCCATTTCTTGGAGTCGGTTCTATTTTTTTTTACAAAAAGATTTTATTTTTCTGTTTTCAGTAAAAATTTATTCATATAGCAGAACATCAGAAGACGTTCGACGGCAGCTTCACAAATCACAACTTCCAAGAAAAGTGACATAACTCAAAAAATGGTTTATGTCACTGAAAAATACATGAAATGCACCCAATGTAAACAAAAAAGTTACATCTCCATCTAGAAAGTTATCCACTCGAGAGACAGTTGTGCCAGTTTTATACTAGTCAAGTTATTTTTAAGTTGATTTTTCTCAAATGCTGCATTTTTAAGTTGTGTCACTTTTCTTGCCTTTATCAGATATGAGCAAAAAACTATCTGTTGAATGAACATACGTTAAGTTAAAAAGTCTTTAGAAATGTAAAGGACGGTTACGCTGTATTAGTGACCAAAAATTTTGTTAGGCTTGAACTTTACACTTTTATATTGAACATTACACTGAATACGTGTCACCCGCTGTGCTGGAAATTGCGCAGCCTAAAGTTCAAACAAAGAGCAAAATATGCATTGCAGCTGACGGACAGAAGTTTCAACATCGATACTTACATACTACTTTTACCAGTGTAGCTGCATGCGCTCAGCAGCTAGAGTGAGAACAGACTTTTGTGAGTATCCTGTAATTTGTTTATATCTTAATGAAATCATAATGAAACCTATTTTAGGCTAAGATCAATACAACAAAAAAGTATTAAAATTAAATCATCTTTTACGAAGTTAAAAGCTAACAAATTTCAACAACAACAACACTCAGAAACATGGTTTGTTTTGTGAACCTCTTCCTTTATGAAGTCGGTGTAAAACGTCTATGCGTTAATCGATGTGACCGCTTACAATAACCATACTTTGAATTTTACATAGCATAAATGTCACCCGCTACGCTACAACATATACCCATACGCTACAACAAATGTCATTTAAGTGTGCACAAAATAGGAAATTGTGAACAAACAAATGCACGTTTTAAGCGTTCTGTTTTTAGCATAAATGTCTAAACTATCTTTTCGTAA
Organism: Salticus scenicus; assembly: GCA_963930645.1. Taxonomy (NCBI): domain Eukaryota; kingdom Metazoa; phylum Arthropoda; class Arachnida; order Araneae; family Salticidae; genus Salticus; species Salticus scenicus. The sequence goes on along the minus strand of OZ005652.1, from coordinate 140,240,728 downwards.
TAAATCGATGATGGTCTGCAATTTTATAATTCACTTTTTTCCCTTGTCTTGAACCGTTTCCGAGATAGGAACGCTAACTCCACTGTTTTCCACCAGCATGTGACCGCTTACAGTAACAGTACTTTGAACCACAGAGTATACGTGCCATCCGCTACGCTGCAAAGTGTGCAACGTAGTTCAAGTGTGCACAATGTAGGAAATTGCGAACAGACAACTGCATGTTTTAAGCGTTCTATTTTTAGCAATAATGTCTAAATTCTGTCTTTTTGTAGTAAATCGATGATTCTCTACAACTTTGTAATTAACTTTTCTCCCACTGTTACTCCACTGTTTTCCACCAGCATGTGACCGCTTACAGTAACAGTACTTTGAACCACAGAGTATACGTGCCATCCGCTACGCTGCAAAGTGTGCAACGTAGTTCAAGTGTGCACAATGTAGGAAATTGCGAACAGACAACTGCATGTTTTAAGCGTTCTATTTTTAGCAATAATGTCTAAATTCTGTCTTTTTGTAGTAAATCGATGATTCTCTACAACTTTGTAATTAACTTTTCTCCCATCTTGAACCGTTTTTGAGATATGAGCGCTAATTCCGCTGTTTTTCACCAGATGGCGTTTTACTTACTTTAGATTGCAAAAATATTACAATGGGATCTACATCAGACCAAGATCTTTACAACAAAACAAAAAGTATCAAGTAACCGTATTTTGAACTATATAGCGTATGTCTCACCAGCTACGCTACAACGTGTGCGATGTAGCTCAAGTGTGCATATTGTAAGAAATTGCGAACAAACAAATGCATGTTTTTAGCATTATATTTTTAGCATCAATGTCTAAACTATCTTTTCCTACTAAATCGATGATGCTCTGCAATTTTATAATTCACTTTTTCCCCCTGTCTTGAACCGTTTCCGAAATAGGAAAGCTAGCATGAATGTCTAAACTGTCTTTTGTACTAAATCGATGCTACTTTTCAACTTTATAATTCACTTTTTCCTTTAGAACCGTTTTCGAGATAGGAAAACTAACTCCGCTGTTTTACACCAGGTGGCACAGCGGTTAAACCTTGTGCTGCATGGACCACTTTGCTATACTTACATACCATTTTTATCACTATAGCTGCAGCCGTTTAGCAGTTAAAAGAGTTGAGACTGATTTTTTTGGGCACCCTGTATTTTCTTTCGATCGTTAAGATATTACAATGGGACCTATTGCAGACCAAGACCTTTTCAACAAAACAAAATTTATCAAAATCGGAGCATCCGTTCAGAAGTTATGAGCTAACAAACATAAAAAAAACATACGGTTTGAATTGAGAACCTTCCTTCTTTTTTTGAAGTCGGTTAAAAATTAAAATAAATAACATAATATCCCAAATATTATTGAATAGTTCTCACACGCATTAATTTTTATAATTGTATTAGTAATTTTAATTTTTGCTTGCTTTATTATTTTTTATTTAATTCTATTTATTTATTTTTTTACTTATTTTTATTTGAAGTGATTTTTTCTTTAACTTTTTTTTTACTTCCTCATACAAAGTATAAGGAAGTATAGTAATCCCAACTTGCGAAATGGATTTTGTATTTCACATAGCTCAAAAACGAATGATCATAGAATATTGCAAATTTGTATGTGTGACTGTTATGATGTCTAGTTGTACACCTACAACTTTGGTTTTAATACAAGTTCCCATTTCAGAGATATCAATGACTTTACACGAATTTTCGTGAGGTCTATATATAAGTATATGTGTGTGCGGGAGGAGGGAGAAATCCCACATAACTCAAAAACGGTCGGATGTAGAACTTTGCAAATTGGTATATAAGTTTATAACATTTAGTTGTGCACCTCTCTTTTTGGATTTTCTATGATTTTCCATTTTGGAAATATTTAGAAAATTTATATTCATAATGACCAAAAATACAAAGGTTTTGGCTGTTATATATGACCTATTATCATAGACATTTCAAAAGAAGCTCATGATAGAGACAGTAATGATATTATTATGAAAGTTGAAGACATTTTTGCATGTAGAAATTTTACGCTTAAAGACATAAGCAGGTTCTTGCCGACAAATGCATTTTATTTAATGAATATTTAACTTGTAGATAGAGCCTGTAATATATCTTGCATAGCTCAAAAACGGTTGGACGTAGAACGTTGCAAATTGGTATATAGGTTTCTTACAACATCTAGTTGTGCACCTCCCTTTTTGGACTTTATATTGTTTTCCGTTTTGGAGATATTTAGGAAAATTATATATATAATGACCAAAAATACAAAGGTTTTGGCCATTATATATGACCTACAATCATAAATATTTCAAAAGAAGCTAATAATAGAGCTAATAATGATATTGTTATGAAAGCTGAAGACATTTTTTCATGTAGAAGTTATGCTTAAAGACATAAGCAGGTTCTAGTCGATGAATGTATTTCATTTAATGAATATTCAGCCTTTTGATAGAGCCTGTAATGATATTGATAAAGAACGTTATCGATATTTTAGTGTGTAGAAAGTAATTCTACAAGAAATAAGCAAGTTCTAGTTGACGAATGCACTTTATTTAATTAATATTCAGAAACAGTTGAATAAATATCTCTTTTGTGCTACAAAAATTAATATTCTAATTTTTACTAAAGATATCAAATAAACATTTTTAAATACACTGCAGAGCATAAATTTCGCTAAATCAGGATCAGGCGAATATTTCGAAGTCTAAATGGAATTTGAATTCATCGAAAGCATTGCTAGTGGTTTATGGAATTTTCAAGGTTGTTCTGCACGAGAAACCAATGCGTTATTACAAAATTTCCAGAACTAGACTCCTATTGAGGTAAAATTTCCAAATTTTGTAAATCCCTTACTACCATTTTTCGCCACATTTGAATGCCTAATTTGACGCTAAGTCAAAGACCACCTTCATGGAAATGAAAAAACTTTCATCTGTTTCCACTTTTACTGTAATACCGTGTAAAAAGTAACATGTAAAGTGTTATGCTCAAAAACCATATCACCCTTTTTTTCTCAGTTAAAAAATTTTTAATTTTCAAAAATCGAATTTGACTTTAAATTTTGGAAAATCCAGAAAACCTATTCTTTAAAATAATGGTATTAAGGAAATTTCACAAATATTCCAAAAATCTAAGTGCTTCAAAAAATATAATTTTTTTTAATAAAACTATTTTTATGGCTAAATAATTCATTTGAATAGAATTAAAATGAATTAATTTCATAACACCGATTTTTAAAATAGAGTATTTAAATATTTAGAACTTAAATTGCAAAAGTTATTGTTCTATTGCATTCAAAAAATCTGATTGTGATTTAATTCTTTTCCAACAGTTATTTTCGTATTTTTCATAACAATAAATATTTTGACTACTTTAAATTAATTCATTTTATTTTCAGTGAAAAGCCTCTTCAAATTTATCAAATTTCATATATTTTTCAGCTTAAAAAAATGAAATACTTTGGCTTTTACCTCAAAAAATCTAACTCTAAAAAGCTGCCTTTTCTAACTCTGTAAATCTTATATTTCACCGGCAGCCATTTTCTCTGCGATCCTGTTTGACTTTCCCTCCAGAAAAGGAGAAAGCATTAACTTCCCAAATTTTCAGGAAAGATTGTTTTGCCGTTTAGTAAAAAAGCTAGCATCTCTTCACTCCCGGATTCATCCAAAAGAGTGCTCATAGCCCGGCAAATGAGAATACATTCTGACAAAAATTTGGTAAGGTTGTTGTGATGTGACAGTGGATGGGGTTCTCCCGTACCAGTTGCGGAGTTTTTCTTCCACAATGATGTTATGTGAAAGAAGCTTGCAATAATTTCTCCTTTTTTTTCAAAGTATATAAGTTTTACACTTGGCTTTAAAATAATAGCATATTGTGATATTTAAAGCACATTCAGCCTAAAATGTTATAATTTAAAATACTGTTTAACAAGAACTCTATGGCCGATTAATTAGGATTAGCACATGGAATTTCGTGTAAACAATCCATAATTTTTTTGTTGCACTACTGGGTTATCTCGTCACCACTGCTGTGTTTCTCACAATCATCAAGAGTATCTAACCGTCCAGCATGAGAATCTTCATAATAGTGTCTGGAGTAAAAATGGAATTATGAACCTGATTGAGCAACTAGGAAATGTTCACTGATAAGAATTTCCCCAAGCTAATACTATAGACGTCGGCTCATCACCAAAGTAATTAACCTCACTCTGTCTAACCCACATTTTGGAACTATGATTGTGACTCTGAGTGCATTTTAGAATCTAAAAGAGTATGTGTTACAATGATTTGAATCATGTAATAAGTTTTTTCTGGTGAATGTGTTCGTCTCTTAAAATAAGGTAGCTACCTCTTCCTTGTTCTTTATTTCAAGTATAATCATAAATAAAATTGTTGTTAAGTCATATTTTATCTTGTTTCTTTTATAATTTCTCATGCTCTGGACATCAATATTTTAATTTTGTTTTTTTTCAGCTCAAGTCACGTGTGAAATGTTTGTTTTCAACGCAATAAAAAAAAATTTAATATAAGAAAATCTTTCACGGCCATTAAAATTTAACCACTCATTCTACTAAATATTTCTATCCACCAGTTTAAAATCTCTCTCTCAATACTCTAGAATTACTGTTTTTCTAATATAAATCTTTCTATTTTAATTATTATATAAAGATATAGGCAAGTTCTAGTCTACAGTCATCAACAATCATTCTTCTTTTTCTTATTTATAGTTTTGTGAGTCATTTATAGAACTTTCGAAGAATTTAGTTCTGTGCAATAAACAATTGAATTTTTTCAGAATATTCCAGAACTCTGTTATTATTGAAATTAAAGCTTCCAAATTTTGGCAACACTAAACTACAAATTTTCAACAAAGTTGTTTGCCAAGTCCCCAAATTCAATGCTAAATCGCCAAATTTGATGCCAAGACCAAAAATCTATGCTGGCTACTAATTTGCAGTATGGCGATATTAGTGATATAATTTTGCTGAAAATGTTGTTTCAGGATAGCCATAATCCATTTCTCAATTTTAACTGAGCTAATTACTTTGGTAAAATTTATAGTTTCCAGCCACTAATTTTTGCCAATGAGAACAAAACTGGATCATCTATACTCGAATGATTTTCATTGTACTCTAAGCTGTGCATTTGCCAATGAGATATTCTGTAACAGTAATTTGTCTCGGCGACATATATAACCGTATTAATGTGACTTTTTTGGTTCGAGTAGCAGGTTTTTTTTTTTTTTTTTTTTTTTTTTAAGGAATGTTTGTGGACTGGAACCTGCTTGTTTAATACTTAGTTCTGGAAATTTTTTTAAAAATCTACGAAGAATTTTGTCATGTAATAAACTGTGAAAAAGTTTACTGGATTAATCTTATTAAATTTTGTATCTTCGAAAATGTTTCTAATATTTCATTCCGTACATGGGGGAGCTCCCCTGAAGAAGGCCCTCATGTGTTTTGGGATTGGTTTTCATTTGTCCTTGGTTATTTTCCTTATATATATACATATTGAAAATTTTTGAGTTATACTTCACTTTAGAGATATATTACATAAATTAAATGTGTATTAAGATTTTATTTAATTACAAATTATTTTTGTTTGATTGAGAACCAACTTTGAAATATTTCTTATTTCCTTTGATTTTGAAAAAAAAAAAAAAAAATGTATATAAAGCTGAAAAAGAAACAGAGAGACTATAATTATTTCCCAACATTTTTGCTTTAACTCCTTGAAGAAAATTTTTAACATTAAATTGCGCAATTTGCTATTTACACTCCTTGTCTAAGCTATAAAGTATGTGTAGGATAAAAAAATTCCTCGGTTTAACATACACTATATTGAAATTTACCTTCTTTTACTACTTTTTAATAAAAATCATTAATGTATAAAGCTAAAATAAGAGATATTTTCAAGGCTCATCCGGAAAAAAAAAAAGTAATTATTAGGATATAATAGATAAAAAATTTAATAATTAGAAAGGATCAAATGGTTTCCAAATTGTACACAGACACCCTCTTTTTACCCTCATTTCACATGTCTTTAGGTGGTTGAGCAACTTTTTAATAGCATAGAGAAAATGAACTTGAATAGAGAATTTTCGTGCCAAATACTGAAATTCCAGCTTAAGTATTTCCCAAATTGTATACGACCAGAGATGGGGGGAATGCCTGATTTACTCGCCACTAGCTAGTTATTTTTGGAGTGTGGCGAATGGATTTTAAGTCGATCAGCTTCATTGCTAATAATAATTCTGCAACATAGTAAAGGCAGCCAAATAGCTGTGGAGAAAAAGCCCCTACACACACAAAAAAAAAAAAAAAATCCTAAAGAGCATCAACAGGGGGTAATTATTAGAATATAACAGGGGGGGGGGGTAATTATTAGAATATAACAGATTAGAAAGGATCAAATGGTTTCCAAATTGTACACAGACACCCTCTTTTTATCCTCATTTCACACCTCTTTAAGTGGTTAAGAAACTTTTTAATAGCATAGAGAAAATGAACTTGAATAAAGAATTTTCGTACCAAATACTGAAATTCTAGCTTAAGTATTTACCAAACTGCATAAGACCAGAGATGGGGAGAATGCCTGATTTACTTGCCACTTACTAGCTAGTAATTTTTGGAGTGTAGCGAGTGGATTTTAAGTCGATCAATTTCATTAGTAATATTAATTCTGCAACATAGTAAAGGCAGCCAAAAAGCCTAAATAAAAAACTTTTCCCAAAGAGTATCAACAGTGTTTGAAATAAGCAACTACTTTAGATTTTATTACCTTGTTGTTATTTTTTACTGAATAAGCCCTTTTAAGAAATTATGATTTGGGAAATTGAAAGAATACTACTAAATGGTTAATTCACCCTACAATTGCATAAATTTTGTTGTAAAGATTGTTGTATATTTCTGGCTGGTTTAAAGAAACAAAAAAAAACCTTGGCTGGTAAGAATTTTTAATAATTTTCCAGCCCTGTATATGACACATCCTTTTATTACTCTAATTCTCTCCCCCCTTAAAGAAGTTGCGAAACTTTTTTAAAGAGTAGTAAATATGAACTTGAATGAAAAATGTTCGCACCAAATATCAAGTTTCTAGCTCAAGTGATTTCCAAATTGTGCAACAGACCCCCTATTTAACCTAACTTTAAGGGAACTGAACTTTTTTTTTAATAGTGTGTAGTGAATATTAACTTAAATGAAGAATTTTCATATCAAATATAAATATTTCTAGCTCAAGCATTTTCCATATTGCATATCACCCCCCCCCCCCCCCCACTTTATCCCATTTCACCCCACTTGAAGGGTTGAGGAACTTTTTTAATACCATAGTAAATATGAATTTGAATGAAGAACTTTTATACCAAGATTAAATTTCTAGCTCAAGCTGTTTCAAAATGTCACAGCATGTCGCTCTTTTTATCACATTTTATCTCCTTTTATGGAGATGAGCAACTTTTTAATGCTGTTGTGATTATCAACTTCAATGAAGATTTTTTATACCAAGTATCAAGATTTTACCTAAATGGTTTAAAAATTTTATATAACATCCCCTTCTTCACTCCTCTTGAAAGAGTGAGCAACTTTTTAACAGTTTAGACATCCCCTTTTTACTTTCTCTTACCCATAAGGTAGAGAAAGTATTGCTTTTGGGTCAAATTTTCGAACGTGAGTTTTTGTTATATTTACATGTTCTGAGGTCCCCTGAATACGAAAATCATGTTTTTAGCAAATGGTCTGTATGTATGTCTGTGTGTGTGTCTGTCTGTTATCAGCATATCTCAAAAACAAATTATGGCAGAAAGTTCAAACTTGGTATTCTAAATGTGTATCATATAACGATGCTACACTAAACTTTTCGTTAAGATCAAGCAAATGGTTCATGTACAGGGACACTCAAAAGTATTAAAATACATTACGTCTATGGGAGAAATTGCAGGTAAGTAGAGTTTAACATCTATAGACTACACTAAACCAAATGAAACGAATATATATTTTTTGTAATAGAGATAGTCAACAGGGTAAAAAAAATGTGTATGTAGGAGCTTCGCCTCCCCCCTGGGGGGGAAGTCCCTCTTCGGGGGGAGTAAATTTTCATGATGTGTATCTTTCAAAAGAGCTCGCCAGTACCTTTAACACTAGAATTACAGAAGGTGTCATTTTGACCCCAAGCAAACTTTTTTCTTCAATATTTATTCTATTTTTTCACAAATATCTTAATCCTTTCTTGACTTTTCCTAAATCATTGTGCTTTAAAAAAAAAATAAAGTTTCGAAGAAAACCTTATTTAACTTTTAGTCTTAACAAAGGCTTATAGCTATTAGGTGTACAAATTAATTCGGTCCGTTTTTTAGCAATAAAAAAAGTATTTATTATTAAAACAAAACAAAAAATACATTATTCAAAGTATTGTCCATTATTTTCTACTATTTTTTCCCATCTCTCCGGCAATCGTCTGATTCCATCTCGATAAAACAACTCATCTCTTTCGCTCATCCATGTTTCGAGCCATTTTTGTATTTCTTCGTAAGAAGTGAACCGCTGACCGGTCAGATCATTCTGCATTCGTCGGAAGGGGCGATGTCCGGAGAATACGGCGGGTGAGGTAGGACGTCCCACTTTCGCGTCTCCAAGTATTGTTTCACCGGGTTAGCGACATGAGGCCTTGCGTCTCTGGGTTTCAGTTCATAAGGAACCCATGTTCCTTCTTTTTGGATCATTCCCATCATTTTTAGTCTCACCGATATTGCTTGCTGAGTCACTTCCAGTTGTTCTGCAAGCTGTTCTTGTGTTTGAGTCAAATCTTCATTCAGTAATTTCTCTAATTCGTTATCTTCAAATTTTTTCGGTTGTCCAGAACGACGCCTGTCATCAACGCTAAAATCTCCATCTTTAAATCAACGAAACCATTTCCTGCATGTTTTGTCAGTCGGAGCACTATCGCCGTATACTTCTACGAGCGTTCGATGCGCTTCGGCGGCACTTTTCTTCCAATGAAAGAAAAAAATCAACACTTCCCGCAAATGCTGCTTATTGACTTCAAAACCTGACATGTTTAATGCAATGCTGATCAGGCTATTTCAAGCAAGCGAAAGAGTTGTACACTGAAGATTCTTAACAAATATATAACCTCTCTGAAACCACCGAAAACAGCTGTCATAGCCTAGCATTTGTGGCAGCTAGCACCATCTTTCGAAAACGGACCGAATTAATTTGTACACCTAATAGAAATACGGGCAGGTGTCATTTTGACCCCTGTGGGAAAGAAAGGTATCTGAATATTTTTTCTGCAGTAAACTATTTTTGTTTTCAACGGCTAAACAAAAAACAAATAAAAGAAAAGAAAATGTGTTTGTGTAATCTCTCACCTGCCAGTCACGTGATTTGAATTTTCGAAATGCATTTACTTGTGAAATCGTGAAATGAGAACAGATAAAAGAGCTGATGTTTGATAAAACGTTTGTAGATTTTGTTAGGCATTTGGTTTGTTACATATAATAACAATTTTTGATAAATTATTTTGTTATATTTATGTAAGTTTATTATATACTAATGGCTCGTAGAAGAGGACTAATGCAAGAAGGAACAGTTAAATTGATGCAAGAACTATCTGATTGCGATTCTGGTTTTGAAATGGATAACAATTCTTCAAATAGAGATGAAAATGGAACCTCTAGTGATTCAGAATTTGTTATATTGAGAGATCATGTGATACCATCTTCTAGCTTATGTGAAAGTGAAAATGAATAAGTTCCCAATAATTCAAATTCTGACATAACTAAGAATGCCAAAGCAGGAACTTGTACTATATGCTCGAAAGGGCATAATAAGAAATTCAACGTTATTCAGCCAGCTATTTGCCCATAACCTTTAAAATATACTTTAATCATTGTAATTTAGTTTATTTTTATTAGATTTTCAAAAATATATAATATTATGAAGGGAAAAATGCAGATTTTATTTCCAGGGGTCAAAATGACCCCCGCCGTATTTCTAGGTATACGAAGATCACCGTAATTCTAGTGTTAAAACAAATGGTTGAACCATCCATCTGCGATAATTTAAAACAAAGTTATCATTTTTTTTTTTTTACTTTTAACGAAAAAAAACTTTAAAATCGTGCTTTTTTTTTTTTTTTTTTTTTAATATTGAGAATAAAATGGACTTTTTTTGGATATTTAGTGTTATACTACTTCTCTAATATGGAAATTGTCTGCATTATCATAAAAGATATTTTTTTTAAATAATAATTTTAATAAATTATTTTTTAATAGCCGAATTAAATTCTATCATGTAGGTGCATTAATGAAGCGGGGGAATGGGGGAGGGGGGCAGTAGCCCCCCTCACGCAGAACTAATTACCATATAAAACTCTTCCGAAGCCTAATTTGAATTGTTTAACACAGGTTTACATAACAGTGCTCGTTATCTTACCTTCTAATCTGCAACCTGTATTTATAGTATTAAATTTCAGGGTAAGAGAAAGTCGTGTGAGTGACACACCAGACTATTTACAAGCGTTTCACCCCTCTTGGAAGAGTGAGCAACTTTTTAATGCTGTAGTGAATAGGAACTTGTAGGAAGAACTTTTATACCAAATATCAAATTTCTATGTTCAGCAATTCCCAAATCGCACTCCACAACTTTTTTTTTTTTTTTTTTTTTTTTTTTAAAGCCATTTCATCAAATCTTGAAGGAGAGTGCATAGACAATTTCACAATTATAAATAAACAAAAATCTCTTAACTAAAACAAAAACAGTTATTTAGAATTAAAAATGAATAATTTTTACAAATATTTAAATTGTATAATAAATCACCACACAAAAAAGTTAAAAATAATTTATTACAGTATAAAAAAGGGAATGAAGAGTGCAAAATCAAATACAATCAATATAAATGAACAGAATTTTTTTTTATTTTATTACATCATTAGATTATGAACACATTAGAAGTTGTCCACACAATGTAAATAAATGTCCAAACGGTGATTTTTATCAATAAAATAACATTTGTCTGTGGAAAACAGAAATAAATATGGAATGTGTAATTTAAAAGTAACTGACTAGTTTGAAAAATTGATTTGAAAAGTTCATCTAGTAAAATATTAGATCAATTGACCTATGTTCTAAGACCTTTTACAGAAAATAATTTCCATGTAATTATAATTTAATACTGCATAAAATGAAAATCTGGATAATTATACAAAAAAATTAGAAAAATTTAAAAAGGTTTTTTTTTTTTAATAATTTATCAAATTTAATAAAAGAAAAGTTTGATTTATTTAAAAACATGTAATAATTTATTCAATAAAAAACTTATAAAAAAACATATTTTTACTATTAAAATAATAATTAAAGGAATAGCTATAAAAAATATAATCTGAGCTACATAAATAAAATTCATCTCATGCAATAAGGCAACAAATACTAAGTTTTTAAATAACTACACACATTAAAAATGAAATTTTTCTGTCTAAATTCCATTAATTTACCTATATATATATATATATATATATATATGAGATTATCACTTAAATATCACATATCCTCCACCACAATATAACTTAAAATATTTACATAAAACATGCTTAAAAGAATATAAAAATCAAAACATAGAAAAAAAATCAAACAAACATGAATAAAAAATGAAATTTTCTAAAAAGTAAATGCAAAAATTATTGCAAAAGTTGTATGTAATGCACAGTTTATGATGAATGATCAGAGATGGGTCAAAAAATAAAAATTAACTGAAATGAATGATAGTCCATAAAAACAACATTAAGTACCTATTATAAAACAGTGAGGGGGGGGGAGTTTATTCTTATAAATAAAAAAATATAAACCACCAATTACAAAACAGATAAAATTTTATCCTTTTACTACATTTAAATCATTAAAGTATCACACATTTTTAAAAAAATATAAACCACCAATTACAAAACAGATAAAATTTTATCCTTTTACTACATTTAAATCATTAAAGTATCACACATTTAAAAAATAATTTTTAACCCTACAAGGCTCAATTTTTTTTTAGTGTGCAACAAAAATATATAGGTTGTAATTAGTGATCAGAAGATAGGGAAAACTTATAAAAATAAAACCATATTTTACGGAAAAATCAACTTTTTAGCTCAACGTACTATATGTGGAACATACATAAAAATGATAGCAGGAGACTTGGCGTTGGAATATTAAAACAGAAATAAACTACTACGTCAGAAATGCCACAGAAAAATTATTGAGGCGCATACAGCTGTTTCGGTAGCCTAAAGCGTACCGTCTTCAGTGCAAAAAGAAGCACTGAAGACGGTACGCTTTAGGCTACCGAAACAGCTGTATGCGCCTCAATAATTTTTCTTTGCCGTTTCTGACGTAGTAGTTTATTTCTGTTTTAATACATAAAAATGATTTACTAATACGTTTACTATTGTAATATAAAAAAACAACTTACCTCTACAAAATATACACTTTGTTGTAACACACAGTATTTTTATTTTTTTTTTTTTTCCAAGTCAAAACTGTTCAATAACTATTCTTTTTACTTCCATTACCCTACTACCGTAGGTAATGGAAGTATTGTATTCGGTCTGAAAATTCGACATTGGGTTTTCACCTGATTTACATGTTTTAAGGTCCCCCGAGTCCAAAAAAGTGGTTTTTGGCAATTGGTCAGTGTGTATGTATGTATGTGGAGAATCTTCTGGCTATTATAGCTCAGAAACTAATAAAGATAGAGCTACGAAACTTTAGAATTGAAATACGTCTGGTGTACAGATGAAATTTCCAAATTTTGGTGAAAATTGAAAAACCGGAAGTGGGACCGTAAGTCCGTATCTCAAAAACGGCTCTAACGATTTTCTTCAAACTTGCTATATAAACACTCTATTAGATGTCCTTTCGAATGATATAGTTGGTTAGTTCAGGAAAATTGACATCCTGTATAAATAGCTCAATTTCAGGTCTCGCAAAAGTTGGTTCCCTTAAAAATGGCTGCATGAATTTTTTTTTAAATTTGCCATATTAACTGCCTTTTAAATATCCTTTTGTATGTAATTATTGTTTTCCGGTCAATAATTGAGTATGCCAAGTTTTGTCAAAAGTCGGTATCTCAAAAACGGCTCTAATGATTTTCGTGAAAATTGTTACATAAATCCATTTTAGATATCCTTTCTCATGTATTACTTGGTTATTAAAGGAAAATTATCAGTTGTCTTGTTTAGGTAGATCACTTTTAGATGTTGGAAATTAATGTTTCGAAAAATGGCTGAACCGATTTTTTTTCTTCTTCCTATTTTTAAATTCGCTATGTAAATATATTTTATATATCTTTACACGTGTATAAGTTTTCTCTTACCAAAAAATTTTAGGTGTCTAATTTGTTAGGTCAATTTTATGTCTTCTGATCATATTATCTCCAAAAAATGCATATGATACATGTAATAATAAGTAATGGAAGTCGTGTGGTTGTTTCACACCAGATTTTTTTATTTTTGAATTCAGACAAACGACTAACGTATCACTTTCATTCAAATTTCACACTGAGTGCACTATAACAAAAACACAAACGACATCTTTAGGTAAAGATTCGTATTACTGCATTGCTAAATGTCAGTAGCTTCTATCAAGATGTCAAGAGATGTCGCTACTAATAGTTTTATAGCTATAGGAACGATTAAATTCGGTGTTCCACATATGGAACTGGGTGCCTTGTAGGGTTAAAGGTAATTATGCATAAATAATGATTAATAATTTTTTTTTTTTTTTTTTTTTTATATTTCAAATAACAAATGTCACTGAACATCAACAACAATTTTAAATATTTTGATAAAATTAACTAACATTATTTTATTACAATATACTCAACTAAATTCTTCAATAACTTAGTGTTTCATATAACATTTAAAATATTTGTTTATCAAAATTATAATTAAATGTAGTGTAAATAGAAACACAATTGAAAATTACTTAAATTTATTTATACTAATAAACATAAAATTCCATAAATATAAATTATTTCATTATAGTTTGATCTTCAATAATATATATAGAAAGATAACGAACAAAATAATCTTAAGATTTTATGTATTTTTTCAATTTATGTGAGTGAAGAATTATCAAATCCATTTTTTAAATATAACAGTATTTAATATTATATTTCTATGAATATTAAAAAATAAAAGTGCAATCACATGAATAATAACAATAATATAAATAGATATTCCAATTTAACAACTTTAAATTTCACTGGATTGAAGTAGGAAATTATCAAATAGAGTCCTTTCAGCTAAATTATTCCTAGCAACATAATGATAATTTTACAGAATCTGCATTTTCTTCTTTTGTATTCTTAAATGCAGTGTAAATAGTAACACAATTCAAAATTACTTAAATTTATTTATACTAATAAACATAAAATTCCATAAATATAAATTATTCCATTATAGTTTGATCTTCAATAATATATATAGAAAGATAATGAACAAAATAATCTTAAGATTTTACGTATTTTCTCAATTTATGTGAGTGAAAAATTATCAAATTCATTTTTAAAATATAACGGTATTTAATATTATATTTCTATAAATATTAAAAAATAAAAGTGCAATCACACAAATAATAACAATAACATAAATAGCAATTACAATTTAACAACTTTAAATTTCACCGGAATGAAGTAGGAAATTATCCTTTCAGCTAAATTATTTTTATAGAATCTACTTTGTCTTCATTTATATTCTTAATTAAAATGTTATTCTTTAAAATCTTTTAAAATAAAACTTGTAAAATTTAAATTTACAAGTTTTAAAAACATTAAAATTTACTTCAATAACATTTCCAGCTAGCTATGAGACTATCCTCAATTCATAGTGAAGAACTAGGAAATGAAGATGGTTATGTAGATGGCTGAATACATATTTAAGTACATGTTAAAATAATTAGGAAAATAAGAATCTTCTATATCAAAGTTCTCTGTCAACTAAATTGTTTTTGATGGCATTTTTGAGTCTTCATGCCAATTCTACAATTGATATTAATATTCACTTTTAATTCTATTGTTGCTGCTCATATTTAATGTCAACTCTAAGTGATTGTTCTGTTTATAGTAAATAAATTATGAAAACTCTGAACAAGAATTCTGAGAATATATTTTATGAATTTTCTCTATTTATGGTTAATAGATAATATGAAAATTAGCTATACAAATCAGCTTATCTATTCAGTTATTGAATTAAGATATTATGATCATTTAAAAGCTTGAATGAACAAATACACAAAAATTTTACAATAACATAGTTTTGATTTCCGCTTATTCATAAACTAACAAAAAAATAGACATGCAATAAATATAAAAAAGTTGATATGATGAATTCCATATCTTTTAATATATATCAGAACAACAATTTAAAATATATAAAAATATATATTTAAAATATCATCATTTTAATATGTAAAATTCAGATAACAAAAACTATTTTTAAAAAACATACATTTTGAATATTTTAAAATGAGTATTTTAAATAATTAAAGCAAAAACAATACATTTGAATATAACATGCAAATGCCGTATGAATATATACTGATATTTTAATTTGTACTCAACTAATACGGCAACCAGTGATACATTTGTAAATACTGCAAACTTAAACCTATGGTAAGGCACATGGGTATATTACACCCAATCTCTACAGTTAAGCTGTAATATTTTCAAGTTACGGACCTTCCACCGGGTTAAAATTCAAATTCGTAATTTGAATTTAGATGCGTAAAACATATTAACATTTTTAATGTAACAAATATCACATATACCTCCACCAAAATGTAACACTAAAATATTTACATAAAATGTAAAAGTAAACATATTAAAAATATTTAGCAGTATACAGAAAAATAATAAAATGGACGGAATAAGATAATGAAAAGCTGCATGAAATGTGTTGATGGATATAGAAGTAAGGCACGTCTTAAAAAGTACATCACATTTAGAGATTTTTTTACATCAGATCTAAGTACGAAATATAAAAGATGATCAATATTCCAATTTAGAAATAGAATATTGGTCCTCATTGTTAACCAATGTAGCCTTACAAAAATACTTTAGAATTTTAATTACTATTATTAAAAATAATAATAATAAAATAAAAACATGAAAAATGCAGAAATAATTTTTGTCATTATTAAAATATGTTTTAAAAATTTAAATATAAAGATTATGGAAAAGCATCTTTACATTAAAAACTTAAGCCTAAACTTTTAGAATATTTCAAAGTAAAATTCTATTTGTGTTTTATTTATTTTAGAAATTAATTAGCAAATTAGTTAATGATATTGTTTCTTTATATAACATTAAGAAATAGTCTCTGATAGTATAGAATAATCTAGAATCAGTTTAAAATTCAAAATAATACAGTGAAATGATAATGAAATAAAATTCTAAAATAATATTCTAATTAATTGTAGCTATATAATAGCTAATCAATGGTCAATAACCTAGAATTAATAGTACTTTAAAGAAGAAACAAGAAAAAAAAAATATGATTTAAGTTTGATATTCCTTAAACTTTCAAATGTTCATAAAAACAAGAAATAAAACAGATTTGCAATAAAATTCTAGATTCAAAAAGAAAACTGCTGACTAAAGTTCTTCTTTGTATGCCAAGATTTTTCTATTAGAAAAAAGAAAAAAAAAAAAAAAAAACGTGATTTGAAAATATCAATGCCACATATAATTTTAGCTGGTACATTATTTATGAAACTGTACTTTCAGAATTTCCTTGACATTTGTGTAAAACAGCCAAAATCTGATATAAATTGTATAAGTATGATCTTCCATATTATCTTTGACTTTGATGACTTTTAATACACTCTTAGAAAAACCTATAAAATATTTAAAAGTTTTTATAAATAAAAAGATTGAATATATACATTCAAACATTTAAAATTCAAATTAAACTAATTATAATAACATCTATAACGAGATACCTTCCAATCAAAAGTCTAGCATATTAAAAACTGTTATATGCTAATTTAGTAAACCTAATTTAGTCAAAATAATAATTAGTACTAGTATCACTCAATGGTCAAAACTTGATGGTTTTTAATTTCCAAACATACATATGTAAGGAAGTATTGTAATCATGATAAAAATCTGACAATGGGATTTTGGTGATCTACAAGTTTTGAGTTTCCCCGAGTTCATTTTCTATTTTTATGATGCTGTATATATGTGTGTGAGTGAACAAGATGGTGTATATACATTATCATAAATTTCAACCTTTATCAATCCACTGCAGAATGAGGGCCTCTTCTAGATGATTGCAATCTGCAATTCTACTCCATTCTGCTCTTCCAAACTTCACAATTTTCTCTCTTCAACAACACAGCGGTCTCTTCCTCGATCATTTCTTACCTTTCGGTATCCAAAATAGGATTTTGGTAGTCAATCTATCATTATTTCTTCTGGCAAGATGCCCAGCCAGGGTTTGAAATTAGCAGCCATTAGGCATATTTTGCACCTAAAAATTTAAGTTTGGCAACCATAAAATCACACCCAGTCGTCATTTTTTATGCCTAATGTTTGATCTGATTTAAAAAAAAAAAAAAATTATCATAATAAATTTTTTAAATAATTTAACTGTTTGTTTTGTTTTAAGTAAATTTTTAATTTTTTTTAAATATAAATGTGTTCATGTTTAACTTTTGTGTTTGTATTTATTATTTAAATAATCAAATAAAATCTAAATTTTATCCTTTATGATCCCACTAAAAAATTTAAAAATTACACCAGAGAAGAAAATTATAGCAACTAAAAAAAAATTATTAGGTGCTATTAACGCCTGACTTTCACATTCTAATTTCTAACCCTGTGCCCAGCCCAGTTCCATTTTAACTTCTAAACTCTAGAAATACCATCAGTAACTTTGGTTTGCTCCCAAATCCAAATGTTTCACTTTTTGTATCTTCGAGTGAATCCTAACATATATCTCTCCATGCTTCTCGTTCTCTGGGTTGTTTGAAGTTTTTGTATAGTTTTACACATTAATGTCCAAGTTTCTAAAGCATAAGTTAAAACAGACCTAATGCACCTAATCAAATTTTCTTTCCAAACAAATTGGGAGGTTGCTTTTGAATATAGCATAGCTGCCAAGTACTCCGTTTCTTCCGGAGTTTCTCCTGAAATATCGCTTAACTCCGCGTGTTCCGCAAAAGTGCCGTTTTACTCCGGATATTTTTCAGAATCTCCTTATCTAATCTCAAAACCAGCGATTTAGACTCAGCTGTAGGCGTAGCCCTTACCCTGCGTACGAGACTAGAAGAAAGAAACCAATCAGCGATTCCTTAAGGGCGTGGTATTCGCTCTGTTTACGAGGCTAGAAAGAATAAACCAATCGGTGTTTTTTCGTAGGTGTGGTTTGCGCTCTGTTTGCGAGACTATTGGGAAGAATCCAATCGGAGCTGGCTGTTTCTGTGTGACAATTGACTGCGTAGTGTATCGCTTTTCGATTCTTTCTTATTGTTATTGTTTGTGTTGTTGATGCTTTCTTTTTCGCTCGCAACGTAATATTAATTTGTTTTGTACTTCCGTTTTTACTTGCGATGTGTTTCGATTTGCTGTAAATATTACCTGTTGTGGATGATAAATTTATTGAATAACAGAAAATTAATTTTGTAAAGCATTATATGTCGCTTTCTTTGCTTTTGTTAACTCTTGTTCCGAAAAAACTACGTCATAACAATTTACAGATGCACTTTTGCATTTTTCTACTAAAATTGCTTCTAAAGTTGATATGTTCATGCTGGATCTATATTCTGTTAGATTTTTCTTTACAATAGAAAATACTCTTTCACAACCACCATTGCCATGTGGTAGGAGAAGTATAGTCTTCATAATTGAAGGTAAATTATTGCATTTTTTTTATCCATAGTGATCTCTTAAATTTTCGATCAGTACCCATGCTCTGTCGCACCATGTCGATGTTAAGATTTCATCATTTAATGGATCAACTTGATAGTAAGAAAATTCTTTTTCTATGTCATCTCTAGCCCCTTCAGGAACTGCAAATAGGTTTAGAAAGTATTCAAGTGAAGAGAATTTCATTCTATGTCTAAGCAAAATATCGGCTATTTCTGTGTGTTTATAGACATCATCAGTGAGCGGAAATTTTCTAATTATATAACAACTGGCTTCTGAATGGAAATTTCTGATAGAAGCATAGAATTTTGAAAGAATTTCAGTTGATAGGTTTTCATCTTTTATAAGTTGTCTAGTTTTACCCCCAATAACCACTGTCTTCTTTCTGATTTTTAACTTTTGTAAAATTAATCTCATAAATTGAGCTGCAACGGAGAATAGCTGTGGGTTTTATGAACCTTGATAAAATATTCTCATATAATGAGAACATCTCCCTTTGATATTTATGTATCATGGGTGCCTCTTGCTGCATCATCACATTTGCAGCCTCAAATATTGGAATAACAGACTGCAAAAAATAAATGTATAATTTGGTTAATGGACATTTAAAGGAATCTTTTATTCGTAGAAATGTTGAGGAAGAACCTTTTTCTTCTTCGCAGAAGAACCTCTGTAAAACCTCCCATTGATTAAGAAATCTGTCAATGGCTTTTCCCACTGTTAGCCATCATGTATCACCATATTTCAAAAATTTTTGGTAATCAACTTCGCAATCTTCTGCACATGCCTTAAGAAGTTGTAAACGTTTAGTACTTTTTTTCAAATAATAATATACATTAACCAAAAAGCTTTCAACATTGAAATCTGTTATTTTCTTTGTTGCGTGCTGAGCAGCAAGATGAATTAAATGACAAGCACAGCAAGTGCAGAAGAAATTTCAGAAGAGGATTCATCCAAAAATGTTATAACAATAGGTAAGTCTAATCCTAGAGCAATTTTTAATAGTTGAAAATTATTATTACAGGCCTAGAAGTGACATTTTCAATAAATATTATAGGAAATATAGGAATTGACTTTTCAAAATATAGGAATTTTATAGGAATTAATTTAGGAAGGAGATACCTTTATGCACACAAAAATTATGTATGAAATATTAAAATTATGCATACAGTATTGAGTTTTCACAAAGGGAAAATTTTATATTTTATTATAATTATTTTGCATTTGAATATTTCTTAATAGCTATTTTAAAAATATCTTTATTTAAAAATAGTGGTATCTAAATTTCCCCTCTCTGACAGCCCTGTGCAGTACCAAAAGTCTGGATTTTTCAAAGAAATGTGTATCATTGTTATAAAAAACAGTCTTTTTCGATGAAGCCTTGCGGGAATCAATCCTAGAATTAGCCACGGTTAGAGGGTAGTTAAAAAACACCTAGATTTTGGATCTTGGGAAAAAAAACTCTCAAACAATATTAAAACGCAATATTTTTTGAAAAATACTGCATCGTTGAAAGTGGAAAAAAACTGTCTTCCCGATTCCAAAATCTTTTTTCTTTGGGAGGAGATGACGTTTTAAAAATGTGACTTCTTTTCTACTTTCCGTTTTAGTGCTTCAGAGCAGCATTTATCTCCTTCGCTATTAAGAAAATCAAACAGTACAAGGTCATAAATTAATTGGTAGTTAATGTTTTAATTAATATCAGAATAACAGAGGTCTACATCTAAAATTTAGGTTTGATGATTTTGGCTGATCTTAATGTTTTTTAGTGAGCTTAAAACCAAAACTGTAGCAGTTTTTCTCTATTAAGTATAGATTTTGTCAATACAGAGTGTCTTCTGACATAACTTCATCTGTGATTTTTCTACCAATACAGTTATATGGTAACTTTTATAGTACGTTAATTATAATTAATCATGAAACATACCAGAAACTATTGAAAAGGAAAAAAAAAATGTGTAGGTAGTGCACTGACCAAAAATCTATACGTTATAGATTAATTAGTTTCATTTTAAGCACACTGAAATATCATATGTATCAACTAAAATCATCAAATGAAATTTTTCACACATTTTTGACAGACGTCTTCTTTTATTAGTATCGATAAAGCTGTGCACAAATTGGCATAATATCTAAGAAACAAGCAATTAAAAAAAGCTCAACTGCGGATGTGCTAATGTTAAGCCTCAAAAATTTTATAAGTTCAACAGAAATGACATTAGAAAAACCTTAGTGTTTTAAATAGGTAATACACTTTTAAGAGGCACCATACACTTTTGAGTATTAGATACTGGCTCAACTTTTAGAAGTTGCTTGCATAATGAGAAACAGTAATCTCTCTAAAATATAAAACTGCCAATATTTGTAGATCTACGATGTGTGGTGTATAATAAGCTCATTACGGTACAAACATATGCACATAGAGACGTACAGTTATCTTGTTTTATTAACACGTTAATCGCCATGATAATATCAGAAAAATTTTCACATGGGCCATGGTAACTTTATTAGACAATTTAGTAAAAAATGCGTGTTAAAAATGCGTCAGGCACATAGGACTGACATGGCAATTAACGTGTTAATAATTACTCGGCATATATCATATTCCTTTTAGGGTTATTTCCTAGTTAAAAATGCGTCAGGCACATATGACTGACATGGCGATTAACGTGTTAATATCGATATATTTCATTATTTTTTCTTCGTTTTGCATAATTAGTATTTATTAGAAATAATTTTGGTAAAATTTTGCGTATAATTCTTAAACAGGGACACACAAAACAATTTGAATTTATATTAACTACACAGATTCTTTATAGTTTATTTTACCTCATAGTATTTTATAATATTACAATAAATATTTCTTGAAATGTATTTTCAGAGATATCCATTTTTTGGTTACAAATACATTTAATATTTTATATGGTGCATGTATTAACTGTTATTCTGATATAAGATGAGATGGCACAAAATAATTTGAATGCAAAAGTACCTCATTACGATAAATATTTGAAATCCTTATTCGTGATGCTGAAATCTTGTTTGGCAATGTTTATGTGTATATAAGTACATTTTAACAAACACTCTTTTTTTTTTTTTTTTTTTTTTCATGACAACAAAGGGAGAGTTAATAAAATATATTAATAAAGGGCACCGAAATTTTTCTTTGTCTAGGGGCGACATGTACCCTTGTGCCGGCCCCTGCTCTTGGCCAAGATTTAGAGTTAAAATTCGTATACTGTGCATTGAATCAGATGTTTGTAATTAGTCAAAACAAAAATATAGGAAATATTGACAGACAATTAAAAAATATAGGAAAAATAGGAGGTTTCACAAATATATAGGAAATACAGGAAATATAGGAGCGCTGCGAGGCCTGTTATTATTATTTTTACCTTTAATGTTTACTTTTAATTTTTATTTTAATTAATTATAGCTGAAAATTACTTTATTGTGTAATATTAACTGTTAGTTATGATTGTGTAATTGGGATTTATAAATAATTCAATTTTAAACATAATTTAGTACATTTTTTCGTTACTTTTTTTATTTTACATTTTACTCCTGATATGCGTCTCAAAACTCCTGAAATTTACAAATATTTCTCCTGAAAAGTTGTTTGCAATGTTGGCAGGTATGATATAGTGCTATTTCTGCCAAATACTCTCCATGCAAGTTTAACTCAATTGTTAATTTCTTCCACAGTGTTCCCGTTCATCGTAAGGACTTGAACCTGATAAGTATAACTTCATACCATTTCTAATTCATCCATATCAACACAGACCTTTAGTAGAGAAACAAAATAATTTAAAATACTGTTTCTAATTCATCCATATCAACACTGATCTTTAATAAAGAAACAAAAGAATGTAACATAATATTCATTTTCAATCCTACGAGCTTGCTTTCTTTGTTTAATTCCTGAAGCATTTTCTTGCAAATCCTTAAATGAGGAAGCAAGCAGTACAATATTATTAGCAAATCTCAAATGATTTATAGACTCTCCATCATTTTTTATGCCTTTCTCTTTGAACAATACACATTTTTTCTTTGTTCTTCTTTGAATTAGTTTCCCCACAATTCTTTTAGACTTAAAATTTTTGAAACTATATGTTGATCATTTATCCACAAAAACAAAATAAAAAACACATTTTTTAATGTGAAACAAACTTGATTATTTCATACAGCAGACTGTCGATCATCTTTCACCTTTGATCTTGAGAAACACATCAACTGATAAATAACTTCGTTATTTATTAGAATACATTATAAATGCGGCAAAAGAGAATTTAAAGAGCTAAACATTCCTACCAATTTTTGGCCTTCTCTCTTTTATTTTTCACAAAAAGAACAATTTTTTTTTCTCTCTCTCTTTCCTTGCAATTTTTTTTTTTTTTTTTTTTTTTTGAGTAGGGGAAGATTAATATGTGGAGCTGATAGCAGACTTTTTAAATTTTTCGGAACAATTTGAAATAAATTTCTGTGATTTTTGAAGAGAATCATTCTTAGGTTGATATATATATCAACCTAGAATGGTATAGGGTGCCTACTACTTTAGGCACCCTAGGTTGATAATTATCTCATGCACAATGTTTCTCGCCCTCGGTTCACATAGCCCTAATGAAGCTGTGGAAATTAAGAATAGGATTATTTCTCATTTTAATATGCTTAGAAAGGTTTTTGACAAGTGTTTATGATATGAAATACGAAGTGGTTTTGTTTATTCGACACCGAAGATGTTTCCAGAGGTGGATTTTTTGCCTTTACAATTAACTAGATCCGAAGCAATGGTGCATGTGTGTGCTCCGTATTGTTACAGCTTGAACTCTGTGACGTGCATATGCACTTGGGCTCGTATAGCATGGGCTCCATGGCACTTTTATTATTTTTATTTTTATCAGCCGTCTGTGCTGACATTGCATTTGTGAAATAAATAGTCCAAAGCGAAATTCTGACCTGTTATTCAAGCGCTGCTAGAAGCAAAAGAAAATGCCAGATACGCCGCCCTGTTAGATACACCACATGTGCCAAAACTAGACTTTTAAAATCGTATAAGCCATGGCTTATCTCCCCGAAATTACGGTACCATTTGAGTAAAAATACTCAAACATCCTATTACAATTTTCTCATGTTTATTTAACAACTTCTCTTCCTTTAATTTACTGAAACAACCGTTAATTACTTAATGTTCAGAAAGTCGAATGGAGTCACTCAAGATTTTTTACTTTCTGAACATATATATATAAAGAAAGTACTGTAACAATGATTAAAATTCAACTTTGAGATTTTAGTGCATCTATACGCTTTGAAATTCCCTGAGTTTATTTTTACTATTTCTACGATGATGTGGGTGTGTATACATGTGACTGAACAAGATAGCGTCTAAATGCTTTGTTCAAATGAGTTGAAAGTTGGAATGTATGCCTTAGGTCACTGTAGCATGAACTGTATAAGATTTTGATTAATCTAGCACTTACATATATATATATATATATATATATATATATATATATATATTACAGGGACACAAAAATATTCTTTATCATTGTGGCCAATGGGCTCAAATTATTTAAAGTACAACAGTACCTAAATGTCTTATTTAATCGAGCTGAAAATTTCTTTATTCTTTATTTTTTAATGGATTTTTTAAAAGGACTTTATTAGCAAAATGAGCAAGGGGGGGGGGATCTGACAGGGGTACATTCTGATAGGGGCAGGACTTCAAACTCTAGAGAACATTCTCAATAAAACTGATGATGTAAAGCATTACGCTAAATAAGAAACAATTTTTTTTTTTTTTTTTTTTTTTTTTTTGGGGGGGGGGGGGGGGAATGGCAAAATAAGAAAGATAAATAATTTTTTTCATATATTTTTACAAACAATTTAGAATATAATTTAATGAATATTTTAAGGATTTGTTTATTAAATATTTCAGACATTACCAATTATTTTAGGATTTGCTTAATAACTATTTTATAATTTATTTATTTAGGAAGATGCTTTTATGGATATTTAATAAATTATTCCTGATTTAATCTAAAAAAAAAATAATAATTAATTAATTTTAGGTAATAACTAATATTACTTGCAAGTAGGTAACATAATTTAGAATGCTGCTTTTTAATTAATGATTTAATAAAGTATTAAAACTTTTTGTTTTAACATGATGTTTACGTTCACAGAATCCAATTAATGTGATGGAATTACCCTTTGAAACTTATCACTTGAAAGTTATAAAATACTGTAGTTAAAATAACTGTAAAATCAACTGTATTTATTAATTTATTTTGTTTAGTAATCATATAATAATGAAAAATAGTATCTGTATATCAAACTTACTAAAACGTAATTGCTTTTTGGTTCAAGAATTATTTGAGAAAAATAAATAAAAAATATTTTAATATAACTGTCATAGAAGGAAGCTCTAAGCAATCAGTGGGATATATGCAAAATTTATTATTTTATTTTAAGAAGTAATAATTCAAAAAGTAATAATTCAAAAAGTATAAGAATTTTATATTTACCTATAAAATGTAGATTGATAACCAAAGTAAGATTGTAACAAAACACATGTAGGAATGAAGCCTATATGTTGATCCTCCATTTAAAATCATAACTCTTTCAGCAGCAGGTCGGTAAGGATCAGTACCATCATCAAAATACATTGGACAATTATCATCTAAAACAAAAAATTTATACTATAATTTTGTAAATTATGACATTAATACAGTTAAACAAACACAAACTAAACAGAAAAAATTACAATATAGATCAAAATTTATTTTCAAAATGAATTTAATTATTGTAAAGAGAGAAATATCTTTTTCAAGGACACCTTTTAAAATATATATATATCACAAAATTAACAATAAAACTTCTAGAACTAAACGAGGTAGTAAAAAAACAGATTTAATCTTTTCTAAAAGTGCCATTATTAAACTCATTTCAGATCTACAGACTAATTACTTATCTAACTATAACTGGTTCATTATTCGAAAATTTATTTTTGCAATTAAAAAGAAATACTTAGTAAACTTTCTGAATGTCTTTCAAAGCCAATCCTATAATAAACATTTTTCAGACATTTTTTATGATATTATAATGTACAAAATCAAACAATTTAATTTAAAAATTAATAAAAAGCCCAACAAATTTAAAACAAATACTCAATTAATTGTGAATTTTACAAATCAAATATTGAACAGTATTAACATTACGTCTATCATTAATGACAAAGAATGTATGTTTCCGATTAAAGATTTAAATCTATCTCCTACCTTCAAATATCCTCTTCCTCTTGGAAGAAAGATATTCAATTATAATTCTGTATCTAAGTCTACCTCTTTTACTAACACTGTAACCTGTAAATGCAATGATCCTTCTTTCTCAAAATTTATTGACAGAGACCATGGACATATTATCACAGGTAATCTCAATATTATTGACAATTATCAATTAAAAAAATTCATGAAATTTGGCACCAAATTTAGACTTCCAGTTAAAACTAGCATTCCACAAATCTTACAACAGTTTTCTTATGACCTAGATTTATTTATTTATA
Source organism: Salticus scenicus (assembly GCA_963930645.1). Lineage (NCBI taxonomy): Eukaryota > Metazoa > Arthropoda > Arachnida > Araneae > Salticidae > Salticus > Salticus scenicus. The sequence goes on along the minus strand of OZ005652.1, from coordinate 140,214,234 downwards.
AAATATCTATTACTCATAATAAACCTATTGCCTACTTCACTCAATGGAAAGTTTTAGTGTTACAAAAAATCAAAAATGCATTATTTATCAATTCTTCAAATCTGGTGTTATTTAAAAAATCTGTACTTCTTAACTCAATCAAATCACTACAGGATGACTTTGTGATCACTTATGTTGACAAATCACCTAATAATTATGCCATTATTTGTAAATCCTACTATCTCTCTATTTTAAACTCTTCAATCAATAACATACTTGCCAACCAATTTTAATAAAAAAAGGGAAGATTTTTGTTAAAAAACCAGAAGATTTCATAAAAAAAGGGAAGATTTTTTTTTTTCTTTTTTTACTTTTTTTTTTACTCTTTGATGTAATAAACAATACAGTTTTACAATTTTAATATTTAGAAGCAATCTATAAAAACGTTTTACTATAGTTTATTATACTAAATATATAAAAGTTTTAAATGAAGTTATTCCTCTTTAACATATAAATTTATCTACAAAACAGAATCTGTAAGAAATTTATTTAACAATAGACAAAAACTTAGTTAAGCTAAAGTATAACTAATTTTTTTAAATAAATAGAATATGATTTTTGTGTATGTACATTAATCATACATATTAATAAAAAAAAAAAAAAAAAAAAGCAGTAGCTAATTATCAGTTTCAAATGTGCATAAAACCAACTATTAATTTTCTTAAATTGATTTGAAAAAAATTTTCCTTCCTGAAAAATTTATTCTTCATTTTTTCCCCATGTTTACACATTTGGTATAAATATGACATACAAATATTTAAATTTAATTGAGGAAAAATAAACAGATTCATTAAATTCAGCAATAAAGATCTAAAAATAATTACATACGTGAGAAATATTGAGCACTTCAATTGCTTTATTGTTTCTAGAATTGATCATTGATCACAATCCGGGGAAAAGGGGGGGGTACAAAAATAATTACAAAGTAAGCAATATTAAACTCTTTCAACGCTACTTCTAGAATCTAATAAAAGAAGTTTAAAATTAATATTATCATTTATGTTCCAGATGGATAAAGATTAGGAAACAAAAGACTTCTGCAGAACATTTGACTGCTGATCACTAGTTGGAGATAAAGGAAGGGGGGGAGGGGCAAAAAATAATTACATCAGCAAGAAATATTTAACAATTCTATTTCTTTAGATGTTCTAGAATCTCATAAAGCAAGTTTGAAATGAATATTGACATTTATGTTACGGATGGAGAAAGATTGAGAATCAGGAGTTTTCGTAGAACATTTGGGTTTTCTTTTTAAAACGAACGATATCCGCGACTTTTTTAAAAACGGAAGATTTCATCATCTGTCCGGAAGACCGGAATATACGTTAAAAAACCGGAAGTCTTCCGGTAAAACCGGAAAAGTTGGCAAGTATGCAATAATAGTAACATCTTCAGTTTAACTAATAATAACCTTATTATTAATAACCGAAAAATACATAATTACTATAAACTGCTTCAACTTCCCTTCAATAACTTTAATTATCCTTATATAGTTCTCATACCTAAGTTTCACAAATCTCCAATTAAATTTTGCACTGTCACTGTTGGGTGTAACACTTATAACAACAATGCTAATAAAGCTCTACTGGATATTCTAAAACAAATTTACAAATGTACTTCCAAAGTTGATAATTTACACTGTCTTAAAAATAGCTTTCAATTAATTCAATACATCAAATCGCTCGATTCAATAGACAATATTATGACTTTTGACTTTCAAGATCTTTTCAATAATATTGAGTTATCAGATCTTAGTAATATCATTTACAGTCTTTTTCAAGAATATAAAGCTCAAATTAATCTTCCTTACAATTTTAAAGAAGAAAAATTTAAAACACTTCTTAACTTTGTTATCCATCATAATTATATCTTCCACAACAACGATATCTATTTGCAACAATTAGGCATTCCACAAGGAGGTTGTAGCTCCAGTGTTTTGGCAGATCTCTATCTTTATTATTATGAAAAGCAAATTTGCAATGATGATGTTCGATTTTATCGTTACATCGATGATATTATTGTATTTTATCTCAACAAGAACTCACAAAATGGCTTTTCCTTCAATTATCCACCTAATTTAAAGCTAACTCAAAATACTCTGTCTAATCAATCTATTAACTTTTTAGATCTCAAAATAATCATCGATGGTAATAAACTTTACACAGATATCTATGACAAACGGCAAGATTTTTGTTTTAATGTAAACTTATTTACACATTTTAATTCATGTCTGCATCTTTCGGTATTTAGAAACATCATCATTAACTATTTATTTCGAATTAATAATTTATGCTCTGCAAAGTTTAAAAACAAGAATATTAATAAACTGATCACAGCCACTGCTAAAATGGGTTTTCCTAAAAACTTTGTATTTTCTATTTTATATCCTTAACCATGTCTCTGTCAGTACAAAAAAAAAAAAAAAAGTTGTGTACACTCTTGTGTATATCAACAAAAAAATTATAAAATAATAAAAGACAATAAAAAAGGTGGCGGTTGGGTGGGCAGATGTTTGATTACGGAGGTGGGGTGGTGTTGTAAGGCTGGATGGTTGGGTGGGTTTATGAAATTAAATTTAAAAAAAAAAAAAAAAAGTAGAAGGCTTGTTGCATTTGATTTGTATTACTATGCAAACTTTCATTTTCCATTAAAATTTCAGTTTTTTCCTTTTTGAGTTGTCAACTATATTTAATGTTCTAATTATACTGTTAAACACAATGTGATCAATCAGTGAATTTCATTGTGGCTTTGTTGGTTTCATTGTTGTTCATCTACTTTGAAATTTGCATTTTTAAATCCATATGGTTCCTGTTCTGGTTGTGGCAGGCTGGGGGAGTGTTGCCGGCATAAAACTAGTGTAACCCCACAGGCAAGTCACAAGTCTTGCCGCCTGCCTTCTTCTTCCTACCTTGTGTTTCTTAGGTTGTTTTTTCATTAATTTTGATAAGTGTAAGGTTTTAAGTTAAGATTTGTTGTTTTACTTTATTGATTCGTTTGTTTTGCAGGCTGTTAATTAATAGATCTGGTTTCTTTACATTAGTGTATTTCATCCACTGATGATTTTTTTTTTTTTTTTTTTATCTTATTGGTCATTGGTGTTTCAGTGATCTTGTATCTGTTGCTTGTCTTCTACTATGCTTAATAGATCATCTTTATTATATATATATATATATAATACAGATGAAAATAGCAAGCTTGTTAATGAGAGGAAATATGTATATTGTAATTCCTCCAGAGTTTCAGGAGGACACTGTGCCATTCATGTCCTTTGGTTATTTAAAAAAAAAAAAAACCACCCTTCTGGCCTCTCATCCAAAAAATCGCAACCTTATTGCTTTTTTACATACTGTCAGGCTCCCATTAGAATGACTCTGGGCATGATTGTAAGAAAGGAAGGGACAACTTATTGGAGGGAGAACAAGTTTTACGTGTAGGAGAAAGGTTGTCATATTTGGTGCAGATCTCAAAGTTCTTTTCTCCCTTCCCTGCATTTTTTTAAATCTTGTATACCGATTCAGGAAGCTTTTTAGCACTTATATACAGGATACACTAATACCAGCATTTCCACACAGAAATATTAGTTAAAAAAAAAAAAATAGTAATATTTATTCAGTTAGCATTCTCTTGAAAATCCATAGATAATAGAAAATATTATTTATTTTTACTAAAATAAACAATATCAGTTATCTTAAAACTTCACTTGTTTTTTAAATAATTATCAAGATGTTATTTAAAAATGGCATAGCTCATTTCTTTCATGTTGTCATTTCACTTAATATACATAGCATATTTAGGTTTTACGAACTTAATTTTATTATGGTTATGTTTAAGTAAGATATTTATATTAGTAACAAAAAGAAACAGAAAGCAAAAAATAAACATATGATTAAATTGCCATGATAATATATAAAAGTCTAAACAGATTATTAAATAACTATAACTATTTATTCATTTTTAATATGAATAATTTGTCCAGCGTAAGTTTAAAGGTATTCGGCAGCACTGAAGTAGGTTTCATATAAAAGCTTATATTTCCATTTAATATTTATAAATTGAACTGTATTAGTTTTGTTCAATAAAATATACATTCAGGCAACAGTTCTTACAACTTTTGATGTATATTTTACAGATTTGAAGTCTTAAAATTGCGTTTTCTCAATTTGCATTTTTATTCATGCATTCGTGAACTTCAAAATGATTAAACATCTACAAATAATTAATAATGAACTTTATTTATTTATTTATGTACAATCTGTCTGAATGCTTTGACAATAGGAAATGCGATAAGTCAATCACTGAACTAGAGAAATATGGCAAGAATTTCCAGTGTTGGCACGAAAAGAAAATACCAGACATCCCTCAAATTAAATCGACTGATCGGTTGGTTACCCTGGCAACTGGGCAGTGCTTTCATCAGTTCCAGCATCGTTCTTATCTCAGTCGAACAGTAATTACATCCTAATTGCATGCTTTTCTTATTCACACATCAAATACAAGAATTTCCTAAAACAATCATTTAGCTTTCTAATATATATTCTTCTGTTTTAAACTCTTCACAAGCAAGCACTTTTTGCTAGTAACTTAAAATGTGAAACCTAGCTCTGGACATCATAGGTTGCTCTATACTTCAAAGTAAAAGAGTCAGATTGACTCATTTTCTATAGAATTGTGAGTCAATTTTTTAAAAGTGCAAGTCAGTTTCTAAGTAATTCCTTGAAACATGAGTAGGTGTAAACACATTACCTATTTTATTTTAGATATATTTGAACATGACAGTTTAAATAAAACAATGTAAAATTCTGAACTAACATAAAATTACAACTTATCTTTTAATATTTATTCAGAAACAAACTGTATGCTATTATGCAAAGTAAAGAAAACAAAATTTAAAAATATGTACTCTTCTGTACCCTAACATTATCAATAAGTGATTTTTTAAAAAAATAATAATAAATAATCTATTTTATTAATAAATAAAAATATAAAAAGCCTTTTTTTTTTAAATCTGATTTAAAAGAAAGTTCATAAAAATCATATTGTTTGTGTCTTAAGTCATCCTTTTTGCAAGTCAAGTCTGGCTTGCAGTTTTAAAAGTAACGAGTCAAATTTACACGTAAAATGAGAGCCAAATGTGACGTCTGGTATATATTAATTATCAAACCAATAATTTCAGTATGAAAATTTCAGTACCTATTTACTTACTGAACAATACTAAAAATAATGTTTGTTATTACCAATTATTATCTACTTGAAAAAAATTTTAATAAGTTTTTGACAATGTTAAATGAATATATAATCATTTATTGAATATTCTTGTGTAGTATAAAAGTTATATGTTCAAGCAAATGAGCTTTATCAATGAAACTTTTTCAAGCAAACAACAGACATCATTTATAGTATTATTTGATGGTTTTATCAATATCCAAATATCAAATTTTAAGAAACTATGAAATTTTCATGAAATAAATCGGATTTTAAGAGGGTCGGGGGAAATTAAAACAAATTTTGAAATAAAGATTTTTTTTTTTTCATTTATCTATGATAAAACAAACTTAATAGAGATGAAATGGAAATGATACATATATATGGGAAGTTTCAATTAAATACACATTTCACAACCCCGAATTTATCAGCCATTTGAGTGGAAACAATTTTAAAACATCCTGTATATATCTCATTTGAGACTATTTTGTTAAATCCAATTAATAAAATTAACATAAATAAAAATGAACTTGAAAAATATTTTAATTCAATAATTACTTAAATATCAAACCTCCCCCTTTCCCTAAGCCAACAAAAATAATGTGAAAAATTGGTAGGTTAAACTACGTTATTGTAAATTTATAATCATTAAAAAATAATACTTTAATGAAGCTTACGTTCTCTTTCATATTCTTCCATAACCAACGATACCTGAGCACCCTCACTTGCATTGTAGCTAGATACATCTTGCCTGATATGGCAAAATGCTCCTACAGATTCAGACATCAGTAGCCTATTTAAGTCAGCTTTTTGATAAACCTGCCATATATAAGTAAAAGATATTATTGGTAAAATAATAAAATACATTGAAAAAACTGTATCAACAAAAAAAATATTTATATAAAATATTCAAATTATATATGAAACACAGTTCAATCATAATATATGCAATGAGTTTAGAATAATATATATATTACATTCAGTTTTGATGAAATAAATAAATAAACAATAAGGAAGGACAGTATATATAATGGTGAATAAATTTCTGTTTTTCCTAATTGTTAGAGTGAAACTTAAAAGTTAAAGACAGCTGAGATGTTAAAAACATTACTTCCTCCTTTTTGTCTCAAAGTAGATTGTTTTAGTGCATTGCTTGAATCGTTTTCAGCAGTCTGACTTTCTAATTTATAAAAGGGTTCTGTGCATGCGTGCGAGTTTAGTTGTATAAAAGTGAAGCTGTGTTGTCTAAACTGAAACTTTATTTCAATTGTAATTTTAATTTTGGAAAATTATATTTTTCACAATTTCTAAAAAAGAGGACCCTAGTCAAAAAATTTGGAAAATTTTGATATTCACACTAAATTTCAATTCACAAAATTAAGTATAGATTTTTCACGAATTCACAAAAACAGGACCCTATATGAAAAGTCTAGACAGACCCTTGTGTATTAAAAAAGGCTGCATTGCTAGTAAAAAATAAGATACATAGATAAAATTAAAAACTGAAGCTAAACAAATTAAGCCCTGATAAATAAATACTTACCCAACATCTATATTTGCTATAAGCATCTTCTTCATCATAAGTTATCAGATATGACTTTAAATTTTCTTTCCAAAATCCTATACATTTCATTTTATAATCAGGTTCACCTGTTGGGAGAATAAAGTTTTTAATTTTATATAATATAATTATTTATATAGATATTTATATAGATATATATTAATACAATGAACAAAAAATAAATGTACATTCATGTACTAGTACAGTTTAAATTCAAAATTACAACAAAGCAGTTAATTTAAAATTGATCTATATAAATAAAGAGAAGAGTGTGTGTCTGTTTGCGCTCTGGTGCTCACACTATTGATCGCAGAGCTTCCAAATTTGGCATATAGGTACCTGGGACCCTGCAGATGTGCACCTCATCGAGATTTTTTCGAATTTCGAATTTGAATTTTTTTTAATTAATGTTTTTTAGATTTTAAATATAGGCTTTAATGCTTCATTTTCATAAATTTAATTCTTTGATTGTAATCGTCTGCGTATCTTAGCAATGGTTATTTCACTATTTATTTTTTATTTAATACATTCATTTGACGGCGAAATTCTTTTTTTTATTTTTATTTATTATATTTATTGAAAACCAAACAGTAATGCAATATAAATTAATTGTTATGTTCATGTATAATTTTTATAGTATAACAACTTTTTATTTTTCATTTTAAATTAATTCCTTTAAAATAAAAATCATTCTTTTTTTTTTTTATTTATAATATTTATTGGGGGGGAAATGGTAGTATATAGTGGAAAAGGATTAAACTGATTAAAATTTATTTGTTTTTCATGTATTTAATTCCTTTTAAAAGAAAACCTACTTTTTATTTTATTTTGTTATACTGGTCGGAATCAAATCGTAATACAGTGTAAATAACGGGGGCTATAAAACACATGGTTCAAAAACATATAATAGATGCTGAGATACAGTCAACTTTAAAATCGTAGTTTTTAAATAACAGAAGATACACATGTCGTTGATAAATACTGAGACTGAAGTGCCCGGGAAAGACCTTTTTGCAGACAGTGGGAACCTGGACTCCCCGATGCAGCACGGGCGGAAAGAAGAGCTGCCGTAGGCAGCGGGTACTTGAAGCAAGGTCTAGAGCAATTTCAATGTTTATTTATAAATTATAATTATTTTTTTTATTAAGTTTTTATTTATAATGTGATGTAAAAAATAAATACCAATCCAATTCTTTTGAAAATTCATTTAAATATAGTGACCAGCGAAGCGGGCGTAGTCTGCTAGTTAAAAAACAAAATATGCAATATATAGTTAACTTTTTATTTTACTAAAAACAATAAATCACAAAATGTTCTACAAAGAAACATACAATGATGCCACATGTATACTATAAAATATTAAAAGAGGGGGAGGGGGGGGAGAGAGAGAGACTTGTTCTTTAAAATATAACATTGGGAAGTTGACAAAAATAGTGACTTAAAGAGTTTAAATAGGGGGCGGAGGAAATGAATATTCTCTTCAACACTAAATACAATTGTGTATAAATTAAATTACTGGTTATCATTAATTATCGATTAAATTATCTTAAATTTCATTTAAAAATTATCTTAATCAAACATATAAAAAGAAAATCCTGAAAATATGTTAGATTATTATTATTGTTATATGATACCTTCTCATGCATTAGTGTGTTAAAATAAACTTTTGGTTGTATGATTTTTTTTCAGTTATGCATTTTTCTGGGTGGTACTTTGAAAAAACATATAAATGGTGCTTTACTGTATGAATATACTTTTGTTGGTAAGTGTGTGTGGGGGTAGAGGGACCCTAAGTTTTGAAAATGCATTTGTGTCAGGGGCTCATTATTAATTATAGAAGGTAGTAACATCAGAATAGCATATTATTTAATTTTTATCTTCTCACTGTTAATCCCTTAAAGTTTTTTTTTTTTTTTTTTCCCAGGACATAAAATAAATACCAACACAGTAGGTAAGTGATTAAATATCTCAAAAAATATTTTCCTCAGAGACATGAAGTTTCTTTTGTTTTCTTTCTTAGATGCTCGACAACAGTTTTCTAAATATAACTGATGAGAGCTGGAACAATATAAAAATTCAATTTTTACTTTTAAAATATACAGCCCTTTCTAATAATAATAAAAGATAAAGTCATATCGAAAAGTTAACTTTGATTTGAATAAATTTTGTAATTGGAAATACATTTATAAGATTTTCACTTTTAGAAATAAATGTCATAGACTAGTTACATATTCAAAATACATATTATAATGAAACAAATGGGAAAGGGAAGAAACATTTATATAAGGTATGTATTCACATATACTAAATATTTAGATAATTTTAAGAAAAAAAAATTTCAAATGATAAACGTTTTCAAATAATAAAAGAAACTTGAGTATCTTACTATATATATCAACAGGACTTCCAAAATAATCTACAGATATGCAATACTCTGCATCAATGTATATGATTTTTTGATCTGCATCACACACAGAAAAATCAGATATGATCTCCTGACACTTTACATTAGGTCTGGGACTGGAAGTAACACCACCTCTAATTCTTGTTTGAAAAAGGATGTCCCCTTTCTGTATAAAACGAAATTTCCCAGCTACTGGACATCGAATAGACACAGGGTTTTTGGCTAGAAAGAATAAATTAAGATATTTATATATGACACAACAGAAACTTTCACTTAGAAAAAAAAAAGAAATATACATACTAATTAGAAGATGGTATCTCCATTTTTCCTGATTTGGAAACATGGTCCAAGAGCAAACAGTTGAAAAATCATCAGACATCATAAATTTACCTTTAAAAAATAGAAATATTTTAAATTTTAACTAAAATATATATAAGGGAAACTGGGGAGCCTTGGCCATAAGGGAAGCTTGGCTTTCCCTTCAATTTTAGTATTTAAAAATATTTTAGCATTTTCTCATTAGATAATAGTCAAAGCTACTTTGTCCTTAATTTCATTGGGCTACTTCTTTAGTAGTGTAGAGAAAATCAAAAAAGAAAGTTTTTCAACCCAAAAAGTAAGTTTTTAAAACATTATTTGTAAGACTTTTTCAGACAAACCAATTAAATTCAGTTTGAGTATGTGGGATTTTCTAAATACTGTTATATTAAGGTTTTATTCAAGTTATGAAATTTGTGCAAGGAAGTAGGCTTAAAATCACCATGTGCTATTTCTTTACAAAATGGCTAGTTGGGGAGGCTTGGCCCACTCTCTGTAAGGGAGGATTGACCACTGGACCAAGGCTCCCTTAGTTAAATAATTTTAGAAATCTATACATCCCACAGAAATTATGAAGGCAGCAGTGAAGAAAGTTACTAATGAAGGGTTTAGTGTTCAAAACACAGCTGTCGATTATGGTATTGCACAAATAATTCATGAGAGGTATATAAAAAATAAAAAGTTGAGTAAAAACAAAGAAGACATGGATATATACCCTAATTACCAAACTAGGCAAACAAATGTTTACTAATGAAGAAGAAAAGCTTTTGACTGAATGTCTGATAATGTGATTACATTGTGGATTATCTCCAAAGAATACTAGCCACTTTGTATCTATGAGTTTGCAGTTGCAAACTATAAACAAATCCTGCACAAATGGATTTGAGGTATAATTGCTTCTCATGGTTGGCTAGGTGGACTTTTGTATACCTGAAAGTGCAAGTTTAAGTAGATCAACTGCATTCAATAAATTCGTGATTAGTGGATTTCGAGATCATTTGAAAAAAGTTCTTCAAGAATTTAAATTTGGCCTAGAATCCATTTATAATGCGGGTGAAACAGGTATTAGCTCTGCTTTATAAATATACTAAAAGGATTTTCATGAGCTGATATTCATCCTTTGATAAATTTATATTTAGTAATTACGATTACCTTATTGCAGAAGTTACAGATAGGCCAGAAATTGAGATAAATTTAGTTCTGAGAACTAGTCTGCAAAAAATTATTCAAGTGATGTAAATATTGCTAGATCTTCATGTGCAGTCACTCTACACATAAATTATCTATTACTCTTGAACAGCTGCACCCCTTCCCAAAAACTGGACCTAGGAAGACTCAAGATGGAAGCTCTCCAAAGTCAATTGAAATGAAATATAAATAAAGAAAAGGGTTGGCTAGGTGGACTTTTGTATAGACATCAGAAGTTATCACGGAGAAAACCTGAAAGTGCAAGTTTAAGTAGATCAACTGCATTCAATAAATTCGTGATTAGTGGATTTCGAGATCATTTGAAAAAAGTTCTTCAAGAATTTAAATTTGGCCTAGAATCCATTTATAATGCGGGTGAAACAGGTATTAGCTCTGCTCTATAAATATACTAAAAGGATTTTCATGAGCTGATATTCATCCTTTGATAAATTTATATTTAGTAATTACGATTACCTTATTGCAGAAGTTACAGATAGGCCAGAAATTGAGATAAATTTAGTTCTGAGAACTAGTCTGCAAAAAATTATTCAAGTGATGTAAATATTGCTAGATCTTCATGTGCAGTCACTCTACACATAAATTATCTATTACTCTTGAACAGCTGCACCCCTTTCCAAAAACTGGACCTAGGAAGACTCAAGATGGAAGCTCTCCAAAGTCAATATAAATGAAATATAAATAAAGAAAAGGGCAGAAAAAAAGTAAAATTCCTAACAGTAAACATCTAAGAGTTCAGAAAGTGGAAAAAAAAAAAAAAACATTTTGAGTAATATAGAGGAATTTGATATTAATATCTCTTCTAGTTCCACTGATGAAAACATGAAAGAATTTGAAAAGGAGAGTAAACAATTTAACCCATTAATGCCCAGCGTCCTCATTTAAGGACAGCTAATAAAATAGCATGTATATTTTGTGTGGTTTCTTGGAAAGATTTCTGCTTTTTAATGACAGTTTATAGCATCACTCTAAATGATCCCTCAAAGTTTTATCTGCCTGCTATTATTTATAATTACATAATTTTGATAGTTATTTTATGATTTTTCATTCATCTCTTTTTTTTTTTTTTTTTTTTTGTGCAGATATACCAACTTTAGTCAAGTTAAATAATAATACATATTATGATACTTTACTTTTGAGGTTTTTGCGAGCGTAATAATAGGAAATTAGTCTGTTATCTAGAAGTTTTTTTGCTAGAACACTAAACGTCCTTAAATGAGGATGGGCTTTAAATTTAAAACTATTAGAAGACTTGTTTTATTTTAATATACTTTACTGTTAGTTGTCTATATTAATTTAGATTTGAAATAGTCATGAAAATATATTTTGCAAAATTAATTCAGGCATTAATGGGTTAATAATGGTGACTTTATACTAAAATTTGCAACAAAGATTTGTGGTTTTTTTTTTTTTTTTTTTTTTTTTTTGGCTGCATGACACATGAAATTGTAAATGAATGAAATTCTGAAAATAGTTGCTTTTTTCAAGCTTTTTAGGCAAAAAATTAACCATAGTCTCCTTAGGCTGGAAATAGTTGCAAATAGTTGCCTTTTAGTAGCCTGTGGCAACCCTGGATTTAGTTTATTCTGTACACCATCAAAATGTGCGGAACCCATATATCAATTTTCTATGTATTTACAAATTCTTTAAATGGTAAAATACAGTACAGTTAAAAATATTTACTCCCTCAGTATTCTTTGAAGTGATAATACATGGATTTAAGGACCTAAATTAGGATAAAGTCATTGTCTATAAAATCAGGTATGAATTTTTTAAATGACCCAATAATATTCATTTTTTATCCAATTCTGCTGGATACAAAAAACAGAGTCGTTCTCTCGTTCAGTAACTTTTTGATCTTCCTACCTAAAAATGTTATATTTTGTCAAAATTTTGATTTCTAATTATCAAGAAAAAATTCAAAAAAGAAAGAAAAAAAAAAATTGGAGAAAAACTAAGAATTATAAAATTGTAGACTAAACTAGAAACTTTACTTTTTAAACTTATGACCTTGATTCATTCTTCTTATAAAAGGATGATTTAAAAAAATACAATTTTATTTGGCAAATTAAAGTAGTTAGGATAACTTTTAAGATGTTTTAGAATATTTCAGAAATCTCATAAAAATCAAAATGCAACTACAGTTATTTCCATGTACAAAGAATACTATTATCATACTTGCCAACCAATTTTAATAAAAAAAGGGAAGCTTTCTGTTGAAAAACCAGAAGATTTCATAAAAAAAAGGGAAGATTGTTTTTTTCTTTGACGTATTAAACAATACAGTTTTACAATTTTAATATTTTGAAACAATCTATAAAAATGTTTTACTATAGATAAATTATACTAAATATATAAAAGTTTTAAATGAAGTTGTACCTCTTCAACATATAAATATCTACAAAACAGAATCTGTAAGAAATTTATATAACAATAGACAAGAAAACTTAGTTAAGTTAAAGTATATAATAAAAAAGTAAATAAAATAAGAAAGAGAATTGATACTTAATAGTGTAGAAAGAAATGCACTCACTAAGCAGCTGTGAAATATTTTCTATTAAACATTTTTAGTTTCCATTAGCTGTTTCAACAGGCTTCACATTCACATATGAAAAAAAAAAAAATTCCCTGGACAATTTTCAAAAAAATATTAGTGTCTATTACAAGAAATGCTACATCTGCTTCCACAGTATGATGTCATGTTACTGCCGATCATGATAGAAATTCAGGTAGAAATCATTGTTTACATGCATATTTTCACGATCCTTAACCATTTGAATTTTGATATGAAGCTAAATAAAAAAAGTCATTTGAGAGAAAGGAAATATTGTTTTTCCAGGTTTTATAATTGATTGACTTTTGATGGAAATTTTTATTTTCCCTGACATTTTTTTTTTTTTTTTTTTTTTAAACAAAATCCTACATCCCTGAGTATTCCAGGTTATCTCTGATGTGTATGAACCCTGTTCAAGCCCCCCCCCCCCCCCCCCCAAATCATACATGTGATTTTTAAAATTAGAAATAAGCTGAAAATTTTTCGCTAACATTGTTGGTTGGTTGATTAGTTAAACATTGATATTGTCACTTTCAATAAATTTATGACATAAATATTTATATGTATCATTTTTAACTACATTAAGCAATTTCAGAATTTTTTGCTTAACATAAAAAAATAAATAAATAATATAACTGCAATAACTTTTATATCCACATAAAACCTTAATAAAATTCCTTGCCAACAGAAAAACAATTTTTTTAAACAAATATAGAATATGATTTTTGTGTATGATGTACATTAATCATACAAATAAAAAATATAGCAGTAGCTAATTATCAGTTTCAAGCATGCATAAAACCAGCTGAGTATTAATTTTGTTAAATTGAATTGGGAAAATGTTTTCTACCTGAAAAAATTATTCTTCATTTTTTTCTCCATGTTTACACATTTAGTATAAATATGACATACAAATATTTAATTTAATTGAGGAAAAATAAACAGATTCATTAAATTCATCAATAAAGGTCTAAAAATAATTTCATACGTCAGAAATATTGAGCACTTCCATTGCTTTATTGTTTTTAGAATTGATCATTGATCACAATCCGGGGAAGGGGAGGGGGAATACAAAAATAATTACAGAGAGTAAGAAATATTAAACTCTTTCAACTCTACTTCTAGAATCTAACGAAATAAGTTTAAAATTAATATTATCATTTATGTTGCATATGGATAAAGATTAGGAAACAAAAGACTTCTGCAGAACATTTGATTGCTGATCACTAGTTGGAAATAAATAAAGGGGGGGGGGAGGCAAAAAATAATTACATCAGCAAGAAATATTTAACAATTCTATTTCTTTACAAGTTCTAAAATCTCATAAAGCAAGTTCAAAATTAATATTGACATTTATGTTATGGATGGAGAAAGATTGGGAATCAGGAGTTTTCATAGAACATTTGGGGTTTCTTTTTAAAACGAACGACATCCGCGACTTTTTTAAAAACGGAAGATTTCATCACCTGTCCGGAAGACCGGAAGATACGTTAAAAAACCAGAAAAGTTGGCAAGTATGTATTATTAGTTGTAACAGTAGTTTTAGAGAAAATGTAATCAGAATAGACGAAATGGGAGTATTGTAATTTTATAACAGTTAATTTTATTTATATTGTTTCCCCAAAAACGAAAGAAAATTATTTAAAAAAAAAACACACAATTAAAAAGGGAATAACCAATTTAAGTTCTATGGGAAAAAAAAAAAAAAAAAAGAAAGAAAAAAAAGAGATTATTTTTCCATGACATAAGACTACCTAATGTTCAATTTCAGCTCTGAAAATTGCATGTATTTGTATTGTAGATAATAAATGTATTGAACCTAACCAGAGTAAAAACCTGAGTTTAAAAAATTATACTAAGACACATAAAGTGATAATTAAACAAAAAAAAAGAGAGACAATAATAAAATAACAATGATAAAAGTAATTTCAGATACTAATTAAGAATATGTTTGAAAAAAACTAAAAAGAAAATAAGTGTAATAAATATATCCTTTATATCCATTTTATATGTTGTTTATATGTTTTTTTGTCAATTCCCAAAATTTAGGAACAAAAAATTTATGTAAATGAATTCCCAATAAATGATAAGCTTGAAAAAATGTTTAAGAAAAAAAAATTTAGAATGGTTTTGGGAGAAAAAAATTTCATCAACAGTACGTCATTGCAGAATGCAGTTTGCATCAAAATACATGTCTTGTAAGCAGGTTTTTTTTTTTTTTTTTTTTCCCATTCAGCAGTTGGTAGTTGTACATAAGTAAAGTAAACCAGCTATTAAAAGCTGCTACGACATTAAAATTGATTTGAATAAACAAAGTTCCTTATGTTCTCATCATAAACAGGGAATTTTAATATTAAAATTTGTATGATAAATTACAGTGAATCAAATTCTTAAAAAGCAATCATCTACAATAGCCCTATGACTGATTAGTATACAAAAAAAGCATAAAGAAATGACGAAGTCCAGTAACAGTGTCTGATCTAAGAATTTCATGAAAACCTTGGAATGCAAGACCAACTAAACCAAACTAGACTGATTACTCCCAGAGACTTGAATATTTAAGTCATTCATTTAAGAATATTCATGCAGTAAACATCTTGTAAAGTCAGCTAAATAAAATATTTTTCAGCGTAAAATGTTAAAAATTTTGTTCCTTTGTTATCTGATTATTGACAGTAGAGATATGTGCACTGCAATATTAGCTATCAATAAATTTTAAAAGATATAAGACGAAAAACATAACTTAAAAAAAAAAAAAAAAACTAATCATTATAAAAGCATTTATTGAAAACTACATCCTCAATATGATTTTTTGTTGACTTTCAATGAGTTTTTTAAAGATATGCTGATTTATCGACCATACACTATAAACAATGTTTTAAAAAAAGCCAGCAAAATAATATGATTTTTTTTTCTTTTTTTTTTCACAAACATAAGAGCGATAGACATTACTAGTAAGTATATTCTGAAATGATGATGAATTAATATCCATTTGAAAATTACATTAACAATTTAATATTTGTAGCTTGCAGATTTTTAAGTTTTAATACTTATTTTCTTTTTTCATTCTTAAAACCATTTAGATAAAATATACTGAAAAGAGAAAGACAAGAGAGAGACAGAAAAGAAGTACTCAGTAATATTTAAATTCATTTGCGGGATAATTAGAATAAAGTCTTGCTATGATTGGAATTATGCTACAATAAAGCTTCAAGGAATTGAAAATATTACTTTATTCATCATTTCATAATATTTAAAATATAGATAATGCACAGCATATTAAAAGAACAAAAACTTTTTTCTTTCAAAAGGAAATTGTTACGACCTGGATTCACTATAGCAGAGTTTAGCTGAATCAGAAAATGAGTAGATATATTTAAAAATGAAAACAATGAATACAGTGGATGACCCGAAATCCACACTCCTTGAAACAAGACCTTGTGCGGATTTCGGGTCATGGATGAAAATTTATTTTAATTTCTCAAAAAAAAAAAAAAAAAAAAACAGCATAAGAAAAAACACATTGAATTTGAAATAATGTAAAAATGCTAAAATATATTCAATGAAGAAAAATTGCATGGAAACCATACTTAACTTTTATTAATACAAAAAAAAAAAAAGAGAATGAAAGAATTTTTTTTTTTTTTTTTTTTTATTTTAAAATACAAAACACTATTGTAACAAGAAATAATGCATTGAAATAATGTAAAAATGCTAAAATATATTCAATGAAGAAAAATTGCATGGAAACCATACTTAACTTTTATTAATACATAAAAAAAAAAAAAAGAAGAAGAAAGATTTTTTTAAGATTTTAAACTATAAAACACTATTGTTACAAGAAATAATGACTGTTTATAATATGCAGAGGAAAATTTCTGTCATAAAAAATTATTTTTTTCCCTTCAAAAACATTTCTTTTAAAGTTGCTTGCATTAACATTTTGGGATGTTGCAGTTTGACTTTCTTCTGTATATTATAAACAGTCATTATTTCTTGTTCTGATACTGAGTTCTGCTGCTCTAAAAACTGCAGAATTTTTTCTCCTGCAGCCAAACCTTCATCAAAATGTATTTTATTTTTTTGTTCATTATTATTGATATCACTCTCTGAATCAGAATCCACTCCCTGTGGTTCTAATATGCTGTCAATAATCTCATTATCAGTCATATTACATTCATTGATAATGTCGTCAGATTCTATGTAATCAACAATATCATTTTCTTCTAGCAATGGTTCATTATTGGTCACCTGCTTGGCATATTTTAACAGTTCTTCTGCTTTAGCCTTAATTGGTTTCTCTCGAAACCGAGAAAATTCTGTATTATCATCCTCAGTCTCTATAAATAGAGAGGATGGCCATAAATTAAGCCATCCATGTACGAGGGTGGCTTTAGACACTGAATTCCAAGATTCTGCTAATAAATACAAACAATCTTTAATGTTGAACATTTTTTTATACTCTTTAAGATCGTATGAAGGTTCAGCACTTAAAATTTTTTTCAAGAATTCAGTTTTATAGTGACATTTCAAACTTTGAATAATACCCTGATCCATGGGTTGAATTAAAGATGTAGTATTAGGATGCAGGAAACGGGTAACCACATTGGCTGAAGATAAAACCGATGGATCAGGATAAGCAGCACAATTATCAAGGAGTAATAGAATCTTACTCTCTACAGGTAAACCAATATTTTTAAAATGGTTTTGCACTTCTTTTATGAAATGGTTCTGAAACCATTTGATCATAATATCTTTTGTAATCCATGCTCTTTTGTTATTTTTATATATAACAGGCATGGTTTTCACTCCACCCTAAGCTCGTGGATTTTTACTCTTTGCTACTACAAGTAGCTTACATTTTAAAGTTCCAGCTGCATTGCTGCAGACTAGAGCGGTAATTCTTTCTTTAGCTTCTTTTAAGCCTGATGGAGTACTCTCTTCATTTGTCACATAAGTTCTTCTTGGTATGCATCTCCAAAATAGGCCTGTTTCATCTGCATTGAAAATTTGTTCTAGAGTCAAATTTTCTGCAGACACAAATGAGGAAAACTCATCTATAAAATCTTCTGCAGCATCTCTGTCTGCACTAAGTTTTTATCCATAAGCCTTTATATATCTAATTCCATGCCTTTGCTTAAATTTTCTAAGCCAACCAGCACTAAAATCACTGGGTTGTTCCACCTTTAATTCTGCATGAAATTCTTTAGCTTTTTGTCTTAGAATGGGCCTAGAAATAGGTATACCATCATTTTGCCGCTGACGAAACCATTCATAAATGACAGCATCTAAATCTGCAGATTTTGCCTCATGGAGAGATTTCCGATTTTGAAAACCGGCATTAGAGTCACTTTTGCTGTAAAATTTCAACATTTTTTCCTTATTTTTACGGATATCGTAGACAGTTCGCAAAGCAATACCGTAATTTTGGGAAATATGTTTAGCCGTTACACCATTATCTAATTTTTTCAAAATTTCAACTTTCTGCATTACTGTTAATGCAACATGCTTTCGTTTTTCACCACTGGAAGACGGTAAAACGTGTATTTTTTTCAAATTGGGCATTTTTTCGTAATAAGTACGCAATAAAAAAAGAAAACTATACTGAAATTTTACATCATTAACTATGCTCTTCAAATCAAAATAAATAGAAGCACGTGTTTTCAAATTCAATTTGCTTGCCTAAGTCAGAGAATAAGATAACTCCATATCTTTACCAGTGACGGTCAAAGGTCATCTTCTTTCCTATCAGGTAACACCTCCGCCGCACTCGTATGCGTACGGCATATGCTCTGCTTTCGAAGCTGAAGGCGTGAACTACGCACATCACTTTGCTTTTCCCCCACAGCCGATCGGCTGTGGCCTCTCCTCGCTCGTAGCCAAGAATGGTAATCATTTATTTATCATGGGATATTTATGCTTAATTTTTTTAGAACAGTCTCCAAATGCTTTAAAATTATTTATTGCCAGTCATAAGTTTAAAGTAACCGACTCACATAACAAGAGAGATTAAATACATGATTAAAAGAATTTATTTTTCCACTCCAGATGTAGGCAAAAAGAGAAATAAAATCTGCAGCTATTTGCGGCGCGGCTTCAATGAATGTCCTTGACCGAACAATTCGATTACGGCCGTGGAAATGATTCTCTTTCTCTTGATCTTTTTTTTTTTTTTTTTTTTTTTTTTAACTTGCATCGAGTTTATTGACTTCTGTTTTGCAAACCAAATGTTTTCTGTTGTTAAAAGTTTTTTTTTTTTTTTTTTTTTAAGTTTTAAAAATGAATTCATAATTTAGCTTTTTATTTTATTTCTTTCTGAATATTTTTATAAATTATATTTGGTAAAATAAATTTTATTAATTATGATAATTATTATTTTTTAATAACAGCAGTTTAAAAATCGTATAATTTTCTCGCTTTTAACGGCAATTAATGTAATGATCTATTTTCCAATAAATAAATCTAATATTCTTCATAAAATATGTTACTGAACAAAAATTTGAAATTGCGGGCCTCGCTTTGTGGTTGGGGGGAGGGGGGAGAGAGAGCTCTTAAAATTGCCAATTAGTGAATTTGCGAACTGTATGCATTTAATCAACTTTAATTTTGCCAATTCTTAAAACTTTTCTGAATTTTGGGGTGTGAAATTGCCAAATTTTAATAATTTTCTGAACTCTATGAAGGGGGAGGCTCTCCCCCCCCTTGTCTTACCCCCCCTTAGTGAAGCCTCTGCTCGGAGTCACTACGCAATTCAGATAGTTCTGGATTTTTGCCGTTACATTGTACATACAAAAAATAAACAGGGAAAAATAAATAGTCTAGAAAATTCTAGACTTAAAAAAAAAAAGTGGATTTTACGGGGTTGCGCGGATTTTAGAGCATTGCAGATTTTGGATCTTCTACTGTACATACATTTCATGCAAAAGAATGGTTTATTAAATT
Organism: Salticus scenicus; assembly: GCA_963930645.1. Lineage (NCBI taxonomy): Eukaryota > Metazoa > Arthropoda > Arachnida > Araneae > Salticidae > Salticus > Salticus scenicus. Next base: position 140,194,008 of record OZ005652.1, on the reverse strand, counting down.
AATAGTCTACATGAGTTATCATTTGCTTGATAGCAGACAGATTTAATAATCTGTGACATAAAAGTACATAAGAAAAATCTAGAGAAACAATTAAGTGTCAAACAAAAAGTTAAAAATTAAATTATAATTACTTTTTTTTTTTTTTTTTTTTTTTTTTTTCAGTTAAAATTTATAAGTATTTTACTCAATGACAATTTATCTAGTTTGGCACTAAAACTGTCATGAGTAAGGGAAAAAAAATTGTGTCTGTATTATCACTTGTGTCTCAGGAAGAAAGACTATGGAATCAAAAAAATTCCTTGACTTATCTCTGGTATAACAATTTACAAAAGATTTGCAAATAATGTGTTGGGGACAAAATCTTGCGGGACAAAAGATTGCCTATATAAATGAATGGAAAGCAAAAATAATGTGATTGGTGTTTATGTAAATAAAATGATACTTTTACAACATTTTATATGAATGAATTGGTAATTATTAGTAATGTGATAAAATTTCATGGCAGCACATTCATATTTACCACAAAATTTTTTATGAATTTTGCTTAATAGAGTTTAAAAACTATGTTTATTAACTTTTGTCAATATTAGTCATAATTAATTCAATAGTGCTTATTATTTTTATAATTTTTAATTCAGGCTTGTGAACAATGTTAAACTTTGTCAACAGTGATGTACAATGTTTTTAAAATGTATTTTGAATGATGAAAGGCAAATGATAAAATAACTTGAAATTAAATATAGATAAAATAATGAAATTCCTCTCTATAATATATATATCTATATTTATAAGGTCCTATGGACCTCACAAGAGATTGAACATGAAATAGATCCCATTATTTTAATTTATTCGGTGCGATATTTTGTCCGATGAGATTTTGTCCTGCGATATTATGACCGGATCCCACAAATAAATATGAAATAATAGTAATGAATATATAAAGTATACCTCTCCTGTATCTGATGATATTATGATGTCGTGGTACAAAATCAAAGCACATGAAATCCTTTTGGCTGTATTAAAAAAGAAAAAAAAAAAACTGCTTTATATATAAATATTTTAAATCTTAAATAATCACTTTTTAAAAATACTTTAAATTAACATTTTCTATAAAAATATAAAATGAATTTTTGAAACAAAATTATCTTTACCATCCATTTATTCCCATTCTAGCCAAAACAAATCTTGAGTCTCTTCTTTCATGACAGACATAGACTTGTTCTTTTTCTCTGCCTTGATCAGGCTTCCAACGTTCAACAATATGAGTAGCATTGATGACAACTTCTGCATCAAAATTAGCAGTGTTTATCCATATACCAGTGAAATTATCAGGAAATTTACAACGAGGTGGTACATTTTCAGCTTTGACTATGAAAGGTAAAAAGAAGGAACTTTATTATAATTTTATTGCAAAATAAATGAGTAAAACTCCATTTAATGTTTTAATAATTTGTAAGCAAACTTATTTGAGTATTTCAATCAAATGTAAATTGATGCTAGAGCTTTAATTTATTATAAAATAACTGAATAACAACTAATAACATTCAATAATGAATTAAACTAACATCAAGTCAATAAAATGAAAATAAAATGGACAGTAGCAATTACAATGTGTCTAAGTATAGTGAATAAACAAATACTTCCAATAAATCTTTGAATCATTGTTAAATATACCATGGTACCTCATAAACTAGTTGAAAGAAAGATAAACTTACTTCTGTTTTAAAGTGGAAGCTGTCCAGATTGCTCTTAAGTATTTATTGCTTTTTGCTGATAAGTTTGATAAAGTGGTCTTATTTTCCGATTCCCAAGCCGCAATTCAGACAATTAGTTTGGTCAGTCTGCCCTTCTCAGAAGAAATCTCTCAGTGTCAGCAACTTTTGTGGGAGTTGAGTTTAAGAATGAAACGTGTGGTACTTCAGTGGATACCTGGCCACTGCAGTATTTTGGGTAACGAGCAAGCCGACAGCCTAGCAAAAAGAGGCTTGAGACTACTTCAAATGAGATCCCCGGCACTATCATTCCATTCCATAAAGCTGTATATTAAACAAATAATGCATAGGTATTTAAAACTGCAAATTCGTGACAAAATAAAATTAAAGCATTGGAGGGCTGAAGATCTTTTAAAAATTCCCAGCAGTCCACGGTGGCAAGCTGTGGCCCAGTTCCACCTCTTGACTGGACATGATTGTTTGGCAGAACATCTCCATCGCATTGAAATCTTTTCAAACCCTGGTTGTCCCCTCTGCAATTCAGCAGAACCAATGCACAGACACCACCTCCGTCAATGTGCTTCACTTCGTGGCAACTCTGAAACTGTGCTTTACTAGCATGCCAAAGAACTTTTAAGGCAATGACTTTGGTCACTTCTACTTTTTGTCATCCTTTCTTTTTTTTTTTTTTTTGTGTGTATTCCTATTTGATTTTTTTTTTTTTTTTTTTTTTTTTTTTGTAATAATTTTGCATCTGTATTTGCCTTGCCATTGGGAAAAAAAAATAATCTGGTGTGTCACTCACACGACTTTCTCTTACCCTGAAATTTAATACAATAAATACAGGTTGCAGATTAATAGGTAAGATAACGAGTACTGTTATGTAAACCTATGTTAAACAATTCATATTAGGCTTCTGAAGAGTTTTATATGATAATTAGTTCTGTGTGAGGGAGACTACCGCCCACCTCAACCCCCCGTTTTATTAATGCACCTACATTTATATAGAATTTAATTCGGTTATTAAAAAATAAGTCTGTTTTTAAAAAATAATTTATTAAAATTATTATTTAAAAAACTTATCTTTCATGATAATGCAGACGATTTCTATATTAGAGAAGTAGTATAACACCAAATATCCAAAAAAAAGTCCATTTTATTCTCAAAATTAAAAAAAAAAAAAAAAAAAAAAGAGTATGATTTTTTTTCTAAGTTTTTTTTTCGTTAAAAGTAAAAAAAATCGATAACTTTGTTTTAAATTATCGCAGATCGATGGTTCAACCATTCGTTTTAAAGGTATTGGCGAGCTCTTTTGAAAGATAACCATCATGAAAATTTATTCCCCTGGAGGGGGGACTTTCCCCCCAGGGGGGGAGGCGAGGCTCCTATATACACAAAAAAATTTTCCCAGTTAACTATCTCTATTACAAAATATATATATTTGTTTCATTTGGTTTAGTGCAGTCTATAGACGTTAAACTCTACTTTCCTGCAATTTCCCCCATAGACGTAATGTATTAGAATTCTCTTGATTGTCCCTGTACACAAACCATTAGCTTGATCTTAACGAAAAGCTTACTGTAGCATCCCTATATGATACACATTTAGAATACCAAGTTTGAACTTTCTGCCATAATTTGTTTTTGAGATATGCTGATAACAGACAGACACACAGACAGACACACAGACATACAGACAGACATACACACAGACCATTTGCTAAAAACATGATTTTCGTATTCAGGGGACCTCAAAACGTGTAAATATAACAAAATCTCACGTTCGAAAATTTGACCCAAAAACAATACTTTCTCTACCTTATGTGTAAGAGAAAGTAAAAAAAAAACTTCTGTTTTCAAAATCTAATTAAAATAGAATTATATGAAATGTAAAAGAATAAAATTTAAATACCTGGTATTAAATGCAATCTTTCAGGGCCTCCTTGTGCAGTCTTTAGTGTGTTACATTCAGCTGTTATTGATACAGATATGTAGAAATCATCATCTCGATTGGCTAACTGTTTAAAAAAGAGGAAAGTAAATTATTAAATACACAAAATATTTATTTTTATAATATATTTTTAATTAAAAATAAACAAACATAAGGGATCAATAAATTATTGTAATTTACTTTTTATTTGTACAATTTATGAAGACATTTACATTTTATATAAAATATTTGTTCATTGATATTAAAAATTTGGGGAATAAACTTTTGGCAGATTAATGATGATTTAATGCATATTTTTTTAAACATAATTTGTCAAAAGAAAACTCCTAATTTTATATTGCAGTGTAGTAGAGCCATCTCAGATCTCTCGAACAGAACATCAGAACTTAACAATGAACAATCACTTTTTTTATTCAGAGGTATATTTCTTGATATTTGATCCTATAGTATTGGGTTCAATTTCAGCTTCCTGCGTGTCTCCTAACATTGGTAACTATGACATGATGAACACACAAACAGGCAACAAATAACTCCAATCTGAGACAACCAATGACAATCCACCACACAAACAAAGCCTGTGAACATACCTTAAGCCTATAACATTACTCATAGCACAAAATCTGTCACGCCCATTGCACCATATTCGGATGGCGTACATGTGCAGGGCATCTGACAACCTAGTATCTCTACATTAGCATGAGTGCATATCTCCTATTCAACAAACTTCACTTGGGAAAGACTACTGTAGCAGAGCCATCTCAAATTTCACAGACAAATTATCAGAGCTTAGCATAGCAATGAACAATCAGTTGACCCTTCGCCCAGAGCTATGTCTTCCAATTTCTGATTCTATGGTCTAAGCTCAATTCCAGCTTCACCCCAAATCACATAACAACAATAAAGAAATATTTATTCAGAAATTAATTATATAAAATTCAATTAACCTGAACCATACAATAACAGGAGACTTGGAGTTGGAATATTAAAACCCGAATAAACTACTATGTCAGAAATGCCAAAGAAAAATATTTGAGATGCATACAGCTGTTTCGGTACGCTAAGGCTACCGAAACAGCTGTATGCATCTCAAATATTTTTCTTTGGCATTTCTGATGTAGTAGTTTATTCGGGTTTTAATAACCTGAACCATATTTTCAATCAATCGACTTCTAAATCTCCTTAAAGAAACACGCTTTAATTTTGTACTTAAATTTTAAATATAACTAGTACATTATTTAACATTTCCATTATCATAAATGAAAAGTTTACTTTTTTTTTTTTTTTTTTTTGCTTGTTTTTGCTAACATTTTACATGAATCAAATAACATGTAGTCACTAGTTGAATAATAAAACACTACATAATTTCATTCTTTTTTTTTTTTTTTTTCTTTGTAGCTACTTTAAAAAGTAACATTTTTACTGAAGATAAAGTATTTTCATAGAATTATCATATTAATGTTCCAGTATAATATCAGCTCTCAAAAAAAGACTTACATTTTTCTAAATAGTTTTAAAAATAATAAATCCAGCAGTTATTAATAATAGCTGGTGATTATTAATAATAATAATCACCTCTTTTGGTGAATGTGATTAATAAATGGACATTAATCATTTTAACCAATTGTTATTAATAATTACAAAAGCCTTTTAGTGAATGTGATAAAAAAAATTTACATTAAACACATTAACCGGTTATTATTAATACAGTAGAGCACCAATTATTGGTGGAATTGGGTGGCAATCGCAGATAACCCAAACTAGTTGGCATAGGTGGACTCTGCTCAGTTCCCCATCATATTTATGTTCTCAGAAATTTCTAGTGCGAGACATATTACTAGTGGATCTGCAGATCAGGAGCCTCAACGTCCTATTTGCATCAGACATTATTCAATAGGTCATTTTTATTTATTCCTTATTATATAATAGTATATATTGATACGATCGACTTATTACAAAAATCAAATACATTCCTGAGGGGGGCGGCAGCCCCCCTCAACCCCCTGTTGTATCTCTCTTTGTATACCTATTTGTATATGATATAAAGTGTTACGAAATTGTAAATAATTGCATTTATTTTTGTATAAATTCTTTCAAAGAGGTTTAGTAAGTTGATAAAATGCTAATTTTGTGCCTTTATAGTCGTTTTAGCATTAAAATAGCCAAATTTTCCTTTAAAAACGCATTAAAAAACTCCTATAAGGGAAGAAATAAAGTTGGCGCCAAATTTGGCGACTATTTCCCTCCTTGGCGATTTTTTTGGCGATCTTGGCGAGAAAATCCTTATTAGGGATATACCAAATATGGAAGCTCTAATCTCATTGGCTGATGTGATACGAGAATTTTCCAGAACAGTCTGTTTTCGATAGAAAAGTATAAAAGGAGCATTATTTTCGCCAAGGCGGTCAGTCTCAGATCTATATCAGTTTCGTCAAATGCTTGCTCAATGGGCTCATGAATATGTGTACCAAATTGCAAGTCAATAGCGTTATTTTGGGGGCCGCTATCGCGGTACATACAAATTCTTCCCATAGGCCGTAATGGTAAAAAAAACTTTGGCGTGTCCCTGTACACGAACTTACAAATGGAATGCACACCGAAAACTATACAGCTAATTTCGTGGGCATCATGAACATGTGTACAAAATTTCAAGTCAATAGCGTGTTTTTTGCGGCCGCTATCGCATGACAGACAGACAGACAGACGGAATCCAAAATCCTTTTGAGTCTCAACAGAGGGCCTCCATTCACATTTCGGCAAAAATTGGAAGTCAATAGCTTGATTTTTGCGGTGGCTATCGCGGTACATACAGATTCTTCCCATAGGCCGTAATCATAAAAAATCTTTGGCGTGTCCCTGTACACGAACTACAAATGGAATACACACCTAAAACTATACAGCTGATTCCGTTGGGCTCATGAACACGTGTACCAAATTGCAAGTCAATAGCGTGATTTTTGTGGCCGCTATCGCGGTACATACAAATTCCTCCCATAGGCCGTAATGATAAGAAAAACTTTGGCGTGTCCTGTACACAAATTACAAATGGAATACACACCCAAAACTATACAGCAGATTTCGCGGGGCACATGAACACGTGTACCAAATTGCAAGTCAATAGCGTGATTTTTGTGGCCGCTATCGTGATACATATAAATTTCTCCCATAGGCCGTAATGATAAGAAAAACTTTGGCGTGTCCCTGTATACGAACTACAAATGGAATACATACCAAAAACTATAGAGCTGATTTCGTGGGGCTCATGAACATGTGTACCAAATTTCAAGTAAATAGCGCTTTTTTGGTGGCCGCTATCGCGCGACAGACAGACAGACAGACACAGCCCAAAATCGTTTTGAGTCTCAACAGAGGGCCTCCACTGACGTTTCGGCAATAATGTTAAAAGAAATCAATTTGACCAAAGCTTCATACAGTGACAGAATGAAATCCCCCCTAATAGGCTATCCACCGTTCACTTCGATATATTTATCTTATTCTATTGTATTAATTTATTTTATCGGGGTCAATTCCGTTGTTTAGTTTTCATGCTACTATTTCCAATGCAATAATCCTCAAATTCATATTTATATGAAAAATTTACAATTTCGCTATGTTGATAAAATCGTAAATTACGAATAATTTACGAAATTTTCCTACTAGAATATTTGTATTCAACCATGTTCAAACAAATATCATAAACGTAATTTTGAAGTTGTCTAACGTATTTAGGATCCTCAAAATGGAAGTTTATGCTCAATTTTGCTTTATTCTGACATGTTAAATAAATCGTAAATTCCAAATAACTTACGAATTTTTTAAATTGGAAAAATCATAGTCTATGATATTCATGCCAGTATCCTAAATATTATTTCGAAAGTGGTTTGACATCTTTACGATGAAAATATCCCTCAAGATTGACGTTTATGTGAAATTTTGCTCTATTCAGCCATGTTAAGAAATTCATAAATTTCCAATAACTTACGAAATCTTTATATTGGAAAATTCATAGTCATTAATATTTATGCCAGTGTCTAAATCATGTTTCAAAAGTAGTCTGACATCTTTACGATGAAAATATCTCTCAAAATTGACGTTTATGTGAAATTTTCCCCTATACTGCCATGTTAAGAAATTCGTAAATTTCCAGTAACTTGCGAAATTTTCAAAGAAGGTATTTATAGTTACTGATGTTCATTCCGGCATCAAAACTGATATTTTAAAACTGGTCTGACATTTTTACAGTATAAAGTTTACATTTAATGCACGTTTAAGTGATTTTTTGTCCTATTCTCCCATGTTAAGAAAATCGTAAATTTCGAATAACTTACGAAGTTTTTAAAATCGAATGTTGCAAATGAATAGGGTTCTTGCCAGTGTCGAAAGTAATATTTTAAAACTGATCTGACCTCTCTGCGACAATTTGTTCTTGAGATATCGTGTACACAGACTAACAAACTAACGGACTGACCCACTAACACACTAACAGACACCCTACAGACAGACACCATAGAAATTTTGTCATTTTCGGATTCCTCACACCTGAAAACGTGTAGAAAAGTCAAAAAACCGAGGTCGAAATTTTTCACGATTACCTAAGTTCCCCATACCTATAGTATGATGGGGAACTAAAAACAGAGTAAAATGGGGTACAAACATGAAAAAAATACCCCTATTTCTAAAGTTAAAAAAAAACATTTCCTCCTAAAGCCGTCAAAAAAATTCCAAGTAAGTCTATAGAATTACGATGCACAGTAAACATGTCAGTAATTTTCGATCTTCACACTGTAGAACCTATTGTATTTTCCTTGTTGTTAGCTTGAATTAAAATTGGGTTTTTTGGAGGTTAGTAATTTAAATTTTTTTTTCAAGGCTCTCACACTCGTGGATAATCTGCACCGCAGATAATCCGCTCGCAGATAATAGGTGCTTTACTGTAATTACCAAGGAAGTTTGTTCAATGTGATCAATTAGTCATACCTTAGTAATCGAAATCTCTAGCTTAACGCATTGAAAATTATTACATTGAACAAATTTCTTTGGTAAATAATAATAACTGGTCATTGTGATAAGTTCTCAAAAATTACTCACTTTAACCAAACTTCTATGGTAATTATTAATAATAACTGGTCAATATGATAAAGTCTCATAAATTATTCATTTTAACCAGCTTATTTAGTTATTATTAAAAATCACCAGTTATTATTGATAATTACCAATTAATCACATTGACCATAACATATATATTGCAGCATGTGCTAAATTAACAAATTAGAAGTAGAGGAAACAATGTTTTCTAGATGAGTCTTACATATTAAATTTAATACATTCGTCGCCGATCTCACATGACTGCCATTTGAAGCAATACTACACATCATGCTCTGGCGCATGATCGGCACCGAATGTGTTAAAAAATATTCTTCAAAAACAAAATTAAGCAGATAAAAATTCATGAAATATATACAAAATATGAATTTTATAGGATTTCTTGAATGTCAGTTATATTTTTGGATTTCACATAGTTTCATTGTCAGTCATATATCTTTTATTAATCAGAATTTGAAATTTAAGCATTTAGATCTAATAATAAAATAGGTATAGGAGAAAATAAATTAAAGAGCATTGAATGGCTATCTTTTTAAATCTATAAAATTGACAAGAAAAAAAGAAGGTACTAAATTGAAAAACTCTTCTATTAGTCAAAATTTTCCTGTATGATATAACCAAGAGCAATAAAAATTCTTTTAAAGATCATAAGCTTCAAATATTGTGCTGTAATTGTGCCTCTACTAGAGGTGCACAACCTGCGGCCCGGGGGCCACATGCAGCCCAGGAGCCATCAATTTGTGGCCCGCAAAAGGATTGACATTTTACACCGCATTAATCATAAGCAGTAGAGATTTTTTTTGTTTTTGTAAACAAAAATAAGAAAGAAAGAAAAAATATTTTATTTGTTGCAATTGTAAAACTTTCATTTACAAAAACTTTTTTGGAAAAGGGGATGAATTTTTATATCAGGGTTACCATGGTTTAGGGAGAACCTGGAAAAGTCAGGGAATTCGAAATTAGTGAAAAAGTTAGGGAAACTGCAAATACTGCTGAAAAATCTGGAAAAATTATGATATAGATCTGGAAAATACCTTTTAATCATACAATTTAAATTTTACTATGTTATCCTTTATGTCACAAGCTATATTCTCTTTTGTCGTGAGTTATTTTTTATGTCACTAACCAAATTTTGTGACCTGGAATTTTATAAAAATAGACTTTAAAATCCATGCAAAAAACGACGATTACAACCATAGAAGCATTTTCACTTACAAATATCGTAGTGCCATCTAATACCTCAAAGCGATGTTTTTATACACACATATCTACACATAAAACTGCTTATTTTGGTAATTGGAAGTATGTTTCTATTACTGTTAGTTTGAGAGATAATCGCTGTCACATCTATTTTGAATCACCTGGTATATATATATATGTACTTTTTAATAAACAGAGTGAATATATGTGCATAGTCTAATTATTTTATATTATCTCGTTTGTGGCCCTTCATGGCCCACTCAACAACAAGAGTGGCCCGCCAGCCAAAAAGGTTGTGCACCCCTACTCTACAATGTAATTTATGCAAATATTACAACTTTATTAATAAGAATAACCATATTGAACTAAATTATTGTAATTCATATACTTCAGTATGATTAATATAGACAAACAATATTTTTAGAAGTCACTTCAAAAAAGGGCAATATTTCTGAAAAGACAATATAACAAATTGTGTATTTACAAATATATGTATGCTAGTCATTTATTTAAAAAGGGAAAGAATAGTTACTTACAAAACATCTATAAGCTTCTTCAATACGAGATTCTCTTGCATTTAAAACAGCCCAAAAATGATTTTTTCCAACATACCAATCTCCCAGACATTTATACTGTACCTCTGAAATATGCAAAATTATAATAAGAAAAAAAAAAGGGTTTGATAAGCAAAACTATTCATTGCAACATTCAATAAAAGCTCATACAATTAAGAATAATATTAATTTGAAATATTTTCTACTCATTATTCAACTTACTACGATTAATTTCTACGGATTTTTTTTTTTTTTTACTTCCATTACCCTACTACCGTAGGTAATGGAAGTATTGTATTTGGCCCACAAATTCAATATCGAGATTTCACCTGATTTGAGTCCAAAAAAGTGGTTTTTGGCAATTGATCAGTATGTATGGAATATTCTGGCATATTTGTCAATATACACAGTATCTCAAAAGCAAATGATCGCAGAGAGATCAGACCAGTTTTAAAATATCACTTATGACACTGGCAAGAATGTTATTTATTTTAAATATTCTAATTTGAAAATTTGTAAGATTGAAAATTTATGATTTTTTTAACATTGAAGAATAGGGCAAAATTTCACTCAAATGTATAAAGGAATATTTTTATTTCAGAAAATTATGGAGTGGAAGACTGAAATCAGTCTTCCACTCCATAATTTTCTGAAATGAACTTTCAGGCTTGATGAATAAATTTCTAAATTAAATTGAATATTTTTATATTTAAGATATCAGACTATCATCTTTAAAATATCAGTTATGATGCTGCCATGAACATCATCTATGATCATTCTAATTTGAAAACTGTGTAAGCTGTTCGAAATTTGCTAACACAGTAAATGTAGTGATAATTCAGTCTGTGGCTGTGTCAAGAGATCAGCTAAATTCATTTCTTTTATCATGAATATTGTACACCTTGTAGTAGAAATTTATGAGAACAAATGTAAGATGGGAAAACTGAGATAAGTCCACTTATTCCAACTAGTTTAATACGTATACAGTCAATATATTTTGTCATTCAATTTAAGCATTTACATAGAAGTAGTTTGTGTACAGAATAATCAACAAAATTAAAAACATTTTTTTTTTCAATTTGGCCCTTAATTTTTACTTTTCATTCCCTCAGAACAATATGTTTCAAGTTTTTAATGAATGTTGATACTGATTATTTCCAAAATTATAAAATGCAATAAGTAATTTAATAAGTTTTGATTCAATGCATTTTTTTTTAATCCATTCAAGCATGAAAAAACAAATTGTGTACAAAACAAACTAAATGAGAAGCATTAAATAATTTTTTTGCAAATTGGACCTTAATTTTTACTTTTTATTTATCCCTCAGAACAAAATTTTCGAAGCTTTTAATGAATGTTTATAATGGTTCTTATAATTTCATAAAATTGTAAGATGCAGCAAGTATTTAATAACACTTGATTCAATGAAATTTGTAATTCAATTCGAGTATCTATATAAATACAGTTTATGTACAGGATAATCAATAAATTAAAAGCATTACATAATATATTTAAATTCGACCTGTAATCTTTATTTTTTATTCATGTTTGAAAATTTATTTTTAAAATTGGAAATGAAAAAAGATTTCCTGAAAAGGGCAAATGTATGTATAGAGCAAAGGCAAAGCACATCAAATGATATAAGGCATGGGACATAAACTAATTAAAATAAGTTTATTATTTTTATTTTATTTTATATTATTTATTTATTTTTGACCTTGCAAAAAATTTAGAGTGAAATAAAACTTCTATATTAGGACACTAGCAGTAGGATACTGAAAATATTTTTATTTTTGCCTTAAACTCATTTTTTTTTTTATTATTATTTATTAAATATATAAAATAACCTTACTGCTTCAGATTTCGTACATCGTAGCTGCTTTCAGCTGGGATCACTACTGTCCTCGGCAACTTGTAGCGTGGTGAAGACTGCTGATTCTGCTTTTATCAACTGGAGCTCCTTCATCAATTAGATTTGTTTTCGTTACATGCTTGATCGTCATTCAAAATTCCTAGAGTTCCTTAAGATTGCATAGTTTTAACTGTTAAAATTTGCAATTTTTTTGGTTGTATCAAAGTCAATTTTAATGTTGCCTTCATAATTAACTTTTGTTAATGAAGTGATAATTTTACCAAATACAGTTTGTGTACAGGATAATTGCAGAACCAGCAGTCTTCACCACGCTACAAGTCACTGAGGACGGCGGGGATCCCTGTCGAAATTCAGCTACGACATATGAAATCTGAAGTAGTAAGGTTATTTTATATCTGTACTGATAAATATAAAGGATTTAAGTCCATATTCTTGATTTTTCAGAAGACGAAAAAAAGTTAAACTAACTAAAAACTAATCAGAAGAATCGATTAGGAAAAAGGGATTATGTTGGTTTATACGCTTTATACCATTCAGTGATTGTCAATCTTCATTCAATAAAGGGGAAAATTGAATTAAATATTTTATACCAAAGATTAATGCTTGACTTGAATCTTTTTCTACCAATGTATTTTCTCAAAGACTAAATGACATGGATTTAAATCCTTTATACCAATCGATAGAGAATTTTTTTCTGAGTCTGACTATGTACTTAACTCAAAATCGACATTTTTGGACTTAAATCCTTTATACTTATCAGCACAGATATATTTAATAGTATTGTGCTTCGATAAGTCTTTAATTAAAGTAAAACCTTTTTTTTTTCTTTTTTTTTTTATGACGAAATAAAAATTTAAGAATAAATAAATAAATCTCTTGTTAATTAAAAATAAAATCCATCTTTATTTTAAAAAAAAGGGAAGAAAGAAAGAAAGAAAATCAAAGGGAAACTGATTATGATATTGTAAATTAAAAATAAATGAAAATTAAGATTTTTCAATACCTGCGTCTTGTGTTTCAGCAACACCTTCGCAGTGTTTATAATTCATGATATACTGCTGATTTTCAATGTAAAACTGGGAACCTGGAGTTTGGCAAGCAGTAATATTTGCTTCAGGATGATTACATTCACCAGTAAAAAGGAACTGATTTTGATAGGCAAATTTCCAAACACCTTCCAAACTTGAACGGCAATTTTTTAAAGTAGGATTCTTTGCTGAAAATATAAAGTCAATCAAAAGGAGAAAATTAACATTTGATTTCGTATTAGAGAAGAAAAATTGAGTCTTTCATTTTATAAATGATTCACAAAAGAAATGTATAAAAGACAATATATCACTGTTTAAAAAAAAATAAAAATATTTTTAACTAATATGTGCACTTTATATTTTTAAATGAACACAAATAAAAACTGGCATATGAATAATATGCAGCACCTACCGATGCTTGTATAAAGTTTGTTATAATATTCGTCATAAAGATATATTATTTAACACAGATTAATTTTACAATATTAAAAAAAAACTCTGTGCTTCTGTCATTTTAAACATTTTTTCATAAAAAAATTATTTAAACTATGTAAGATAGACAATTTTATTTTAAAATAGAAAGCATCATGAATCATTAGAGTTGTGACATTTCTTAATATTAAAGAGCAATGGTCATTTCTAAAAAAAAAAACAGTGTCTATATATTTACCGGAGAAAAAATATTATTAAAACACTTTTGCAAAAACAATATGCAAATGCTCGAAGTATCTTTTTTAACACTTAAATGCCTGATTACTTTTTAAATCAATTTAAAATGTTTTATTCTTACCTCTATTAAATAAATTACGGGAAAAATACTTTTAAAAATCATACTTTATTTTAAGTATGGTTTACAGCCAAAAAGCAATTTGTTGTCAATTGGCAAACATGAGGCATTAGAGCTTCAATAATATTCTCATAATACTTTAGAAGATAAAACTGGGTATGTTGCCGAGCATTTAAGGGTTAATCTTCCTTTAATTCTAAAATTTTTTGTTTATTTTAGAAATTTCATTTATGAGTTTTTCTTTCAGTTAATGCATGAATTTCTATTTAAAACATTTTTGTTCATTGATAATATTTCATTTTTTCAATGCCTATAAGCAAAACTAGGTTTTTATTTAATTTCTTTTTTTACTTAATTTTGCTGTTCTTTTTTGAAGTTTCTATTTCTACATGTAATAGTCCTTTCATGACAGTCAAACTTTCGTCAATATTAAAACATTCATTTACTAAAAAGAAAAAAGAGAAAATATCTGGTGTGTAACAGTAACAGCTACATGACTTCCATTACCCACTATTACACATATTATATACTCTTTCAGCAAATATATAAAATTGATTTAACAAATCAGGTAGACACCAAACAATTTTCCTTTAAGAGTAAACTGATACATCAGTTGTGAAGACATATAATATAAAAGCAGGGTCGAAACTAAGGGGGGAGGGGGGCATGTGTCCTGGATGCCTGATGGAGAAGGGCACCAAAAAAGGCTGGTTCAATGCATTATTTACACATTGAAAAAAATAAATATATTTTTAAAAGAAAATAGAAATCTTTTAGTCAGGGCAATTTGTACACAAAAAAAAAGGGTAGAAAGTAGATTAAAAGATTAAAGAATTCATTTACAATGAAAAGCATGGAGGATGAAGTGTTCCTCCAAGACTAACATTATTCTTTTAAGGCCAGTGAAGTAAAATATTGCCACAATCAAAAAAGAGTAATTTACAAGTGTTCTCTGACTTTCAACCAAGGTTTCTAGAGAGAAGGAGGCAGAAAAAATTTTACTCAGGGCACTGCCGTGACTATTGAAGCCACGAATATTAAAAAATGTACGTCAAAATAAGGCCATAAAGTCATGAAACAGTCCAGTGCACTAAAAAGCAAAGGAAAGCCTAAACGTTCTGCTCCCAAATTAAATGATCACAGTCTCATCCCAGTTGTTTTACCTTTTTATTCATCACTCTCTTTTAAAATCTCTAAAATTCTTTCACTGTTTGGTTTCAAAGTTATTTACAAACCCGTCAATAAAATTAAATTATCTTCTCTTAAGGATCCCATACCCACCGAAAACCGTTCTGGAATTTATTTAATTCCATGTTCGTCCTGCAACTTAGGTCATATTGGTCAAACTAGGAGGCGTTTGAAATACAGAATAAATGAACACTGTCGGAATGTTCGTAATGAAGAGATTACCAAATCTTCTATTGCTTCCCACTGCTGGTCTCAAGGTCATCGTTTTGATTTTTCCAAAACTAACATAATATCATCGCCTGTCTGTTCCTCCCATTTGGATATTCATGAAGCATTTTACATATTTAAAAATTCGAAAAATCTTGTTAATGATATTTCTTCCACTCCTTTCTTCTCTGATGCTTGGAAATTACTCACGTAACTTAGATTTTCGCTTAATTTTTTATATCCTTAGATTGTTATATGTTTAATCTCACTCATTTATTTATTTTCTTGTTTTCTTGTACAATTCTACTCACACCAGTAGCTATATTTAGTTTCTACTTTATAAAGTTTTTCTTTTCATTTTAAACGATTTTGTGCGTTGCCGCTTTGACTGCAGCACTCGTGCTTACTTTATTCGCCTGATGAAGGGTCGTGTGTTTTTTCGACCCGAAACAATTGTTGCGAGTTTATTGCATTTTATGGTGTTTATTCAAAGTTTGTAAGTAATAAAGTTACAAAAGTTGTTGACATTCTTGCATGTAAAAACTAATTATTAAAGACTTGTAGGCTCTAGTCGACAAATGTATTTAATGAATATTCTGGAAACAGTTGAATAACAGTCAATAATCAATGACTATTCTTGAAACAATAGAATAAACAAGTTATTTATACTCATAAACAGCATATACCACAGAACAGGAAATTTACTAATTCCGAACAATGATCAGATGCTTAGTTATTAGAGATGTGTGCTCAGCTTATAGCCCGAACAGAAACTGAACTCATCCATTCTTGCTAGTGATTTATAGAATTTTCAAGGTTGTTCTGCTCTAGAAATCAATGGATTAAATCAGAAAATTTTACAACTCGGTTTCCATCGAAGTTAGATCTTCTAAACTTTGGCACCCGTAAACTACAACTTTTCATCAAATTTGGGTGCTAGATTACCAGATTTTTCGCCTCACAAAATTTGACGCTAATGGTCCCTTTTGTAGACGTAAAGAAATCTGTCATCTCTTTCCATTTTAATTGTAATACCGTGTACAAAGTAATACGCAAAGAAATAGACAGGCTCTAGTCAACAATAATTAATAATGACTCTTTCCTTTTAACATTCTCGTTAGTGATTTATAGAACTTTTGATGAAGTGAGTTCTGCGCAAGAAAACAATAGATAATTCCAGAAAATTGCAGAACTTGGTTCCTATTGAAGTTAGAGCTTCCAAACATTGCCAATATTAAACCACCATTTTTCATCAAATTTCACACCAGTTTGCCAACTTTGTCGTCAAAGCATTCATTTTGTGACAAGTTGTCATCATCATTAGATTAGAGACCAAATGTGGCAGAAAATAGTCAGGATTGCCAAAATCAGTAAGAGTCATTCCATGACAAAACAACTCAAAAATCAGCATTTTTAACCTGACCCCTCAGATTTTTATGAAATTGGGCTCATTTATTTGTCCTATTGAGAAATGAATGTATACCAATTAATTAGTCCCTATCTCTTTTAGCTTTTGATTTACATGGATGCAAAAATGGGTAAAAAATGCAAATTTCCAAAATTATTCTACTACAAATGTACCCATATTTTCTTTCCTAATTAACTTAGAGATAAAAGATTGGTATCATTAGAAAGCTTATAATACAGGCTATCAAATGATATATCACAAGTACATATTTTTAAATTTTTTTCACTTTATGGTCAAACATTTTGACTTTTGACTGCCAATATTTCAAAAAGTACATATTTAATTTTCTTTTAAAACCTTTGTGTTATTTTTGCATTTATTATCTATAACTATTGCAAATTTCAAGATAGGACAGCCATGGGATGATGAGTTATAAATTAATATACAACCCTAAATCAGTATTTTCATACTAACATAATGTAAGTTTTCCCCATGTTTTGTTCCCTAATTAACTTAGAGATATAAGATTGATATCATTAGAAAGCTTATAATATATGCTTTTAAATGATATATCACATGTATATACTTTTTAAAAATTCCATTTAAGGTCAAACTTTTTGAACTTTAAACTTCAATATCTCAAAAAGTATGCATTTAATTTTCATTTAAAAATTATATGTTATTATTACGTTTATTATCTATAATTATTGTACATTTCAACATGGGACAGCCATTTTTTTGTAAAACATATATAATGTTAAAATGGAAATACTGGTAGAGTTGCATTTTAATTTATAACTCAGTATTCCAAGGCCGTACCATGTTGAACTTACAGCAATTATAGGTAATAAACGTAAGAATAACATATAATTTTTAAAAGAAGGTCAGACAAAAGGATTGACCTTAAAATGAAAAATTTTAAAAATGTATACATGTGATATATCATTTAAAAGCCTGTAAGCTTTCTAATGATACCGATCTTATATCTCTTATTAGGGAACAAAATATGGGAAAAACATACGTTATGTTAGTATAATACTGATTTAGGGTTGCATATTAATTTAAAAATCAGCATACCATGTTGAAATTTGCATAGTTATAGATAATAAATGTAAAAATAACATATAATTTTTAAAAGAAAATTAAATGTGCACTTTTTGAGATATCAAAGGTCAAAGTGTTTTACTTTGAAGCCTGTATTATAAGCTTTCTAATAATACCAATCTTTCATCTCTAAGTTAATTAGGAAAGAAAATATGGATACATTTGTAGTAGAAGAATTGTGGAAATTTGCATTTTTTACCCATTTTTGCAGCCCTGTATATCAAAAACTAAAAGAGATAGGGACTTATTAATTGGTATAAATTCATTTCTCTACAGAACAAACAAATGAGCCCAATTTCATAAAAATCTGAGGGGAGGGTCAGGTTTTTAGCTGTGTTGATTTGACATGGAATGACTCGTAAGCCTTTTTCTCAATTTACCGGAGTTAATTTTTTCTATATATATTGTATTGTTTCTTGCCGCTAATTTTTATCAAAGAGTACATAAAGTAGGCTATCCGCATATGAGGGAATTCAGTTGAATTCTAAGTTGCATATTTGCCATTGAGAGATTCTGTAAAAAGCAGTAGAATATTATTTCTGAACAAATGATATTTTTACTTTGCGGTATATATAATCCTATTATCATGAATTTTGTGATTCTAATAATAGTGTTCTTGAATTGTTTCTGAGAATTTCATAGACTGGAACCTGCCTGTTTATTTATGAAACACTGACAACACTTATTTGTTTTTATAATAATGTATATGTTTCAGTGAGTGTATAAGGAAGTCATGTGATGCCAACATCAGATTGTTTTTAATACAGAGTTTCAGAGTCTCATTTTCTGAAAATGATTTTTAAAAAAAGATTAATTACTAATGGTTAGCCAACTAATGCTTAGTTGATATTTGATAGATATGAGTAGTTCTTAGATACTTGCTTATATCTATTAATTTATGCATCTTAATTATATTAAAAACTTAAATATTTTTTTCTGTTTACTTCTCTGCAGTATAGTTGATGTAACGACTATAATATTCAAAATATCAATTTAAATTCACTCAAAATTATGGTAATTCCAGTTTTCAAAGAAATTGAATATGAAATTTACATTCACTTGTTTTAGAATTGTCATTTATAAATACCATTCAGTTAAGAGAGAGGTCAAAAGAAACTCCCATAACCATTAAAAAATAATCTGGTGTGTCACTCACACAACTTTCTCTTACCCTGAAATTTAATACTATAAATACAGCTTGCAGATTAATAGGTAAGATAACGAGTACTATTATGTAAACCTATGTTAAACAATTCATATTAGGCTTCTGAAGAGTTTTATATGATAATTAGTTCTGTGTGAGGGGGGCTACTGCCCCCCCCAACCCCCCATTTCATTAATGCACCTACATTTATATAGAATTTAATTCGGTTATTAAAAAATAATTCTCTTTTTAAAAAATAATTTATTAAAATTATTATTAAAAAAATTATCTTTTATGATAAGGCAGACGATTTCCGTATTAGAGAAGTAGTATAACACCAAATATCCAAAAAAAGTTCATTTTATTCTCAATATAAAAAAAAAATACGATTTTTTTTCTAAGTTTTTTTTTTCTCGTTAAAAGTAAAAAAAATCGATAACTTTGCTTTAAATTATCGCAGATCAATGGTTCAACCATTCGTTTTAAAGGTATTGGCGAGCTCTTTTGAAAGATACCCATCATGAAAATTTACTCCCCTCGAGGGGGGACTTCCCCCCCAGGGGGGAGGCGAGGCTCCTACATACACAATTTTTTTTTTCCCAGTTAACTATCTCTATTACAAAAAATATATATTCGTTTCATTTGGTTTAGTGCAGTCTATAGACGTTAAACTCTACTTTCCTGCAATTTCCCCAATAGACGTAGTGTATTAGAATTCTCTTGATTGTCCCTGTACACGAACCATTTGCTTGATCTTAACGAAAAGCTTACTGTAGCGTCCCTATATGATACACATTTAGAATACCAAGTTTGAACTTTCTGCCATAATTTGTTTTTGAGATATGCTGATAACAGACAGACACACAGACATACACACAGACCATTTGCTAAAAACATGATTTTCGTATTCAGGGGACCTCAAAACATGTAAATATAACAAAATCTCGCGTTCGAAAATTTGACCCAAAAACAATACTTTCTCTACCTTATGGGTAAGAGAAAGTAAAAAGTACATAAATAAATAAAAATAATAACTGCAGCTCAATTTAAATCTTTCTCTATAATATGCTTTTCATTTTTCCCCCCTAAACTAATGTTTTGATCTCCAACTTCAATCATTTAATCTGATGAAACTTTCAGAATAAATTTACTTCAGTGTCAGATGATTTTATCATCTATATATAACTAACATAAATTACTTGTTCTATGTAATTAAAGTTCCTTCATTAGAGATTACTTAAAAGCAGGACATCTATAAATAATTAGAAATGTATACCTAATAAAAAAATAAAAAATAAAAAAAATAAAAACTCTGCCTATCCTGAATATTAAGCTTAAGAGTCATGGTCACTTCATTCAGGCTTTGTCAATTCAAACCTAAAATTTCTTACATAAAACATCATTTTTTTTCAAGAAATGTTATACAGACATAAAACAGATACGTTAATTACTATAATAAAAATAGGATAGTTGTAGCTCTACTCATGCTCGTACATTTTTATGCCTGGTGAAGGATCACGCTATGTTTTTCAATACGAAACACAGGTTGTGATTCTGTTTTGTTTTGTTAACTCTGTTTTTCATAGCAAGCATATAACGCATAAAGTTTGTTAAATTCTGTCTTGGAGAAGCTGAGATTTAGCTATCAAGGTAAACGTGCCATAAAATTGCCACAAGTCGAACGCTACACATCAAAAACTAATCAGCATCAGCTTATGTCAGTATTCAACTGCACACTAGATTTCATGGCTTTCTGTACATGCAGTTCATAAGTTAGCTACAGTATTTGTGTACCATACAGACACACATACACATCCATTAAATATAGTCATGGTACACTTAAAAATCTGCAAAATTTATTGAAAAATAGAATTCTAAATTTAAATAAAATTCAATATTTACTTCTCAAGAATACAGTTGGAAAAAAAAATGGGCATTATAAACATAAAATTTTCTTTGAAATTTTAATTTCGAGTCGGAGGGTGTGGGGGGGCTGACAAAATCTCTCCTTGCCCCGGGTGGGAAAAAATCCTAGTTTTGGCCCTGTATAAAAGAGATTACATATCGAGTTAAAGAAAAAAAAATCATTAGAGCCATTTTTTAACATCCTTTTCCGAGATCTATAACTGACCTATCTAATCATGACAACTGACAATTTCGCTGCAGCAACCAAGTAAAATATGACATATAAAAAGGGGTTTATGTAGAAAATTTGAATAAAACCGTTAGAGCCATATTTGAGATACCGATTTTCAGTCCCACTGCCAATTTTCACCAAAACTTGGAAAACTCATCTGCTCACCAGAAAATAACAATTGCATATGAAAGGATATCTAAAAAGGAGTTAATATGGGGAGTTTGAAGAAAACCTGTAGAGCTGTTTTCAAAGGAATGCACTTGTGAGACCTAAAACTGACCTATTTATACATGAAACTACTAATTTTCCCGAATAATCAACATATGAAAGGATATCTAAAAGGGTGTTTATATAGCGAAAGTTCCTAAAAAAGAGCTATAAGTTTTACACTCATGAAAATCTATACAAATTGTGCAACAGTGGCCTATAAAATACGCACTAGCTTTTAGCTCAATTAAATAAGGAATTTTAACACTACGCTGCAAAAAAAAAAAAAAAAAAAAAATCAAGACCTGATACCATTCTTGCTGATTCTTATGCAAAATGACCTCCTGAATCCAAATATGACCCCCATTTTGCCCCATCACCCACTGTTTTCTCGGGATATCACCTCCTCCCCCAATTTTTATCACTCTTCGGTAATTTTATGGCCATCCATGAATTTGATTTGGAGAATGGAAAATAATTATTTTATCTCTTAAAAATAAAAAAATTTATAATGTATAATAAGTGATAATAATAACTGATTAATAAAATATAATAAATGTAACTTATAATTTCAGTGGCAAATCTCCCCTCTAAATCTTCTCCTTGCTGCAAATATTCATGTTATAGAATTTTTCACCTCTTTAGGCCCTCAGAAGATATTTAACAATTAAAATATTTCTTTTCTCCACTATAAATCAAATTTATATCCATAAAATTATGAAAAAGTGGTAAAAATGGGCAGGGGGGCATCCCCAAAACACGGTGGGTGATAGGGCAAAATGGCCGTCGTATTCAGATTCAGGAGGTCATTTTGCATAAGAATTTGCAAAAATGGTGTTAAGGGCAATTTTCCTGCCGAGCAGTGTAATTGAGTTTATTAACCATAATGATAAAGAATTTTTTTCCGTGTGCCAATCAAAGAACTAAAAGTGCTATACTGATCAAAATCTACATAGCTCATGTGAGAGTGTCTTATAACATATCTAGCAACTTTCAGCTCAATCAATCAAGCATTTAGACAATAACGTGTCAATCACACACATAGATACATCCCCATAAAAATAGGAAAAATGGACCCAGGAGACTTTAAAATTCATTGATACACCAAAATTTCATAGTCAAATTGTTTCATGATTACAATACTTTCCTCATATAAGGTATGTTCAGAAAATAAAAATTATGATAATAAAATTGAAATTTGTTTTTATTTTAGCCCTTTCACAATTCAGGTCAAAAATGAACATAGATGACATGCTTTTATAAACAGGCTTTTGAAAGACTCCAAAAATTTTGTTCACTTTAATTTTTTAACATCTGATGTTTCAGTGTTCTAGCATGTCATGCAGAATAATCTTACATTTTACAGTATTAGAAAAGTATGAAATTTTAGTCGCTAATTTTCATCTTTAAGTTCAATGGTGGTTATTCAGAAATATTTCAATAATTACTTACAATGAAAAACATAATTAAAGCGTACATAAAATTTTATGAGCATTTGGTGTATATCTGGAAGAAGAAGACATAACTATATATTTAAAGCAAAACAAAGAAAACATATAATCAAAACAAAACAACAATGAGAAAGACAATGTAAAATATAAGAGAGAGATTAAAGTAAAAGGAGTGGGGGTGTTTGTTTTTCTTAATTATATAATTATAACTTACAAAACCAAGTAATGAGTTCCTTATCTGGATCTAAGTATCTACAAATGGACTGGAGTGTTGGCTTTTCAACTGATTCAGGGTTTACGCAACCAGCTAAAAGTAATAATATTCAAATTAAATTATAAATGCAATAAGGCAAGCAAAAAAGACACTTATTTCAGATGAAAACATACCAAGAAATTTTTTTTTATTAATCATAACAAAACTTGTACCTGGCAATTGCCAATACTTGGACTCCTTTTATTTAGCAAAATACAACTTCCTGTTATATTGTAATTTATAATACTATTATTCTTTTGTATCTTGTGAAAGAAAATAGTTCTAGTTCTATATAAGACACACTCCTTAAACTAACTTTTCATATATGCTAATTAAAATAAGTATTATTCTCTATTTATTAAGTAAATTGTAAAGGCATTTAAATTAGCATTCTGGTGACAAAATGGATGATTACAAAAATTAAAAAAAATATTTATTTTTGTAGATTCTTATTTTTCTTAACTTTATAACTTTTTGATTATATTGCACTTTTGAATACAAAATGCATTTTTCTCGTAGCACATTCAATGTAATTAACTAATGCATAAACAACAACAATACTTCTCATATAAAATATAAAGAAAATAAACAAATAAGAAAATACACTCTTGTATCATGAATAATAGTATTATTTGATGCTTTTCTGGTCACATGAAGTTAGACTACACTTAATTTTAAACCAAAAAATCAGATGTAATGATCTTTATATCATGCCATTAATCGATTAAGATTAACCAATTATTTTTTCTGGAATATTAAAATTTAATTGGTTTGTACAGAAATCATTACTTGACTATATAATCAACATGTACTTAATCCTGCTGCTATGTTTATTTCGAAGGGATGAAATGGACATTCATTTTTTGAATGCACCAAATGAAGTCCAAACAGATCCAATGTTTTTAATTTCAATATATAACCATATTTTCATTTTCTATTTTTGAATTAAATTTATGTAACAATTCTTATTGTTTTCTATATAAAATAGGAGTATTCATGTTAGTTGATTTTGAATTGAAATGGACCCATATATAGAAGCAGGGTTTAAATGTTTTAATAAATGTATAATATAAACCTCAAAACAATATTATTTTATTGAAACAGATTTGTACAAAATTTAGTTTATATAATGTGAATTAGATAAGAAGGCAAGACTACATTCATCAATATTAATTTCAGTTATTAAAGATACATTTTTATTTATTTATTTTCAAATGGATAAACAGTTAAACATGATTTTTTAAAATAAAGTATGAAATTATTTTTGAAACCAAACAGAACGGGATTAAATTTTTCAAATGCAGCTTTCTTAGAAAATAAAAATGAAACCAGGGTTCCCACTCAATTTCAAAAATAAATTTCCTTAACTTTTCCAGGTCTTATATATACATATGTATGTGTATATATATACATATATATATATATAATTTTAAGTCACAAAATTTGATTCATGACATACAAGATATCTTGTCTTATAATAAATGTAATTAATTTTTTTTTAATTATTTATGTAATTTTATTGACGACAAAAATTTGTTTACAATAAGTATTTTATATATTGATAATAAGCATTATAAAATGAACTGGAATTATTTTTTTTAAATGCTAATGAAATGCACTTTACTCTCTCTCTCTCTCTCTCTCTTTAGGTTTCTTTGTGAGTATCAATTTTATTTGCCAATTGAACATTGAATTAATGAACAAGATGATTTTTTTAAAGTTGAATTTTTATTAGAAACACAAAAACTTACTATTGCTGCTAACATAAATACAATCACTCTAGAGTTACAAAAGTATTATCTAGTCACTATATGTTATCTGAATTCTGATTAATTAAATTGTTCTCTACAATATTAAGGTAAAAACTGTTGAATATTAGCCTTTCTAGACACATCTGAAATATACATCATTAATTTGTTCTGATTTATTTCAGTTGCATAAGTGATAGGCCCAGCGAGGGCAATATTTGCCATTTTTTCTGACATTTTTCCTTAATAATAGCAGGAGACTTGGCGTTGGAATATTAAAACAGGAATAAACTACTACGTCAGAAACGCCAAAGAAAAATTATTGAGGTGCATACAGCTGTTTCGGTAGCCTGAAGCGTACCGTCATCAGTGCAAAAAGAACTTTTTGCACTGATGACGGTACGCTTCAGGCTACCGAAACAGCTGTATGCACCTCAATAATTTTTCTTTGGCGTTTCTGACGTAGTAGTTTATTCCTGTTTTATTATTTTTCCTTAATACTTTACAAAAAACTGAACCATGAAGTAAATATCTAAATTTAAAACATACAACCTTAATTCTTCATGTCAACTTGCCGACTAGTTTCGCATGGGGTGCCCCAGCTTGTTCTCTGGTGATATGGTGTTCGAAGTTCGACGAAACTGACGTTTCAGTCCATCGTCTTCTCTTTTAAAGACTCAGCGCCACTGCCGGTCGAGTAGTGCCCCATCGTTGCCATTGCAATTATTAAAATTAGACAATATTCCAACAGATTCCCTAACCGTGGCATAATTGTGGTTTTGATAATTGTTAGAAACCGCCGGTATATATAAAATCGCTTATAATGACAGCCATGGTAAAGAAATGTGTTACATTGGAAAAACTAAAAGAAAAATTTAAACGTGCATAAAAGAACACAGTCACGATATTGCTACCACAAAAATAACCACTGCTTTAACGCAAACAAATAGAAACGATAATATTAATATTAAATTTAAGCGGGTGAGAAAGCCAATTATCAAAACCACAATTATGCCGCGGTTAGGGAATCTGTTTAAATATTGTTTAATTTTAATAATTGCAATGGCAACGGTGGAACTCTACTCGACCGGCAGTGGTGCCGAGTCTTTAAAAGAGAAGAAGATGGAGTAAAACGTCCGTTTCGTCGAACTTCGAACACCGTATCGCCGGAGAACAAGCTGGGGCGCCCCATGCGAAACTAGTCGGCAAGTTGACATGAAGAATTAAGATTGTATGTTTTAAATTTAGATTTTTCCTTAATTTCATATTTTCTGACTTTTTCAGGTTCTCCCTCACGAAAACCCTGTAAAACCCAATAAACACGTAGTTTAATGAAATAATTATAATAATAATACAATAAAAATGAATATTTTAAGTTATATTTTTAAAAAAAGAAAATACTCAAACGATACACATAACTATGTAAAAGTGAAAAATCTAATAAAAAATTGGTAGAGCTTTGGATGTGATAATAATTTAATCCTAATAACAGGGCACAGATTGTTATCCTATAGTAATTTCTGGCATAAAGTAATGATGATCTAAAGACGTAGAAGAAAAGAGCTTGGAAATGATTAAAAAAACTATAAAATTACTGATTTACATAAGAATCTCATAAGTAGAAAATATTAAATTTCAAGCAAAAAAAAATAAAAATAGTATCAATTTTAAAATAAAAAAAATTAATATCTGAATACAGATGGCTGATTAAAAATGCTTATGATTAACAGGAATTTATAATATACTAATACTATAGATGTTGATATTAGATAACAGGTAAATATATATATATTAAATAGCTGACAATGCTTTGATTAAGTTTAAAATAAATTAAGCAGTTTTATGAATATTAAATATTACATTGATTCTTTTTTATTTTACATCTATAAAATATAATTAAATCAAGTCCAAATTAAAAAAGGCAGATGACAAAATCCTACACTTAGCAGAGAGATGCTTATTTAAAAATAAATATAAAGAAAATGAAAAAGAAATAAACTCTCAACATAAATAATAATTCATATATTAAATCACATGCATTTCATTCTATTTAATTTTAAGAAGGAGAAGGAGAATAAACTTACTTTCAGTTTTTTCCAGAACGTTTAGTGTTCTAACTAATATTCTGACACAATGATAACATGGACTGAAATGAAAAAGAAAAAAATATATGCTATTTTTTCCAGAGGGATTAGTACTGAAATATTCATTTATCCAAAATTAGAGACATTTTTAATCCTCTGAACACTTTGAAAATAATCTGGTGTGTCACTCACATAACTTTCTCTTACGCTGAAATTTAATACTATAAATACAGGTTGCAGATTAAGAGGTAAGATAACGAATACTGTTATGTAAACCTGTGTTAAACAATTCAAATAAGGCTTCGGAAGAGTTTTATATGATAATTAGTTAGCCCCTCTTAACCCCCCATTTCATTAATGCACCTACATTTATATAGAATTTAATTCAGTTATTAAAAAATAATTATGTTTTTAAAAAATAATTTATTGGAATTATTATTTTAAAAAATTATCTTTTATGATAATGCAGACGATTTCCATATTAAAGAAGTAGTATAACACTAAATATAAAAAAAAAAGTTGAATTTATTCTCAATATTACATTTAAAAAAAAAAAAAAAAAAATTTGTTAAAAATGAAAAAATTGATAACTTTATTTTAAATTATTGCAGATTGATGGTTCAACCATTCGTTTTAAAGGTAATGGCAAGCTCTTTTGAAAGATACCCATCATGAAAATTTACTTCCCTCGAGGGGGGGAGGCAAGGCTCCTACATACACAACATTTTTTCAGAGTTGACTATCTCTATTACAAAAAATATATATTCATTTCATTTGATTTAGTGCAGTCTATAGATGTTAAACTCTACCTACCTGCAATTTTCCCCATAGACTTAATGTATTTGAATATTTTTGAGTGTCCCTGTACACAAACCATTTGCTTCATCTCAACGTAAAGCTTACTGTAGCATCCCTATATGATACACATTTAGAATACCGAGTTTGGAATTTCTGCTACTATTTGTTCTTGAGATATGCACACAGACAGACACACAGACCCTTCGCTAAAAACATGATTTTCGTATTCAGGAGACCTCAGAACATGTAAATATAACAAAAACTCATGTTCAAAAATTTCCCCCTAAAACAATACTTTCTCGACCCTATGGGCAAGAGAAAGTAAAAAGTAGTTTTGTTTTCTTTTTCTTTACTATAAAACTTTTACAATGTGCTAAAATGATGGCTGTTTTACACTGAAATTAAATAATTATAAGATAAAAAAATTTTTTATAAACCATGTTTTTAAATTTTCTGTTGAATCATATAATCGCTACTGAAGGCAGCCAAAACCCCAGCAATTGGATAAAAGTATTAAAAAAATTCCTTGCTATCGTCTTTTGAGCTATTATAAAAGTTTCAAATGGCTATCTAGCCGGGAAGTTAGTTAAAAGTAGATTACAAGCTTTGTACTGGAAACGCTGCCGAAGGCAGCAGGGTCCCGAAGCAATTGGATAAAAATATTTTTAAAAAGCATTTTCACCGTATTCTGAACTATTACGAAAATTTCAAATGTCTAGCTACTCAGGAAGTTAGTTAAATAAATTTTCTATTGAATCATATGAATGCTGCCAAAGGCAGTAGGGACCTGAAACAGTTGACTAAAAGTATTAAAAACAATGTATTGCCACTGTGTTCTGAGCTATCCTGAAAGTTTCAAATATCTAGCTAGTCGGGAAGTTAGTGAAAAATCGATTGCAAGCATTGTACTGGTAACGTTGCCGAAGGCAGCAGGAACCCGAAACAGTTGGCTAAAGGTATTTAAAAAAATGCATTTTCACCGTGTTCTGAACTATTCTGAAAGTTTCAAATGTCTAGCTAGTCGGGAAGTTAGTTAAATAAATTTTCTGTTGAATCATATAAGCGCTGCCAAAGGCAGTGGGACTTGAAATAGTTGACTAAAATTATTAGAAAAATGTATTGTCACCGTGTTGAGAGCTGTCCTGAAAATTTCAAATATCTAGATAGTCGGGAAGTTAGTTAAAAATCGATTGCAAGATTTGTCCCTGACAAACAAACAAACAAACAAACAAGAATCGAAGTTAATAAAAACATGGTAAAATATACGCTTTTGTAAGCTAAGATTCATTTATAGGTAATTTTGAATTTTAAGTGAAGTGTAAAAAAATAAATAAATAAGAAGAAAAAGCAGGTCACTATATAGATATATCTGGCTATGCAATCGTAACGTTAATAATTAGTACTTATGCAATGACCTATTTACAATCACGTAATACACATTTTACATCAAATATTGCATTTCAATTTTCCTGATTAATCTTTTAACATATTGTAAATTTTTTGCCCACCTTTTTCAGTTTCTTCATATAGACTGTCAGACCACCAGCACATATTTCACATCTATTTCTTTTAGTTCCATGTGCTCACCCATGAACATATTTTGTATAAGTTTGTCGATTATTCACTCTCAGGGCACAACATACTTTGATACTCACTGTATAGATTAAATCTTTTCTAATTTTGACAGTTTGTGCAAAATATATATGGAAAATGTATGTTTTTATGCAGTTTAGTTATTTTATTTATGTTTTTCTTTAGTGAAACTTGAAAGTAATTTTGAATTAAACAAAAAAGTCATTGAAAATCATTTTAAGAATTCCCCTACACCCCTTCGCCCTAAATAATAATAAAAATAAGTAAATGAATGGTCCGACACGTTACATTCGTGTAATCAGTACAGTGCTTATCATGTTAATTTTAAAGTTAACTTTTGTTGAATTGAAATATTATGATATTTTTAATTTCTCAGAGTCTTTTGAATTTAAAATATTATGATGTATACATGTGTAATGTAAAAAATGATGTCTTTATTTTTTATAATGTCATTTAAACAAATGATACATGATTTAAACTGGCAACAAACTATGCAGGAAAGAAATAATAAATTTGGAAATATCTTCATTTGAAACTATATTAGCCACTAGGCAAGAAAAGGCCAACTAATTCTTTAATCTATAAAATAATAAACATTGAACTTACCCTTGATGTAACAAAATTGTGAAGTTATCATTATTAGTGTTTAAATATTCCACACAACGTCCTCTTCCTTGAATTGAATTACTGTCAATAGTAATAAAATTATTCAGACCATCTTCCCGAGAAAACCATTCTCCATGAAGAGTCTTGGGAAAAATACAACTGTCATATCTACTCTGAACTACAAATAGAAAAGAAATAAAAATTATTGCATTTATTAAAATAAAAGTTTCATTTACAAATCTACGTACATACACAGAACTGCAACCAAGTAAATGCAAATATACGTTTTCATTCAAAAGTGTATTGCCAGTTCTGAAGATTGCAGAAAAAAATGGTTCCTCATTAAATTAATAAAGAAAATTCCTTTTTTTTTATTATAATTTAAAGATATTTATGCATGTAATTTAAAAACGTTTTTGCATGATTTATTTTTGATTCACTGATAGGATTTAACTATAATTGCACATAAAAGTTGCAATTCTCTAGGAACTTCAATAAGTAATCTTTAATTATTTTTAAATGAATATAATGTAAAGATTGTAGCTGATGTGCATTCTTATTTATCATCTTTACTTTCAAAATAATTCTTTTGAATTAAGATTGGATGTGCAGTGCACAATGAGAAAATCTTTAAACATTACATAATATTTTGTTCCATGGTTAGATGCAGGAGTAAAAGCAGGCTTGGATGTGCAGTGCACAATGAGAAAATATTTAAACATTATATAATATTTTGTTCCATGGTTAGATGCAGGAGTAAAAGTGGGCTTAGTCTGTCACTGGCTTACTGGTGAATTTTTCTGAAGCGCTTATAAAAAAATTTAACGTATAATAATACAGTATATGAGAATCACTTTCTCCTTAGCTTCACACCCCAAATGAAAAAATTATTATTATTATAATTTTCAGAGACTTATAGTTAATATCGAATAGTTATCACACATAATTACATAATTTATCGAAAACCTTTTAAGTAACTCTATAAACTAATTATAAAATTTATATGCACCATTTTCTAAAGAAACTATGCTTTAGAATATTTAAATAATTTGTGTTATATTCATTGCATTTATAGAATATAAAAATGTTAAAATGTTCATAAAAGAAATGCTTTCTATATATGATATTCTAACAGAATTCGTTCGCAAACCCCTATACCTATCTATATTTATTTCCTCTTATGCACGGAATTTTCTATATAAGCTATACTTTTATGCATCTTAATAATATACTCAATGTCATTATATTGAATACAGTATACCAAAGTTAAAATGTACATAAAACAAATGCTGAGCATAGACCATAATATTATGAAATTCTTTTGTGTGTTCCAGTGCATGAGGTACCAACATTAAACTAGAAACTATGCATTTAAATCCATGTAACTTGCAAATATTTTTTCTAAATTTCAAGTCAATGCTGTTAGGGACATAAACGTACACAAGATGCCAAAAATAATTGAGTTTCAACAGGAGGTCTTGACTAATGTTTTGGCAATAAATATTCTACCTTTAAAGAGGTCTGTTTAAACATTTCAGACATAGTCCTGTTTTTGTGGAATTTTGGTAAATCTACACATAATTCTGAGAATCTAAATTTAGTGTGAAAGAATTCTGAATTTTTCAGTCAGGGTCCCTTTTGTATGTATGTGTGTGTAATTGTGAAAAATGTAATTTTACAAAATTAAAATTACAATGAAAATGAAGTTTTAGATTCACTTTTATAGAACTAAACTCACACATATGCACAGAAAGCTTTTATAAATTCGCAACACTGTCTGATTATTCAGACAGCCTGTTGTTCCATGGAAGATTAGTTTTTGAAATGAAAGAAGTCTATTTTTAAGATGAATAGATTTAAGATGGATCTGTTTTTACAACAAAAAATGTTGTGGAGTCTGTTTTTAATATATAAAGTTATGTGAAGGGTCCTCAAACGGATTTCTTCTGGACAGACCCCTGCCTTTACTTAAAACTTTTTCTTAATATTGTGATTTACAAAGTAAATTCACTTTGAGAAATACCTAGCTGAGAAGTTTTTGAAAATATTTTAATTGTGTTACAAGAAAAATAAGAAACTTTATCCATTAAAAATATGCTTAAATATCAGCATATTTTATTTACCTATGGATAAAATTTCTCATTTTTTTTAATTTGTTAAATGTTTATATATTGGTTAATAATCAAGTCCTTATTTCAAACTTAAATTTTAGTTTTAGAGCACATAACACAAATTATTTAATTTCAGAAATAAGAACTTTAGATGTTTAATAAATTGGATATTGCTATCAAGAGATAGTTGATAATATACTCTTGATAATAATATCCAATTTACATATGAAATTGAAAACAATGTACCTGCCAACTTACTAATTAATATTTCAGAAGATTGTTAGAACACCTGTCTCTTTTTCCACACTACTTTTTTTTTGGGGAATTTTCTTGAAATGTAATTACGATTAAATAAGAAATAAAATACTCTAAAAAAAAAACTGGTGTGAAAAAAAGGCAGGTACAAACAATCTTCCAGAAAATTAATTAGTAAGTTGGCAGATATAAAACAATGGTTCACTCCCCTTTCTTGATACCTCTGCTTCTCGCACTGAAAAAGGCTTCTACATTATACTGTTTATCATAAAAATTTTGCAACTTTATTAATTCTCCATGCTCAAAAGGCCATTTTTTTTTTTTTTTTTTAATCATGCCCTTTACATTTGTTCTGATCCTGAATCCTTCAACTCTTAAATAAAATATTTAAAAGCAGTTGCTGTTGAAAGAAGTTACAACCCTTCAATTATTGATAAAGTTATTTTTAAATTACAACTTTGCCATATTTTACATCATTGAACGTCCAAGTCTTCTTCATATATGAGTATTGTTTTGCCTTTTTTCCATAAATCTAGTTTAGCCATAGCTAAAGTTCTCAAACAATCTAACATTAAAAAAACATTATCATCTACAAAAAAATTAGCCCTTTCTATATTAAAAGACCCTATTGACCCAGTGGCAGAAAGTTTTGTAGCTGTCTGCAACAGGCTTTTGAAATTTCATAATCTGTCTGCAAAATTTGCATGTAATCAGGCATGAAAATGACTTACACTCAAAAAGCCTGAAAGCTAATAGTGGCAATCTTAGAAGGGGGAGGGGAAGCTTAACAACAGTGGTGATCTTGTGCAACAATTTAATACAATTACAACAAATACAATTTCACTACAAAACAATATAGGATAAAGAAATATACAAAAATAAGTTGAACTCATTCAATTAAATATTTTAGAGCAATGTCTGACACAACATAATCTAAATAATAAAAGTATTAGTTTTAGTTTTGATACAGAAATTTTTATAAGTGAATTTTGAAGTGGAGGAGAAGTTTTAAATGAAATTAGCACTTTTGGAGCAGACGTCATACATCGGTAGCACATTGTCGTGGGCGAAAAATGTCCATAAATTGCAGACAATTTTTTAATGACTGTAGACAAAGACTGTCCGAAAGTTGTGAATAAATTTTTTTTATTAGTGGACAAAAACTGTTCGCAAACTGTTCTTCTGTGTTCCCGACTATGTTGCCATGTCGCGGTGTTTCTGCCACTAGGCCTATTGATATACACATGTCTTGGGGTATTTACAGTATTCCTTGTCAATGTGGACAATCATATATTGTTCAAACAAAACGCAAACTCAAATTTCATCATAACGAACACATGGGTTGAATTCGGAAACAAGAAATAAACGAATCGACTATTGTTAAGCATGGTTGGGAGAATAATCATACTTTTAATTTTAATTCAACTAGAATAACCTGTCGCCCTAAACACTTACACGAACATGATTTTCTAGAAGCTATCTACTATAAAAATCATAAAAAGTCATTAATTGTGATTTTGCTGTAACCCCTTCTCAGCTGATTGTTGGCAATATTACATAAAATCCACATATTCTAGATTTTTCACCTCCATTTGCATAGCTTTATCCCAATTTCACATTGGCTAACACTTCCAATTTCTTAAATTCCTATTGGCTGCTATTCTGACTCTGAAATTTGCTTCCCTATCTATATATAAGAGTACTAATTAAAGCTGTACCAAGTACTCAGTAGTATATACTCAGTACTCGGCCAAATTTGGACTAAGTATCTGGCCAATACTGAGTAGTTGTAAGAATTTCATTATTTTTTATGTATTATTGAAAGAAATATATTCATAAGAGTTGTTTATTAATAACTAAACTAAAAAGTTATGAAAATATAAATATAGAGTCATTAAACTTTTGCTGCAAACAGCTTTCTGCAGTTAAAACGGACGAGTAGATTACCCCCAAACTCAATATAGAGACGATTTCTGATATGACCTTATCTATTTTAGTTACAAGAATTTAAATATAACCATCTTGTAAGAGTGTAATATGCAATTTATTTTATATATATATATATAAAATTGTATCTATAAAACAGACAAAAATAAGATATTTTAGGAAAAAGAACCCTTTTATAATATATTAATATAGTAGACCTAATACAGTAAATAAAACTTTAGTTACATATTTGTGAAAATAAAAGTAAGACACTTTTAAAACTATAAGAAAAGATTGATTTTTAATTTAAAAAGTAATAATTATGAAAAAGGTAAATACACTAAAATGTTATTAAAAATATATTTCAATAATCAAATTTGTTGTTTTGCAAATTACGGCCCAAAACCACCTATCGCTTTTACTCTGCTAGAATTTGAAGATTAATGAAGTCTATCATGTTTAAAATGATAAAATATTTATTTTAATGTTTTCATTTCATATGTAAATTTCATGCATCTTAAATTAAACCTGAGTGTATAGGAACTTTTATATTCTCTAAGAATTATCTGAGAATGATTCGCATCTGAAAAAGACTATATAATAAAGAACGAAGTTATCAATTATTATGGTTTTAATAATCCACTAAGCTGGAAGTATCAAATATAACAATGAACCTAATTGTGTACATAATACACACTACAAAAGTTCTGAAACATTTCATGAGAACATGCTGTTTGCCATTTAACTTAATTTTGTGTTCAGAAGGCCTATTTTACTTTCTTCTATATGTATTACAGAGAAAGTATTGGATTCATGAAAATTTCCGAATTCCGGTTTTCGATGGATTTACATGTTTTGGGATGTCCTGAACACGATTTGATAGTTTTTAGAAAATGTCTATCTGTGTGTGTGTATCACGAATTTTGTGGTTGGTTGGTTGGTTGTAGGATTTAAGGCCGATTGACTCCTGATGTGTCCTAGGCCTAGAGGGGGAATGCCCTCCGTGGGGGTCTTTCTAAAGGGTCCTAGCCCGTATTTACGCGAGTTTCGGAGGAAACCACGGAAAACTCCGAACGGCTAGGTCGATGAGCGCGACCTGGGATCGAACCCGGCACCTCCCATCTACCAGCTTTGAGCGCAGAACCGCTCGGCCGCTGGTGGGCCCACGAATTTTGTGGATGCTGTATCTCAAGAAACAATGAACAAAATCTAACTAAACTTGGTATTTAGTTGGACCCTGACATAAACTGGTGCTGATTAGATTTGGGGATCAATTGCTCAACAGGTGGTGCTGTAATCGCATTTTTTCTAAATTTTTAACATGGCAATATAGGACAAAATTCCGTATAAATGTACATAATGAGAGTTATTTTTAACTTGTGATTGTAAAATTAATATGAATTATTGATAATAGTAGTAGTTAACTAGGAAAAAAATTGTGTGCATGTGGCAATACCTTTAAAACGAATGGTTGAACTATATAACTGTGATAATACAAAAAAATTTTTTTTTTTTTTTTTTACTTTTAACGATTTTTTTTTTTTTTTTTTTAATATTGAGAATAAAATGGACTTTTTTTGGATATTTAGTGTTATACTACTTCTCTAATATAGAAATTGTCAGCATTATCATGGAAGATAATTTTTTTTAAATAATAATTTTAATAAATTATTTTTACTGAGTGAATTTGTATAGGAAAATATAGAAGAAAGTCATGTGGTGGCTACAACATACTCGTTTAATTGCAAGTAAGATGTGCAAAAATCTTCATATGTGCACCAACTATTCTTTCTTACAACTACATGGTACTCGGCCGAGTACTCGGTGCAGCACTAGCACTAATTCATCTTTGTCAGTTGCGGATCCAGAACTTGACTTTTGGGGGGGGGCTAAGATTTTTCAAAGTGTTATTCTAGACCAATAAAAAATTTACAATTGCAATATTTAATTAAGAATGTCAGTGTTTTTTTTTTTTTTTTTTGGGGGGGGGGGGATGGTCCCCTCCCCCTTAAATC
Organism: Salticus scenicus; assembly: GCA_963930645.1. NCBI lineage: Eukaryota > Metazoa > Arthropoda > Arachnida > Araneae > Salticidae > Salticus > Salticus scenicus. Next base: position 140,157,569 of record OZ005652.1, on the reverse strand, counting down.
CGCCACTGACCTTTGTCATTCTACATTGATGACAGTACACTTTACACTACTGAAACTGCAGCTTGCTTCTAATATTTCTTATATTGGCATTTTCAATGTTGCGTAAATATCTATATTGATTCATATTTTATTTAACTACATTTTTACTAAATGGAAAGAAGCAACTTTAAACTTAAATCATATGCATTACACACATTTTTTATTGAAAGGTTGAATTAATTTTAGCAAGAGTGAAAATTTGGAGTGACTCCACTCAACTTATCAAACATTTACTAATTAGCAGTTCCTTAAATAACTTTAAATGAGTGAAATTGTTAAATACACAAAGAAAACAGAAATTATAATGATTTTTAAGTATTTCTGCCAAAATTGTTTGTCATTTAATGGATTGCAATGTATTCAATTTATTTTATGTGTTCCTGTAAAAAATTTATAAATGGTAGTTAACAAAAAAAAAAACTATAAATGGCGATATCAAACATTTTTTTAAAGTGTTTTTAACAATAAAGTAAACTTTTAACAGTCAAGACCATGAATTGTGATTTATAAAAATTCTACTTTATATCTCGGTTAAAAAAATAAATCTGAGTGAATAATCTGTAATAATCATTAATTTTTTTTGAGTCTCTGTAAAAGAACAAAAAATCATACAGTCATCAAGATCTACAAAAAGTGCGTGACGGTGATCTATAACTTTTATGTTAAATGTTTGTAATAATTTTGATTATTTATGTAGGCACAGCTTCAGTATGGGCACCCCTTAGGGACTTTAAATATTTTGTTGTCATTTTGGAGATGATTTGAAATAGCTATTGCAATTGCGTAAGTAAAGTCCTTGGTGAGAAACTTTTGAGTTACTATGGTGCAAATTTCACCAAGGGAGTCACATACTAAAGATGTGCCTTTATGTACATGAACATTCATTGAATTTTCCTATTTTTCTTAAATCAAAATCAAATCGCCTATGACGAGAAACTTTGGTAATCGCCTTACTGCATCAAATAAAGTCAAAAATCAGGAGCCTGATTTTCAAATGGGGCAAGCGAACGGGTTCCAACTCAGCTGTCTTTTGAAATTAAAAACATATTGTATTTGTCCAAAATTTACTTTGTGCTCTATATGGTAGAAATAGGCCCCAATTAATAATTTTATCCTAGATCCTCATTTCTCTAAGTCAGTCCCTGTACCAAGGGAGATAGTATAACAGAGTATAAAATGTGTATTCTGCGATAAGGGAGGATAAGAATTTGAAGTATGGATATTTGATTAATGCAATAATCAATAATATTTCGTCATAACAGCATAAGTTCACTTACAATAGTTATTCGAAAAAGAAAAAAAAATGCTTATTACGAAATACGATACATGGTTAAAAATAGTTGAATAAAGATATGAAAACAAATGGGCGCGGTTATTCAGAAAACTATGAATGACCATACACAAATATTATTAATAAGAATTTCTTCTTTAAAACTAAATATTAAAAATATTTTATGCAGAAAATATAATTAGATGATTTAAATTACCATAATCAAAGAAAAGTGTGCATATTAATACAATTAAAATACTAATAATAGCGTCCCTGCCAACCATGATGAAATGAAAACAAACACCAACCGATGCCAGAAAAAGATTTCTAATATACGGTTTATAAGAAGCTATCGAAGATCAAAAGCATAGATGCAACTGTAACACTTGCAAAGGCAATGCTTATTATATGCAATTGTAACACCTGCAAATAAATTGTTTGCAAATACAAAAAGAAAATTTTGCAAGTGGTTTGCAAATACACATTTATTTGTAACGCTTGCAATAAGTGACATGCAACATCTGCTTGTAAGTATAAATGATTGAGATAAACGATAAACCAATAGGAAACAGGAAAACATGCATCGAACAGCATCCGAATGAAAATTCAGTGGTTTCGTTGTTTGACGGTTGCAACGCTCGCTCGCTCGCAAGCGAGTGATCACAAATCTGAAATTTGTGATCGCCAAGAATGTTTCATTCCAAACGCAACAATTTCAGTCGCTCACAAATGACGACGGCTGATCGCAAGTTTGTGATTTCCGGTTTCCAATACGTCGATTATTTTAAACGATAAACCGTAATGATTGGCTGAGAGAAACATGTGACCTAGCATATGCTTGCGTTTTTGTTTATATTTATGATTAACGTATCCGTAATTAAAAATACAGAAATGTTTAAATGTAATTGTTTTCCTGGAAATGTCTCTCCCTGTGTATTATTAGAGGGAGATAAAATAAAAAATAAAAGGATATTCACACTTATATATAAGTGTGAATATCTTATATATAAGTGTGAATATAGAAGTTCACAATAATTTCTATATAATGAAGAACGTTTAATGCAGTTTAATGAAGTTTAATGCAGTTTATGTTTTTTAAAAAAAATTAGTTGAACTTCTTTTGTTATAGGTTGTTTACATGCAGCTTTTTTAAACTTAGTTTAGAAATATTAATGTATTTGGATCTTTTATATTTTTAGCTTCAGAAACGTTATGTATACGCATCAACTAATCTAACATTTAATCCATATTTTAAGCATTTATTTAAAAAATTCTAAAGTTATTATATTTGCATCCCAGACAGCACATCACCTCCCCAGGATATCTTCAAGATGTCTTCTGGATGAAAAGACATCCCAGAAACGTCCTTAAGATGTACTATGGATAAATTAAGCCTAACTGTGCTGTTAGGGAGTACATGAAAACTAGCATTTATTTTATTTGTTTAGTAGGTAATTTTCAACAATTAGAAGCTTATAAAGCTTTTGTAAACTGATTTAATTTTGGATAAACTGTCAGGCTCTTTCATATTATTTAATGACAAGGGACAAATGATACATTGCTTAATTATTTAAAAAAAAAAAAAAAAAGGTTTATTATTATCAGTACTTTTCCATTTCGCTGGTGCAAATCTCACCATACGAAAATGTTAATAATGCTGCAAATCTCGCCAAGCAAATTTTGTTGATGACAACACACAGTTTACATATAAAAAATTTTTAATAAATGTTAGTTCTAAGAATTTTTTTTGCACAAGAAGTAATTTTAGGCTAAATGTGTTTTGCTTGAAATAAACTGACAGATTCTTCCTCTGTTCAGGGAAATCCCAAATTTTTATTGATTTTCGTTTCTCATCCATTTTTGATGTATTAGGAAAAAGATGTGACTAATAAGAAATGAATGCAGCTTGTTTTAAAAATGTGGCGGTAAAAAGTTACCAGTAAGGATATTCCATTTGGTGTTGGTAGTATCTATTTTGGCGACTTTATAGATCTGTACTTTACTATCATTCATTATTATAGGCAAATATCCATTTTCCTTCATTATGATTATTACATCATTAGTTATATAGTAAAGATATGGAAGCACTTGGATGCAGACAGCAGTAAATTTTGTTTGCGTAAATAGGGTAATGTGGAGGTATTTGAGTTAATAAAATTTAACACGTTCATCTCCGTGTCATCCAGATATGGGTGACGCTTTTCTTGTTCAAGTTAACACAAGAGCTTGGGCGTTGGGACAATGAAGCAAGGGGGGGCACTTGCCTCTCCCTGGAAAATTCTAATAAGCATTTTTTTCTTTAACTTTAAAACTATGCTATCAGAATTTTATTTAAAAAAAAACATTTTTTCAGGTTGTGCCCCCCTTGGAATTTTTTCTGGTGACGCCACTGCATGAGAGTAATTGCGTCATTTTTTATAACGCTAGTAGTCGCATGTCGGTCTATTCCCCGCTGTTGTTTAGTATAAAGGGAAAGCCAGTAGAAAGATGAGCTCCTTTAATTCATGCAAAATTTTTCCCGCAAACCTCTAACCTTTCTGAAAAACTAGAAGTGGGGGAAAAAATAATCAACGTTAATAGTCGCATCACGGTCAAATACAGATTTTAGAAGTAAAATCTTTTTAACTGCTCAAAAAATATCAAGAATGACTTAAAAACATACTATGTTAGAGAACATCCACTCAAGGTTAGTTACACAGAATTTTCTTACTTTATTTTTAAGGGGTGATCTGTTGGGGAAATTTATAATCAGTGGGCGGCAAATAGACCGATATGCGACTACTAATGCATTAATAGGATTTTTAAAAGGAATTTAATGGAATAAGCACTGAAATATAAATAAAGGATATAAAACATAAAAATACTAAAAATATACACATTATGCTGTACTTTTCATTAATTTATATTTAGGAAAACATTACATTATACTATATCACATGGTGTTCGTTAAATCACTCTAAGCACATTTTAGGTGATTCTGGACAATAGAAACAATCGGTTGCATATATAGTGTTTTCTTTTACATTTTTCTTGGCATTTGGCAGTTTGCTTCCTCTTCTGGTAAAATAGAGCGCACACATACATACTTCTTATAGGCTCGCTTTGCTGATTCTTACAAATCTATGAAGGGTGGGACACTTCCTTGTTTTACTTCTATTATTGTCGGGCATAGCGTTTTCTGAGGACAACTATTTGATAAAAAAAAGTTTCTGAAATTTTCTAATTTCTATTTTTTTATTTGTGGCTCTCTGGTACATGTCATCTCCGACGATTGGATTTGTGCCCAGTGAGAAGCTCTGCTGAATCATGCTGGGCAATGAACGTGTTAATAACGCTATGAGTCTGACTAAGGTACCTTTAATGTTGATATTTTTAAGGGATTCTAGCTCAACTTGTGTAAGTTTCAAACCGCATTGAGAATTCTAATTGGCTAGGCTATTGAGCACAACCTGGGTTCGAACCCTATACCATTCAATTCAAAGTTAGAATAAACTAATTATAAAACAAACAAAATCCTAACTAGGTAGAACAAGCGGGCAATGTTTCTTTAAAGTGGTTTGTTTAGTTATAAGCTTCATTACTAATGAATATTAAAATTTATAAACTTAAACCCATAATTTTTAAAAAAAAAGAAAGCTTTCACAATTTTTTCTGTGTCAATATTATAGTTGACCAGGGGTCGATTCAGGCAAAAATTGGGACCTATTCGCGCAGCGCGCATATCCCTTGACCTGTGCTGCCGAAGGCAGTGGGGACTCGGTCTAACTTTTTACCCGATGATAAAGGATTATTTTCGTTTTCTTTTCTTAAAAATAAAAGTTTGACTTGAGAAGGAATACATGCACGCGCAGCACACATGGCTCTGCACTGCCGAAGGCAGTGGGGACCCGGTGTGAGTTTTTACCCGATGATAAATGAATTTTGAGAAATCATAAGGAGGGTGAAGGAATATGCGCACGGGTCTACGCAGCTACAGCGTCTAGAATAAACAGTGTGAAAAGCGACGAATAAAATTGTACTAAAAAAATTAAGCCTGTCACCAGATGTCATTGTAATCGAAGCTAGTGTCAAGACAACAAAACCGAGACTCCCTTTTGGTTAATTATATGCTTAGATCACGTGATTAAACTGACGAAACTGGGAAAAGCCAATCAGGTCTTCGATTTGAGCAATAGCTTTGATCACAGCGACATCTGGGTAAGCTTAATTTTTGTAGCATCATTTTAACATCACGGTTATAGGCGATTGCCATACTGTTTTTATTCTAGACGCTGCAACACAGCCGAAGGCAATGGGGACCCAGTGTGAGTTTTTACCCAAAGCTGAATGATTTTTTATTTTTTTGTAATTCTTTTTCTTAAGAATGAAATTTATGAGTAATAATAAATATGGAATTTTGAGAAATCATAAGGATGGTAAAGGAATATGTGCGTGCAGCGCACGGGTCTATGCTGTCGAAGACAGTGGGGACTCGGTTTGAGTTTTTACCCGATCACGATTTTTTTTTCTTTTCTTAAGAGTAATGTTGATGAGTGATAAGATGCAATTTTGAGAATTCATTCATTATAGTGATTCATTTAAAAATACTGACCCGCTAGCGAGCGAAGCTCACTAGTGTCAGATATAAAATCCATTTCGCAAATCAGGATTACAATACTTTCTTATACATTGTATAAGGAAGTAAAAAGAGATTGTTTTTAGTAAAATTTTAACGTATTTCAAATGCTATTTTAATTATGTTTTCGATGTTTTATGTTTTCGATGCATTTGGTATATACAGTCAAACCTTATTAACATGAACTGTTTCCACTATCCCCACCAAAATGAAGTTTGGTTATTGATAGTATGAACAATTTTTTTTTTCCTCTCGAGATTCACGTTAACAAATTTCAGTTGTATTAGGGTATTATGCATTTAAAAAAAGTTTTTTTTTTTTTTATGTTATGATTGATCGACTATTTTGATGCATTTTCAGAACATCAATAAATCGGTAATCAGGCAACAACTGTTTCCTGCTGATGCTTCAGTGTAAAATTAATCGTGACACAAATCTGATAGACCATGTAATAGGTATAATATTACAGGATTATCGTTTATGATTTAAATTTAAATACCTTATATTTAACCTTTCTTTAAATGGATATATTTCAGCATGCTTATCGCAGCCCTCTTCAGCGTCGAAATGACGCTGAAGAGGGCTGCGATAAACATGCCGAAATATATTCGTTTAAAGAAAGGATAAATATAAGGTATTTAAATTTAAATCATAGACCATGTAACTGTTACTTAGAAATATCATTCATGACCTATGAATATCTATTTAGAGAAATGGAAGTGTAAGGTTGAATTTTTTTGTACAAACTATGTGAAAAATATCCGAGCTGGGAATCAAACTCGAGCACTCCACTTACAATGCAGATGTTCTACCACTGAGCCACCTTGGCTGATTATCAACTCGGCATTTCCCACATGACATCTGTTGGCAATGTCACTGTATTTGCAAATGCAGATTTAACGGGTAAACATATAAAGATTAATGATAGCACAACTTTGATAGACCCTGTAATCTTTACTTAAATCATTCATGAACGATGATTTATTTAGAGAAATTTGAGTGTAAGATTGAATTTTGTATACCAACTACGTGAAAAAGGCCAGAGCTGGGAACTGAAATTGAGCACTCCGCTTATTATGTATCGCTGAGCTACCCTATCAGATACCAGCTCAGCATTTCCCATATAATATCTGTTTAAGTACCTGAGTTAAATTCTCAGCTCTGTCGTTTTTCATATAGTTGGTATAAAAAATTTATCCTTACATGTTAATGGATATTATGTAGGAAATTCGGAGTTGGTAATTGGAAAGTCAGTTGCTGACAAGAAGCCGAACTCATGTTATTCTATGGGGAAACTTGTTTCTATAATTCCTCATTGCTTAATGCATTTTTTAATTATGCATTCATGTTGTGAAAATCTATAACCGTTCAATTAGTATTACTTTTTAAAAAATTAATGTTTCACTTTTGAGTTTAAAAAACAAAAAATATTTAAATGTATTTTTAAGCTGAATAAAATGTTAGAAATTGTGAAAACAAGTAGTAGTATGGTTCTGAATTTTCTGAAGGTGAAAACAGAATAATTTAAGGTAAAAAAAAATAATAATAATCATGTTAACAAAACATGATCCTTCGTCAGGCGAATAAAGTAGGCAGGCATGAGTGTTTGTTTGCAGCACTCACGCCTACTTTGTTCGCTTGACAAAAGATCCTGTTTTCTTTCAACCCAAAACAATTTTTGTGAATGAAAGCGTTTTATGGTGTTTATTCAAAGTTTTGTATATATTACTTTTTAACGTCAGTTTTGTGGTACAATAAGGTTTTTTGTTTCTTGGAAAAGATACTAAAAGCTCTCATTTAAAGATATATGTCAAGTATAAAAATATAGATACAATGGTTTTGTATGTTCACTTTTTTGTAATATTATGGATTACGTAGAAAATTATAATTGTAACATTTATATAGTTCATAAATTTAACCTTTTTACAGGTCAACGTTCCCAATTTGGAACATCAAATTAAAACTTATAGCACACATATTTAAAAGATGACTTGATTTTTTAAAAAAACAGAAGGAACATTTCTATCATTAGTTGGTAACTGTACAAAAAATCTTAAAAATCATTTTCATATTTCTTTTATCGAGTTGTTTAAATATTTTTATTGTAAATAACTGCTACCACATTTAACTGTAACTGTCTGATTAGTCAATTTCTTTTATTTATCATGAAAAACGGCAGTTTTTCTAGTGACGCAAGCGCAAAAACAAACGAACGCCACGACACTCAGCGGAAACGGAAAAACGAACGAAAACTGCGACACTTATATATACAAGAATTTTAAGATCAAACAAACCGCTGAAAGCCGACACTTAATATCTCAGGAAATATAGGAGGTTATGTTCTGATATTTTCAAAATAGACTTTCACCTTCTGTCTGATCCTACCCTGAAATCGCTACATTTCTGCGTGCAATATTTTTCGAGATATGAATTGGCTCATTTAAGTTATAAATGGACGGACTAATGTGTAAGAATTTTTTCTCGAATATGGCTCGAGCGAATTTAGTTAAATTTATATATGATATTAATCGCTTTTATCTGATGTGCCTGACATCTCCCTTTTCCCTAGGAAAACTCTTGTTTTTTTTATAACTCAGTTTAAAAATCGAACTATTTTTTACTCCGAAAATACCGTGATGCGGCAGTTTCGCGGACGAATTTCTTCTCTTCCATCTGAAATACTGAATATCAAATAATCGTTTTGGCTCCATCTATCGGAAAGCGTCAAAAATAAACACAAAAAATAAAAAAAAATATTTTTCTTTTTTTAATATATATATTAAATGAGTTATTTATTTAGGTACTTGTATTTTATATGACATTTGTTTATCAAAAATATTCTTTGTATTTACATTGTTTTCATGCTGATACGTTGTTAACTTTCAAAATTGGTTCTATTTTAAAAGGTGATTGCAACAACAAAAAATTTTTCCTTTATTTTCATAAAAATGACAAATAATATGATAATCATATGCAAATATTTGTAATTTTTTCAAAATTAGGTGATAAATCACTTAAACTACGGATTGAAAGAATTCTTAAAACAGAATTTGAAAATAATTAATTTGCTCATTAAGTTTCTAGTATATATAATATATAAATTACAAAATGTTAAGCTATAATAAAATTTTGAATAGATTAAGATTTTTTTAAATTAAATTCATAACAAACTATACTACTTAAATATTTATCAGTATAAAATTTTCACCTTTTAAAAATTTTTCTATTATTATTTATTTTTCTCTTTTAAATCAAATCTATACCTAAAAAATTTTAATAAGAAATAAATATAAATAAGAAATTTTTGTCATTTTTAAAATGTACTAAATTATGCCTTTGTAATGTTGCATGTGTCCATCTTTTTTATCACTTTTTATAAAATTTTAAAATTTTATTTAGTTTGTTATTTTGTTCGAGTATGACCTATAAAACAACACTTTTAATACAGTGTTATAACTTATTACCATGCTCCTTTAATTTTACGTTTTGATCATTAACCCCTAAAAAGTAATGATATCAATACAAAAAACCCTTAACGGGTTAAAAGTTTGTGACGCAGCACTGTACTTTATGGCTATAAGAATTAGAAATACGGGTCTTAAAAATAATGATATCAAATTTTCAGTGACGCTTTGATATTAATTAAATTATACATAGATTTTCTTATTTGAATTTGCTTTTTCCTTTTATTTATATTTACAGTGTAAACGTTATTTTCAACATAAAATAATATATAGCATTTACTCATTGATACCTTTCCATTCACATCTCTTATACTATGAAAGCATGTGTTTTAAAAGAAATTATATGAAATTCCAGTAACGCAGTGGTGTTACATTAAGTGATTTGTTTTTAAATTTCTCTGCAATTATTTTGTTTTGCATATTAAAGTATATGTGCACATTGAAATATTGCTTTTAATTTTCAAATACGCTGTCAAATATATCACTTTCATTAAGCTTATATTATGTACTGAAATATATTTATTTCAATGAATTATTCTATCTTTTGCGTCACGCCATCCAAAACTGAAAAAAAATTCACAGTTTTTTTCTTTGCATCACGATATCTATTTGCATGCATTTTCAATTTATTTGGATGAAATGACACAAAGTAAACATTTCCATATATTTTACTTACAGTTTTGGATGGCGTGACGCAAAAGATAGAATAATTCATTGAAATAAATATATTTCAGTACATAATATAAGCTTAATGAAAGTGATATATTTGACAGCGTATTTGAAAATTAAAAGCAATATTTCAATGTGCACATATACTTTAATATGCAAAACAAAATAATTGCAGAGAAATTTAAAAACAAATCACTTAATGTAACACCACTGCGTTACTGGAATTTCATATAATTTCTTTTAAAACACATGCTTTCATAGTATAAGAGATGTGAATGGAAAGGTATCAATGAGTAAATGCTATATATTATTTTATGTTGAAAATAACGTTTACACTGTAAATATAAATAAAAGGAAAAAGCAAATTCAAATAAGAAAATCTATGTATAATTTAATTAATATCAAAGCGTCACTGAAAATTTGATATCATTATTTTTAAGACCCGTATTTCTAATTCTTATAGCCATAAAGTACAGTGCTGCGTCACAAACTTTTAACCCGTTAAGGGTTTTTTGTATTGATGATATATACTTATAGTTGAAAAAGTACAAGTCACATTCTTTCTCTATTAGTGCTGTAATTGTGTTTTGAAAAATAAAATATTTTATCAAACAATAATGCATATGTATAATTAATAGCTGCAGCTATTTCATTATATTTAAATTTAAAGCTGTTAGTAAGCTTTAAATTTAAAATTTTGCTATTAAAAATATTAATGTTTCTCTTTCAGGCTACAATGCTTTAATTCAAGGCTAATTGGTTATTGCTTGATGCTTGTGTGTTGTATTCAATTGACTATATCAAGTTATTTAGTTAAAATGAATGTAGTATATGAAGAAAAAATTCAGTAATAAAGTAATAAGCAATTGGGAAAAAATAGATCTAGCAGCAGTGAATTCAAACACAGCAAAAAGGAAATAATAATAAAATAAAAAAAATGGAGAAGAAAGTGTATTGAGGGGAGGGAGTCTATTTATTGTGTAATCATGTAACCATAAACAAAGTAGCAGGAAGGGGAGGGAGAGCAGCATATCTCCTCCTCCATTTTTAATGGACAAGATTTTGTAATTTATAGTGTTTAATCATAAAGTTTTCATTTAAAGCTTACAAACAGTTAAATACTGAATTTAAATGTAATGAACCAGCTACAGATATAAATTATACATATGTATAGTTATTTGACAGTAAAATATTTTTATTCTCCAAAACTCATTTTCAACACTAACAATGAAGTTATATATTTTCAGCTATAGAGTTTTATATATAATAAAATAAATAATTAACTAATCAGGCTTTTACAATCAAATGCAATAACTGTTATTTACAATAACTAGTTGGCATAGGTGGACTCTGCTCAGTTCCCCATCACATTTATGTTCTCAGAAATTTCTAGTGCGAGACATATTATAATCATGTTAAAAGAAATGAATTTGACCAAAGCTTGATACAGTGACAGAATGAAATCCCCGCCTAATAGGCTATCCACCGTTCACTTCGATATAATTATCTTATTCTAATTTATTAATTTATTTTATCAGGGTTATTTCTGTTGTTTAGTTTTCATGCTACTATTTCCAATGCAATAAACCTCAAAAATCATATTTATATGAAATATTTACAATTTCGCTATGTTGATAAAATCGTAAATTACGAATAATTTACGAAAATTTCCTAGTAGAATATTTGTATTCAATCATGTTCAAACAAATATCATAAACTTAATTTTGAAGTTGTCTAATGTATTTAGGATCCTCAAAATGGAAATTTATGCTCAATTTTGCCTTATTCTGACATGTTAAGTAAATCGTACATTCCAAATAACTTACGAATTTTTTTAAATTGGAAAAATCATAGTCTATGATATTCATGCTAGTATCCTAAATAATATTTCGAAAGTGGTTTTCTCACAACTTTGCGATCAGTTTTGTAAACAAATGTTGCGTTTGGATTGAAACACAGCCAGATTTGTGATTGTTTACCTATTTGTGATCACAATGTTTCAGTCTGGATGTAACTGTTATTTTTATTCATTTTTTAAATAACTATAACATTTTGAATGTTGATATTATATTTAATAGTATAATAAAGCATACAATTCCGTTGTATATATTACTAATAAGAGGAATATATGTAAATACCCATATAAAAAGAATAAATGTAACTATTTCAACTACTTGTAGTAAACTTTATAAGTGATAATTGCTAAAACTTACTAAAAAGTTTATTAAATATTCTGCATAACACATGTAATGTTTTAAAAATATAAATCTCTCTACATATTAAAAAAAAAAAAAAAAAAAAAAAAAAAAAATGCTACTGTCGCTAGCGTAAAATTTTTTTGTCGACGACCGCATCTTCTCGCGGAGGGCAGTGTCCTTCGCGTCATGAGAGGTATCAATATTTACCGAATACTCCAAAAAAGACATTTCAGTTGCTTAGAAATTTCTATAATCTTAATTAACGAATTTATTACTTTAAAACGTCTGGTTAATAAAAGTACTGTATTTGCCACCTTGAAAAAAAGTTTCTCTTATGACATTGTTTTTCTATCACGACGTCATTTTCCATAGGAAAATTAAAATGTGATCCGTGGTGTAAAAAATAACATAGATATAGTAATAAGACCACGGGAGAAGATTGTATAGGAATTAAAACGAGATAGGGCAGCGAGCGCAGGAACCGGAGCTTTCCATTCCACATTAATTCAGCCGAGTGGAGGAAAACGATCCGATCGCCGCCTGGTGTAGTATCTTTGAAACTTATCGGAAGAAAGTGAAAGCCCGCCTTCGGCTTCAGTCATCATCCGATTTCCGCGAATGAACATCCAGAAATGTAAACAAACGCGCTGATTGGTGAATTTTTGAGAACTGGTCGCCCTCTATCTGTAAGATGAAAATTACTACTTTTCCGTAACATTCGTAATACATCCTATAATCTTTTAATCCGTGGTTACACCTAATATTTCCAATGCATGTAGATACGATTCAAGTTTGTCATATATAGAGAAGTTAATGAAAACATTTCCTTAATTTGAACAGAGATAATTAATTTTAGTAACTGTCTAACGTATACTTCGACTAAGAGGTCCTCTCTTCCAAAGCGAGATTTGAAACTTCCAATAGCTTTTTCTTAATTGGCGCCAGATGGCGGAAAATATTCAACTATTTCTCTTGCACGGGAAACAGCAACCGTGGCTTGCACTAAATACTGAAATTTACCTTCCGGTGCGATATCTGCATCTTTATGCACCTGCTCAAATTCACTCCAAAAAGGAAGCCAATCTTTTAAGTCATTGCCAAATGCCAAATTGTCTAAATTCCAATCTAGGCAACGTAAACTTTCTTTTTGAATTGCTTAAATCAGCTAAAGAATTTAATGGAACAGACTCACCTCGACTTTGAGCTTGAGTTTTAACGAGCTCGATTTCTTTTTCAGCTTCAAGTTTCATTTTTTCAAATTCAAATTCTTTATCTTGTTTCATTTTTTTTTAATTCTTTATCTTGCTTCATTATTTCAAATTATTTATCTTGCTTCATTCTTTCCTTTTTATCTTCTCTTTCTTTTTCTTCTTGCTCTTGTAATTTTCGCTCGGCAACAGCATTTCCTAATAGTTCTTGAACAAATTCCGGATCTTTCTTGTATTCTTCACTGTTCAATATAATATTTTTTAAACTTGAAACAGTAATATTGGCTGGTACTTCTTCACCAATTTCAGACGCCACATATATCAAATCATCTTTCTTAAATCCTTTTACTGCTTGAAACATGTTATTTCTTCACTTATGTCCTGGCTCGCGGACGCCACAAATGTTAAAGCTACCTAAGGAAAATCACCGTTTCCTTCTGCTTTCTAAAAAAAACTAGAGTTACCTGTGGACGCCAGTAAATTAATTATTCACACTTTTATCTTCAAAGCGGTTACTCAATACTCAATTGAATAACACGTACTGTGCTTTTCTAAAAACTCAAGTAATAGTAAAAAAGAGCACAGCTACGTTGAATACTATTTACGAAAAGAAAAACATTTGAAAAATACAAAAAAAAAATTATTCCCAATGGAAAAACCTACTGCTCAAAAACAGAAAATTACTTATTCAAAAAATTTTAATTCACACGAGCTCTCGATTAAATGAGACCACGTAAAAAGCGTTTCTTTGTAGCGGCAAACGTCTATGGAGCTAAGCGAGTTTGGCGAGAATTCACGCTTAGCGTACAAATAACTAATTATGCGCGTAGCAACAGAAGACATTTTTCAGATTTATTTTGTTACGAAGCAAAGTGCGCACATGCTATGTTGTTGCACGTGCTATTACATAAATTTAATGTTTTATTTTGATTATTTACTTTTTAAATGTACTTTTAAAATCTGTTTTTTCACGTACACGAAGTGTACAGACTCGCGTATTACTAATTGCAGCAATATGTAATTTCATACATTTTTCAGATTCATGCATTTTAAGATAGGGATATTTTGTGATGATTTTTTTTTTCATGTACGCGAAGCGCACACTAATTGCCGCAATATATAATTTAATGCAATTTTTAGGATTCATTCATTTTGAGATAGGGGTATTCTGTAATTATTTTGGTTTTCATGTACGCGAAGCGCACAGACGTGTATATTACTAATTGCAGAAATATGTAATTTCATGCATTTTTGAGATTCAAGAATTTGAGATAGGGGTATTCTGTGATTTTTTTTTTGGTTTTTATGTACGCGAAGAGCATAGACGTGCGTATTACTAATTGCAGCAATATGTAATTTCATGCATTTTGAGATAGGGTATTCTTTAATTTTTTTTTTCATGTACGCGAAGCGCACAGACGTGCGTATTACTAATTGCAGCAATATGTAATTTAATGCATTTTTGAGATTCATGTATTTTGAGATAGGGGTATTCTGTGATTTTTTTTTTTTTTTTTTTTTTTTTTTGGTACGCGAAGCGCATAAACGTGCGTATTACTAATTGCTGCAATATGTAATTTCACGCGTCTTTGAAATTCATGCATTTTGAGATAGGGGATTCTGTGATTTTTATTTTTATTTTTTTTTTTTTTCGTGTACACTAGTCTAACGCTTCGTCTGACTGGTTCCCTCATCAGATATGCAAAGAACCCTGGGTAGAGATGCAAGGCTTTCAAAACACCCGTTTTTTTCCCGGAAAAAAACCGTTTTTTTCCCCCTGAGAATTTAAGACAAAATTGGGAATTTTGAAATTTCCCCAAAACTGGGAATTTTGAAATTATGAATATTTTTATAACTTTTGTTAATTATTTGGCCTTCAATCTTTAAATTAACTTCAACTTTAATTACTACATAGATTTCCTTTTCGTTTCCCTTTCCCGCTAATTCGACCTTCTGTGTAGTAAAATCAATTCCTTTTAGACGGCGCTGCGTCGCCAGTGAAAGAAAAAAAGAACCTATAGTATTTTGTTAAAAGAATTTGGCAACAGCCAATAAGTTTAGTTTTAGATTTTGGATGCTTCGACTGCGTTCGAAGACAGAATTTTCGATCTCTCACTATGAGAGTTAATTAGATTTGGGAATTATGTTCCATTAAGTATTCTTTTTTGTAAATAATGTATTTAATTTGTAAATAGAATTTTTATCTTATTATAATCATTAAACCATCAGAAAAAGTATGCATCGTTCTATTTTATTCATTCTCTTGTTTTCAAAGCAATCCGGAATATTAATTTTGATTCTTTATGTTCTTAAAATGTCAATACCACTGAACCGCAAATTATTTTTCATTTTGGTGCATCAGTGCCGGCAAGAGAATGTTGTTTTTGAAAGTAACGATGCTTGTGTTAAATTCGATTATTAAAATTCCCTTTAGTATTTCATAGTATTGGATTAGCTCTTAGAGCGAAGACGGCTCAAGGTGAGAAATTTTATGGAAATTTACAAGGGAACACAAGCATAAAATTAATAAAAGAATTATTTGATCCAGTGTTACGAAGTTGGTGAATAGTATAGAACTAAATTTAAAAGAAGAACATTTAAATTTTGAAGATTTAGAAGAAGCTCTTAATCAACTAATTATAAAAAATGAGCTTCTACAGGAAGCCGATAGGGAAATAGAAAAAATAATTCCTTTAACGGAATATGAAAATGAAAAAAACGTGTGTTATGAATACCAAGACAAAATCGCGAACGCTATTTTTAGAGCAAAAAAGAAAATAAAAGTAAATTCAGTCGAAAATAGTGGTGTAAATTCAAATGTTTCAAGTACATTACAGAATAGAAGTACACCGTTAAGTGAGAATAACAAATTTGTTAAATTACCAAAATTGGTATTCAAAGATTTGGCGGTGAATTGTCCCAATTTATGAGTTTTTTGGAATACTTTTCAAGTTACTCTTCATGACAATGAAGCTTTGTCAAAGGTAGAGAAATTTAATTATTTAAAAAGTTATTTAACTTCGACAGCTTTAAATTCCATACACGGGTTAGAGATTTCAGAACAAAATTATGACAAAGCCGTAGAAATTCTTAAACAAAGATTCGGACAACGCGATATGATAATTAACCACCACATGAACAATTTGTTAAATTTAGCACCCGTTTATAAAATCCACAGATATTTTTAGATTAAAAAATTACATGAAGAAATCGAGATAAATATTAGATCATTATCCTCGTTAAAAGTTGATGAGAATAATTATAGCGCTATGTTAATAGCAGTAATTCTAAAGACACTACCGTCCGATTTAAATTTAAAATTCAATAGAAAACACGCATCTAATTTACATGGGATTAAAATTCAAGAACTATTAGATTTCATACAAACGGAAATAATTTCGCGGGAAAGAACATTATCTACAAAAAATAAAACAAACGAACAAATAAAAAGTAATAAATTCAGTAATCGAGACGGCAGCAGATTATCGTCTGCGCATGAATTAATCACTACTACTGCGGTAGAAAATAAACAGATGAGATGCATTTTTTGTAAAAAGAATCACGCGTCAGAAAATCCGCGTTTGTAATGATCGATAGACGGCGCTTTGTGAACACTGCAGTTGTTAGTAAACATTAGCCACGTGTGTTCCAATAGTGTTCTTGTTATTCTACTTAATATTCGTACTATAATTTCTCCGCCATTACATTATGGAAAATTGATTGCTTTTGGAAAAAATACTTCAGTTTATTCAAAGTTCGATCGGAAGTAGATTTTTAACTGAAGTTGAACAAATATTAATTTCAAATCATCTGATTAATTCTTTACTTCCATTAGCCGAAGCAACTGAAATTTTAAATTCGTCATTTGGAAATAAATGGAAGCTCAATTCTGGATTTCTTGATGCTTTGGATTTACACTGTGGCACACAAAAGTACGTGTTATCTTTTTTACAGTATTTATTCATTTTTATTCAATAAATATATGTGAAACTAAACATCGGCTAGCAATGGCGGCTATATGGAATTCGAATTAAACCATGTTTATTGTAATTTCACCGTAGCCCACCAGAGGGCGAGCATTTCATTACAATCGCGGATTGTTTCGCATTCGATATTGAAAAGAAGAAGAATATTTTGAAATCTCAGAGCCGTTGCTTTTTGTGTTTGGAACAAAAGCACCGTATCGCGGTATACCATAGCGACATTAAATGCAGAATATGTGGTTATAAACATAATACAACTCTCTGTTACAAATCTAAACATAAACATCAGGAAAAAATAAATGTTCCTTCTGGTTCAGAATTCAAACAGGAAATAGTTTCTACTGTTTCTTCTATAAATCAGGAAAATAAAATTTTGTCACAAACTTGTTCCGTAAATATTAAAAATGAAACAAAAGAGAAAACGATCCGTTTGCTTCTTGATTCAGCTTCTAGTAGAACATTTTTATGTCGTTCTATTGCTAATGAACTAAATTTAAAAGTGATTAGAAATAAAAAATTGAAAGTATACACATTTGGAAGTAAAACACCGATAGAAAAAACCTATGGCATAGTTAAATTAAAGCTCGTGAATAAAAATAAACCTGATCATAATATTAAAATTGAAGCGTTAGTTACGGATGAAATTTCTGGATCGTTCATTCACCCTCCCCCTGAATTGGAAAAAATCACGAAAAATGATAATTTTCAGAAATTAGAATTAGCTGATCTACCTGATAGTAAAGAAAGCATTACACTTTTGATAGGACTCGATTATTATTGTGATAGGTAATATTAGGCGCATTAATAAAAATTTAGTAGCAGTAAAAACTGTGTTCGGTTGGGTTTTACAGGGAATTAAAAGCGATTCTCTTGAATCATTAACCATGAGTATCATAGTAGAAGAAAATTTGTAGTCAAAACAAATAGAAAATTTTTGGAATTTGGAAAATTCGGGTCTTATTAATCCGAAAGAAAAATTTGACCTTTCCGAAAATAAAATTATGAAAAATTTTGAATCGGAAATTAAGTATGAAAATAAACGATATAAAATTAAATTCCCTTGGAAAATTAGTAAATGACAATTACGAAATAATTTTGAAATCGCTGAAAGGAGATTTTCGAGACTTAAGTACAAATTTTATAGAAACCCAAATTTATTTTTTGAATACAACAATGTTTTACAGGATTATTTGAGAGAGGGGATTATAGAACCCGTTACGGATTTGGAGGAAAATTCTACAACCTTTTATTTACTACATAGAGCGGTAATAAAAACAGATCGTACAACAAGTAAATTACGAATCGTGTTTGATGCGTCTTCACATGATTACAATAATCTTTCTCTTAATAATTGTCTACATATTGGACCTAATCTTTATGAAGATATTTTTGACATTTTGTCTAGATTTAGATTTCATCCCGTAGCATTTACTGCGGACATGAAACAAGCATTTTTACAAATTTTGATAGACGAGGAAGATAGGGACGTAACACGATTTTTGTTTACAGAAAGTCCTCACGAAGGCACCTCTCCCCCTCAGATTTTTAGATTCACTGGAGTTTTGTTTGGACTTAATTGTAGTCCCTTCTTATTAGCTGCGACGATAAAACATCATTTTAAAAATTTTAGCGACACACATAGGGAGACTGTTAGTTTTTTAAATGAAAATATTTATGTAGATGACATAATAGGAAGCCCCCCATCAGTAGAGAAGGCTGTAACCACAAGTCTAGACTCACTTACTATCTTTAAAGACGCGAGTATGCAACTTCACAAATTTCATACAAATTCAACACCATTACATGAATTTTGGGTACAAAAAAATGTTTTTAGCAAGGATTCTAAAATATTTGAAGAAAATGATCCCCCTAATAAAATTTTGGGTTTAGGGTGGAATAACTTGAAAGATACTCTCTATTTTGGTTGTAGGGATTTAATAATCCTCGTTTCTAAACAGATAAATACTAAAAGGTTTGTTTTACAAGTAATAGGCGAAATTTATGACCCTATCGGTTTCCTAGGGCCCTACACTTTAAGAGTTAAATGCCTTATGCAGATTATCTGGAAGACTGGTCTTGATTGGGATGATACATTGCCTGAAGATTTGAAAAAAATATGGAAAGACTGGTGTAATGAAGTAACTCATCTTTCTAAATTTTCTGTGCCGAGATATTATTTTTCTGATTTTCCAGAATTTAACATCGGTGATTTGCAACTACATGTTTTCTCAGATGCTAGTATCAAAGCATTTGGCACTGTTGCCTATTTTAGAATTAAAGAAACCTCGAATGAAAAATGTAAAACGATATTCGTTGCTTCCAAAAATAGAGTAGCGCCTTTGAAAAATCTCACGCTACCTAAACTTGAACTCACAGCTGCATTGATGGCAGCTAAACTAGGTCATAGTATTTTGAGAGCTCTGAAATTAGATATACCCACGTTTTACTGGATAGACTCAATGATCGCTTTTTTTTTTTGGATTAGAGGCTCTCCAGAAAAGTTTAAGCCGTTTGTGCAAAACAGAGTACAAGATATTCGTGAATTAACAACTCCTTCAAACTGGAGGCACTGTCCCGGTTCGTCTAATCCTTCCGACCTTGTATCCAGAGGTGCAAAGATCATAAAATTAATTAATGATAGATTGTGGTTAAATGGGCCTGAATGGCTCAGTTCACCCCCCGAACTTTGGCCTAAGCCTGATGATAAGCAAAAGCTAGATGTAGAAAGCTTAAAATATAGAAAAAAGATAAAAGAAACACTCCTTTTCAATTGCATGACAGAACAACTAGAAAACCCCATTGATATCAGAAAATACAGCAGTTTAGAAAAATTAATCAGAATTACAGCTTGGGTAAAAAGATTTATTAAGAGAATCAAAAAAATTCCAGAACTTAACAATACATTGACAACCGAAGAACTAATAGAAGCTGAGAAACATTTGATATCGAATGAACAAAAGTTGTATTTTAAAAATGAATTTCACTCGCTAATAAATGAAGAAATTATTGATAAAAATTCTCCCCTCAGCAACTTAATTCCTTATCTAGATGATGGAAAAATGATGCGGCTGGGCGGGAGATTAGAGTTTAGAGATTTACAGTTAGAAGAAAAACATCCCATCATTCTCCCCAAACAGTCGTGGTTGACTACATTGATTATCCGAAATGAACATGAAAAAATAATGCATGGAGGAGTATCTGGAACATTGTCAAAAATACGGTCTAAATATTGGATTCCCAAGTTAGTTAAAAGTGTCCTGAATAAATGTATTATATGTAAGAAATACCTTTCCAGACCAACAGATCAGATCACTGCTCCACTACCCCGTGACAGAATAACAGAGCCGCCCCCTTTCTCCATATGTGGCATTGACTTTGCTGGGCCTCTCTACATTAAAAATGCTAAAGAAATTGAAAAATCTTACATAGTGTTGTTCACTTGTGCAGTAACCAGAGCGTTACACTTAGAATTTGTACACGACATGTCAACTGATTCTTTTTTGTTGGCCTTCAGACGTTTCTTAGCGAGAAGAGGAAACTGTACAGTTATACATTCGGATAACGCAAAAACGTTCAAGCGTTCGAAACAAGAGCTAGAAAATTTGTATCAAATTCTTTCTGATGATTCATTTTTAAAATTTTTTGCGAATGAAAGAATCATATGGAAAAATATAGTAGAAAGGGCCCCGTGGTGGGCGGGTTCTACGAACGATTAGTTAGATCCGTCAAAGACTGTCTGCGCAAAGTCATCGGCAAAGCTCTCTTGAATTATGATGAAATGTCTACTCTCCTTATAGAAGTAGAAACAGTGCTCAAGTTACGCCCCTTAACTTACGTGTATAGTGAATCTGGAGAACCGAACCCCTTAACTCCTATGCACTTTTTAAATTTTGGTAAAGAAATCACCTACCCAGTGAATTTTGCTGACATTATTGAAGGTGCTTCAAACAAAATATCTGCCTTAAAACGTAAAAGATACCAATCACTGTTGTTATAGCAGTTGTGGAATAGATGGAAAAGCCAATACCTATTGGATTTGAAGACGGCACATGCTTTAAAGAATCCTACTGCACAACCTGAACTGAAAGTAGGAGATGTAGTGTTAATTGGTGATGATTCAAAAAACAAACTTTTGTGGAAACTTGGTATAATCCAAAAAACAATCGTCGGAAGGGATAATCAAATTCGACCCTATGAAGTAAGAACAGGTAATGGTATTTTGAAAAGAACTATTCAACAGTTGTATCCCTTAGAGGTGGTTTGAGACTTTATGGCTGGAAAAAAGACTTTTCTCTCTTTTTTTTTTTTTTTTTTTTCTTTTGAAACTTTAATTAGTATTATTTAGTATCTGTATTTTAATTTTTGCATGTGTTATTATCTTTATATTTAAGTTTGTTTATATTTGATAACTAAGAGTTAATTGTTTAAATAATAATGTGTTTGCTTTATGTTTAATATTGATATTTCAATTTAATATTTTGATTTGATATTTTATTGATTTAGTTATAGTACTTTAAATATTGTTTACATTTGTATTTAATCTATATATATAAAAGAAGACTTCCTGAGGGGGTGATCTATCAACGCCCAGACCAAACCCCTGGACCTAGAAGCATGAAATTTTGTGACAATGTTCGTTCTATGACGTAGGCATCCACTAAGAAGCGATTTTACAAAATTCGCCCCCCAAGGGGGGGAGGAGGGGCAAAACGTGATTTCACAAAATCCTTCATATCTCAAACAAAAAAACAGATATCCGTAAAATTTTTGCTTTAAAATATAGCTAACACAAATGTCTAAAAATCAATTTCTGGAATTCTCAAAATTCGGTCCCCAAGGGGGGCGGGGGGGCAAAACGTGATTTCACATGCGTAAAAACGTGATTTCGCATAATCCTATATATCTCAAACAAAAAAATAGATATGCGTGAAATTTTTGCTCTAAAATATAGCTAATGCAAATATCTAAAAACCAATTTCTGGAATTTTAGAAATTCAGCCCCGAGGTGGGGCAGCAGGGGGGGGGGGGAGGGGGGGGGGGGCAAAAAATAAAAAGAGAGTTAGATCGTTCAAAATTGGTATATAGAGGTTTTCGATACCTGCAAATCGATTTCGGATATTTTCGAATTTATAAAATTATTAGGAGGTGCGGGAAGGGGGGGGGCGGCAAGGGGGGGCTATGGGGCAAAAACAAATAGAAATACAGTTAGGCCGTTCAAAATTGGTACAGTTAGGTTTTAGATGCCTGCAAGTCGAATGGGGATATTTTCGAAAGTGTAAAGTTATTAGGAGGGCCGGGAAAGGGGGAGGGGAGAGGGGGGGGAGGGGGGCAAAAAAATAAAAATAGAGTTAGATCGTTCAAAACTGGTATATAGATGTTTTCGATACTTACAAATCGATTGCGGATACTTTCGAATTTTTAAAATTATTAGGTGGGGCGGGAAGGGGGGGGCGGGAAGGGGGGGCGGTAAGGGGGGGGCTATGGTAAAAAACAAATAGAAATACAGTTAGGCCGTTCAAAATTGGTACAGTTAGGTTTTAGATGCCTGCAAGTCGAATGGGGATATTTTCGAAAGTGTAAAGTTATTAGGAGGGCCGGGAAAGGGGGAGGGGAGGGGGAGGAGGGGGGCAAAAAAATAAAAATAGAGTTAGATCGCTCAAAATTGGTATATAGATGTTTTCGATACTTACAAATCGATTGCGGATACTTTCGAATTTTTAAAATTATTAGGTGGGGCGGGAAGGGGGGGGCGGGAAGGGGGGGCGGTAAGGGGGGGGCTATGGTAAAAAACAAATAGAAATACAGTTAGGCCGTTCAAAATCGGTACAGATAGGTTTTAGAGGCCTGCAAGTCGAATGGGGATTTTTTTGAAAGTATAAAGTTATTAGGAGGGCCGGGAAGGGGGGGGGCAGAGGGGCAAAAAAAAAAAGAAAATAGAGTTAGATCATTCAAAATTGGTACGTAGAGGTTTCCAATACCTACAATTCGATTGCGGATATTTTCGAATTTTTAAAATTATTGGGAGGGCGGGAAGGGGGGGGGGAGTAGAGCGGTAAAAAAATAAAAATAGAGATATATCGTTCAAAACTGGTGCATAGATGTTTTTGATACTTACAAATCGATTGCGGATATTTCAAATTTGTAAAATTATTAGGATAGACAGGAGGGGGGGGGGGGGGCGAAGTGGGAAAATAATAGAAATAAGAGTTAGAGCATTTTGGGAATTTTTTCCTAAGGCAGTGAGAACCCGGTGCGACATTTTTCCTACTCAGATTTTGTTTCTCTTTTTTTTTCATGTGATAAAAATTAATGCAATTTTGAGAATTCATTATAGTGATTCATTTAAAAATAGGGACCAGCGAAGCGGGCGTTGCCTGCTAGTCTATATATATAAAAGAGTACTTCCTGAGTGAGTGAGGGGGTGATCTATCAACGCCCAGACCAAACCCCTGGACCTAGAAGCATGAAATTTTGCGACAGTATTCTTTCTATGACGTAGGCATCCACTAAGAAGCGATTTTACAAAATTCGCTCCCCAAGGGGGGGCAGGGGGGGGAAAACGTGATTTCACAAAATCCTTCATTTCTCAAACAAAAAAACAGATATCCGTAAAATTTTTGCTTTAAAATATAGCTAATACAAATGCCTAAAAACCAATTTCTGGAATTTTCAAAATTCGGTCCCCAAGGGGGGCGGGGGGGGGGCAAAACGTGATTTCACATGCGTAAAACGTGATTTCGCATAATCCTATATATCTGAAACAAAAAAATAGATATACGTGAAATTTTTGCTCTAAAATATAGCTAATGCAAATATCTAAAAACCGATTTCTGGAATTTTAGAAATTCAGCCCCAGGTGGGGCAGCAGGGAGGGGGCATGGGGTATTGGGCAAAAACAAATAGAAATACAGTTAGGGCGTTCAAAATTGATACAGATAGGTTTTAGAGGCCTGCAAGTCAAATGAGGATATTTTCGATTGTGTAAAGTTATTAGGAGGGGCAGGAAGGGGGAGGGGAGAGGGGGGGGGGCAAAAAATAAAAATAGAGTTAGATCATTCAAAATTGATATATAGAGGTTTTCGATACCTACAAATCGATTTCGGATATTTTCGATTTTGTAAAATTATTAGGAGGGGCAGGAAGGGGGGTGGGGCAGCAAGGGGGGGCTATGGGCAAAAACAAATAGAAATACAGTTAGGCCGTTCAAAATTGGTACAGATAGGTTTTAGATGCCTGCAAGTCGAATGGGGATATTTTCGAAAGTGTAAAGTTATTAGGAGGGCCGGGATAGGGGGTGGCGGAGGGGCAAAAAAAATAGAATAGAGTTAGAGCATTCAAAATTGGTATATAGAGGTTTTCGATACCTACAAATCGATTGCGGATATTTTCGAATTTTTAAAATTATTAGGATAGACGGGAGGGGGGGCGAAGGGGGAAAATAATAGAAATACAGTTAGGCCGTTCAAAATTGGTACAGATAGGTTTTAGAGGCCTGCAAGTCGAATGGGGATATTTTCGAAAGTGTAAAGTTATTAGGAGGGCCGGGAAAGGGGGTGGGGAGAGGGGGGGCAAAAAAATAAAAATAGAGTTAGATCGTTCAAAATTGGTATAAAGAGGTTTTCGATACCTACAAATCGATTGCGGATATTTTCGAATTTGTAAAATTATTAGGAGGGGCGGTAAGGGGGGGCTATGGGCAAAAACAAATAGAAATACTGTTAGGCCGTTCAAAATTGGTACAGATAGGTTTTAGAGGCCTGCAAGTCGAATGGGGATATTTTCGAAAGTGTAAAGTTATTAGGAGGGCCGGGAAGGGGGGGGGGCAGAGGGGCAAAACAAATAAAATAGAGTTAGATCATTCAAAATTGGTACATAGAGGTTTCCAATACCTACAAATCGATTGCGGATATTTTCGAATTTTTAAAATTTTTGGGAGGGCGGGAAGGGGGGGGGGAGTAGAGCGGCAAAAAAATAAAAATAGAGATATATCGTTCAAAACTGGTGCATAGAGGTTTTTGATACTTACAAATCGATTGCGGATATTTTCAAATTTGTAAAATTATTAGGATAGACAGGAGGGGGGGGGCGAAGTGAAAAAATAGAAATAAGGGTTAGAGCATTTTGGGAATTTTTTCCGAAGGCAGTGAGAACCCGGTGCGACATTTTTCCTACTCAGATTTTGTTTCTCTTTTTTTTCACGTGATAAAAATTAATGCAATTTTGAGAATTCACTATAGTGATTCATTTAAAAATAGGGACCAGCGAAGCGGGCGTTGCCTGCTAGTATTAGATAATTGTTGATATTTAAAAAAAAATGATTATGTGATTTAGTACTAATTGAATACTTAGAAATTTGAACAATGGGCTCTTCCCAGCGTCGTCTGCTCAATCACGTGATAGAGGAAAACGAATAATAGAATTCTGAGAATCGAATTCAATTAAATATTGTTCTTAAGAACAAAAATTTTAATATTTAATATAAAATAAAATAAAAGTAATATTGTGCATTTGTAAACATTAGAATAATTGTATTTGTAAATTTAATAATTTTTAAAAAACATTTTATGTGTTTATTTATTTTTACCTATAAGAATCGATTTTTGTATATTGTAGTGTAACTGTAACATTAACTGATCTAGCAATAAATAATAGCTTCTTGTGGAATATTTACGTATTATAAATTGAAATTTTAAAATGTTTTCATTTACTTTAATTGCATAGAGGTGTTACAACAAGTTAATTAACTTAATTACTGGTCTAAATGGATTTACGTAGTACGATATTGCACTGTCACTGATTTAAGTACGAAAAATCAGAGTATTTAAACAGAACTTCATGAACATCAATAACAGGTATAAAGTAAATGATGATTGCAAATGTATACAGCAAACAAAAGATGATGAATAATGATATAAAATGGATTAAAAATGATGATTTATAAAAAAATAACACAGATTAAATACGATTAATCAAAAACAAGAATAGAAAATATGTTATTTCAGCAATCGCTCTAGATAAACAAGACTGCTATTTGTTTTTCCTCTATCATGTGACCTCTGACGTCAGGTGGGAAGAGCCCATTTATGATTATCAGAAGTTGTTCGGATTTGAGATTTATTTTTGATTTAATGAGATTTTGATTTGTGAACTCTGTAAGAGTTCACGGCGGGGAGTTGTGTAGTAAAATCAATTCCTTTTAGACGGCGCTGCGTCGCCAGTGAAAGAAAAAAAGAACCTATATTTTGTTAAAAGAATTTGGCAACAGCCAATAAGTTTAGTTTTAGATTTTGGATGCTTCGGCTGTGTTCGAAGACAGAATTTTCGATCTCTCACTATGAGAGTTAATAAGATTTGGGAATTATGTTCCATTAAGTATTATTTTTTGTAAATAATGTATTTGATTTGTAAATATAATTTTTATCTTATTATAATCATTAAATCATCAGAAAAAGTATACATCATTCTATTTTATTCATTCTCTTGTTTTCAAAGCAATCCGGCATATTAATTTTGATTCTTTATGTTCTTAAAATGTTAGTACCACTGAACCGCAAATTATTTTTCACATCTTCGATGTTTATTCCGAAAACAAAGAAACTAATTAATTATAATTAATGCGGTGCTAACACTAACAGTAAGTTTATGTCATTATTCATTAATATTATTTTGTTATGTTCTTGAGATATCCTTTCCATTATTAATGAGAATCAGTAATATTTAATTTTTTTATTCATAATTCGTTTATGAATATACTATGAAACAATTAGAGAATTGGACTTAAGATTTTAGGAAACAAACCCAACTAAATTTATATTTGATTAAACTCAAATGAAGTATTTAAGAAATTAGTTTGTTACCTCATAATTTTTAAATTATTTCACTTCTTCTTCTTCTTTTTTTCAATTACAAATAATAATAATAAGAAGAAAAAGTCTTAAAATTAATCTGTTTTAGGAAAATATATAAGTAATTCGAAGAATTTCCCCACTTGTGTTCGAAATGCAGAAACTTTTTTTTTTTTTTTTTTTTTTTTTATGCATAAAAATCAGGAAAACAATATGTGTATAAATTTTCATCAAAAAATTTTCATTGTAGGAAATTTAACATCAATTTTTTACAAATTCTAATTAGAAATATTTATGAAAATAACTTGTAAAAGAAACTATACCACTGTAGTAATTGCATAAAACGTCATCCCTTCTTTTTAAAAACCTCTTCATTATTTTAAATAATTCTTTAAAAACAGAAATTTTTAAAGAAGTTTTCAAACCTTAATTATTTCTCTTCTCAAACTATTACAGGATTATGTGTACATTGGTTTCCTTAATTCTTGAGCTTGTATAATATGGAAATTGTATCCAACATTGTACCGATACATTTATCTTAAGTGCTAATTTAATAAAGAAAGCTTAAATTTCTTTTCAAATTATGATTTGGCAGCAGTTCTGGTAAATTGAAAATAAAATGATAAATTAAAATAATGTTATAAGCTTATCAGTATATCAAAGTCCTTAAAATTGCCATTTATATTAAGTTAACAACTTATTATTTGCTTTAGAGATTTCTAATTTGTTTTTTCCTTGCAAAATTCCCAGTTTTTTTCCCCAAAACTCCCGGGTTTTTTTCATCTCTAACCCCGGGTGATAGTTTAGAGGCCAACGTCTAGTAAAAAGTGTCTGCATGTTTGCAATCATTGCCTGAAGAAGAAAGTTTTTTTTTAATGCAAAGGCATAAGTTTGTTACATATCCTTGATATTAAGTAAAATTTCTGTTGCTTTCCAAACGATCGACTTACTTTTTAATGTGAAAAGAATACTGACTTTTAATCAATAAAAGCAGATTTCAAAATCTTTGTTCGTATTATTATTCTATGATTTCTCATCAAACAGCCAAACAGTAACGAACATAAACTTAACAAACCTAAGCGAAAGAGCTCGATGAATAAGCGTATAGCATTAAACCACAGACAACTAGTTATCTGTGCGCCAAGCGTGAATTCTCGCCAAGCTCACTTAGCTCCATAGACGTTTGCCGCTACAAAGAGACGTTAGTGACCACGTCATAGATATAGTAATATATATATATATAGATCTATCATCCCTATGTTAACGTGCAAAGATTTTTGATGCCGAAAAAGTTTTTTTTGCATCAGCCATGAGAGAGTATAAAACTCGGTAACAATAACGGAATAAAATGTTGATATACAGTAGAGTCTCGATTATCCGAGTCCCGCTTAACCGAGTTTCGGTTTAACCGAGGTACTCAAAAAAAAAAAAAATATATATATATATATGTATATTATTTTTTTTTAATTAAGAATTTAAGAATTTATTTTTTTTCTACTTCTACCTTACACTTTCTTTGGCTAAGGCAATTTCTTATTCGAATTATCTCTCTTTCAATTTAACAATGTACTGAGGAGTGTCAGTTGTATGTACTCAGCCCTAAATAAGCGGTTTTGTATTCTGTGATTGATGGAATTCTGGATCAGGAAAAGATTACACTCAATTGTACTGCAGAGCCAAATTTTAAACAGCCGTCACTTAAGTAGTATAACAGGAATAGATAAGACGGATCTATTACTAATAAAGGAAAGAGGGTATTGAAAGGAGAAAGAGGACAAATTCTCCACCCCCCACAAACACACAATGATAGCTTCCCGACTTCCGGGCTGGTCTAATTTTAATGGCAGTGTGCCAAGATGTTTCTTATCTTTCCCACACTTGAAAAAGAGTTTCTTGCATTCTTTCAAGAAATTCATATTGGATATTTATCTACATTCTAGAAACGAAAAAGACAGTTTTCAGTCCTACTTTTTACGTTTGTGTCGTGCTTAAAATTTCAAAATTTAATAAAAAATGAATTCCAAAGACAAAAAACGGAAAAGAATCGTTGTTTCGATAGAAACAAAAATTGAAGCATTGAAGCGGTTGGACAAAGGAGAATCTATTAAAAGTGTTGCGTTACATCTGGGTGTTGGAGAAGTAACTGTTGGTGATTGGAAAAGAAATAGAGCTCAGATTGAAAAATATTTTGCCGACAAAACAAACTGCAGCCAAGTAAGAAAAACAATGAAGCATTGTGAATTTGAAAAAACTTCTGAAGCTTTGTTTTTGTGGTTTACGCAATTGCGAGAAAAGGGTAGTCCTGTATCGGGACCAATGTTAAAATCAAAAGCTTTGGATTTTCACAAGAAATTTTATAATGATGAACCCTTTACTGCAAGTGTTGGATGGCTTGATAGGTGGAAAAAACGCTACGGAATTCGCCAACTGAATATAACTGGTGAAAAGTTATCTGCAGATTCTGAAGCAGTTGTTAAATTCAAAGAAGATTTCCATAAATTTATTAAGGAAAATAATATAAGTAGGGATCAACTGTTCAATGCCGATGAGACAGGATTAAATTTTCGAATGTTGCCATCAAAAACCTTAGCTGCCAGAAAAGAATCATCAGCTCCCGGATATAAGAAAAAAAAGGAGAGAATAACCATTTTAAATTGTTGTAATGCATCGGGTACTTTTAAATTTCAACCCATGATCATCGGAAAAACTAAGAAACCAAGAGCATTTAAAAATATAAACATTTCGAGTCTTCCTGTATATTACAGAAATCAAAAAAATGCTTGGATGAGTGGCGAACTTTTTAAAAAATGGTTTTCTGAGGAATTTGTCCCTAAAGTGGAAATATTTTTAAAAGATAGAAATTTGGAAAGAAAAGCACTCTTACTTTTAGATAATGCCGCATGCCACCC
Organism: Salticus scenicus; assembly: GCA_963930645.1. Lineage (NCBI taxonomy): Eukaryota > Metazoa > Arthropoda > Arachnida > Araneae > Salticidae > Salticus > Salticus scenicus. The sequence continues at coordinate 140,127,369 of OZ005652.1, read as the reverse complement.
GGATGAAGAGCAACTGTCAAGTGGAGATATCAAAGCTTATTTTTTGCCCCCAAATGTGACTTCACTCGTACAGCCATTAGATCAAGGTGTTCTTGAGAACTTGAAGAGAAATTACAGAAAAAAGTTGTTAGGAAAGTTGATTGAAGATCTTGCAGAAAAAGGAGTAACAGAATGTCTTAAAGAGATTACACTGAAGGATGCCGTGTATTGGATAGCCGAAGCATGGGAAGAAATTCAATCAACGACTCTACAGAAATCGTGGCGGAAAATTTTATCATCAGAAGTGCAGCCAAATGATGAAAATGAAGCATCTCATGACGAATCATTATTGAGCTTGGCAAAAACACTTCCTGTTTCTGAATCTCTTACTGAGAAAGATATTGATGAGTGGATGAATGCAGATGAGCAGCAAGAAATAACAGATGACATGATTGCAGATATGGTTGAAAATCGAGAGCAAGAGAGCAGTGATGATGAAAACTGTGTTAAACAGAAAAAAATTACGCATTCTGAAGGTCTAAAATCAATTGAAAAAACTATTGAATACATTGAGCAGCAAGAAGAGGCTACACCTGAAATCCTAATGAATCTAACTAAATGGCGTAATATTGCAGCCAAGAAACGGTTATCAATTCACAAACAAAAAATTATTAAGGACTATTTCAAATGAACAATTGCATTCCCTGTTTTTATTCTACTACAAGTATTACCAGTGGATATCAATAAAAATTGTAAGTATACCATTTAATTAATAAATTCTGTATAAATTAATATTTCAGTCATTTATTTAGAAATCCATTTATGTAATTCCGGTTTAACCGAGTTTTTCCCTTATCCGAGGTGAGCTCGGTCCACATTAACTCGGATAATCGAGACTCTACTGTATATTGAAAATGCAGAAATACTGCGCGGCTTTTAATTGTACAAATACATTTATGAAAGGAGGTGGAATAAGTTTTCATAAGTAAGTTAAATTTAACTAATTTATGAAAAATATGATTTTTTATAATCAGTTGCTTTGTTATTATTACGCTTTAAATACTGTTTTGATTTTTAATGGAATACTTTTTTTAATTTTAATATTTTTGAAGTTTTTATTTTTGTAAGTAATATCGAATTTTCAAAATTCTTTTAAATGTAGTTAGCAGCGGCAGAGGTAAAGTCCGCTTGTTTTAATATATTATAACTAGTATTACCACGAGACTTTCTTCTATATATAATCCTATATAAATTTATGCAATACAAATTATTTATTAAGTTATTATTTATTAGGTTATAATTTGTTAAAGATATTTTCCATGATGAATGCAGACGATTTTTTTCTTAAAGTAGTATAATAATAAATGCTGAAAAAAATCATTTTTGTGCAGACATGAAAAGATGTACAGTCGAACCTCGTTAACGTGAATTTCAAGGAGGATCAAAAATCTGTTCATGTTATAATAAGTAGTTCATGCTATCAGTAACTGATCGTCATATAACTAAAGTAATCTTCATTTTGACGGGGATTGTGGTAACAGTTCATGCTAAAAGTAATTCACGTTAACGAGGTTCGACTGTATATATATATGTCTATATTTAACATTAAAAATAAAATCTGTGGCCTTGTTTTAAATGAATACAGATCTATGGTTCAACCATTCGTTTTAGAAATATTGACGAGTTATTTCTAAAATATCCACATTAAAAATTTATACAGGTCCCGGGGGAAGGGAACTTCCCTCCCAGGAGGAAAGCAATGCTCCTACATGCACACATTCTTTTTTCAAGTTTATTACTACTATTATCAATAATTCATATAAATTTTACATTCATGCGTTAAAAATAACTCACATTATGTACATTTATATGAAATTTTGTCCTATACTGTCATGTTAAGTACTTAGAAAAAAAATAGGATGGCCAGCACCACCTGTTGAGCGATTGGTTCCCAAATCTAATCAGCACCAGTTTAGGTCAAGGTCCAACTGAATGCAAGTTTAGTCGAATCTCGTTCATATTAGGGGCTATAATTGGAAATTGCTAGAATTGCATTTTTAGTTGTGTTAAGCGTTTCTTACAGTTTCGAGCAAGGTTTAAGAAAATATTATGACATTAATTAGTTTTTCTGCCTGTCTGCTTGCCCACCTGTCCACGCTCCGTTTCCGAGTAAACCCAATTTCTGCTATATGCTGTGACTGGCCGTTAAAAGGTTAACGCAACTTTTCCTGAAGATTAATCAGTCTAAGAACATGATTCGATAAGGATTTATTAACCAAAACCGTATGACGTGTACTTTTTTTACATAGGAATTTTTGCTAGTGTTCGGACACTTTTTTTATCGACTGTATTGCGATTGGCAGTTAAAGGGTTAACTCGAATATCTTAAAAGAGGAGGATAAGTCCAGTAGTTTTTTCGACTAAAAAAAAACTACTAACCAGACAGAAATAGTAAAACGGAAACGATAAACTTCTTTAAATGTCGTTATTCCATTAAAAAAAAGAGAAAAAATATGAGTATCTGGAGTTTTTTCATTCATATTTAGTACATAAATTCTTCATAAATTTTATTTGCTAAATTATCTGTGTGTATTCCAGTGTATATTCTTTCAGGGAAAGACATCCAAAAGAGAGTAAAATGTCCGTCTTTCCCCGAGAAAAAAAAGGCATCACTTTTTTGCCCCCGCTGATCAATCTATGTCTTATTACTATATCTATGGACCACGTATCGTATTGTTTAAGCAACGGTGCCATCCAATAATAATAATATTCATAAAGTAAACAATAGACATAATAATACATTTTCAACAATGCTTTCTAAAAATAAAATAATTATAAGCACGGCCCTACTAGATCACTCTACGCCAAAGGCGCCAACGTTAACTTTCACGACGTTGGCGCCGAGGAATGATCTAGTAAGGCCGTGTTATAAGATAAAAACTTTTTTATTAACCATGTTTTTAAATTTTCTGTTGAATCATAGCTATAGAACTAACTACATTAGCACTTTATCAATGCATATTGTTACGAAATTGTAAATAATTGTATTTATTTTTGTATAAATTCTTTCAACGAGGAATGAATTAGTAAATTGATAAAATGTCAATTTTTTGCATTTCCAGCTCTTTTTTCGCGTTAAAATAGCTTAATTTTCCCTTTAAAATGCATTAAAAAGCTACAATAGGCAGGTAATGGATTTGACGATTTTTCGTCTTTGGCGAGAAAATGCTTAATATCGATCACGGATTAAGACTATCTATAGGATGAAAAACAAGATAGGGCAGCCACCGCGGAAACCGGAGCATTCCATTCCACATTAATTCAGCCGAGTGGAGGAAAACGATCCGATCGCCGCCTGGTGAAAAATCTTTGAAATTTATCGGAAGAAAGTGAAAGCCGGCCCCTTCGGCTTCTGTCATCATCCGATTTCCGAGAATGACCAATGAACCTCTACAAATTTAAACAAAAGCGCTGATTGCTGGATTGTCAAGATCTGTTCGCCCTCTATCTGTAAGATGAAAATTATTACTTTTCCGTAGCATTCGTAATACATCCTAAACTCTTAATCCGTGTTATCGATATACCAAAGATGGACGCTTTAATGTGATTGGCTAAAGAGTTACGGGAAATTTCCCGAACACTCTATAGGTTCGACAGAGATGTATAAAAGGAGCGCGTCAAACCCAGATCAGTTCTCACTCAGTCAGTTTCGTTAATGCTTGCAGTGCTATTGAAGGAGTTCTGAGCTTCTTTGAATAAGATTTACTTTATGTGTTATTGCTATGCAGTTATGGATGAGAAACCAGAATCAATAAAAACTAAAATTAAATCAGTTTACAAAAGCTTTTAATTGTTGAAATTCACCTACTAAACAATTAAAATAAAATGCTAGTTTTCATATATTATGCAAATATTACAACTTTAGAATTTTTTTAAATAAATGCTTAGAATATAGATTATGTTAGATTAGTTGTTGCGTATACATAAATGTATACTTAAAGATTTAAATTCAGACTTCATTCTACACAAATTTAAAGAATGTACACTTGAAACTTATTGTAACCTATTTACTAAATGAAATTTAATATAGACAATAAATGAAAGATAACATTTAACGTTTCTGAAGCCAAAAATATAAAAGATACAAATGCCTTAATATTTCTAAATTAAGTTTAAAAAAGCTGCATGTAAACAATTTATTAAAAAAAAGTTCAGATAATTTTTTTAAAAAACAAAAACTGCATTAAACTTCGTATATAAGTCTGAATATCGTCTTATTTTGTATTTTATCGCCCTCTGATAATACACAGGGAGAGACATTTCCAGGAAAATTATTACATTTAAACATTTCGGTATTTTTAATTACGGATTCGTTAATAAATAAATACAACAAAAAAGCAAACATATGCTAGGTCAGATGTTTCTCTCTAGCCAATCATTACGGCTTATCGTTTAAAATAATCGATGTATTGGAAATCGGAAATCACAAACTTGCGATCAGACGTCGGGCCGTATATGGAGCCGTATTCTCCCTAAACCGGAAAATGGAACGTAATCGGAATGGACACTAGCCGGAATCTAGTCTAAATCCCGATCCGTATGGAAACTTCTATTCTCCCCTCACTGAATTCCGTATGCGAAATCATTCCGAAGCATTCGAGAGGAAGTGACGTTTTTGAGACGCTCAAACCAATCAGCAGTTAGAGAACAATCACGCTTGTTTGTAAACAAACAATCGCTGGATGATGGTTGTATTTTCTCATATAAATTTAAAATCGCTCATACTTAGTTCTGCATAAACAGACATTTCAGAGTGTGTTTGAAAAGAAAGATACATCTAAAAATTAAAAAAGTGATCGGTCAAAAAATCACCGTTCCATAAATCGTATGATTAATGTAGTAAAATTTTCATAAAATTTATTCATGACATCACATAATTTATTCCTAATACTTAAGGATTCGATTGCTTTATAACTAAAACATGAATATCACCCGAATACAGTATTTGCTGTATAGCATTACATTTTGCATGTATCATATTACGAGGTTTTATCACACCTAACAATACTTTATCTAATTTTTTCTATTGTTGAATTATTCATTTATTAATGGTTATTTCATTTTTATTGTGTACTTAATTTGTGACGTTTACCAAATATTTACCTTAAAATTAACAGGAAATTTTTATAATTTTAAAATTATTGTTTATTGATTTAATGGAGTTCTTTTCTTTTTTTAATCATTTAGTTAATTTGTTGAATAATTTGAAATTTATACTCATTTAAATATGGTGACTGGTTAAATTATTAACATAACAGTTAGCTTACTTGTTATATAATTTTATATTCGAGTAATTTCTTCATCAGAGGTTTTAGTTAATTTGTCATGAAGAAATTTGAAAGAATTTTTTAAAACATATAAGCTGAATTTTTTCAATGTCTTAATTATTCATAGGAAACAGAGTTATTGCTATAGTATGTCATGATTTGTGGAAAAATATTTTTTATTTTTAATTGTAATTTTTCCAGTCGCAAGTCAAACCTAAATTTAAAAATTTTTACAAGAACCTATAAAAATATATGAAAGTCTATAAGAGATATTCTTTTAAAACATATTTTTACATTCCGCAATATTCATAAAAGAAAGTATTAAATTCGTAAAAATTTTTAACTTCTAGTCTTTGATGGATTTTACATGTTTAAAGATGTTTCACACGTGATTTGAACATTCAGAAATTGGCTGGCTGTGTGTTAGACGTCTGCTGAAGCTTCGTATCTGTGAGAAGAAAAAAAATATACCCCCCCCCCCCACCATATATACACTCTACCTCAATTTACTATTAATTCACCGCTAATATGTTACAAAATAACATTTATTTAAACTACCTATAAAATTTATGCTGTTAGGATTGCCAGAAAAAAAATTGTCTTGTATTTTTAAATTGTCTTGTATTTTTAACTTAAAAAAAAAAAAAAAAAAAAAAAAGCAGCCCAGCCATTAGTTATTATTATTATTTTTTTCTCTTTAAGGCTATCAGTGAAATGTATTAATGGTTTTTAAAAGATTCGAGATCAGTGGGTCATGAATATTTTAGACTATCTTTTGTAAAAATTGATCATGCTGTGTGTTCAGTAAAAAAGCTGAATTAAATGACTCTCACTTGATATGTTCATAAGAAAGAAGGTGCTGGGTTCAATCCTAGGTCAAATTTATCTGAGCAGTTTGGAGTTTTACATGGTTTTCTCTGAAACTTGCATAAATATGGCTTAGAACCCTTGCATAGTCAATCAGTTCCAAACCACACAACACAATCCAGTTTTGCCCTTTACCGTTATTGGATATTACACTGATTGATCATATCAATTTAAACATCACAATTTTCTGAATTACCTGTATTTGTACAATCGATTTCATTTAAGAAAATTCTTCTCAAAAGATCACCCCCCCCCCCCACACACACACAACATCACATATAATGGAGGGTGTTGTGTTGTTTAAGGTAAACTGACTATGCGAGGACCCTACGCCTGGGTGGCGTTCCTCCTGTGGGTCTCTTTCTAAAGAGTCCTGGCTCAAATTCATGCAAGTTTCAGAAAAATCTCTGAAATGCTAGTGCTGAGTTTGAACCCCACATTTAATGGATTCAAAATTATTAACTACGATAGATCAAATTATGAATCACTCCCAAGTTATAATAGATCATGAATGAAAAACAAAAATTAACCAACATATTATTAAAAAACAATCTCAAATGCCATATTCCTCACTGTAAGATTCATTTTTGGCTCTTTGTAATATGTAAGTATCTGTTAAAGTAAAATGTAATGAAAAATTCACAACCTGCAACAACATAAGTGTGATTTTCTTTTTTTTTTTCTTTATAAGCAGCTACTTCATAATAAGCTTATTTTTTTATTTATATATTTTTTATAAGCAGCTACTTGATATTAAGCTAATCTTTTAAAAGCCTTTTTTTTTTTTTTTTTTAATTAATAATCCTAATTTCCTAATAAACCAAACGTCCAATTTTCTGAAAAGTAACACTGTAAACTGTTGTCATTACTAAAGCAATAAAAAAAAAAACAAAAAAAAAAAAAAAATCACAAATTTGGCCAAGGGTGTCCCATACTAAAGCTGTGTTCTATTTTCAGCAAATTAAAGCCATGGTTAACTGCTATCATATACAGCTATTAAGAAAATATAAATGATATTCAATTATTTGAAGTTCATTATGTTGATTAGAAACACGGTTATTTCAAAATAAACTAAAAGTGCATTGACATTAAGAAACAGCTTTAGTATAAGATCTCTTGATGAAGTTTGAAAACTGGCTCCTAAGTAGCTCGAGTGATTTTCGGAAGTCTTTTATTATGCAATTGCGATAGTCATTTTAATTCATCACCAAAGTGGCAAAAAATAATAAAAGTCGCGAAGGGGATTCTATACTAAAACTGCACCCATTTTAGTTTGTGGATGATAAAATCAAGGGGAAAAAACCTATAAGACAATTCGATTCATTTAAATGAACATTTAAAAAATAAATAAATCTAAATAAAATTTTAAATTATCTATTATGACATCAATTTTATCAGCTATTTTTGTTTAAACAGGAATAATTTTTAAATTTAATATTCATGTGTAAAGAAGTGTTTCATTTTTATATATATATATAAAAAAAAAAATGAAATAAAAAGTTGTAAACATGTTATATTGTTCGTCTGTGTTTGAAATTACAGCTCAAAGAAGAATGTTGGGGAAAAACACAAAAAATCATATTTTTAAAAATATTGAAAATTTAAAGTGCATTGTGAATCTGCACATATTCCTCTATCTAGAGGGCCCACCAGCAGCCAAGCGATTCTGCACTAAAAAGCTGGTAGACACAAGGTGCCGGGTTCGATCCCAGGTCGTGCTCATTGGCTTAGCTGTTCAGAGTTTTCAGTGGTTTTCTCCAAAACTTGTGTAAATATGGGCCTTAGAAAACCCGTTCAGAGTTTTCCGTGGTTTTCTCCAAAACTTGTGTAAATATGGGCCTTAGAAAAACCCCCACGGAGGGTATCCCCCCTCAGGCCCAGGACCTACAGCAGTCATTCGGCCTTATTCCCAAATTCAATCCTCTATCTAGAAGGGGAAAAAAAAGAATGTGCCACATATATATTTTTTTTAAATCTACATCGCACACAGGCAAAGATACAAATATCTTCTTTTAATAGTATAAAAGCAGGCTTTGCCTGCCTCACGGGAAAAATGAAAAGAAAGAACATATAAGCCAACTTGATTGATTGAAATCAATATTTCAAAAATAAATAAATAATTAAAATAAAATATTATGATGTCAGTTTAAAATATATATGTATATTTTTTATTAAATAGTTTAAACATTTAAATAAACAAATAATTAAAGTAAACCTTACTTCTACTCCTCATGTGTTACGCCTGATTACTTGTGGGAGCCTACCCCCCCCCCCCTTTTGTCACTGACAAAAGGGAAGGGGGGGCTCCCGCAAGTACTCAGGTGTAACACACGAAGAGTAGAAGTAAAGTTTACTTTAATTATTTGTAATAGTATGCTTCTCGCTTTAATGTTTTGAATGAATTTAAATAAACGTTAATGATTATTGGTGATTTTTTTCAGCACAGCTTTAATATGGAACACGCTTGGTAGTTTCAAACATTTTGTTTGCCATTTTAGCAGTAAACTGAAATGGTTATTGCAATTGCATAAGTAAAGACCATGACATCAATCATAACATAGCAAAAACATAATAATAAAAGTCACCAAAGTGGTTATAGCTGTCTCAACATTACTTTTGTGAATAACAAAATCAAGGTCGAAAAAATTGATTATTTGAAATTAATATTAAAAAAAAAATAATAATAATAATAATAAAATGCATTATTATGTCAGTTTTATCAGATATTTTTTTATGATACAGATTTACATAAAAATAAATTTATTATTATTATTTTTTTTTTTATCAAAGGGGGGGGGGGAGGGGGGGACAACATTGTTATGGGGTTTTTATTTAACATATTTTGAACAAATTATCCTATTGAATCAAAAGTTACAGCGCTAGTTAGATTTATAAATTTGAAATTAATAAATGTACCAATTTTTGTTGCGATCGGTGGAACAGTTTACTTTGTAAAACAAATTAAAATCTGATATAACACAACATACAATTTATCAAAATAAAATCGCGGTCTAGAAATTTTTTTTTGGAGTGGTTGTACCTGACACCGTTCTAGAAACTTTTTACTTGCTAGTTTTTGAAGCTTTTTAGTTACTAGTTAACATCTATTTTCAGAAGGCTTAAAAATGAAATTCTTATACCAACTCGGTATTCACAGAGTACATACTTAATTCTTGGTGCAGCTCTTGTAAAATGTAAAATAATTCTGGAAAAAAAAATTACAGTTGTTTCGGATAAAAATAATAGTACAACATTTCATCAGGCAAAAAAGTAGACATAAATGGCATTTGCTGACAAAGTTTATTTATTGAATTTGAACGACAGATCTTTATCATATTGAACTGTTAGAATATGTAACCAGACTTGAACAGAAATATAAATTTAACAAATGCCAATGTATGTAGTGCAATATGCTATACGGTACAAAAAAAAAAAAAAAAAAAAAAAAATGCAGTTTGCTCTTAATATTTTTTACATTGACATTTTTAACATTATGTAAATATTCATACATTGAACTGTTTTTTAAATTTATAATTAACATAAATTGAGAATCTAAGACTTTTTTTTTTTTTTTTTCACTACTGTTTGAATACAATTTATTTATAGTCAAACTATCTAATTACAAGTACAGTTGTATTCAAATAGTAATGGAAAAAACAAAAAGATTGCTTTTACTTTGGTGTGTCTCTGTACTGTTGTAATATAATCATCATAATTGAACTTTGCGAGTTATAACAAAACTATATTTTAATTAGGGATGCGATTAGCAAAAAGATAAAGATGAAAGTATTATATGTAAAGACAAGACATCAAAATTAAATATTAGAATTTTTATGACAAAATAATTTGAGCAATAAATATATTTTATAATCTTCAATTTATAAAAAAAGAAATTATTTTATGCTTTAGTATTCAATTAAGTTTTATTTGATTTACCGATTGAACAAATTCACATCCAAAAGACAAAAAAAGTTAAATTTTAATCATCATAAAAATATGTTATTTTATTAATAGAAGTAATTTAAAGCAAGGACATAAAGTAAAAATTAATATCAGTAAATAAAAAAAAAAAATCAATTTAAACTTAAGATAAAAAGAAAATATAAAATTATTACCTGTATAGCAATTCATACTTAGATGTGATGTCGACTTGTTTCCAAACATTACCAGGGAGATGTGCCTCAATCGTGCAGCTTTTTAATAAACACTGCACAATTTAGACACTCACCAGGCTTTAGTTACAATCACTTTTTAATTTCTTCTACAAAATTTACATTTTTCTCTTCAGGAGAGGTGCCTTAAAGGGTGGACTGTCAGAGTTCTTCTGTAGGAGGGCTGTCTCAGATCTCAGCGTTGTCTTAATGAGTTAAGTTCCAAGAGAGAAATCTTTTCTTTCGCTCTTTTGTATGAAAGTAATGAACATTAAAGAATTAAGAGATCTAGTACACATTGAAAAATGAGTAAATATTAAATATAAATAAGAAAGCAGGAGGAAATTCATAATAATAATAAATAGAAAAGTTGTGAGGAAATAAGATTGGGTCAATTGCAGGTCAGCTTTGGTAAAATATTGTGAGAAATCATTGGAAATTAATTATAATACTTTTATTTTTACTGCTAAGTCTTACTATTAAATGTGTTTTCATTATGTGGTGCTTTGTTAACTAAGAGTCAGCAACAAATCATTTGCACCCGGCTAATGGAAAAGTACAACATTTTCTTCTCACTTAAGTTACCTATGAACTATTATAAAATAATAATAATCTACAAATTCTTGAATAGGTTTGCCACTACTGATCTGATTTTATAATAAATGAATTTGGATTGTCTTAAAAATATGAATTTATATATATATATGTATATACACATACTATGTTAAATAATTTTACTTAATTTTTTGTCAGAAATCTTTAAGAATTCCCCCATACATTAACCATCAACACAGAAATGACACATTTTTACTATGCAACTTTTCTTCATCCTTTTCTTTTATTGCAAGAAATATTTTTAACACTAATTACTCCATAAATATGGTACTTGCTAGTTCTTGTGCATAATTTATTATTAATAATTTACTTTTTCTGATTAAAGAAAAAATCATTCATTAGATGTTACTTTTATCACTGTAATTAACACAATATTTTATTTTCTACACTTAGAAAAGGGTGCAAAACATTTAAAATAATGAACTACTCAATGGGATAATTGAATTTTCAACTACAACTTATTATTTCATTAAATGTAATAAGTGAGTTGTTGAAGGCATAATTCATCTGGCATGTAAAAATAAATATATTAAATAAATTTACATTGTGTAGAGCAGAAATATAGTACACAACTAAAAAATCAAAGTTATATTTAAAAAAAAGCATTTCCAAAGCCTGTAATTCAATTTAATACATATTTTTTTAACAAATTAAGAAAAAGTTGTTTGTACTTAAAAGTGCTGGATGTTTCAATCAACTTCTGCAAAGTTTGCATTACTTTTTCAAGTACAAAAGTTTGTAATTATCAGTTTAAAAATCTTCAACATTTAGAATAAGTAATAACTACGAAATACATACATATTACCTTATAAGCAAGTGGAAAGTTCCTTAAATTATTTAAGCTTTCAAATATAATAAAGCATGACTTTAAAATGAATTATGTCATTTCAATGGAGAAAAGTGCCCAGATTAACATAATGAATGCAACAGAAAAAGGTAATATGAATACAGTGCATCACATGGAGTAAGTTATGTCTCAAAAGTTATGGAATACCAGGTAAAAAATGAACGAAATTTTAACGAATGTATAAAGCACTTATGAAATCAAAAACACAAAAATTATTACTTAAATATTCCACCATATAAAACATGGGATATAAGTCGCATTATTGTACTTGTGAAAATCATTGACTATAAACAACTTAACAGAAAATATAAAGAAAAAATTTCATTAAATATTACCTTCATTTAGGAGACAAAGATTTTATATAAGACTTAGGTTGCAAAAATCCCGGCAAACTCTCAATTAAAAAGAAAGGTGCTTTTTTCGATAATCTAAAATGTTCAATTCACATAATTTCTGAAATGCCGAATGCAATTGTTCGATCCACCACAACAATTCAGTCATACACTTCAAATAACAACAAACTGTCCGCCATTTTATCTTTCCATTCCACACACATTCCGCACCCGAATGCTATTCCGGCTGCTCTGAGCTGTCGGAACAAGATAGACGCATATTCCGTATATTCGAAAAGCCTGGATTCCGGTTTTTGCTGGGAGAATAACTCTTCTTCGGATTCCCTTTCGAAATCTCTCCATTCCGCACGAAATTCCGGTTCCGAAGGAGGGGAGAATACGGCCCATATTCCCTTCCTTCGGAACCGGAATTTCGTGCGGAATGGAGAGATTTCGAGAGGGAATCCGAAGAAGAGTTATTCTCCCAGCAAAAACCGGAATCCAGGCTTTTCGAATATACGGAATATGCGTCTATCTTGTTCCGACAGCTCAGAGCAGCCGGAATAGCATTCGGGTGCGGAATAGAGGAATGTGTCTGGAATGGAAAGATAAAATGGCGGACGGTTTGTTGTTATTTAGGGATGAAACGGATATCCGGTAACTATCCGGTATCCGGCCTATCCGGCTGAGTTTTAAATATCCGACGGGGTACCGGATATCAGCAGTCCGGATACGGATATCCGGTAATTTCAAGCCGGATATCCGACGGATATCCGGAGGTGAAAATTCAAGCTTAAATTCCCCTCAGATGAAAATTTTGCGACCTTTTTTTTTTTTTTTTTTTTTTTTTTACATCAGTTGTAGCTTGTAAAGGTCAAAAAAAAAAAAAAAAAAAAATGCAAAAGTCGAATTTGGCCACTTTCAGCAAAAAGTAGCTTCCGGTTTAAGAGATACAGAAAGCATATTTTAATTTTGTGCAGAGTTACCTAGGATTTTCCAGAGTGATCTATAACATTCCCCCTAATCTTCCCCATAACAATAAAAAGAGCTGTTCATTGTTATTCTTGAACAAATAATATTCATCCTCTGCAATGCATATAACTCTGTTTTCATGACTTTTGTTTAATAAGTTGAGAATGTTCAGTAATATTGTTAGTCTTGGAAGTAAAAGTTGTTAGATTGTTTTGAGAATGAGTCAAATAATGTGCATTTATTGACTAGAACCTAATTATTTACAATCCACTTTTCCCTACACAAGAAAGTTATTTTTGTGACCATAATTTATACTAGCAGACCCTCTGGCACCACTGTCTGTGCTATTACCTATTCAATTAAACATGTCATCTACCTATTTGATTTGAATTAAAAAAAAAAAAAAAAAACACTCCAAATTTGCACTTTTAATGGAATATCTTGCTAAAACACCTGAATTTAAAATTTCCCATTGCATCTGTATTTTCATTTTCAGATTGTTAAAGAATAAAAAAAAAAAGTTATATGAAAAAAAAAAAAAAAAAATACATAAAAAAAAAAAAAAAGCTCAATTATTTAAAGTTTATGATTTTGTACATTAGAAAAACAACTTACTTTCAATTAAAGAATTTTAATAAATAATCTATTTTTTTTTTCTTATCAGTACAGAATATAAAAATATAAAATAAGTAAAAAGCATTTAAAGAAACAAAAATATAAATTTGTTTTGAATCATTACTTTCTTTTATCTTCTATAATAATAAAAGAAGATGTCTGTCTCTCTGTCTGTCTGTCTGAGCATCTATACGTTCAGCCCCTATTGAACGCAGAAGTACGAAATTTGACATACGGGTGCTCCGAAGCCTGCCCGAATGCATAGTGAAAACAGAATTTAAAAATTTTAATTAGTTGCGGAGATATTAATTAAAATGTAGACCCATGTCTAATCTCAATTACTCAGAATTCACCGCGAATGCATAAAAATAGATATTTTAACGGAGTTAAAAGCAGAAAAAATGGAAAATAAATTAGAAATATTAGTCCGATCGTTACGAATTTGGTACCAAATGAAAGGGGATTTTTTTCCGAATCTAAGAGTGCAAGTGGCTTATCTCTACAGCAATTAGATTTTTTAAAATTAACTAAAGTATGAAATGTAGTTGGCAACAGGCAGTTATTTCAATTTTCATTTATCAAAGATTCTTCAGTGCCAGGTGCTAGACATGCTGGCTCACTATTCTTCCGGTCGAAAAAAAAAACTATTTTTCGTTTTTCGAACACATGACAAAGTATTGGAAATAAAAAAAGCAGTTTTTGAATTTTTTCAATTTAAAATCGATCAAAAGCAGAACTTCGAAATTGCCCGTCATTATGACTCACCTGTATGCAGTTAAAAAATCTAAAGTATAGCTTTAAAAATAAAATAAATAGACATTTATTTAAATTCATTTTTATTTCATCTGTTAATGACTTAAAAGTTACTTTTAACAGAATAATATTGATTTTTTTTTTCCTTTTTTTATGAATTCGGTTGTATAAAAGCAGATTTGGAATTCTTAAATTTTAGACGGATTTCAATAGAAATCATTAATCGCCCTTGATAGATTAACCATTTTGAGTCAAAAATATATCATTGTAATACATAATACATCATTCAAAAGATATTTTAAAGTATTTTTATTGCAGGCTATTAAAATGATATAAGCCGTTCAAATTCTGTACGAAACTTTCGGAGAAAACTACGGAAAACCCAGAAAATTTTTATTCTTTTATATTTTACAGAGTTTCAAATTCAGATTTTCGCTCACATTTCGTACTAATAATTTTTAACGGTATATAGCCCGGAATTAAGCAAATTTTGGAGAAAACCACAGATAAATCAGACCCAAATCTTTTACAAAAATATTTGTATTATCTTTGTATTTCAGCTTCTAATTAGTATAATTTCATTTTTATATTATCGAAAGTCGAATTCGAGATTTCACCTGATTTACACGGTTTAAGGTGTCCTGATTAGGTTTTCTTTTGTATCTCAGCTACTAATTAAAATAATTTCATAAGTAATACATCATTTAAAAGCTTTGTTGATTTGGAATTGAACAATATATTACAGAAATTTCTACCGCTAGATGGTGCTGTAATATTTTAAAATTTCAATATTTCACATTCTAATGAGCGAGGAAGGTGTTGTAAGTTCTAAAACGGGGATAAGGCGCCTCAGTCACCACCGAGCGGGACTTAGCTAAAGTCAGAAATTTGAAAGATCATAACATGGTGAGCGAACAGGCTGTTTCAGATATTGAAAAGGGAAGAGGGCGCCGAAGGCGCTACCGCACGGAAATTTACTGCGATTTCAATAAGCTATTTTCACGATATATCAATAAGCTGTTATTAAACCTGAAATGGGAAAAAGGCGCCGCAGGTGCCACCGAGTGGGAGTTTCGTAAAGTCGCATTTTTCAGGGATTGCGAACCAGCTGGTCGCCGAAGGCGTCTAGTATTCAATAAAAGAAAGCATTTTATTTGTAAAAATTTTCAACTTCCCGTTTTTGGTGGATTTACGCATTTTGAGTGAACCAGAATTTTAAATTTGACCGTTTTTAGAAAATGTCTGTCTGACTAAAGTTTTCTGTAGCAGCTCTAGTTCAAGAGTTATTGCACAGAATTTCATATAAATTTATACATAGTTGCGCATTAACAAAAAAAAAAAAAAAAAAGTGCCCATCGACTTTTGGTGCAAATTACTCAATAGGTGGCACTGCTATACTGTGATTTCTCCCATTTAAAGGAGGACTATATCTCTTCTACTGTGTATAGTTAAAAAAAAAGACTAAGTATGTCACAAGGCTATTATGAAATATATGTTTATTTAATTTCTGTGCCATATCAGCCAATAGGCGATGCTGTTATGCTGCAATTTTCCCATGAATGGAGAAATTATCTTGGATTTATTTATGTATAATTACACAAAATTTGGTACGTGAGAGGACCATTTTTATGAAACATCATATTGATTCAATTTTGGTGCATATTGGTCGATAGGTGGCTATACTATGCTGCAATTTACCCTGTGAATAGGAAGGCTAAATCTCAACATCTATAACATTTAACTGCACTTAACTTGATATGCAAAATAAATAATAGGAGAACGAAAGCTGGCTTAATTTGGGTGTATATTGACCAACAGATGTCGCAATTGTTCCTCACCTTCTATGATTCTCTACTTGGCTTTGGCTACATTTCACAATCTTTTGATTAAAATTGCACTAAACTCCATATCTAAAAGCTTTATTATGCGAAGCTATTATAAGGTTTCTTCTGTGCATGTTAAACAGTGTGTAGCTTTGTTATGTAGAGTGATATAAAAGAAAGTTTCGTAATGGACATAACATACTAAGCCATTGAAGCTTTTAGATTTTTTTTTTTTTTTTGCTTCTTTCTTATATGTTTTCTTATAAATGTCTCAAACGAAGGTATTGGATTCATAAAAATTTTCTACATTTGGTTTTTGCTGGATTTACACATTTTAAGAGGTCCAGAACATGGTTTGATCAATTTTTTAAAGTTTGTGTGTGTGTGACAAAAATTCCGTTCAACTGATGTCAGCCTTATTTAGGTGTATATCAGTCGACAAGTGGATCTGCTATTATGATTTTTCACAAGCCTATATCTCAGCATCTATTGATTAAAATTGCACCAAACTCCATATGCGAAATATTTATTGTGTGAAGCTATGGTTAAACTTTTGCACAATTTAAACATTAAGTGGTGTGTGATGGCCACAATATTTACGTTTTCTTATGAAAATAACCAACCCTTCAACTATGATTATATTAGTAAAATATTTTGTTTCATTTTTTTTTTTTAATACATATCAAGCACACATTTTTTAGTACTGTAAAAAATGTGTAAATGATAAGTTTTTGTTTATAATTCTGAACAAAACCTATATTTTTGTGACAAATTGCTTAGCAAAAAATTTAGCGGTTTAAAATATCATTAATAATTTAATGATTAATATAGCTATTTTCACAAAAATTGTTAAAATTCCCTGACTTTAAAGGAAATTCCCTGACAATTCCCTGACTTTTCCAGATTTTCTAAATTCCCTGACTTTTCCCTGATTCTTGAATTTTCCCTGACTGCTAGCCACCCTGAAGTGTAGGAATAAGTATGTTAGACTTGAAGTTTTATTCTTCATTGCAATATTGCACAAATAAATAGAATGCTAAATAAATATGCTTAAGTAAATTATATTTAAAATGTGTTTAAAAGAATAGTATATGAAATATGTTTATATTTTATTGCTTTAAAATAAAGAAAAAGAAAAGAAATATAGAACACAAAAAAAAAAAAAAAAAAAAACTAATGCCGGATATCCGACGGATATCCGGTCCGGATATCCGTATCCGGCAGGCAAAGGAGCTCCGGATATCCGATATCCGGTATCCGGCAAAATCACTATCCGTTTCATCCCTATTGTTATTAGAAGTGTATGACTGAATTGTTGTGGTGGATCGAACAATTGCATTCGGCATTTCAGAAATTATTAATTGAACATTTTAGATTATCGAAAAAAGCACCTTTCTTTTTAATTGAAAGTTTGCTGGGATTTTTGCAACCGAAGTCTTATGTAAAATCCTTAATGTCTCCTAAATGAAGGTAATATTTGGTGAAATATTTTCTTTATATTTTCTGTTAAGTTGTTTATAGTCAATGGTTGTTCACACAAGTACAATAATGCGACTTATATCCCATGTTTTATATGGTGGAATATTTCAGTACTAATTTTTGTGTTTTTGATTTCATAAGTCCTTTATACATTCGTTAAAATTTCGTTCATTTTTTACCTTGTATTCCATAATTTTTGAGACATAACTTTCTCCATGTGATGCACTGTATTCATATTACCTTTTTGTGTTGCATTCATTATGTTAATCTGGGCACTTTTCTCCATTAAAATGACATAATTCATTAAAGTCATGCTTTATTATATTTGAAAGCTTAAATAATTTAAGGAACTTTTCACTTGCTTATAAAGTAATATGTATGTATTTCATTGTTATTACTTATTCCAAATGTTGAAGATTTTTGAACTGTTAATTACAAACTTTTGTACTTTAAAAAGTAATTCAAACTTTGCAGAAGTTGATTGAAACATCCAGCACTTTTAAGTACAAACAACTTTTTCTTAATTTGTTAAAAAATATGTATTAAATTGAATTACAGGCTTTGGAAATGCTTTTTTTTTAAATATAACTTTGATTTTTTAGTTGTGCACTATATTTCTGCTCTACACAATGTAAATTTATTTAATATATTTATTTTTACATGCCAGATGAATTATGCCTTCAACGACTCACTTATTACATTTAATGAAATAATAAGTTGTAGTTGAAAATTCAATTATCCCATTGAGTAGTTCATTATTTTAAATGTTTTGCACCCTTTTCTAAGTGTAGAAAATAAAATATTGTGTTAATTACAGTGATAAAAGTAACATGTAATGAATGATTTTTTCTTTAATCAGAAAAAGTAAATTATTAATAATAAATTATGCGCAAGAACTAGCAAGTACCATATTTATTTTGGTCATTTATGGAGTAATTAGTGTTAAAAATATTTCTTGCAATAAAAGAAAAGGATGAAGAAAAGTAGCATAGTAAAAATATGTCATTTCTAGTTAATGTATGGGAAAATTCTTAAAGATTTCTGACAAAAAATTAAGTACAATTATTTAACATAGTATGTGTATATACATATATATATATATATATATATATATATATATATATAAATTCATATTTTTAAGACAATCCAAATTCATTTATTATAAAATCAGATCAGTAGTGGCAAACCTATTCAAGATTATTATTATTATTATTATTATTTATAATAGTTCATAGGTAACTTAAGTGAGCAAAGAAAATGTTGTACTTTTCCATTAGCCGGGTGCAAATGATTTGTTGCTGACTCTTAGTTAACAAAGCACCACACAATGAAAACACATTTAATAGTAACATTTTTAGCAGTAAAAATAAAAGTATTATAATTAATTTCCAATCATTTCTCACAATATTTTACCAAAGCTGACCTGTGGTGACCTGCAATTGACCCAATCTTATTTCCTCACAACTTTTCTATTTATTATTATTATTAATTTCCTCCTGCTTTCTTATTTATATTTAATATTTACTCATTTTTCAATGTGTACTAGATCTCTTAATTCTTTAATATTCATTACTTTCATACAAAAGAGCGAAAGAAAAGATTTCTCTCTTGGAACTTAAATGAACTCATTAAGACAACGCTGAGAGCTGAGACAGCCCTCCTACAGAAGAACTCTGACAGTCCACCCTTTAAGGCACCTCTCTTGAAGAGGACAATGTAAATTTTGTAGAAGAAATTGAAAAGTGATTGTAACTAAAGCCTGGTGAGTGTCTAAATTGTGCAGTGTTTATTAAAAAGCTGCACGATTGAGGCACATCTCCCTGGTAATGTTTGGAAACAAGTCGACATCACATCTAAGTATGAATTGCTTTTCTGGTAATAATTTTATATTTTCTTTTTATCTTAAGTTTAAATTGATTTTTTTTTTTTTTTTTTTTTTTCTGATATTAATTTTTACTTTATGTCCTTGCTTTAAATTACTTCTATTAATAAGGTCTTTCGGATGTAAATTTGTTCAATCGGTATATCAAATAAAACTTAATTGAATACTAAAGCATAAAATAATTTCTTTTTTTATAAATTGAAGATTATAAAATATATTTATTGCTCAAATATAATAGATTTTGTCATAAAAATTCTAATATTTAATTTTGATGTCTTGTCTTTACATATAATAGTTTCATATTATATTACAACAGTACAGAGACACACCAAAGTAAAAGCAATCTTTTTGTTTTTTCCATTATTTCTGTTCAAGTCTAGGTACATATTCTAACAGTTCAATATGCTAAAGATCTGTCGTTCAAATTCAATAAATAAACTTTGTCAGCAAATATCATAAATTGAAAAAAAAAAAAAAAAAGTGTATGAAAATGCCACTTATGTCTACTTTTTTGCCTGATGAAATGTTGTACTATTATTTTTATCCGAAACAACTGTGATTTTTTTGTCCAGAATTATTTTACATTTTACAAGAGCTGCACCAAGAATTAAGTATGTACTCTGTGAATACCGAGTAGGTATAAGAATTTCATTTTTAAGCCTTCTGAAAATAGATGTTAACTAGTAACTAAAAAGCTTCAAAAACTAGCAAGTAAAAAGTTTCTAGAACAGTTTCTAGAACTACAACCACTCCAAAAAAAAATTCTAGACCGCGATTTCATTTTGATAAATTGTATGTTGTGTTATATCAGATTTTAATTTATTTTACAAAGTAAACTGTTCCACCGATTGCAACAAAAATTGGTACATTTATTAATTTCAAATTTATAAATCTATCTAGCGCTGTAACTTTTGATTCAATAGGATAATTTGTTCAAAATATATTAAATAAAAACCCCATAACAATGTTGTCCCCCCCTCCCCCCGCCTTTTGATTAAAAATAATAATAAATTTATTTTTATGTAAATCTGTATCATAAAAAAAATCTGATAAAACTGACATAATAATGCATTTTTTTTTTTTTTTTTTTTTTTTTTTTTTTTTTTAAATATTAATTTCAAATAATCAATTTTTTCAACCTTGATTTTGTTATTCACAAAAGTAATGTTGAGACAGCTATAACCTCTTTGGTGACTTTTATTATTATTTGTTTGCTATGTAGTAAAATTCGATCCTACTAGTCTCTGCTTGATTGGAGACACCATGGCTTAAATTCACTCATAGCTTTGAAATAAAACACATCGTACTTAAAGACGAAAACATTTAATAACACATTACTAAAAACGCACAAAACATATAAAAAAAAAAAAAAACATTTAGAACACAAATAAAAATATTCTTCTCTAATTAACTAAACATGTCATTCTCTCGTTCCATCCAAACTCCGTTCTCTTTTTCTTGGTTGTTGCCACCATCTCCTATCTAAATACCACTTCATGAGGTCATGGAACTTTACTCGTCCCTCCTTTTTGAGCTCATACATCACAGGAGTGACTATGATGCTACCAAACTTAGAAAACTGTTTCATGATATAGAGAGTTTCTACATAAATATTCACATTGATACTGCTGAACAGTTTTTGATGTGAGTTTTTCATATAGAAAAAACACCAACAGATAATACTAAGAGTTTCTAAGAAAATGTTCATGTAGGTACCACAAAAATTCTTTTTAGAAAAAGTTTATAAAATAAATGTTCATATATGTAAATCCTAAAAGTTTATATCAAGAGTTTATAAAAAAAAAATGCATATATCATAAAATTTTTAGGAAGAGCTTCTGCATATGCCCAAAGAAGAAAAAAATGAAACAAACAATGAAATACATAGTATATTTAGCAATAACACAACAACAGCAATACATACAAATAATAGATCTAACATTAAATATCTTATAAACAACCCTTATAATATGCACATGAATTATATAGTATATCACGAGGTAAATTAAATTTGAATAATTAGATACAACTGAAATACTATTAGAAATATTTTAAGGAAGTCTAGATAAAGAATCGGCATTGCCATGATTTTTTCCCTTCCTATACGTAATTTTTAGATTATATCTCTGCAAAGCTAAAGCCCAACGTGCTAACTTTGCACCGTGTGGCATTGTTTGGGTCAGAAAAGTCAGAGGATTGTGATCGGAAATTACTTCGACTTCTGCACCGAAGAGCCAAGTATCAAACTTTCGTAGAGCAGTCAGCACACTGTAAGCCTCTCGTTCGATCGTTGACCATTTGACTTGGCACAGAGACAGTTTTTTACTAAAAAAAGCAATCGGATGTTCTTTGCCAGAATCATCCGACTGAGATAAACATGCTCCTATAGCTTTGCTGGAAGCATCAGTGTACAATTTGAATGGCTTTGCTATATTAGGCGTATATAGAGATGGCATATTCATTAAATGTTTTTTCAAATTTTGAAAAGCTGTTTCTTGGGCATCAGACCAGGGAATTTCATTAGGTACGCTTTTCTTTGTTAATTCAGTCAAGGGAAGAATTTCTGAAGCAAAATTTGGAATGTATTCCTGGTAATAATTAGCCAAACCAATTACACTACGAAGTTCTTTTTTGGTGATAGGCCTGCAAATTTTTCTTATAGCTTCGGTTTTTTCGGGATCGGGTGTATGTCTTCCTGATCCAATAATATGGCCTAAAAATTTCACTTCATTCTTTCCGAAATCGCATTTCTTTAAATTAACTGTAAGACCAACTTCTTGGAATGTTTTGAGAACTGCTTTCAAGTGTGTTATATGTTCACTCCAAGTGGTAGAGAATACTGCAACATCGTCGATATAGGAACGACAATAATCTTTATGACACTCTAAAACTTTGTCTATAGATTTTTGAAATGTACTACCAGCGTTCTTCATACCAAATGGCATGACATTCCATTGGAAATGCCCTGAGTGGGTAGTAAAAGCAGTATAATGTTTGCTGTCTTCTTTCATAGGTATTTGCCAGTACACTTTCGTGAGATCTAGAACAGAAATAAACTGCGAATTACCAATCAAGTAAATAAGATCATTGGCAATCTTCATGGGGTATGCATCTGGGATGGTATAGCTGTTCAATAAACGAAAATCAACACATAACCTAACAATTCCATCCTTTTTGGCAACGCAAACGACAGGATGAGCCCATTCGCTGTTACTATGTTCTGTTAGTCCAAGTGTAAGTAATTCTTGAATTTGTCGATCCACTTCCTTTTGCATAACTATCGGTATTCTATATGGACGTAGTCTTTTAGGACAGCAATCTCTAGTAACGCGGACACTGTGTCCTTCTACTTTAGCGATTCCGGGTTTAGTGCTGAAAACATTATTATATTTGCATACCACATTTTTCAAACCATTTTTCTTTTCAAAATTTAAATCTAAACTATCAATATGGTCCGCTATCTCTTTAGGGGTTAAGCATCCATTTCCGAATGGTGCATAATGAATATCACCAAAATCTTTATCTTCATCAAATATTAGGCCAACATGGTCAATTCGAGCAACGTATGGTCTGAGCTTATTAAAATGCAGTTCTCTTCTGGACCCATTCTCTAATTCAACTAAGGCTGAATGTGGTCTAGTGATTTCAACGACAGTAACTCGGCCAATCCAAGTTTTAAGTAATTTATGCGAAGATGAAGGAACTAGTATTAGTACTTTATCACCAACATTAAACTGTTTATCTCTTGCTCTCAAATTATACCGCGAAGTATACCTTTCTTGAGAATCCTGAGCATATTCTGATGCAATGTCATGTGCTTTTCTTAGTTTCTCAACTAGTTCTGATATATATTTTTCAACTGATGCGGAAGCTGAAGTGGGAATTTTCCTCTCACCAGTCCATACGTCTTTCAATAGTGACAAAGGTCCAGGGGACAAACGCCCATAAACTAACTGAAACGGAGAAACACCTGTCGTACTATGAGGAACTTCTCTGTAAGCAAAAAGTAGATATGGAAGATGCAAATCCCAGTTAGATCCATATTCCTGTATATTTTTATTTAACATATCTTTCAATGTTCGATTCCAACGTTCCACTGCACCCATACTTTCTGGATGACCTGGCGTTGCAAATCTCGGAGAAACTCCAAGAAGTTCCACAAAAGCTTCACTTAATTTAGCAGTAAAATTAGTACCTTGGTCTGTACATATTACTTTGGGGAACCCTGTCTGAGTAAATATTCTCATCAAATTATTGCAAGTTGTTTTAGCATTGATGTTAGTCACGGGAATAGCTTTAGCCCATCTAGTACATAAGTCAACTGCACAAATCACATATTTATGTCCTCTTCGAGACGGGGGTTCTAAAGGTCCAATACAGTCCAAACTCCAGACTTCAAATGGAATTTCTGGCCTAACAATGGGTTGTATCGGTATACGATCCCTATAGGAAACTGTTCTGCGTAATTGGCAGGTTTTGCAACTTTCACAAATTTTTTTAACGTCTTCTCTGAGACTTGGCCAATAAAATGAATATTTTATTCTCTGCTTTGTTTTCTGTTCGCCTAGATGACCAGCCAATGGTATTTCGTGTGCCATCCTAAGAACTTCTTTTCCTTTGCATGTGGGCAGAACTACTTGATCAACATTCTCTCCACATAAACATTCTGAATGGACAAGAACTCCATTACTAATTTTAAATGAATTCTTCCCATTTTCGGCATAAGACCAGGATTTCTTTAAATCTTCATCATCTAATTGTAATTTTATAAAATCTTCTTTATTTCCATTGCTTTCATCATTGGTAATCTCAGCATTAAGTTGAAGAGACGTTGAGATGTTTTTCTTTTCATCATGTTCTTCCTGATTTTCTTTTTCAATGCTCTCATTTAATTTTGCAAGTACATGATTCATACATCCATTTAATTCTACATTCTCCATTAAAACTTCATAGGCAGTTGAACAAATTAGCATATCATTCACAAGTTTCTTCGACACTGCACAAGTTACAGGTACATTGCCGTGTTTCCCATCATCTATCTTTAGGTCAAAAATCTTTAGAGCAGCTACTTCTTTTTCACCGAAAGCCGAAATAATTTGGATTGTTCCATCCCCTTCTCCAAAGTCGGTATCGACCAAATCTGCACGTAAGACTGAAATTTGTGCTCCAGTATCCACTATTGCCTTCAAAACTTTTTCTCCACATTTGATATTTACGTATTTGAAATCATCAATTCCATCTTTAATCGGCATAGAGGTTGACACAGGAATTGACACCTTAGCAGTTACAACTTCGTTCGCTGTCTTTGGCTTAACGTCTTTGACTTCAACCACATTACTTACGGCATTACGAATTGACATTTTCTTGGAATTCTTGGAACAAACTCTAGAAAAATGCCCCACAGATCCACACGTAAAACAAGTAGGTTTAAAACTTGTATTTTGATCAGTTTGTCGGGTCATATGCCAAGAGATGTCGCCACTAATCAGGCGAAAATAAATCGTCTATCGCAAAACGCAAAGTGATAGTCTAAAATAATAATGTCCATGATTTTTAATATTTAAATAATTCTTTGCAAATTTAATTATGTAAAATATTTTTCTTTTTCTTAACATATAATTATTACATTTAAAATATTCTTGTAAATTAAATCTTATATTTTATTTTTCATGTGTTTAACTGTATTGGTTGTAACTGTATTGTTAACTGGTTTGTGTTGGATAAAAATAAAGCTAGCGTGCTCGTTGCTTCTCTTCTGGCTCGAGTATGTATTTAATGATAAATTGTGTCGTGTATTATTTTTAGCTTTTAATTACCTTGCAGCGTAAATTTACTACATGATAAATGCGAAATTGCGGGTATTCAAATTACCGTAGTGGTCAGTAGATGGCCGGGAAAAAATAACATGTGCGCTACACGTTGGTAGCAGCTACATTGTGGTGACCCTAATTTCTTCTTCTGAACTTTTCTCCGTATTTCAAACAGTTTTAAATAATGCCGGACCAGAGCACTAATTCGGCGGAAGCCAGCAAAGTGAGCGTGAAAATCCCACCATTCTGGACCGAGAAACCGGAGATGTGGTTTGTGACTATTGAAGCCCAGTTCAAGATTGCCGGAATTTCAAGCGATGAAACTAAATTCAATTACTTAATCGCGCAACTGGAGCCAAAATTCCTGGAAAATATTTGAGATATAATTAAAAATGACTCTCCGAACAAGTATGCTGCGTCCAAAGAAAGACTCTTAAACACGTTTAAAGAAAGTGAAAATTTGCGCATAAAAAGACTTTTAACTGGATTAGAACTAGGTGATATGAAACCTAGCCAACTGCTAAGAAAAATGCAATCATTGGGTGATGCAAAAGACATCTCTGATAAAGTTCTCAGAACTCTGTGGTTGGAAAAGTTACCAGACTCAGTGAAAAACATTATTGTGGTAAGTGATGAAGACCTGGAAAAATTAGCGACAATGGCTGACAAGATCGTTGAAATGAACCCCCAGATCTCTAATTTGGAACAGCAGATTGCAAGCCTACATGTCCAACATCGATCTCGGAGCCATACTCCTATCCGTCATGGTGGCAGACCTAGAAGCCGATCCCGGAAACGCTACAACCCTAATGGCAAACTGTGCTATTTTCATTTCAAATTTGGTAAAAATTGCTTGCCAGAAAAATGTAAACAACCTTGTAGTTGGCAACAATCGGAAAACTCCTCACAGCAGTAGAGTCAGCGGCAAGTCCTGCTGCAACAAAAATAGATTGCCGCAAATATCGATTATTCGTTCGTGATAAAACAACTGGTGTACGTTTCTTAGTGGATAGTGGTGCAGATGTATCGTTAATCCCAGCACACATCAAGGCAGAGCAACCATGCTCATATGTGTTATATGCTGCGAATGGTACACAAATACCAACTTATGGAATAAAAATGCTTACACTAGATTTAGGATTAAGGCGTGCATTTCAATGGCCTTTTATAGTGGCCAAGGTAAGTAGAGGTATCATAGGTGCTGATTTCTTGCATAAATTTAATTTATTAATTGATATTCATAAACAAAAATTGATTGATGGTATTACTCAATTATCAGTAAAAAGTGAAATCTTGACCATTTCTGATGAGTGTCGTATTAGTACATTTGATCAGTCATCCCAATTTAGTGATTTATTAAATCTGTATCCCGAGATAACAAAACCCAGTCTTTTAAATAAATCAATCAAACATGATGTTAGGCACTACATTCAAACTAAAGGTCAACCAATTTATTCCAGAGCACGACAATTGAATCCTGAAAAACTTGCAATAGCCAAACAGGAATTTCAGTTTATGCTGGATAACAATATAATTAGACCTTCCAAATCTCAATGGGCCAGTCCCCTACACTTAGTTAACAAAAAGGATGGTACTGTAAGACCTTGTGGTGACTACCGAAGGCTAAATGATCAAACACTACCAGACAGATATCCGATACCCAGAATTGAAGATTTTCATCTCATCTTAAAGGATAAAGTAATATTCTCTAAAATTGATCTCGTTAAAGCTTATTACCAGATACCTATTGCTGAAGAAGACAAACCAAAAACAGCCACAATCACTCCTTTCGGATTATATGAGTTTAATGTTATGAGTTTTGGCCTTCGCAATGCTCCATCTACATTCCAGAGATTCATAAATGAAGTTTTCAGAGGTTTGGATTTTCTATTTCCGTATTTAGATGACGTTCTCGTAGCTTCATGCTCAGAGGCTGAACATAAAGAACACCTAAGGATTGTGTTTGAGAGGCTTAACAACTATGGCGTTCACATTAATGTATCCAAATCTATACTAGGAGCTAACCAAATAGAATTTTTGGTATACCTCATTACTGCGAAAGGTTCCTCACCTCTTCCTGCTAAAGTTAAAATAATCCTGGATTATAAATTACCAGAAACCCTACATGATCTACGTACCTTCCTTGGAATGGTTAATTTTTATCGCAGATATCTGAAAGATGCTGCAAAGACCCAAGCACTACTCCATGAAATGCTAAAAGGTGCAAAGAAGAAGGATAAGCGAAAAGTCCCTTGGACTGATGAAACTATTCAACAATTTGAAAAGTGCAAAACTGATCTAGCTAATGCTGCACTTCTATGTTTTCCAAAGTTTGGACTCCCACTATCTTTATACACAGATGCTTCAGATTGGGCAATAGGCTCAGTGTTAGAACAATTTGAGGACAACATGTGGAAACCAATTGGCTTCTACTCAAAAAAGCTGGATGCAACTCAAAGAGAGTACAGTACCTATGACCGTGAGTTGTTGGGAATCTACCTGTCCATTAAACATTTTAAATATCTATTGGAAGGTAGAGAATTTACAGTTTGGACAGACCACAAACCATTAATATTTGCATTTAAGCAAAAAAACGATAAAGCTTCTCCCAGACAGCTGCGACAACTCCAATACATTTCCCAGTTTACAACGGATATCCAGCATATCAGTGGTAAAGATAATGTAGTTGCTGACACTTTGTCAAGGATTGAAACAATTTCTGTTATTGACTATGAACAAATAGCTCATGAGCAGAGTAATGATGCAGAATTCAAGCAGTTGTGTGCCAGTGACACATCTTTGGATTTTAAGCCTTACACTCTTGCATCTGGAAGGACTCTCTGGTGTGATATATCCCACAACAAGATTCGTCCATATATTCCACCTAACTTCAGGAAAGAAATTTTTAATAAAGTTCATGGTTTGTCGCACCCAGGCATAAAATCCACTGTTAAGCAGATGGCTGCCAGATTCATTTGGTCAGGAATGAACAAACAAGTTAAAGAATGGGCCCAAACCTGTATAAATTGTCAAAAGACAAAGGTAAACAGACATATTAAATCTAAATTTTCCAGTTACCCAGAACCTGATGCAAGATTTGATGTTGTGCATGTTGATCTAATTGGACCTTTGCCACCATCTAATGGACATATCTATTGTTTAACTTGTATTGACAGATTCACTTGTTGGACAGAAGTTGTACCTTTGCCAGAAGCTAGTGCAGAATCAGTGAGTAAAGCTTTGTACGAACATTGGATCTGTAGATTTGGGGTACCAGGAACTATAATAACAGATCAGGGACAGCAATTTAGATCCCAGCTACTCCAAAGTTTGGCACGTATTTGTGGTGTAAAACTGTGTAAATCTTCACCATATCATCCGATATGTCAGGGCAAGGTTGAGAGGTTCCACAGATCTCTAAAAACAGCCATAAAAGCACACAACAATGCAAAATGGACTGAGGTACTACCAACAGTGCTTTTAGGACTCAGATCTGTTATCAAAAGTAACACAAATCATTCTGTAGCACAGATGGTTTATGGTACCAATATCAGACTTCCATGTGAATTTTTTGATCAAACTATGGTTAATGTGGATTCTGATACTTATGTGACTAAGCTACAAAACTATATGAGCAAGTTAAAACCAATACCAACAAAACAAAGTAAACAAGATGCAATATTTGTGCACAAAGATTTGAAATCTTGTTCTCATGTTTTTGTTAGAATTGACAGAGTTAAAAAACCCCTTGAACCAGCCTATGAAAGACCATTCTTTGTGGTTAAAAAGTATGAGAAATATTTTACTCTGTTAAAAAATGAAAAACATGTAAACATATCTATTGACCGGCTCAAGCCAGCCTATATGTTGACATGTGATACAGATCCTGAGCTGCTGTGCGACACAAATATACCTGATCAAAATATAAACTCTCATACTCCTAAAGTCATCCATGATGACAAAACATTATCTACAACCACACGCTGTGGTAGAAAAATTAATATGCCTGTCAGATTTAAAGACTAGCTCTATATTGTCATTAATGCTTATTTTAATTATTGTTTTCTTCATAATTTGAAAACTATAATTTAGTTTATTCATTCATATTGCATTCTATTCTTTCATTTATTTTAGATTATATGTTTGCTTAAATTAGCATGATTTCAAGAAGAATATTTAATAATTGAGTAATTATCTCTAATTTTAGTAACTCATTCATATTTATAATCTCAAATGTTTCAGAAAATTTTTCTATTACCTGAGATTATTTAAATTTATTACGACATTACTCTGAGTAGTTATAATGTCAATAATTATGTATTTTTGATTAATTGAATATTCACTCATACTATACTGTGCTGTTTTGCTAAATTTAACGCACGGATAAAAGGAAAATAGATATTGTATGATATAATATATATCCAATTACTATTATTATTATTATTATTTTTTTTTACATAAAACCAAGTTAAACTTATTTAAGTCATGTTTATTTTGAAATTTAGTTATGTATGCCCTATCATAATTTCTAGTACCGTAACTTCGTTACTGGTAGGGGAATAATGTCGGGTCATATGCCAAGAGATGTCGCCACTAATCAGGCGAAAATAAATCGTCTATCGCAAAACGCAAAGTGATAGTCTAAAATAATAATGTCCATGATTTTTAATATTTAAATAATTCTTTGCAAATTTAATTATGTAAAATATTTTTCTTTTTCTTAACATATAATTATTACATTTAAAATATTCTTGTAAATTAAATCTTATATTTTATTTTTCATGTGTTTAACTGTATTGGTTGTAACTGTATTGTTAACTGGTTAGTGTTGGATAAAAATAAAGCTAGCGTGCTCGTTGCTTCTCTTCTGGCTCGAGTATGTATTTAATGATAAATTGTGTCGTGTATTATTTTTAGCTTTTAATTACCTTGCAGCGTAAATTTACTACATGATAAATGCGAAATTGCGGGTATTCAGATTACCGTAGTGGTCAGTAGATGGCCGGAAAAAAATAACATGTGCGCTACACGTTGGTAGCAGCTACAAGTTCTTGGAGGAAATGATGTCCTAAATTTCCGAGATGGCTGTTCGTCTTTTTGTTTGTTGCTAAAGTCTTTAAAATCAGGTTTGTAATTACTAGTTGTTCTATGTTTCATATCACCCAAACCGGATCCCTTAGCATTCAATCGTACACTTTCGTACTCATCCAACTTATCAGCTAAAATACCCGGAACAAGTAACTTAGCCCAGTCATCGACGAAATGTTCTCGGATATCACCTGGAACGCGTCTTTTTAACTGATCCGTAATCATAAGATTCTTCAATCCTTCAAAATCATTTACTGCAACTCCTTCAAGCCATTCCTCAAAGTAGCTTGTTATTTCGAAAACAAAGTCTCGCCAAGATCGAGTAGGGTTTCGCTGATGCTTCACAAATTTTAGTCTGAAATGTTCAGGGCCTAGTTTAAATCGTTTTAATAATAAACCTTTGATATAATCATAATCGTCAAATTTTTCTTCTGATTCACGAGCTATTAATTGAGTGATTTCTTTTGGCATAAGAGCTAAAAGAGCTGACACCCAGTTACCTTTATCTAGATTAATTCTCTTGGCTTGACGCTCAAACAAAGTCAAAAACACCACTATATCTCCATCTCTCATTTTGGAACGATTTTTGTTAAATCTTGCGTACTACTCTTAGCTTCAGAAATCGGTGCTACTTTAAACTTTTCAGCTTCCAAACGGATTTTTTCTAACTCAAATTCATATTCGCGTTTTTGTTTTTCAATCTCTTGCTCTTGGAATTGCTTTTCAGCGTCTTGTTTCTCCTGGAGCTTCCTATCTTCGATAATAATGTCGAGCTGATTCTTAGTAAACTCTTCGTCATATTCTTTATCTTTGGTAATTTGCGTAAATCGCTTACAGTCATTTCATTCGTGACCTGAAGATTCAACTCCACAGCCAACAATTTCAAATCCTCTTTCTTTGCGCGACCCAAATATGCCATCTTATACACCTAAAATTTTCTGAACGAGAAACTTAGCCAAAATTCCCCAAGGTGGTGCTGATTAAAACACTTTGTTAAATATTAATGGAAATAAAATTATATACCATATACAAAACCCATAATTTATACCTAAAGCAATTGATATCTGTATAAATTTCTTTACTTCGCTTATGAATCAAATTGACTTTAAAAATACGTGAATGATATTTTCACACATTAGAAATAATTTAAAACACACTGTCGTGCATATTTACATTTCCTTACGCAATGAAATATAAAATAAAATTTTTTCTTATTTATCCAGTTTATTTTTTATTGAAACCAACACTTTTATTTCATATGAAATGAATAAACAAACATTTCTATCATAAGCTTACTTCAACGTTTGTAAAGAAAAATAAACAATTAAAAAAAATGTAATCTTTAACACTTTTTATATAATTACCATGTGTCATAAGCATAAACACAGAAAAGAAGAAAAAAAAATTTACTCTTTCTATAAAATAATGAAATGGAACAAAAAATAATAATAATAATAACGCAGACGATTTTCGTCAGCAATCGCTATTTCGTTCGAAACAAACTAATTTATTATGGCTCGTTATTAAATGAAATAAACAAAACACTATTTGTGTAATTTCAGCACTTAATAACTAAATTGAATTAACTCTCATATATATTTCATATTAGGTACATTCATTAAAATATAAATATTCTAAAAAAAAAAATTAGATTTTCCAATTTCATGAACAAAATACGATATTTACTCTTATTTATTTCATCACACAAAATACTTTTGACTCCGTATTTCGGAGAGCAAACAAACCAATATATATATATGTATATATATCAAACTGAGGGGGGAAATATCAAGATCTAGAGTTGTAGATATTTAACAGATAAGCAACTCTATATTTTTTGAAGTAAATAAAAAAAAATTACATTGTATTAAAATTAATATTCACTGGCGTGAAATATTAAACCTTTATTCACTGCCGTAAATAAATGTAATTAATACATATACGCTGTATTAAAATTAAACAATCACTGGCGTGACATCGTATGCTGTTATTTACCAGCGAAAAAAAATATAATGCACTTAATACAGTCGGTAACAAAAGTGTCCGAACACTAGCAAAAATTCCTATGTAAAAAAAGTACACTTCATACGGTTTTGTTAAATAAATCCTTATCGAATCATGTTCTTACACTGACTAAGAACAGGATTCGACAAGGATTTTTTTAACAAAACAGTAAGAAGGGTACTTTTTTTACATAGGAATTTTTGCTAGTGTTCGGACATTTTTGTTACCGACTGTACATTCACACTGTATTAAAATTAAACAATCACTGGCGTGAACTTTGTTCGAATGTATTTGAGAACAAAAACTTAGAACTGGCGTTCTATTATCATTTTATGTTATATAAAAAAAAACATTTTTTAAAATGTACACTTAAAATATTTGGGCATATACACGAAAGCTCTTACCTTCCCCAATTTTTAGGTATCCTTTTCTATCCTAGTGAAAGGCTGCGCCAGTAAAATTCGATCCTACTAGTCTCTGCTTGATTGGAGACACCATGGCTTAAATTTAAATGAATTCACTCATAGCTTTGAAATAAAACACATCGTACTTAAAGACGAAAACATTTAATAACACATTACTAAAAACGCACAAAACATATAAAAAAAAAACATTTAGAACACAAATAAAAATATTCTTCTCTAATTAACTGAACATGTCATTCTCTCGTTCCATCCAAACTCCGTTCTCTTTTTCTTGGTTGTTGCCACCATCTCCTATCTAAATATCACTTCATGAGGTCATGGAACTTTACTTATGTGATGAATGATGTTACAGGTAACCTGTACACTACCCAAGCTACCTGCTTAAAATATTTTGCTGAATTTATGTGCAACCGTGAGTTAAGTAAACTAAGGCAATCTCCTAACGAAAAACCTTTAATTTAAACAAGATAAAAATAAAGTAAAAATATTAGTTACATCCCGCGTAAAGTCGGGAGAAAGAAAACAAGCAGCATGCTCGGTGAGCAAGATCGAAGATGATTATCTAGGTAAAAACAAGTTCGTCAGTTCACTTCAGTTCTGCAACCGCGTCGGTTGCCGTGAATACACAGTTAGCAGTGCCAGGGAGTTCGAGGCAGTAGAATGTTCTGCTGAATCATAGAGTTTGTGAAATGAAGAAAAGTTTTGTTTTCCAGGTAATTGATACCACCGCAGTACCCTCTCCTAGTGGAACGTTACCTGGTCATCTAAATCGTGCAGGAAAACGAACTTTGCGTCCACAACGAGTATGTTTCACGTCATCCTTCGAATGTTCGATAGTAGTTTCAGTTGTAGGCTTGCTGCTGTCGGAACTTTTTGTGCAGCTGTCAGTTGCATCGTCTGGGTGGGATCCGGGCATGATGAATGCTGGTTTAAGGCGGTCGATGGAAACGAATTTTGGTTTGTCTCCAATCTGCAGCTTGTAGACTTTGTCAGTCCGTTCGAGGATTGTGAAGGGGCCATCGTATGGAGGTTTCAACGGAGGTTGAACTGCATCGTGGCGCACGAAAACTTGTTTGCACCGTTTAAGATCCATAGAAACAAAGGTACGACTTTTGGTGTCGTGGTTGCTAGTTGGAGCTGGAGATAATCTGTGCATAGTCTTTTTGAGAGATTGGACAAATTCAGCTGCGTTGAAGTCCTTCGGCGAAGGTGTGAAAAATTCTCCTGGTAGTTTGAGGGCTGTACCATAGACCAACTCGGCTGTAGTGGCTTGTATGGTCTCACGGAATGCAGACCGCATTCCCAGCAATACTGTGGGTAGGACTTCGGTCCAGTGATCAGTTAAGTGAGCCTTTAAGGATGCTTTCATAGTACGATGCCAGTTTTCAATTAAACCGTTAGAAATTGGGTGGTATGCAGTTGTGTGAATGTGCTTAATTCCTAACAATTTCAGTAACGAAGTAAATAAATGAGATTCGAATTGCCTTCCCTGATCCGTTGTGACGGTTCTGGGATTGCCGAAACGAGCAATCCAATTTTCATAAAACACTCTAGCCACAGTATCCGCTGTAATATCAGAGATTGGACAGGCTTCAACCCAACGCGTGAAACGATCGATCATTGTTAGACAATATGTGTAACCGCGAGAAGGGGGTAGAGGACCTACGAGATCAATGTTGATGTGCTCAAACCTTTTGTCTGGAACGTAAATATTTTGCACCGGACTGTTATTATGGCGATAAATTTTTGACCTCTGACATGGTATACATGCCCGTGTCCAAGTTGTGACGTCTTTTCTAATTGAAGGCCAAACAAAACGGGATGTTAGGAGTTTCACCGTAGCTCTTATACCTGGATGAGCGAGATTGTGGAGAGTATTGAAAGCAGCTTTCCGAAATTCTAATGGAAGGTATGGCCGCATATTTCTCGTTGAAATGTCGCAAAAAAGTAGAGCTTCAGTTCCGTCTACTACCATAGGTTTAAATTTTAAAGCAGTGTCGGAGTTCATAAGATCATGTAACTCGTCATCTGTGTTTTGAGCATGTGCCACGGCTGAATAATCTAATGCGCTCGGAACCTCTAAAGCCTCGATTCGCGATAACGTGTCGGCCGGGATATTATTCGAATCTTTAATAAACTGAATGTCTGTACTAAATTGGCCAATATAATCTAGGTGGCGTAGCTGTCTGCAGGGCCCGACTTAGACTACCTGCAGCCCCGGGGCAAGCCTATTCTGGGGGGCCCCCTTGCAGTGGCATAAGAGGTCTTTAGGTTGCAGAATTTCTGTATTCGCCTGGTAACTCATATTTCAATATTGGTTCGACGCGTTCTGGCTGCGGTCTAATCCCGTGTTTATTTACCAAATAACCTAAAAACGATAGCTCTGGAACCCCTAAGACGCATTTTTTTAAATTAATACGTATGCCATAGTCTGAGAGTCGTTTCAAGACACATTCGAGGTGTTTCCGATGCTCTTCCTCTGAGCTGCTCGCAATTAGGATATCGTCTAGATAATCAAAAACAAAATCAAAACCTTGTAAAACTTCGTTAATGAATCTTTGGAACGTTTGGGCAGCATTGGATAATCCAAATGGCATGAATACAAATTCGAATAAGCCAAATGGAGTTGTGATGGCAGTTTTTGGTATGTCTTCCAGGTGAACTGGGATTTGGTGATAAGCCCTGACAAGATCTATTTTAGAAAAAATGACTTTCCCATGTAGTTCATTTGAAAAGTCTTGTAAATGAGGCAAAGGGTATCTATCTGGTATTGTTATACGATTAAGGGCTCTATAATCGCCCGTAGGTCGAAAATCTTTTTCCGTTGCGGAATCTTTAGGTACCAGATGTAATGGACTAGACCAGTTTGAAGTGCTTGGCCTACAAATACCATGTTCTACCATGTACTCGAATTCACGCTTAGCTGCCACTAATTATGCTGGGTGTAACCTACGTGGTCGAGCAAAAACAGGTTGTCCGCGAGTTAAAATTCGATGTACAGTATTATGCTTTATCTTTTTCACTTTGGGATAAGGACGCACTACATCACTGTATTTATTTAAAAGATCCCGGTAAACCGAATTGTTTGCGATTAACGATATCTGTGGTTTATGATCGATCGATTTTTTTCCATTGCTGGCCAGTTTAGTAAGTGGATCTTTAAGACGTCCATTTTTAAGATCTATAAGTAGTCCAAAATGTCGCAAAAAATCTGCACCGATGATAGGTTTACT
This sequence comes from Salticus scenicus, assembly GCA_963930645.1. Taxonomy (NCBI): domain Eukaryota; kingdom Metazoa; phylum Arthropoda; class Arachnida; order Araneae; family Salticidae; genus Salticus; species Salticus scenicus. The sequence continues at coordinate 140,091,167 of OZ005652.1, read as the reverse complement.
GACGTCAGCGAGAACAAATGGCAACTGAAATTTACGTGTTAAGTTTAAACTTAAAGTAATCACCTTAACACCATAGGTATTGATGGCTGAACCGGATGCGGAATACAAATTAATGTTATTGTTTTGTTTAAAACTTTTTCCTCGATGAGGTAAAACACAGACATCACTACCGCTATCAACTAAGTAAGTTAATTTTGAAACAGGGTCGGATATGAAAAGGCGGCTTTTGTTATTAGGCTTGAAATCACATTGCGCCAGGGTATGCGATTTCCCAATTAGTTTTCCGGTTTTTTAAAACGACACGGAGATTTACATCGTTTTGCTTGTTCCCCAAATTTGAAGTGATACCAACATAGATCATGTTTCCTTGGCGTTTTTGAACGAGGCCTGTGCGGGGTAAAATCGCGCTTTTGACGTTCACGACCTCGTGAAAGGCGTTCGACCTGTTTAGTAAGCTCAGCAATTTGCATGCGCAATTCGCTTACCTCGGAAAATGCATCATTTTTATTTTTACATCGTACTTCATCGATGCTAGAGCTTGCCGTTTCATGAATTTTATCGGCCATTAATGATAATTTGTCCAAATTGTCCTCGGAAACTGAAAGGATAACTTGAGCCTGATTAGGTAGGCGCTGTAGCCAGAGTGTCTTAAGAAAATCCTCCCCAACTGCTTTGCCTGCTAATTCTCTCATTTTCCTTAATAAATGTGAAGGTTTGTCATCTCCTAAAGTTAATTCAGAAAGAACGGCTTTTAATCTCCTCTGATCAGAATCGGAAAATTCTGCTATTAAACGCGACTTTAGAGTTCCATATTTGTCAGTTTGGGGCGGTGTTAATACGATATCGCTGGCGTAACTCAAGATATCGGAAGTTAGGGCGGAAACTACACAATAGTATTTAGTAATGTCTTGAGTTATTCCCGAAACAACAAATTGTGCTTCAATACTTGCAAACCAAAGTACGGGATGTTTATCCTAAAATGGCGGTAATTTTATCCCAATTTTGTTAACTTCGGACTGACCGTCTGGCATGATTATTAAAGCTCAAATAACTAACACTGAACAAAAATATGAGGTCCTACCTTGTTATTTAGATGAACTGGAATCGTCGTTGTTGCTTGCCTCCGGAGAATACCGATGGTGTAAATCCACTTAGCACATAATCCGTTACACATGGGAAAACACACGTGTATAAAAACATAGCACTTGAAAAATGACGAAATAGTGCACAAAAGAGATTTTAAACATCATCGTCGATTAAATTCATGCTAAATCACTGAATATTTTTACCGATGGAAAGAGATTGAAGAGGATTGCCTGGCTGCGATTCCAAACTTAGGGTACCACTACAGGTAACCTGTACACTACCCAAGCTACCTGCTTAAAATATTTTGCTGAATTTATGTGCAACCGTGAGTTAAGTAAACTAAGGCAATCTCCTAACGAAAAACCTTTAATTTAAACAAGATAAAAATAAAGTCAGTTCACTTCAGTTCTGCAACCGCGTCGGTTGCCGTGAATACACAGTTAGCAGTGCCAGGGAGTTCGAGGCAGTAGAATGTTCTGCTGAATCATAGAGTTTGTGAAATGAAGAAAAGTTTTGTTTTCCAGGTAATTGATACCACCGCAGTACCCTCTCCTAGTGGAACGTTACCTGGTCATCTAAATCGTGCAGGAAAACGAACTTTGCGTCCACAACGAGTATGTTTCACGTCATCCTTCGAATGTTCGATAGTAGTTTCAGTTGTAGGCTTGCTGCTGTCGGAACTTTTTGTGCAGCTGTCAGTTGCATCGTCTGGGTGGGATCCGGGCATGATGAATGCTGGTTTAAGGCGGTCGATGGAAACGAATTTTGGTTTGTCTCCAATCTGCAGCTTGTAGACTTTGTCAGTCCGTTCGAGGATTGTGAAGGGGCCATCGTATGGAGGTTTCAACGGAGGTTGAACTGCATCGTGGCGCACGAAAACTTGTTTGCACCGTTTAAGATCCATAGAAACAAAGGTACGACTTTTGGTGTCGTGGTTGGTAGTTGGAGCTGGAGATAATCTATGCATAGTCTTTTTGAGAGATTGGACAAATTCAGCTGCGTTGAAGTCCTTCGGCGAAGGTGTGAAAAATTCTCCTGGTAGTTTGAGGGCTGTACCATAGACCAACTCGGCTGTAGTGGCTTGTATGGTCTCACGGAATGCAGACCGCATTCCCAGCAATACTGTGGGTAGGACTTCGGTCCAGTGATCAGTTAAGTGAGCCTTTAAGGATGCTTTCATAGTACGATGCCAGTTTTCAATTAAACCGTTAGAAATTGGGTGGTATGCAGTTGTGTGAATGTGCTTAATTCCTAACAATTTCAGTAACGAAGTAAATAAATGAGATTCGAATTGCCTTCCCTGATCCGTTGTGACGGTTCTGGGATTGCCGAAACGAGCAATCCAATTTTCATAAAACACTCTAGCCACAGTATCCGCTGTAATATCAGAGATTGGACAGGCTTCAACCCAACGCGTGAAACGATCGATCATTGTTAGACAATATGTGTAACCGCGAGAAGGGGGTAGAGGACCTACGAGATCAATGTTGATGTGCTCAATCCTTTTGTCTGGAACGTAAATATTTTGCACCGGACTGTTATTATGGCGATAAATTTTTGACCTCTGACATGGTATACATGCCCGTGTCCAAGTTGTGACGTCTTTTCTAATTGAAGGCCAAACAAAACGGGATGTTAGGAGTTTCACCGTAGCTCTTATACCTGGATGAGCGAGATTGTGGAGAGTATTGAAAGCAGCTTTCCGAAATTCTAATGGAAGGTATGGCCGCATATTTCTCGTTGAAATGTCGCAAAAAAGTAGAGCTTCAGTTCCGTCTACTACCATAGGTTTAAATTTTAAAGCAGTGTCGGAGTTCATAAGATCATGTAACTCGTCATCTGTGTTTTGAGCATGTGCCACGGCTGAATAATCTAATGCGCTCGGAACCTCTAAAGCCTCGATTCGCGATAACGTGTCGGCCGGGATATTATTCGAATCTTTAATAAACTGAATGTCTGTACTAAATTGGCCAATATAATCTAGGTGGCGTAGCTGTCTGCAGGGCCCGACTTAGACTACCTGCAGCCCCGGGGCAAGCCTATTCTGGGGGGCCCCCTTGCAGTGGCATAAGAGGTCTTTAGGTTGCAGAATTTCTGTATTCGCCTGGTAACTCATATTTCAATATTGGTTCGACGCGTTCTGGCTGCGGTCTAATCCCGTGTTTATTTACCAAATAACCTAAAAACGATAGCTCTGGAACCCCTAAGACGCATTTTTTTAAATTAATACGTATGCCATAGTCTGAGAGTCGTTTCAAGACACATTCGAGGTGTTTCCGATGCTCTTCCTCTGAGCTGCTCGCAATTAGGATATCGTCTAGATAATCAAAAACAAAATCAAAACCTTGTAAAACTTCGTTAATGAATCTTTGGAACGTTTGGGCAGCATTGGATAATCCAAATGGCATGAATACAAATTCGAATAAGCCAAATGGAGTTGTGATGGCAGTTTTTGGTATGTCTTCCGGGTGAACTGGGATTTGGTGATAAGCCCTGACAAGATCTATTTTAGAAAAAATGACTTTCCCATGTAGTTGATTTGAAAAGTCTTGTAAATGAGGCAAAGGGTATCTATCTGGTATTGTTATACGATTAAGGGCTCTATAATCGCCCGTAGGTCGAAAATCTTTTTCCGTTGCGGAATCTTTAGGTACCAGATGTAATGGACTAGACCAGTTTGAAGTGCTTGGCCTACAAATACCATGTTCTACCATGTACTCGAATTCACGCTTAGCTGCCACTAATTTTGCTGGGTGTAACCTACGTGGTCGAGCAAAAACAGGTTGTCCGCGAGTTAAAATTCGATGTACAGTATTATGCTTTATCTTTTTTACTTTGGGATAAGGACGCACTACATCACTGTATTTATTTAAAAGATCCCGGTAAACCGAATTGTTTGCGATTAACGATATCTGTGGTTTATGATCGATCGATTTTTTTCCATTGCTGGCCAGTTTAGTAAGTGGATCTTTAAGACGTCCATTTTTAAGATCTATAAGTAGTCCAAAATGTCGCAAAAAATCTGCACCGATGATAGGTTTACTGACGTCAGCGAGAACAAATGGCCACTGAAATTTACGTGTTAAGTTTAAACTTAAAGTAATCACCTTAACACCATAGGTATTGATAGCTGAACCGGATGCGGAATACAAATTAATGTTATTGCTTTGTTTAAAACTTTTTCCTCGATGAGGTAAAACACAGACATCACTACCGCTATCAACTAAGTAAGTTAATTTTGAAACAGGGTCGGATATGAAAAGGCGGCTTTTGTTATTAGGCTTGAAATCACATTGCGCCAGGGTATGCGATTTCCCAATTAGTTTTCCGGTTTTTTAAAACGACACGGAGATTTACATCGTTTTGCTTGTTCCCCAAATTTGAAGTGATACCAACATAGATCATGTTTCCTTGGCGTTTTTGAACGAGGCCTGTGCGGGGTAAAATCGCGCTTTTGACGTTCACGACCTCGTGAAAGGCGTTCGACCTGTTTAGTAAGCTCAGCAATTTGCATGCGCAATTCGCTTACCTCGGAAAATGCATCATTTTTATTTTTACATCGTACTTCATCGATGCTAGAGCTTGCCGTTTCATGAATTTTATCGGCCATTAATGATAATTTGTCCAAATTGTCCTCGGAAACTGAAAGGATAACTTGAGCCTGATTAGGTAGGCGCTGTAGCCAGAGTGTCTTAAGAAAATCCTCCCCAACTGTTTTGCCTGCTAATTCTCTCATTTTCCTTAATAAATGTGAAGGTTTGTCATCTCCTAAAGTTAATTCAGAGAGAACGGCTTTTAATCTCCTCTGATCAGAATCGGAAAATTCTGCTATTAAACGCGACTTTAGAGTTCCATATTTGTCAGTTTGGGGCGGTGTTAATACGATATCGCTGGCGTAACTCAAGATATCGGAAGTTAGGGCGGAAACTACACAATAGTATTTAGTAATGTCTTGAGTTATTCCCGAAACAACAAATTGTGCTTCAATACTTGCAAACCAAAGTACGGGATGTTTATCCTAAAATGGCGGTAATTTTATCCCAATTTTGTTAACTTCGGACTGACCGTCTGGCATGATTATTAAAGCTCAAATAACTAACACTGAACAAAAATATGAGGTCCTACCTTGTTATTTAGATGAACTGGAATCGTCGTTGTTGCTTGCCTCCGGAGAATACCGATGGTGTAAATCCACTTAGCACATAATCCGTTACACATGGGAAAACACACGTGTATAAAAACATAGCACTTGAAAAATGACGAAATAGTGCACAAAAGAGATTTTAAACATCATTGTCGATTAAATTCATGCTGAATCACTGAATATTTTTACCGATGGAAAGAGATTGAAGAGGATTGCCTGGCTGCGATTCCAAACTTAGGGTCACCACTACAGGTAACCTGTACACTACCCAAGCTACCTGCTTAAAATATTTTGCTGAATTTATGTGCAACCGTGAGTTAAGTAAACTAAGGCAATCTCCTAACGAAAAACCTTTAATTTAAACAAGATAAAAATAAAGTCAGTTCACTTCAGTTCTGCAACCGCGTCGGTTGCCGTGAATACACAGTTAGCAGTGCCAGGGAGTTCGAGGCAGTAGAATGTTCTGCTGAATCATAGAGTTTGTGAAATGAAGAAAAGTTTTGTTTTCCAGGTAAGGGATACCACCGCAATGTCATGGTCTTTACTTATGCAATTGCAATAACCATTCCAATTTGCTGCTAAAATGGCAAACAAAATGTTTGAAACTACCAAGCGTGTTCCATATTAAAGCTGTGCTGAAAACAGTCATCAATAATCATTAACGTTTATTTAAATTCATTCAAAACATTAAAGCGAGAAGCATACTATTACATATAATTAAAGTAAACCTTACTTCTACTCTTTGTGTGTTACACCTGAGTACTTGCGGGAGCCCCCCCTCCCCTTTCATCAGTGACAAAAAAGGGGGGGGGCTCCCGCAAGTACTCAGACGTAACATATGAGAAGTAGAAGTAAGGTTTACTTTAATTATTTGTTTATTTAAATGTTTAAATTATTTAATAAAAAAATATACATATATATTTTAAACTGACATCATAATATTTTATTTTAATTATTTATTTATTTTTGAAATATTGATTTCAATCAATCAAGTTGGCTTATATGTTCTTTCTTTTCTTTTTTCCTGTGAGGCAGGCAAAGCCTGCTTTTATACTATTGAAAGAAGATATTTGTATCTTTGTCTGTGTGCGATGTAGATTAATATATATATATATATATATGGCACATTCTTTTTTTTTCCCCTTCTGGATAGAGGATTGAATTTGGGAATAAGGCCGAATGACTGCTGTAGGTCCTGGGCCTGAGGGGGATACCCTCCGTGGGGTTTTTTCTAAGGGGTCCTAGCCCATATTTACACAAGTTTTGGAGAAAACCACGGAAAACTCTGAACGGCTAAGCCAACGAGCGTGACCTGGGATCGAACCCGGCACCTTGTGTCTACCAGCTTTTTGGTGCAGAACCGCTTGGCCGCTGGTGGGCCCTCTAGATAGAGGAATATGTGCAGATTCACAATGCACTTTAAATTTTCAATATTTTTAAAAATATGATTTTTTTTTTCTTTTTCCCCTTGATTTTATCATCCACAAACTAAAATGGATGCAGTTTTAGTATAGAATCCCCTTCGCGACTTTTATTATTCTTTGCCACTTTGGTGATGAATTAAAATGACTATTGCAATTGCATAATAAAAGACTTCCTAACAGCATACATTTAAAAGGTAGTCTAAATAAATGTTATTTTGTAACATATTAGAGGTGAAATTAATAGTAAATTGAGGTAGGGGAGGGGGGGGGTATATTTTTTTTTCTTCTCACAGATACGAAGCTTCAGCAGACGTCTAACACACAGACAGCCAATTTCTGAATGTTCAAATCACGTGTGAAATATCTTTAAACATGTAAAATCTATCAAAGACTAGAAGTTAAAAATTTTTACGAATCCAATACTTCCTTTTATGAATATTGCAGAATGTAAAAATATGTTTTAAAAGAATATCTCTTATAGACTTTCATATATTTTTATAGGTCCTTGTAAAAATTGCTAAAAAATTTTTTAATTTAGGATGTATAAGGTTTGACTTGCGACTGGAAAAATTACAATTAAAAATAAAAAATATTTTTCCACAAATCATGACATACTATAGCAATAACTCTGTTTCCTATGAATAATTAAGACATTGAAAAAATTCAGCTTATATGTTTTAAAAAATTCTTTCAAATTTCTTCATGACAAATTAACTAAAACCTCTGATGAAGAAATTACTCGAATATAAAATTATATAAGAAGTAAGCTACTGTTATATTAATAATTTAACCAGTCACCATATTTAAATGAGTATAAATTTCAAATTATTCAACTAATTAACTAAATAATTAAAAAAAGAAAAGAACTCCATTAAATCAATAAACAATAATTTTAAAATTATAAAAATTTCCTGTTAATCTTTTTAATTTTAAGGTAAATATTTGGTAAACGTCACAAATTAAGTACACAATAAAAATGAAATAACCATTAATAAATGAATAATTCAACAATAGAAAAAATTAGATAAAGTATTGTTAGGTGTGATAACCTCGTAATATGATACATGCAAAATGTAATGCTATACAGCAAATACTGTATTCGGATGATATTCATGTTTTAGTTATAAAGCAATCAAATCCTCAAGTATTAGGAATAAATTAGGTGATGTGAATAACTTTTATGAAAATTTTACTACATTAATCATACGATTTATGGAACGGTGATTTTTTGACCGATCACTTTTTTAATTTTTAGATGTGTCTTTCTTTTCAAACACACTCTGAAATATCTGTTTAAGCAGAACAAAATATGAGCGATCTTAATCTATGAGAAAATACAACCATCATCCAGGAATTGCCTGTTTACAAACAAGCGTGATTTTTCTCTAACTGCTGATTGGTTTGAGCGTCTCAAAACACGTCACTTCCTCTCGAATGCTTCGGAATGATTTCGCATACGGAATTCAATGAAGGGAGAATAGAAGTTTCCATACGGATCGGGATTTAGACTAGATTCCGGCTAGTGTCAATTCCAATTACGTTCCATTTTCTGGTTTAGGGAGAATACGGATCGTCGTCATTTGTGAGCGACTGAAATTGTTCCGTTTGCAATGAAACTTTCTTGGCGATCACAAATCCGAAATTTGTGATCATTCGCTTGCGAGCGAGCGAGCGTTGCAGCCTGGATGTAACCCTATGTAATTGTGAAGTTTCGCAAATATTACAAAGTGTAACTGTTATTTTAACTGTATATTGTTTTGATTTTGATTATTTGCTTCCGGCACTTTAAATTCTTGGCATCTGCTTTTTGAATAAGTTTTCTACGTGAAATAACTAAAAGTTTATTATTATTATTTTTCCTTATAATGAACTTTTAAATATTATTTTTTTGCTATCAATTTAGTTTTGTTTATTAAATATGAAAATCGAAATATCTGCTCCTGGGAAAACTATTTTGCATGGTGAACATGCAGTTGTTTATGGCAAGGTAGATGTATAATTTAAGTTTATGCATTTATTTTTGAGTGAAGTTAATCGTAAAACTTCTATTTTTATTTAGAATTCAAACGATGTAATTGCTTTTAAATTTAACTCCTAAAATTGAGATTTTGCAGTAAGAATGATTTTTTTTTTTTCAATTTATATAAACCTTTTAATTTACACAAACGTTTCAAATCAGTTGTTGAATTTAATATTATTAAATAATTTAATGATTTAGATATCAAAATAAAAATATAAGGGTTCATGCTAGAAAAAATATTGAGTGGAACACACTGTAACAAAAAAATTATGTGAGATTTTTCTAATTTAAGGAGAAATTACACATTTTGCATTTTGTAGATTCCTTATTCAGGACTTACCAATATGCAAATGAAATAATTGCAAAAGATCAAGTGAATGTTAAAAATTTAACTTCAATAACTTTTTTATGGGTAAGAGCCAATGCACGCTTCATTCATCAGAAATTCAGAAAGAATTGCTCAAGCTCTTAATCTGTTTCAAAATTTATTTTTAATTTGATTTTGAGTACTCAAAGATTGCTCAACAGAAATGCAGTAGAATTAAGAAAAAGCAATGTTCGTCAAATGGACGATAAGCGTGCCAGATGTGATGGTCTTTTTCTCACCAAATGGTATACGAAGAAAACAACACAATGTCCTGCTGGCAATGTTGAAATTTGAAATTGCGCCAAGGCTGAGGTGGAATGTATTTTACCCAGTACTTTGAACCTCATCTTGATATTTTGAAGCTGTGTCATTTTCACACATCTGATTGTTGCCAAACAAAATTTCCTGCGTTTTAAAGATTCGTGGAGATTTCAGGAGGGGTATCCAGTGATTTTTTTTGTTTTTGTTTTCATGTATATGAATATGAAGTGTATAAATGTACATATTACAGACAGCTGCAAAATGAAATATCATGCATTTTAAAGATTCATGGAGATTACAGAAAGGGTATCCAGTGATATTTTTCTTATTTTGGTTTTCATGTATGCAAAGCATGCAGATGTACGCATTACTAATTGCTGTGAAATGAAATTTTGTGTATTTTAAAGATTCATGGAGATTGCAGGAGGGTGTTCAGGATGTGTTTTTTGGTTTTCATGTACATGAAGCATACGGTTGTACATATTACTATAACGTACACAAACATCAAACCGTCTCAATTATATATATTAAAAACTAAAACTAGTTTATTTATGAGACAAAAATTTAGTTAAAATACATTTCAAAATATGCATTTTTAAAATAAAATTTAGACGTTTTGAAACCCATCCAAGTTTCCTCATCACTATCACTACAACATAACATTTTTTGTTTTTAGTACATATTATATTACTAGTTACTGCAAAATAAAATTTCATGCATATTAAAGATTCATGGAGATTACGGGAGGGGTGTCCAGTGATGTGCTTTTTGGTTTTCATGTACACAAAGCACACAAATGTGCGTGTTACTTATTGTTGCAAACTGATTATTATGTTTTAATTTAAATTTTTAAATGAAGCATAATTAATTTAACTTAATATGGAAGCACCTTACTTGTTGCTTCATTGTATTTGCAAAAGCTTTTCACAGGAGTGCCCTCCTTTTCATCAGTGCATCTTACTGTAGTGGATAGTGACTGTCTAACTCCTCTTCTTGATCTTTACCTTCAAGTGGGTGGCACCACTGTATATCGATTCCGGCAGACTTGTGATCATTAATGGCAATGTAATGATGAATTATTTCGACAGTTTCTCTAAAAAACATGTATGTAGGGTTATTATAATTAGCGATATTGGTGACATCATTAAATTTTATATCGATGTTGTGCTTGAATCGTCAAAAATCCCCACTGAAATTTACTTATTCTATCCCTTATAACGAAGGAACTTCTCATAAAATAAAAAATGCAGCCTATAAATTAAATTTAAATATATCAGTTAAACCTAATCCAAATATATTTCAAGTTACAAGGACTGATAAAGATTTAATTCCCCCCCCCCCCTCCCCTCAAAACAGGCAGCATTTATAAAATTCCCTTCCATTACCAAAATAATGAAATAGTTTGCTATATAGGTGTAATAAAAATAAAAACCCGTTTAAAAGAACATCAAAGCGATATAAATTTGCCAAAAACACCACTGCCCTTCTTAGAACTTATCAAGAGAACATCAATATAAAATTTAATGACGTCACCAAAATCACTAATTGTAATAACCCTACATACGCATTTTTTAGAGAAACTGTCAAAATAATTCACAGGGGTGTTTGTGCTCAGGGGTTACCCCTGATTTCAGGGTTTTTAATCAATCCATCTGTATTTTCATATTTCTTAAAAATTTATCTTTTGTTGTAATCAGGTGTTGATTTGTCATTTAGGTGACATATGGACAAATAGGAGAGAGATTGAGTGCTTGTGGTCTGTATCATTTGATATTCATGGGTCTTTTTTATTCAAGGCTTTAATTTTCAGGGTTTTTACCTTTAAGTCAGAATTACCCCTGAATTCATCATACCACTATTAATGATAACGAGTCCATGGATTCAATATACAGTGGCGCCACCTACTTGAAGTTAAAGATCAAGAAGAGGAGTTAAGCCGGTATTGCACTTACTCTGGGAGCGCAGCTTTAAGCACAGCATGAAGCATTTAGTGCAGCTGCTACACTACAATAGCCATGTGATAAGAAATTTCTCGGTGAAACATTAGCTGCAGCATTTTCCACAGCAAATGGGAAATGCTTCGCGTAACTGACCTTGCTGCACGTAACTGACCAATAGGAAAGGGCAACTACATCACTCACTGTCAAGTTAGGTCGAGGGGAGGGATAAATGACAAAATATTGTCATTTAAAGAAAGTAAAAGGATCTATGTTAAATTTTCTTTTAGACTATTATAATTTTTTCTATAAAACTTTTTGTGGAATTTTTTTTTAAGTGCAATAATTAATTCCCTAGATTTTATTTTTCTATAAACAAAAAAAAAAAAAAAAAAAAGAAAGAAAAATCTTTGACATATTTTAAAAGTTTAAAACTTAGCAATCCTCTTTATTTCATTTTTTTTTTTAACTTTCTGAAACGGAAGACATTCATAAATTAATAATTATGAATAACTGACAGTTTATTAATATTCTATATATATATATATTTTTTTTTTTTTACATGCTTATATTATTTTTATACTCCATTAATGATAAAATGTATAATTTTTTAATATTTTAAATTAACATAATTTAAAATACATACAAAAATGTCGATAAGAAAATTAATTTATTAATTATAATTTTTCATTATAATGAAAATTAGTTTTAATAACTCGTAGATTATGTATTTTTATTTAGTGCAGTTTATACTAATATTTGTAAATAGACATTTATTACCTATAATTAATAAATAATTTATTTATTAAGAATGTAGTTTTTGGTTTATGATTAATAACTATTTTATTATTTAAGTGTAATAATATCAGGGGCCAATCTAAGATTTCAAACATAATACCTATTTTTGTGAAAAATCTTAACTATATTTTATTTTTGTGAAAAATTGTAGTGCACTCTTTTTCTTTCTCTCTGTGTGTATGGGGGGGGGGGTGTTTGAACTAAGTAGAATAATAAAATTAACTCTCAGCAGCTAGTGTGAGGCTTATAGCAGAACAGGAACCAAAATCCAAAACTTACTTCACTCTGAAGTAAACAGTTCAGTAGAGATAGTGTAAGTAGAAGTTGTTTTTATTTGTGTTAGTATCACTGCAGTAGGGGAGACTGGGGAGGGTTGACCCATTTTTTACAAAAACATTTTTAGAGAAAAAAATTTTACTTCCAGAAAAAAACTTTGTACACCATTTCCATACCTGCCAACTCTCCGTTATTTTGGGACTGTCTTCCACTCTCCGTTATTCTCAAGCATTTTCTCCGTTATTCTGATGATATTAAAAATTATACCTATAATTTATTCAAAACTTCAACAAACCTTCATTTTTTAAACAAGATTTTGCTTTTGCTGAAAAAAATTCTTATGAATCTATATATATATTACTGTTTTTAATTAATAATAGACTTTTCGATAATTTAAGCCATGGATTAAACTATTAAAATACTGTCATAGGTTGAAAACACATCAATGTTTTTTAGGCCTGAAAATGCTGCTTGTAAAATCTCCGTTATTTTGATTCTTCAATGTTGGCAGGTATGCATTTCATACCTGATATATTCTATTATCAAAACATGCATAAAAATTTTTCATACTTTGCAACAGAAAAGAGAAATAATGAATGTTATTGAAGCAGACTTTTTGGGTCAAGGCTTCCCAAATATGGGAGGTTTGACCCACACAATGAGAGGGTTGACCCACCAATATTCACATATTATGATATTTATGAACAAAGTTAAGCTAGTCCTAAAATTTAAGAACATTTGGCAATGAAATTAATGTGATAACAATAAAAGTTATAATTTATGAAGTAGCAATAATTCTAAAGCGTAAATTGAAAAAATTATATAAAAGAACACGTTCACACTACTAAAACAACTCTTAAATTAAAAATAGTCATTGCCATTAAGCTTTGTTGTAAAAAGCTAGAAATGTTGAATAATAACGAATATTTAGCAGCACTTATACTCAGAAAAGTCAAAATAAATTCATAATGCAACTCTTGCAGTTCCTTCAGCTGATATTGAATTTGGTAACTTCATCATATCATCCATTGAAACAACAGATATATCTTCCACTTCTGGATAAATAAAGTAATTTGTTTCAGCAGCGCGGCGTAAAAATGTAGCAAGAAACTCTCTCTCTCCACTTTGGTTATTCTTCCTACGAAATGAGATGCATTAGGCCTACCAGTTTTAGGACTCACAAATTTTACCAGCACAAAATCTCCTTCTGACATTGACTTTGATATCACAAACTCATCTTCACTGCTATCTGGCATATGAGGGATTTCTTCATCCTCATCACTCAAGGTTTCAACCAGATTAAAAAATTTCTGTTTAGAAAATCTTTTGGTTTTAGTATCTTTAACAGAAGGTCGTTTCTTCGATGCTCTCAATTCATGCTCATTTTCTATTTGTTCTTTAACTGGGGTATCTATCAATATTCGAAACTTTGCTTGTTTTCTTTTATAGTTATGTTTTCGTGGTCCAGCTTTCGAAAAGGTCGAATCTGTTCAGGGGTCAAAGATGCAGATTTTTCAATTTCTGGCTGACAGGTGATCCTAGTAGAAGAAGTGGCTTGTGAACTACTACTATGAGGAATATAATCTTCAGGAATGAGAGATAGTCAATTACTTTTAGGTTGATAAATAATAGATGAATTAATATTTTCAGTCCACAATAACAAAGAAATATATAAGGGAGGCTTGACCCGTGGGTCAAACCTCCCTTATATCATGTGGGTCAAGCCTCCCTCAATAGCCATTTGCAATTTCATAAAAAAAAATCAGGGAATTAAACAGTTATTTAGCAAAACTAATTATAGCACATATTAGCTTGAGGTATATACTTTAATCATATAAATCTGAATTCTGATATTTGATTAAGAATATTTGCACAATGCCTTACAAATTTAATCAAAATTACTCACTTTTTGATGAGGAAAACACAAATTTCAAGCTTGTTCAAATAATAAGCATGGGATAACTTTTAAACAAACATGGCTGTTACCTTGCATCAGTAGGATGTGCTGCCATCTGTTGGAAGTTTTTGAAAGCTAAAAATAGCAGAGTAAAGAAAGGTGGGTCAAGCCTCCCATAGGGTCAACCCTCCCCAGTCTCCCCTATACATGAATTGTACCAGGGAGGATAGACACATCACCATACAGTCACCAAAATGTTAAACCACCTGACGAATCAGCAAACAGTACACTATGGCCACAACTTCAGAGCGTGTCTGTACCGATACACACAAGGATCGTTTTGTTTACATATGCTGCACTGTTTCTCGCCCATAACAAACGCTTGTGTGTAGATTAAAACCAACATTCTGTATGATTCTTGCTTCGCAAATCGCATCAACAGAAATGCACGAATTACTTTCCTTTGAAAATGTGCTAATTAAAAATGTTAGATTTTGCTGGGAGGACTAAGATTTTTGTGAAAGTACCGATTTTAGCTGTATGATTTTTGTGAAGATACCTTTTTTGCCAGGTCGATTTTTGTGAAGGTACCCATAAACGGTAGTAAACTCGACCTGTATTAACCGCTGAATATAAATTCAACACAATTCATAAATTAAATTATTTAAAAGATATCATTGATAATTTTATTTATTTATTTATTCTAAAACTTATTTTATTTACTTCTAATTAATAAATCTAAATATGGTATGAACTTGGCGACTTTAGTTTAATATTTTGTAATAATGATTGTGAAAATTACTATGCACAATCAATAAAATTGTATAATTATTAATAGAATTTTAATTATGTTATTATACTAACTTGTATTTAAAAATATTTTTTTGATTTTTAGATATTTAATATTTTATGAGGAATAAAATTCAATAGAAAATAGAATTTTTAGGTATTTATTTTATAAAATTTAAGATGCACCACTAAGTGTAGCAGGGGGTGTGTTTATTTGAGCGATAAATCTTTTAAAATAGCGACGCTATGGTCACGCCTACCGAATTTTGTAGAGCTAGAGCACTATATGAAACACTTGGTAACCCTTTTTTTGCTTTGCAAAAGGATGCATGAAGCACTTAAAGTTTCGCCTAACAGTCAGTGTGATAACGGCTTTAGACAGTCACTATCCACTACAGCAAGATGCACTGATGAAAAGGAGGGCCGTCCTGTGAAAAGCTTTTACAAATACAATGAAGCAACAAGAACAAGTAAGGTGTTTACATATTAAGTTAAATTGATTACATATTATGTATTTACTGCTTTTTGCATTTTCAGTGAACATTTTATTTTCGGTCTTTGAGGTTTGCTTTTTAGTTTTTTAAAGTGGCAACAGTAGGTCATTTTTAAGTTCCATATGCTGTATTAGCTGGTATTAGTTCATTAGTTTACTAGCTGGTCTCTGTGTTTTATGTAAAATGTTTGTTACTTTATTGTTTTTCAGTGGACAGTATTTATATAAAATATGTTTATAAATAATTTTGAATTGTGTCTTAAATATAGCTAATTTGTGTAGATTTTAGGAATGATTAAGTCTTTGTTTGTTACATGAAGTTGAACAGTAGTAGGTGTTTTCTCGGATATTTTAAAAATGGCCTCCCCCCTCTGACTCCAACAGAGAGGGGGGGGGGGGTGGAAGATGCACAACATATTTGTATCATTATTGCTAGAATTCTACTTAAAAATCCATATTTTCCGAAAATTATTTTTTCCCCATCTACTCTTAAAAATTCCAAGATCACAGAAAATGGTTTTTTTTTGCACTCAAGTCTAGTCTCCTCATGTATAATTTCTTCACTGTGAAGTAATTTGGAGTCGACTTATGTTTACAAATGTGTTTTTGCCTCCTGTTCCCCCAGAGAATGGGGAACCAGAATTTTTTACTCTTTCCTCCCATAAAATCATCATGGCTATGTTGAGTGAGCTTACTCTTTTATATACATTGAAGCATTGATAATCTAGAATTCTAGAAACCTATAATTCAATATTGATCAGGGTTGGCAAGTTTCTTCCAAGGCGGAAAAAACCGCGGAAAAAACCATGGAAAAAACCGGCCGGAAGAAATAGGTTTCTTCCAAGTGGAAGAAATGGAAGAAACTGTTTTTCTTAAAAATTTATCCTATAAATTACAGATTTGTAATATACAATGGATGCATTGATCTTATAAACAACTTTAAGTAATTTTAAATATACCTATACAAATTTAATAACATATTTAGTTAATAATTATGAGTTTTTTTTTATCAAAATGAGCCAATGAGCCTCGGTATCTGATGATCACGCTCCAAAATACTTAAAATCCAGTAAAAAAAATGAATTTCAATTTAAACAGTATGAAGTTTTATAATTTAGACAATTTTATTTCTTTAACTGGTAATAAATAATAATTTGGATCACTTGCTTATACTTTCTGATAAAACAGCTCTTAACGTAGTCCAGTTAATTAAAAGAACCAGTATGCAATAATTACTGTACTGTATTACAAAATGTCATCAAAAACTTTATTTTCCTTATAGTCACATACAGTACAGTCAACTCCCTCTAATCTGCAGATTTATAATCTGCAAACCCTTCTAATCCGTAACTGATTTTTTAATCTAAAAGAAATTTACGTCTCATATTTAAAAAAAATTCACATTTCTACTTTTTATTACCATGTTTTTATTAACTTTGATTCTTGCTTGTTTGTATAGTACAAATCTTGCAATCTATTTTTAAACTCTAATTTCCCTACTAGCTAGATATTTGACACTTTCACAGTAACTCAGAACCCGGTGACAACACAATACTTCGAAGTCAGATTTCGAATAGTTTTCTTTTAATTAATTAAAATATGAAAATAATAAGCTCTTAATAGCAATAAAATAGCCATTAAAAAATTAGCTATAATTTAATTGTTGCCAAAAATATTATTTATTAGCCTCGCGTATTTTATTAATGACTCATCAGAAAATTTAAAAACATGGTAAGTTTTTTTTTTTTTTTTAAATCTTATAATTATTTTTTATTAAACTTTTAGCATAATCCTTACTGTAAAACACAAATGGGGAAGGGAGGGGGGGGTAACATTCTTATGTTTATTATCCTGCAATTCATACAGACTAGCACTGAATGAAAATAAACCACTATTTCATGAATGTTTAACAAAATTAATCAGCGATGAATGTTATTTCCAGACTTTCAAAAATATTTTGTTTCGTACTTTTTAAATATGTCTGTTTACATTTTATAGGTACCTATTATTTGAATATGCTTAAATTATTTACCATCATATATGAATGTGATAGATTAGTTTTATTAATATTGAAAAAATATTATTTATTCAAAAATTTATTAATCCTCTTTCCGTTTTGATGTCTATTCAATTAATAATAACTGACTTTGTATCTGCAAAAGAAAACTGTAAACAAAGGCAATGATCTCTAATTTGCAAATTCTTATTATCTGCACAACCTCTGGACAAAACTTTTGAGAGTTAGAGGGAGTTGACTGTAAAACAAATGAAAAGTTTTTTCGTAGTTCAATACTGCACTTTATTTTTCAACTTAAAATAGTTAAATACAAACTATGGATTTTTTTTTTTTTTTTTTTTTTTTTAAATCCTACAGAGCTTGCAGGACAGTTTAAAAGTAGGTATCTTACTTATTGATACAGTTCATTGGGTACCAGCTTCGAGTTTATACAAAAAATTGTATCCTTAAAAGAAAAAAAAAAGTGCAAATATTACGGCTAAAAATTCCATATTTATTATCACTTGTACTGTTTGAACATATAGTAATATTATGAGACAGTATCTATGCAAAAAGTCCTAAAAATATTAGCATTGAAAAGTAAAATCCCATCACCTGTATATATTTAGTGTTTGTTATCAAATAACGTATTTTTCTATAGATATTTTTAATATTAATTGAATTATAGTTTAGATTTGGCATTACATTTATACTCTGAGTTTATATAGTTCATAAATTTTAATTTTGAACATCTGTTTTGTCGTTATGTTGGTTTCTTCCATTTCTTCCAGTTTCTTCCGGTTTTTTCCAGTTTCTTCCACTGTCCTGGAAGAAACTAGTTTCTTCCGGAAGAAACCCAACCCTGATATTGATGACCTGATTTTTTTTCCTTTCTCTTTTTTTTTCTCTCATAAATTGAGAGAACGTGTGAGAGAACGAGATCAACGTGTTACTCATAGATGACCTTGGAACTTTATACTTGCCAACTTGTATGGGATCATCAGTAAAGTTTTCAAATTTTTCTTCAATTTTACTGATTTATGGATTGATGTGAATTTTTTACAGATTAATCAAGATGACCCTAAAATTCTAATAAAGAACTATGAATTTTTTGTTTCACAATTGCAGATCCAAAATATATTTTAAAAAAATTCCTTTTCGGCAAACTTAAAGGCAAAGGTAGATTCCTTTACGTTAATTACAAAAGTAAAGAAACATTACATATGTATTAACATATACTTAGCCAATGTGTCTTTGTTCCCACACATTGCATTATTTACATCGCTATTCTATTTTTAAGAAATTTAATTATTAACTACTACTATTCAAATTGTACTTAAAATTTTAGTCTAGATTAATTGGTCAGTAAATGTTTTAATTTTTTAAAATCCAAGCTCATAATCATTCAACAAATAGAAGCCATAAAGATATAAAATTTGGTGACAAAACTGGAAATTTGTGATTTGGCGGCAAAATTTGATAGTTGACTACGAAATGTTTGATTTGGCGACGAAATTAGTTATTTGATGACAAAATTGGGCGAGCTTGGCGATGAAATTTGGCAGCTTATTGTTATTATATATTCTTCCCACGCAAAAACCCCATCTCTTCACAGACCAATACGCAAGCGAAGTGTGACGTCACTGACCGACCGTGGATGCAAGAAAATGATTTCCTACGTTAATCGCCCATTGGATATTTTGTAAAAAATATTAAAAATCGAGGAAAATTATTTCCCGATTTTAATCCCTGTATTTGGGTATAGATATGTATTAGTTATCGTATGTATGTGTTAGATTGAGTAATTTTGCTGTCAAATTGACAAAATTTTAATTTTAATTTTCAAAACTGTCACCCTTGTCGTTTTTTGTATTTGGCGATCAAAAACGTAATATGAAACTATACATGCCAGATGTATATTTTCGTAATATGTATTGTACGAAATATTGTTTTATATTATTCATTACTCTCTTAATATAAGTTGTGAAAATAACTATGATTTTTGAAAGGAATTAAATTATGTTCGCCAGATAATTTGACGATATTTTTTTCCCGCCAAGGATGACCGATGTCAAATATCTTCCGCTGCAACATATTAGTATCTTATATCAGATACTTTATTTAGACATTTGAAAACAAATTTGACTTTACCTTATGATAGAATATTTATCACTTTCCTTTTAATTATTATATTAATTGGATATTTATTGTGTAAATATCATCCTTTGAAATGAAATGATTATATTTTCAATGGAATATGGTAGTTTGCCTTTTTTGTTCTAGAGTTTTGAAATTTAAAATTCAAATTTTATCAATTTTACAACAAAAACAACTTAATCTAATGCATGCACATGATAACTAATACATACCTATACCTAAATATGGGGATTAAAATCGGGAAATAATTTTCCTCGATTTTTAATAATTTTTTACAAAAAATCCAATGGGCGTTTAATATAAGAAATATTTTTTCTGGCATCCACGAACGGCCAGTGACGTCATCATTTCGCTTGCGTATATCTTGTTTCCAGAAGATAAAAACTCTCAATTTCAATCGTAAATTTAAATTCTTGCGTAAACCAGTGTTCTAAACTATTCACCACAAACGATATTTTTACCAAGACTAGCGTATTATTTTAATTTTATATTTTTAAATGATTAATTAAAACTTTTACCATGGTTTTTATATTTTCAGCTATCTTTTTCATTATTGTTTGCACGTGACGTAAACATCAGATTAAAAATTTAAGCAATTAAAGCTAAAGAAAAAGTCGGCTTCATTACAATTAACGAAAAATCACTTTTTAACTTGTAACTTTTAAGCAATTGAAGTTATCGAAAAAGTTTAAATACAAAAATTGTTCTTTAGGGTAAGGCGGTAATTCGCCTGATTTGAAGTATTTTCCTATTTTCAATATTAAAGAAGTTATGGGCAGATGAAAGTTTCCTCCCCCCACCATTTCCACCCCCTTTGAGCTGGATACCCCATCTACGAACTCGACCGAGTCTTTTACTGTCCTGACAACATATCCCCAGCTGGTTAAATTTAAATAAAAATTACAACAGTTATCGTGTTCACAACTTAACATGTGAAAATGCGTTATACATATATATATATATATATATATATATAAACTTTTGAACGGAGGGTGGTTTTGGGTTCCAGGGGTCATGATCGGTGAAGATATGAAGAAATTTTCCAGAAGTCGTGTCATGAGAACCATTGCAATAGGTAAATCTCCTATAAGGAATCTACCTAAAAAAGGTGAAAATGTGCTTTATCACACTGCTAGGCGACTCTTTTCAGAATCACCAATTTGCTGCAGTTTTGCTTTGCAATTTTTTTAAATTGGCCAATTTTACATGTTTTCAATCAACTACCTAAAAATAAAGTGTAAAAAGCAGTTTTTTAAAAACTTGAACAAAAGAAAATTCAAATAAAAATACAAATTTTAAAAGTTTGCACAATTTTCATAAAGGAAAAGTATCAAATATTAATTATTATAAGGTAGGTAAGTAGGATTTAACGTCACACTAGTACTGCACTATGGCTAATTTTAAACATTACAAAACAAAAAATACCATAAATAGTTGAAAAAAACATGAGAAATATATATATGAATAAAAAATAAGTTTTTTCACTTACCCATTTCCAAACTTTTGTAGAAAACATTTCCTTCAGAATAGAAAAAAAAAAAAAAAAAAAAGAAAGAATTAATCCTCCATCAAAACTAAAAGCTTTCATCAAAATTAAATAACAATCTACACTAGGCAAATTTGTACAATTTAAAATACTACTCCAAAATTTTTGTCAAATATATTAAACATATATACTGCATAATTTAACACCATCAATTAACAAACTTTTTACATTAAAAAAAAAAAAAAAAAAAGAATGACCAGCTCCATTTAAAACGTGTGCATCCAACACATGTAAAAAAAAGCCTACTGTTGCCATTATAAAAAAGAAAAACCAAACATATCAGATAAACTGCTACTATACCAATGTACATAAGTAGGTTGGATTTAACATCACACTAGTACTGCGCTATGGGTAATTGTGGACAGGCTGCAATTTTGTTTCGCAGCAGTCAGTGATGCAATCATCTATATGCTTTGTGTACATGAAAACAAAAAAAACCTCACTAAATACCTCACCCACAATCCGCATGAATTTTTAAAACACACAAAATTTTGTTTCTCAATGTTCAGTAATGCGTACACCTGTACTCTTCGTGTATATAAAAAACCAAAAGAAAAAAAAAATACTAAATACCTCACCTGCTATCTGCATAAATCTTTACAAAATTTTGTTTCTTAGTGATCAGTAATGAGTACGTCTGTACACTTTGTGTACATGAAAACCAAAAGAGACATTGCTAAATACCCCACTCGCAATCGTATGAATCATTAAAATGCATGAAATTTCATGTTGCAGCGATCAGTAATGCATACATTACATCTGTATGCTTTGTGTACATGAAAACAAGAAAAAACATCACTAAATACCTCACTTGCAATCTGCATGAATCTTTAAAATGCACAAAATTTCGTTTCACAGTGATCAGTAATATTTACGCCTGTACGCTTCGCGTACATGGAAGCCAAAGAAAACAGTACTAAATACCTCACCAGCAATCTGCATGAATCTTTAAAACACACGAAATTTTGTTTTGCAGCAATCAGTAATACGTATGTCTGTACGCTTTGTGTACATGATAACCAAAAAAAAAAAAAAATTATGAAATACCTCACCTTCAATCTGCATGAATCTTTAAAATGGACAAAATTTCATTTCACAGCAATCAGTAATATGTACGTCAGTATGCTTTGTGTACATGAAAAAAAAAAAAAAAAGTCACTAAATACCTCACTCGCAAACTGCATGAATCTTTAAAATGTACAAAATTTCATTTGGTAACAACCAGATATGCAAAAATCACACAGCTTCAAAACATCATGGTAAGGTTACCTCATTTCATACAGTGATTGTTCAGCGATGGATAAACATCGAGGGTGCCAAAGTTGGCATCTTTATCAGCTATCGGAAACAAGATGCCAAGCAGTATTGTAAAGCACATTTCACACACACAAAAAAATTGTTTTTGATACCAAAAGCCAAGGTAAACATGAGAACCAAAAATCAGCTTCTCCCTGTACCATATGCCCTAAAACACTACTACTGTTCTATAATTGTTAATTAAAAATATTTTTGACTTATTTCAAAGGTTACTTTAATCACTTATATTTTTTGATAGGATATAGGTACCTACACATTAGAGTAGTATACATTTTTGAAAACATTTAAAAGAAATTTTTCTTTGTATGTTGTGATTGATCGACAGTTTTGATACATTTTCAGAACCAGAGATATTTTTAACTCCTCCACAAGCATATTTTACGCATTAAAATCTAAGAATACTGCTTAAAATTTTAACTATGAGTATTTTCACGCTTTGTATTTTTAGGTTAAATTTAGTGTACTTTATTAAATGTGTCTGAAAAAGTTTATATTCTTTCTACAATGCAATGCTCTGCATACTTTTTTTTTAAAAATCAATGAATATCTTCTCTTACAATGGATAAAAAGTTTTTATAATTAAAATTATTTTCAGTAAAACTGTAAACATTTGCATCAATAATAGAATTTCTCAGATTCACATATGGCCTTATCTTTCAGTGTTCATTGTAATTATAAACTGAGTCACATTATGATCATATTCTGAGCTCTGATATTATATTGTACAAATTATGCTGAAAGGAATATTATTACAATTGTCCAGTCCATATAGTATAACTTGAACTCATAATTGAAACTTATAACATCAGTTCATATACATATATTTTATTTTTGAACTTATTAAGAAAGAAGTAAAAGCATGATTTAACGAAAGATAAACTTTTTTCTCTTCCACTCTTTTTTTACTCTTAATAATGCCAAATTCACTCCTTCAAAAAAGATCAAGGAGTATTTTCATTCCTAAGAAAAAATACTAGGAATATCTCTGTTCGGAACACCTGTAATCCTGAAGAATCAGTAATCTGAAGATGTCTATTTCCTGCCAGATATATAGATAATAATGAAATAATAACAAAATGATAAAATATCTTTTGCCATATTTTTTCAATATTTACAAAAAAATTAATTTGCATTCATAATGTTATTGATTTTCAGTATCTAAATATATATATCTGTTAAAATGCTCAGTTTACTGAACCAGTTATATTTTTCAAGCAACATCATATAAAAAAGTTGCTGATGGAAGGGCGGATCCGCCCAGAAAGTACTACAACCAAAATCCAAGAGCTTTATGAGGTATAATTTCAATATAATATAAAAAAAGCTTTTGAAATCATTACATCATGTCTTTTCAAGTAAGAACTGCAATGCATGGACCTTGACAGATCATAATTCAGTGCAGAGGTAACCAGTTACTTTCACTTATCACTCTTGGACCTAGTGGGAATGAAAAACTTATTAGCTAAAAATTTTACTATACATAGCAAATAGATTTTCTCAGTCATTTGGTATTTGTTGTATATATAATGTATTATTTAACTGTAAGAGAGATTTTTTGTACACAAGTAACATCATTTCTTTTATTTTATTTTTCAGACTGCTATTGCTGTGAGTTTGAGTTTAAGAACCAGATTGACTCTAGTTTCATCCAATGATGATAAAGTGATTCTTGAATTAAAAGATTTGGGTGTATCTAAAGAATGGAATTTAAATGAATTAAATGATTGCTCTCTTACATGCTCTGGTAAATTTCATAAAAATTATTTTTATTTTTGAGCTGTATGATTTTTGCTTGCTATTTTTAGATCCTAAATTGTATTTAAATTATAATGTGGACCAAGGTAATTTCCATTGTAATAAAGGAATTTTCAAGAAAACTTGGGTTATCATAAAGTGTCACATCAGTCACCATAACAGACACCTATCTTTCTATTAGACAGTGTCAGTCTTTGATAACTGACACTGAACTTTCCATTCAAGCCATATCAGTTATTGGTGACCGACACTAAAATTTCTGTTTGGATCATGGCAGTTGTCAGTGACTGACTGACAGTGTAAAAATAAAACTTAAAGAAATATGTTGTTTAAAGCAGGGCCCGAAATTTCAACTTAGATTACACTCGCTGCAAAAAAAAGGTACTCGCCCCAAAATGTGATTAACTTACCGTAATTTCGCATGCATAGTCCGCACCATCGAATAGTCCGCATGTGAAGTTTTATGTAAAAAATATTTAAAAAAAAAACATCAGATTGTCCGCACTACCGTATAGTCCGCAGGAGAAAAATATAACCCCAAGAAAACAGCAAGTAAAATACTATTATGTAGTTTTATATAAAAATATTAAAGCATTCCCGCTATTAAAATAGTAAAAAGAAAAGAAGTACTTGTTATTAATAAACCATATTTTAAAAATTAAACATTAAAAGAAACCTTTAAGGTTGATGTTTACATTTTCTATCGGAATTCCCGGTTGAATGGTTGAGTCATTGAGTGAGTTTTACTTTCCTACTAGAAATGCACTATGGGTAATTGTCTGTGATTCAGCACTAGGAGATATATTTTTTGGAAGATTATCTCAAAGTTTGTCATTGGTATTGCTCAGCAGTAAAACTTCGACGATATTTTGCGAACATAATTTAAAAATTAACAGTACAGGAATATTCAGCAACGTGCTATCCTAATAGTGATCTTTTGCTTTATGCTTCATGGTTCACTACCGATACAATATAAGATACTGTGGTTTTATGTTCCTGTTTGTTAATAAAAAAAACCCCAAATGCAGAGTAGCAGCAATAAGCTCCTTCCCATGTAGAAAATTTTCTGACACTGGACACGTGAGTACAAGAAAATCCATATGTCTCATTAAAAATGACTTTTGGGTTGAAAATATAGACTTACAAATAAATGAATGAGATTGAAAAGTATGTACTCATGTGCCAGCAGGTGATGCTCTTGTACTGGTGTAAAATTTCATAATGAAGAAAACAGTCTTTAGAAAAAACTACTATTTTTATTAAGATTCAACTTGAAGCATGCATTTTAACTAATAAATTTTCTTAACTTTAAACATAACCTAAAAAATAACAAAGTTAGAAAACAATTGATATTTGTTTAATTAGAGTCATTCACCTATTACGACTGTAAGCCGAAAAAGAAATTTAAAGAAATGAAACGTGCATTACGGAACCGGCAGCATCCAAAACATCAACGAAAAACAAAGCCAGCTGATTTGCAATACACACCCCTTTTTAAATGAACCGCGATGCTGTCTAGAAGATTCGCTGGCAGTTAAAGAAACAGTTAGCTGTACTGCCATTAATTTCATATGCAAATTTATGCAATTAAAAAGAAATAGGAAAAATAGGTGAATGATTTTATATTTGTACTCAAGTGCTATTTAAATGGTTAATAGTTAAAAATTTTGAATAGAAACTAAATTACATAATTGCGATCGCAAGAAACTGAGTTGAATTAAAAATATTGCGAAAGCAGCGCCGTTTGCTTGCTGGTAGCGGTTAGCGTTTGAGTTAACCAGGGGTGTTTGTGTCCCCGGAATTTGCTACCAGAATTTTTTAGTAGTAATGTTATTGGCATTTTTTTAGTAACGTTTAGCAATTAAATATAACCAAAAATACAATTCTCAATTACTGGTGGGAAATAAAATAAAAAACCCAGAATGCAAACACCCCTGGTTAACTAGAAGAATGTAAACAAAGCGGCATTTTTACCCATTTTAGTTATTTTACATAAAAAGGAAGTAAATTAATTTAGCACTTGAATACATTTTGCTAGAAATAAAGTTACTTAAACATAAAACCTCTGGAGGTAAGAAAAAATAAGTGTTTGTAATGCTGACGGGAAAAATGAGAGAATGGCGAATTTAGCCAACAGATACGATGTTTTCTATGTGTCTTATTCTTTTGTTTATGTTTGATCGTCAGAATCGGCAGTTTGTATTTGTTTGTTTAATTGTGATTTTGAGGATTTAAACTGTGAATAACTAGCAGATAATCTGCACCATCATACAGTCCGCATGTGAAAAAAATTTACTTTTTGACACACATAGTCTGCGGACTATCCGTGCGAAATTACGGTACTCTATTTTGTATGTACACTGATGAAAAAAAAAATCCCAACACCAAGAAAAAATTATTGTACAGTAATGAAATTTCAGCAATACATTTGTCTAGGTAACATATTTAATTGATTAAAGTTTCAAGATCATAGGTGAGCCATTTCAAAGCCAGAATTTTCAATGCAAGCATGCAAACGTGCATGCATTGTGTCGTACAGGTGTCGGATATCAGTTTGTGGGATGGAGTTCCATGCCTGTTGCACTTGGGTGGTTAATGCTGGTTGTGGATGACGCTGGAGTTGTCGTCCAATGATGTCCCATACATGCTCGATTGGAGAAAGATCTGGTCATCTAGCAGGCCAAGGCAACATGTCGACACTCTGTAGAGCATGTTGGGTTACAACAGCGGTATGAGGGCGAGCGTTATCCTGTTGGAAAACACCCCATTGAATGCTGTTCATGAATGGCAGCACAACAGGTTGTGTCACTAGACTGACGTACAAATTTGCAGTCAGGGTGTGTGGGATAACCACGAGAGTGCTCCTGCTGTCATATGAAATTGCTCCCCAAACCATAACTCCAGGAGTAGGCCCTGTGTGTCTAGGCTGCAGACAGGTCGCTAGCAGGCGTTCACCTGGCCTCCTTCTAACCAACACACGGCTATCACTGCGACCAAAGCAGAACTGTTTTTCATCAGAAAACACAACAGATCTCCACTCCGTTCTCCAATGAGCTCTAGCTTGACACCACTCACGTCGCAAACAGCAGTGGTTTGGAGTCAGTGGAATGCACGCTACAGGGCGTCTGGCTCGGAGCTGTCCTTGAAGTAACCGATTTGTAACAGTTCGTTGTGTCACTGTGGGGCCAACTGCAGCTCGAATTTCAGCTGCAGACGTAGTACGATTAGCCACAGCCATACACCGAAGACGGCGGTCTTCCCTCTCAGAAGTGCCACGTGGCCGCCCGGAATCCGGTCTTCTTGAGGCAGTACCTTCCCTTGACCACTGCTGCCAACACTCATGCAATGTGGATACATTCATGCCAAGCCCTTCTGCAATATCGCGGAAACCCACCTTCTCGTAGCCTACTACACGACCTCGTTCAAACTCAGTGAGCTTTTGATAATGGCTTCTTCGTCTTCTTAGAGGCATCCTTGACTAACATTAACCCACTACGTCAAATCTCAACTGTAAATAACGATCACGAACCTTACAGCGCTTATTTAAAGCAAACCTCATTTGCATGTTCATAGTGTCGCTACTAGCACCACACTTATGCGCGTAGCTCGAAATTTGAATCAACGTCATCTTTCAGATGTATAAACACGCCTACCAAATTTCGTTTATCTAGCACAGCTCCTTCCTGGTGTTGGGATTTTTTTTTCCATCAGTGTATAAGGTGACCAGAATTTTTTTATTGGAAAAAGAAGAGAAATTACACAATGTCTTTTATTTTATAAGAAAATAGAAGACATTCAATTTTGAAAAAGAGGTCATTTTAGAGGACACAAAATTAAATGAAAATGATTATGAAAACTGATTCAAAAGCTACTTTACACAAGTGGTGCAAACATTTTTATCTCAAATGATGAATGTGGGTCGGTACATCTTAAATTAATAATATATGGACATGATAGGAAAAATCCTTAATTTTTATAGGTGTCACTGGACAATATAGAATTTTTTTTAATTATTAATTTTTGCTATAGATAGACAAAAACTTTTTTTGTGATACTTTCATACAGTTACATAAAAAATTTTGTTAGACATTTTTTTAATTAAAATCATAATCATAAAAGAAAGAATAAAATTGGCAAATGAAAAAATAAAATTAATATTCAGCAGATGAAATGATTTGTTTTAACGAACAGTCATTTTTTATGAACGTTTTATATAAATTCTCACAAGTATAACCTAAATTAGTCTTAGTACTTAAGTTTTTAAAGAAGATATATAAAGGTTTTTTTTTTTTTTACATGTCTACATTTTGTTCATTGAAGAAAACAGTCACTTTATGGGAGCATTTCTACCAGGACGACATAAAATGAATTCAACTAACTTTTGCATATTTTTGTGAGGTGGTGGTAATATCTTATCATTAAGGCCAATTGTCTGCTCTAGGGCTGAGTAGGATAGTCTTCTGTGGGGTCTTTCTAAGAGGTCCTATCCCATATTTACACTAGTTTCCGAGAAAACTCATAACGGCTCAACCAACGAGCGCGACAGTGTATCGAACCCAGCACCTCACGTGTACCAGCTTCGAGGACAGAACCTCTCTGTCACTGGTGGGCCTATTTTTATGAGGAATATTATTCATGCAAAAGTGAGAATATATGTCGACCCACCCAGGGTTTCTACGGCACCTAGAAAACTCAGGGAATTAAACAAATTTATTGCATAAACAGGGAATTTTGAATTTTTTTGGAAAAGCAGAGGAAAGTTTTTTCATAATCAAATATTTTTAAAACTTTTAGTGCTTTATAATGATTCAATTATGTTTTTTTCCCCAACTATAGTAAGTTAATAAAATTAATGTACCCTAAATATGTTCAGTTAACTTGTAAACATGTTAGATTCTAATGTTGCATGATTGTGTCTAATCTATTTTACTTCTAAAAGGGACAGGGAAAACTCAGGGAATTTTTTCTCCTGATTTGTGTAGCAACCCTGCCACCGCGCATCAAATGGAGCACCACCTTCTTAATGATTTCATGACAATTTCAATAGTGATTCTGTGTTCCGGACCAAAAACTGTACAAATATAGGGAATACTTTTATTTCTTCGTGATTCGAAGAATCTGAATAGACATAAACCATAATATGCTTTGACAAGTTTATTAGAAAGTTGTTCTTTTGCGAACCTAACGCAGAAAAAAGTTGGTGCTCACCATTCGATTCAGCCAATAGCTTCCCAGTTTTGCAAAATTTTTGAAATTAAGGACTAAATCCTTTTCATTTGAAAAAGAGGACAGAGGACGAAAAAGATAAAAAAAGGGGACTTTTTAGTCCTGTAATGTTTTTTTCGTTTTAGAGGGCAGAGCGTTGAAAAGAAGACTGTCCTCTTAAAAAGAGAATGTCTGGTCACATTACCTAAGATTAGCATGATTTTACGTTTTTAAATAGACAATTTTTTTTTTTTTTTTTAGCACTGTATATTGTAAGAATTCTATCTATATTTAGACCGAAATTTTATTCGCCATAGTAAAATTTCCACTTGCCAGTGGCAAGCTGGCGAATGGAAATTTCGCGTCCTGGTTTAAAGTAATTAAAATTTATTTCTTAGCAGTATGCATAGTCTGACGGGGATTACTTGTAAATTTGCATGGCACTCAAAACATGCTAATTTACTTTTGTAAAAATGTGAAAGATTAGTTTTTTTTTTTTTCATTTAATCTTATATTTTATCTACATAGGAATGTTCACCTATAAAATAAATTAAAGCTTCCAATGTTTTACTGCTTTTGGGTAGTAAAAATCATCTGTCCAGACTAAAACTAGTCTTGGTCTTGGATATCTAAACCTCAATTCTGACTTCATTTTTTTTCTTTCTTTCTATAAATAAGAGATGAGAAGATTGTATTGAAATATTTCTTGGTTTATCTGGAATGTGCATAATTGTGTAAATACTTTTTCTCTTAGAATTAGGTGGTGGCACAGTGGTACCTGCAGATGAGGAATGCATAAAAATAATCACTGACAAATATTCACTTACTACTTATACAGAAGCTCAAAAGCTGGCTTTTGTAACATTTCTTTATCTATGGATCCATATTTCCAAAAGTTATAATATGGGGTAAGTATTTATGTGTTATATATAATTATTATTTTGTATTATATGTAGTACTAGCAGGCTTTGCTGCTCACTATATCGAAAAAAAAAAAAAAAAAAAAAAAAAAAAAAACTCTTTTTAATACCTCTATATAAATAAAAACTAAAAAAAAAATTGAAATTGCCCAAAAACTTTGCTCTGATCCCTTTGGGCAGAGACTTCACCACAACAACGTATCGTGTCCGTGTCTCTATTGCCTGTGCCCATGTACTTCATTTTGTGTGTTTATCAAATGACAGTTTTTTGATGAAGAGTATAAACAAATATCACAGTAGCACTTTTATATTTAAATCACAGTTGCATATAAAACACATTTTACATACATTACATAGTATTTGTCATGTTATTTCCTTTAATTTATTTGATGTATCATTTCATAAAATAATGCCAATATGCCCGGTAATACAATGTCTATGAGTGCATTCAGCCGGATTTTAGACAACTAATGTTTTTGTAGTTATACATATTTCCTTTATTAATATTTTTATTTATTTATTTAAATATTAATTTGAACTAATCAAATATTTGTACCCGACAGTGTACAAGTGTGCAGATATCACAGAGTTACAGATAGCAGCTCATTTATTTCTATGTTAAATTAGTGTAGTGATTGGTTTTTACCAGCTTATATATATATAAAAGTAAACCTTATCATGGTACACAGCTTTATTATATCTTTCCCTTGGCTTTTTTAAAAATTTTATCGCCATAATAGCGATGGATTAAAAAATACCTTTTCTGCTGATACTTTTATTGGTTGCATCAATTCATTAAATTAAAAGGTTCTTCATATTCTGTCTATATTTTTAATGGTTTTTAGGTTTAAAATAGTGTTTGTTGAAACATTTTTTTTTTTAATTTTAAATGTGCATTTATTAATTTTTTTTTTCTATAAAATTATTTACTCAGATAAAAATAATCATTTATGTGACCATTATTTCTGTTTCAGTACTTGTTTTTGTAATATTTTATAATTTATTTATATTTTTAGTATTCTACTTGGCTTAAAGTGGCTGTTGCTAAATTAAAATTCTTAGGGAAAAATGTTTGGTGTACTTAGCGCCAAAATTTAAAAAATCACTCAGGAGGATATAAATAAAACTGATAAAATAATTTATGATCCACAGAGTTTGGAATAGTAATTAAATGCTATACAGTAGAATAAGACATTATGATTTTTTTTTTTTTTTTTTAACTGCAATAATTGTAGTTAAAAAAAGAAAAAATCCTTTTAGAACTACATATATTAGGCATCATGAACTACCTTAGCACTTTATTAATGTGTAAAAAAAATTCAAGTTATAAGGATGTCAGTTTTTGTGGAATGCATAATTTAATTTTTTTCTATAATTTTTTATTATTTATGTTTAATTTAAATCTATTATTTTTATGTCATAAAAAAAAAAAAAAAAAATCTCGTAAACTTTTTTGGCAAAAATTAAACACACACACACTGTATAAAGATTGTATATTGTATGTAGGTAGTATTTTCTTAGTATAGTGTAAAAAAGGAAGATTTTTTAAACAAAATATTAATAATAGCATAGCAAGGAAACTATGACTAATAACAAAATTTCTAATCAACATATGGCATATATTTTTTTTATTCAATTAGTAAAATTTGTTTTCATGCATCATTTTTTTCTTTTGATTTCAGAAACATCTGTTATCTTTGTTATTACTAATTTAATATTGATGGAAAAAGATATTTTAGCATTTTTTAATAAGATATTATTTTATTTTCTGAAAAGTAGCTATGAAAATGATATAGTGTGTCAGGAAAAAATGAATAATACAATTATTAATTAAATTCTAGCATCTTAGAAAAAAAAAAAAAAAAATGTTGAATTAATTCGCAATGAAAAGTATCTTTCTTTATGGCATTTAGATTGATATTTATTTTAGGATTGGTAACTTTACTTTAACTCAACAAGCAATTAAACATAGAAATTATTACAGGCTTGGATAATCTATATAAATAGAGTATCTGTGTGTGTGTGTGTGCTCTGCCTTCAGTCTGTTGATCACAGAGCTACAAAATTTGAGAGGGGAAGCTTCGATCCTGAAAGTATGCACCACATTGAGATTATTTAATTACTTTGAAAGGAATATCTTTTTTATTTTATTTTATTATTGGTTGGAATCAAATGTTAATATAGCAGAAAGAATGAGAACTAAAAAAAATACATGGTACCAAAGCTAAAATGTTTAATTGATGCTGAGATACAGCCACTTTTTAAAATACTAGTTCTTGAATAATAGTATTTTTTGTCGCTTGATAAATATCCAAATTGAAATGCCCAGGAAAGACGTCGCTGCAACACTATCTGTTCGAGATAAATTAATACCAGAAATAAACAGA
Source organism: Salticus scenicus (assembly GCA_963930645.1). Taxonomy (NCBI): domain Eukaryota; kingdom Metazoa; phylum Arthropoda; class Arachnida; order Araneae; family Salticidae; genus Salticus; species Salticus scenicus. Next base: position 140,058,392 of record OZ005652.1, on the reverse strand, counting down.
CGGGTTACCAAGGTATTCCATTTTTGTGTCTTTTCCGTGGAAATGGTGATTTTGTTATTCATTAAAAAAAATATGTTAAGATTAATTCCTTAGCCAAAACCCTTCTCTAAACAAAAAAGAGCTTGTTAAAAGATAAAATACCCCCCCCCCCCCTTTTTTTTGTGTGTTTTGGCGTTTGACAAACATTTGTACCTTACAAAACATATAACAATGAAATACCTATTAAAGTAAGAAAAAACTGTTAAGGTAATAAAAGAAGGGGAGGAATGAGTGGCCTTGGCTGGTGCCCAGTAGTAACAGTGACATTATCCATGTCACCAAATAACATGTAGTTTTGTTTACTTTCGGCATCAGTTTGACATCAAGAGTGGGAATGATACTACCGTAGGCCACAAGTACCTGAAGTGAGGTTAAGAGGGTTTTCACTGTTTTTTTTTTTTTTTTTTAATTTATAAAGTGTTATATAAAAAAAAAAGTGATTAATTATTTTTAAAAATTCATTTAAATATAGCAGTCAGAAAATCAGGCAGAGCCTGCTAGTTATAAATATAGAAAGCCTGTTTGGAATTCCTAAGAGATAAAATAAAATAGCCTATAAATTTCTGGAAATTGATAATCTCCACTTTAATCCATAATATTTTATAACAAAGATGAATGACACAGCTGTAAGTGAGAATAGAGTAATTTTGTGCATAAAATTTTTATTTATAATATAATTTACATATAAAATACTAGTATATGTGAAATTCAAATTAAATTTATTATTTTGCATGTATTTTTTTCCTAGAACATTTCCTTCTTGTCATATCTGTGTTGATTCAGATCTGAGTATAGGATCTGGTATGGGATCTTCAGCATCATATTCAGTTTGTTTGTCCGCTGTGATTTTAATTCTCTGTGGGAGAATTACCCCTAGTCTTTTATCAGAAGATAAACAGCTTATTAATAAATGGGCCTATCAAGGTGAAAGAATATTTCATGGGAAACCATCTGGCATTGACAATTCTGTTTGTACATATGGTAATCACTTATTAGAATTTTTATTTCTTTTATAATTTATTTTTCATTTTATTTTTAGCTTATAATCTAATATAAAAGTTTTTTTTTTTCTTTTAGTTCAAAACTATATTAAACAGTCTTCTACTGCATACTGAAATAAAGACATTAGGTTACTGTAATTAATTCTTCCTGCAATATATTTGATGAATATATATTTTATTATAACTAGTTGTTAATCTCTCTCCTAACTTTATTAGTGTAAGATTTAATGAACCAATACATTATTTAAGCAAAAATTAATCCTGATGATGATAATAAAACTTTTATAATAAATTTAAGTACTTAATAATTTTTTACTTTAGACAATTTTTAATTGCTTTCAGTTGGGATAAATAGTTTGGTTATATTAGAGTGGTTCAAATTCTTTCACATGAGCTTATAATAATAGTATTCATTCAATCTCACTGAGATTAGAGGATTTTATTAAACCTGTATTAATCTTTTATTTAATTATTCTATCATTACCTATACATATCTATGCAATCTAATTATTCTATCGTTGCACAATACATATCATTGCTAAATTTTCATATGAAAGAATAACTTGTTAAGTAATAATTAAAAATATTTGCAAGAAGCTTAATAAATTAGTCACATAAAATATATACAAACGAGCTGAAGTCATGCTTGTAATTCTTCAGAATGAAAGGGTCTTGCTTTAATTGAGGTAGTTTCACTACTGCACTCATATCTTCTGAGTGGCATTATAAACAATAACAATAGATATAAATAAAGAAAAAGACAGCATCTTGTTATATTTTCTTTTTCACTTGCCAGGGCATGCAAGGTTTTTTTTCATCATTTTTCAAATTTGTTTTATTTTAAGATGCATAATGAAAAAGAAACTCACAAATTTTCTTACATTATTGAAAACGAAGAAAACATCAGCTATCAAAAGGCAGGAATCTTGATCACTTTTTAGAGATTGTAAGTAGAGGGTAAAATGTTATTGGAAGTATTAAAATAGCCCAGTGTATCTTCACAGGTTAAACATACAATATATTTGTTAAGCAAAACAAACAAATAAATAACGATTTTAAACTTTAATATCAGTCAATTAAAAAAAAAAAAAAAAAAAAAAAAAATGAATACATATTACGTCTTTTACTTACTTATTTGTTACTTTTTAATATTCTATTTAATTTAATGTATGCTTATACACATAATTTTATCTTTTCTTTTTAAGGTGGTGCTGTTCTTTTCAAGAATGGAAATGTGTCAGAAATTTTGTCTGAGTAAGCATCACAGCTGCATATTTTCTTACTATATATACCAAATAAAAAGTTTACCATTTAATCATAACTTATATATTTTTAATTTTGTTTTATAAAATAATCCTAAGTTTTCATCTATGTTAATTTCACATTTAATTGAAATCATCTTCATTTCAATAAATTTTTGTGATTTTAAATTCTATTTATTTCAGTATGAAAAATATACATATACTTTTAGTTGATACTAAAGTTCCTAGAAATACAAAAGTATTAGTTGCAGCTGTTAAAAAGAGACAGCAATTAGTAAGTTAATATTTCTGTTGTTTTTGTGTTATGAAATTAATCTGTTTCAGTGAAATATTTGTAACATGGTTTCCAGCTGAGGTGTGTCCGAGGCCTGAAATCAAAGCCACAACATAATTAAGGTTATAATCAGAACATTGCTTCGGTAGGAGGAGAGTTAATATGAAGTTTTTATGATAGGAGAGGGAAGGGGGCATCGTAATAATAATGTATACATGCATATTGTATGTACTATGAAATTTTTGAAAATTTTGGACTGTGGACTCGAACCTTTCCTTTTTGACACGCTTTTATTAGCTTCACCTGTATTTATGTTTGTAACCGCTCTGAAAGCAAACAAAAAATCTATATTGTAAAAAAAGACATTCCCTACATGAACGCTGTGGCTGTGAGGTAAAGCTTTGGGCTACGAACCTAAAGGTCTAACGTTCGAGCCCAGTCAGGGGGAATTTTTTAAAAATGGTTTTTGTTTAATTCTGAATTATTTATTTCTCATTCCTTCATTATGTTATTTATTCAGTTACTATTACGTAATTTCTAGACTTTTCAACACGTTTTTATTTAATTAAAGATTTAAAAGTATGTAAATATTATAGTGTGTCACTCACACTAATTTCTCTTTCCCTGCATTTTAATACTATAAAGATAGATATTTTGTGCTTTTTAGTTCACATTTCAATAAAAGCGTGTTCTTTAATTTTTTAAAAGTATAATTTTATTTCTTATTTCTAGATACAATCTTGATCCTAAATAGCCAATATTTATCAAATTTTGAAAAATATGTACTAATGAATTTGAATCAAATAAGGAATGGGCATTTTATCACTTTTAATTGTATACTAAAAAATTTCAGAATAAAATAATTTTACTTTAATATACAAATATTTAAAATTTACATACAAACCTTAAATGTAAAAGAACACAAAATGTTAAGTGAGGAAATTGAAGTCAGTGTGCTGCAATCACTAGACTCTATGTAAGAAAAATAGACCTGTCAAGGCCATCTCTCAGGGTTCTTCATTCCCCCGTTACCATGGTTTTAAGGGACACTAACTTCTCCGCGTCTTTTTTCCCACGCAACTTCGTTATCTTAGTAAAAGCAATTGGAGAGCAGATTAGTTTTTTTTATTGCTAGTATACATGTATGTAATAACGTGTTGAATACCTGTAGTATAAATCCACTATATTTATTCCATATTTGTCTATACGTAAGATTATCTTTTATGTGTATTATTTAAAAATGAAGGTAATATATAATTATCAATCTTTCGTTTATTAGCTTAACAAAGTTAATTTTCTAATATACTTGGAAAAGTATTTTAATTTGTTTCTGAGTAAAATTTTCAAACTTTCTGAGAGAAAGAAAGTCTAGGGAGAAAGAAATCGTTAAAAGTTCTTTATTTTCTTACTTAGAGATCTAGAAAATGTTAGAAATATGGTTATTTAATGAGCAAAATTGCATTGTGATAGCTGCACATTGAACATAGTAATACAATATACATACTTATACACACTCATATCTATCTATATAATATTCCAATTTTCAGACCACCTATTCTTATATATTACATATAAGAATATTAAATATACTTTCATTTTTTACTTCATGTACAAGAACAATAAAAAGTATAAAATAAGAAGAATGTTTCAAGATTAAAAACAGGAAAGTGTCTTAATTTTAGCTGAGATACGTAAAAAGGTTATAGAAGTTAAGCACATTCTCAATTTTCATGACTAGTTCCTCCTGTACTTATACTTAGAGTTAACATATTTATTAATTAATGAATTTCTAAATTTCATTTACCATTGTCACATATAGAAAAAAATTACGGTAGTTACTCATCTCACACTGTTATTGTTTTCGAGAGGAGTTAAAAAGAGAAGAAATCAAGAATGAAAAATCCTGCAATTCATATAGATTATTAATGGCAAGAGGTACCAATGGCCAATAGATTCTGCACTCGAAGCTGGTAGACAGGAGGTGCCGGGTTCAAACACAAGTCGCTCTCGTCGTCTTATTCGTTCGGAATTTTCTGTGATACTGGCTAAGTATCGGAGGAAATAAGTAACAATTTAGTCTCAACCAATGCACCGCCAATCCACTGCACTTTTAAAGGTTTGAGAAAAGCCTGTAGCTAAGGAATTTTAATATAATTTTATGATCTATGACTTATTTGATACCTAAAACTATATGATTAACACAAACAATTAGTTTACAGAGCAGAATAAAGTAATTTTTGTTTTCTTAATAATCATTTTTAAATGCTCTTTAGCTATGAATTATTTATTCTTATTATAAAATAGCTTTGCAGTTAAAGTGGTCGTTTCTCTTTTTCTAGTCTTAAAACGATATTAACTGTTAACAGCGAATAATATAGACAAATTAATTTATCAGATTTTTTCTTCTGGTACATTTTGGACTGTAAGAATCTGAATTCTAATATATATATACACTAAGTGACAAAAAAAAAAAAAAAAAAAAAAAGCTGCACAATAGAAAAATTGATTTATACCTTCTGAGTTTGTAATAATTTAAAAACTAATGATTGCAACAAATAAAATTGTTAGGTTTGTATAATACGGAAGTCATAACATGATACCTATGTACTCTTCCATGATACCTTCAGACAACTAAAAAAATAAAAAAATAAATAAAAAATAAATAAATAAATAAAAATAAAATAACATACATCATTATACTGTTATTGATAAAGACAACTTTTATTAGATATTATTAATTGTTATGATTAATGTATCCAATAATTAACTTTCTTTAATGTTACTTGAAACTAGATAAAACAATTGTTTTCATTTAAATATAATCTATTTCTTAATTATTCTGAAAAATTTTAATTTCATGATAATTAAAAATAGCAGAATATTTTCAAGTGATTAAAAATTAAAAAAATTGAATTTATGTACTTTTGGAAGAGTCTGAAATACCCCCAAAGTAGTCGATCAGGTATGAATTTTTTAATGGCCAAATTTTATTTCGGGTTAATTGATCCCTTGAACATGAAAATTTGCCAGACTCACCGAAAAATTATGCATTTTCGTATCGTAATGTACGGGGAATATGTTATTGTTTTAAAAGTGCGATTTCCATTAAGTCAGTTACATTTTCGTGATCAGATCTGCTTATTTCCGTCAGTTTGAAATAAGTTAAACTGGACTCATCAGAGAGAATAACTTCAGCCAAATAATTAATTGATCCTTTTTTAATTTTTTTAACCCTCTAATGTCTTGGTTTTCTAATTCTTTTCGTTTAGAAGGAATTTTTTTCAGATTTTCTGGCAATTAAACCTGCTTTGTTTAATTGTTATTTCACTGTATTTAGATAAATTATGTTACTAAACACTTTTTTTGAATCCCTGCTATGTTCTAAATGTAATACAAACTGATTTTTTAAGTGCTGGCTTTTTAACTTGCGGTCATCTCGACTGGATGAGTAACGTGGGCGCCTAAGGACAAATGTGCAGTTTAAACAGCCAAAAAAACATTATATCTTGCTAAAAACTAGATCACTAATATTTTGTTAACATTTAATCATTTTGACATCCCACATATTAATTTTTTTTTTTCGTTCTAAAATTAATATTTTTTGTGGTATCGTTAATTGCCTTATTCTTGCCATTTTTGAAACACTTTCTAAAATTACAATTTTCCGAACAATTGCATCTTGTTTTTAACACTTGGCTCAATTCTAAATTGCACGCGGAACACAACGTAATAAAATCTGTTCAAAAATCTACTTTTGAAACAATAAAATTAGCGATTACAGAAAAAAAAATTCAAAATATCAAAGTGCGGCTTTTTTTTTTTTTTTTTTTTTTTTTTTTTTGGTCGCTAAGTGTATGTATATATATATATTTTAACCAAGAGTGAAAACTGTATCATGAATATAAAAATTAAAATCTAATATAAATGATGCTGATTGTGGGAAATTTAAGCCCGGTTGTCTTTACATTGGTCTGAATGTCCTTGAAGGGTATTTCTTAAGATTCTTAGCTAAAACTCATATGAGTTTCGGGGAAAATCATGGTAAACTTGGGGTAAGTAACATAAATGTAACTATCATTCGGGTAGTAATATTCACGTTTCTCGAAAATAGTTATTAGAGAGGAAAGTGGTTTTTTTTTTTTTTCAAAATGTAATTTAATTATTAAAAAAAAAAGACAGAGAACTGGCGTTTAAAAGTAATACGTACAAAGCTTTGAATAAACACTATAAAATGCAATAACTCGCAATAATTGTTTCGGGTTAAAAGAAGACAAGACAATTCGTCAGGCGAACAAAGTAGGAACAAGTGCTACAAACAAAGCAGTACACGCACCAACAAGTGCTGTAATCATGCAACACTCGTTTTTACTACGTTCGCCTGACGAAGGGTCGTATCTTCTTTAAATCCGATACAACTGTTGCAAGTACTTACATTTTATGGTATTTATTCAAAGTTTTGTAACTTTGTAACACCCCACAAGCTTGAGCAGTAGTTTCTTGAGTTTTCATAAAAATATCTCTAATTCTTGCATCAGGTTTCGAAGTAACAAGCTCTTTAAAATAGTTATAAACATGATAAATAACCATTTTAGATTGTTTCCTTATATCAGGATTACCAGCCATAGTAAATGATACGAAAATGAAACGACGAGAAAAAGTAAATGCTAACGAAGCCACAGAACAAGCCAAAAGTGAACTATTTCTATTATTATATCTGAACAAAATATTCTTCTAGTCAAACAATTGCTCAAATGGGGTGGGAAAAGAAAGAGTGATAACGGGATCACATGGGTAATTTCTAGAAAAATTGACCGGGGAGTAGTGACCTTCACAGGCCAATTCAGTTTACACGGACTATAGAAAATGTATGTCTACTTCAAAATTTGTTGTTGAGAGTCTCAGGAGATAATGTACTGCAGAAAATACTTTCACATGTGTGAGTACTCACAAACATTGAATTTTAATTTTCAAACCAAATTCTCACAAGTTTGTAAATCTTTATTTAATAATTTAAAAAAATCTGCTCTCTTTTCTTCCCTTATTTTCAGAAATTTATATGCTTGTATGTTACATAATTCAAGTTGAAAATGAGTTGATTGATCATCAGTCTTAGTTCAAAAAGGATTACTAAACAGCAGCATGCTATTTTTTGATTATTCAAAATCTTTATTCATAAAGTCAAACTTTTCTATGGTGTCTTGAATGTTTGTACCAAATTGAAAACAAAGTAAGTTTCATTATCTTTAAACTCTTGAGCTAACTTCCAATAGTAAAAAATGATTCTATTCACTTTTATTAGAAAAGAAAAGTTTGAAATTTCTTTATTTCGAAGCTCATCTGCATTTCCCATCAAATCTAACATTGCTGATTTCTCACCTCTAGATTTAGATTCAGTGTATTAAGATGACTGGTGATGTTGTTGAAGAAAGACATTTAAAGAAATCTACATTTCGAGCTTTTTTTTTTATTTTTCAAATGCTTATATATAGTCTGTTGAAACTTACTTCTTCAATAATGTAGGGATTTATATTCGTATTTTAGAGAATCTCTAGAGGCACTTTCCAGTACTCAGCATCTTGGTATGATTCTAGTTCCTATATTCTACTTCCATTTCACGTAAAAACTACCTTAGCTGTTTATGCAAAAATAAACAATTTCTACCCCATATCACATTGAAAACTTTTATTACAACTTAAAAAACTTGATTTTGTCTTACAGATTTTTCACATAAAACTCCCTGATGAATAACACAATGAATTATCGGACAAGTTACTCAGTTTTCTCTAAGTGATCCAAACTGTCCAAATTTTTAGCCCTGCCTTTGCTAGTGAACTTGTCCATATTAATTGATGGACACTTATTATAAGCTTAGATTTTGTTAAGTTTTTTTCGCAGCATCGTAGATGTTTCTTTCTTTCATATTTCCAGTCAATGGGCATATTTTTAAGAATCTTTCCTTCTTAGAAAAGTTAACTTTGAACCACATATAAATATTACAACTGACTCACATCTATCTGTTTGGTCAGTGCTTTCATCAAGGCGAAACAAGAAATAGGTAGTTTTGGTCTTTGTGGTTTCAGTGATCTTGTATCTGTTGCTGGTCTTCTACGCTTAATAAATCATTATTATATATATATATATATTTTCATGCAGTGTTGAATAGTGTCTTATGTCATATTATTTCGACACTGATACCACCTCCATGTAAACCAAACACTGCAAATTTTTATTATGGTTTGTAATTAAATAATTATTTTCCTAATGATCTTTTATAAAGTTCTGTCTTCACTTTCAATCTTTTATTTCTTTGAAATTCCACTGATTTTGATATTTAGTATTAAATGTGTAATCTTAGAATAAGAATGGACAAGCAGTAAGGAAATGTCAGCTGCCAGTTGGTTAGCAAGGGGAAAGAAAATATTAAACAAACCAAGTAATGAGTTCACAGACGGGAAAAACAAAGGGGGTAGGGAAAATTTGAATGTAAGTATATGGACTAACTCTCATGGAAACTGAGCAGAATCATATTTAGTAGTGAAAGAATATCATTTAAAACTGATATGGATTTTCACAGAAAAAAAAAAAATAAATAAATAAATAAATCAGTAAAATAAATTAAAATAAAATAAAATCATAAAATTTTATGGGGCAAATTATTTTCTTAGAAGGTTTTGCAGGCCACCAGTTGGAAACCTTTGGTATATAACAAGTGTATTTAATGTCAAAATTGTCTGACAGTGTTCAAAATGTGTTTTGAGCATTTATTATTTTCAGTGTATTACTAGCAGGCTTTGCCTATTTCGCTGGTCACTGTATTTAAAGGAATATATGTAAAAAAAAAAACTTTTATATTTTTTTTAAATAAAAACTATAAAGAAAATTCTATTGAAATTTCTCGAAACGAAACCTTGCTTTGGGTCCCTGCTGCATTTAGCAGGTGTTCTCCACATGCACTATGTTCTAAGTTCCCACTGCTTGCATTTATGCTTTAACTGAGCATTTCAATGTAGGGGCTTATTAGATAACGAGTGGTGCTGCCATCAAGACCGTAGTCAAGAAGGAGGGGGTGGAGGGTTGGGGTTTCAACTCCCCCCCTTCCATTCCCCAAAATATTGCAAATTTGTGAAAATTTTTCAAGTTAAACATCATTTTTAATATTCAATAGTATGTATTAAAGCTTAAACCACCTCTGAAATTTTTTTTTGGCTACAGCCTTGACTGCTATTATTCAAGAACGATGTTTTTACTGATGTTATCTCAGAACAAATGAGAACAGCATTATCTCAGTATGTACTGAACATTTAAGTTTTGGCATCATGTTTTAGTGAGACTTAGTATCACATGTTTAATTTAATAAACCACTTTTAGAAGAAGTGAGATTTTTGTTGATTGAAGGTGAAATACCTACTTATTATAGCAAAACATTAGCTTCAATTAAAAACAAAGATTTTTTTTTCGTTGACTTATGTATTAACCAGTCATCCATAAAGTAACAGCAATTTTTTATCAAATATAGTATTACAATTATGCTTTGAACAGTATATCAACCCTATAAGACATCTAACTTTGTAGCGGTTGCATGTACTTTCCATTTTAAATATTTTATTTTGATTTATTTGCTTAGTTTAAATATGCTTATACTTAATAGTTCGAAACTTTTGTGACTTTTAAGTTTTAGTGTCAAATTTATTTAGATGTTAAAATTGAGAGGGGGAGTGGAGATATATATAAATATATATATTATGAGATAAATAGAAAACAGTCAAATGCTTCAATAAGTGTAGTATCTCAATAAAATTCAAATTATAACTACATGTTCATTTTTTCCCCCTGACATGAAATATATTTATTCACGGAATTGGAATACAATTTTATCAATATGTATAAATATTTTTAAAATATAATGATGTCAATTTCTCAGATGTGTAAGCAAATATAATTTTTGATAAATATTTATTATTCACATGTGCATCAGTAAATATTTCTTTTTATTAAATTATCAAAAAACAAGAAGCAAAGTTATAACACAAAATTAAAGAAACCTTACATACTTCTTGGAAATTAAGCCTTAGTTTTTGCAGGAAGGGGCCCCTCCCATCGTCAGAGGCAGCACGGTGGCGGCTTGCTTTGTTGTGATGACTTGATCTTTTGTTGTCTTCATGATTCTGCACCAGTTACGGTTAATCTCTTGTGCTGGGTCGTTGCCATTACAGGTAAGAGGATTGAATAGGATTTCGACCGTTTTGCGATTTGCGGCATATATTGCGTTATTGTATTCGGCAAGTTTGCGAGTATCGCTAAAATTTATATTGATAGGTTCGGTAGCGTTTACCTTGGTGAGTGCAGTGGTTATTTTCCCAAATTTGATATCTGCAGAATGTTCTTTAATATGGTTTATGATTTTGCGCTTAGTCACACCTATGTAGTAGCCAGTGTCATTGTTTTCTTTGGTGAAAGGAATACAATAAATACCGGAGGTTTCTAGGGGATCTATTTTGTCTTTTTCATTCCTAATTGTTTGATAAATATTTTTATTTGGTTTAATGGGGATTTTTATATTAATTTTGTTGGCGGCATTTTTGATTTTCTGGGAAATTCTGCGGTCGTACATGATGGCTGGAGTGAATTTTTGTTTTGGATTTTGAAAGTTTTCTATAATATTAAGTTTTTTAATTCTTTTGCGGTATAGTTTGTCGATTAAATCTTTTTTGTAACCTGCTTTAGTAGTAATTTTTTTGATGATATTAAGTTCTTTGTTAAGTAAATTTTTATTAGAACAAACGGTGATGGCACGATTGATATAAGATATGATAGTGTTGATTTTATATTGATAAGGTGTTTTACTATTGATATTAATGATTTCTGTACTACAATTTGGTTCACGGTAAATGGTAGTTTCTAAGGTATGGTCCATTACTTAGGTATGGCCATAAGGTATGACCATACCTTATGGCCATAGAAGAAGAAAAAAAGAAGAAACTAGAGAGAAGAAACTAGAAAGAAAGAAAAAAGAAAAAGAAAGAAACTACCATTTACCATAAACCAAATTGTAGTACAGAAATCATTAATAGCAATAGTAAAACACCTTATCAATATAAAATCAACACTTAGAATTTTAATTTCAGTTATCAAATATTTCAAGCGTTACCTTTCTGAGTTCATTACAGGATATTGTATTTTAGTATAATATTTATATATATTATGAAATTTGAATTTTTATAACAGGAAATAATCTGGTGTGTCACTCACATGACTTTCTCTTAGCCTGAAATTTTATATTATAAATACAGGTTGGAGATTAAGAGGTAACATAGCGAGTACTGTTATGTAAACCTATGTTAAAACAATTCAAATTAGGCTTTGGAAGAGTTTTATATGATAATTAGTTCTGTGTGAGGGGAGCTACTGCCCCCCCCCCATTTCATTACTGCATCTACATTTATGTAGAATTTAAATCTGTTATTAAAATTAAAAGTTCACTTAAAATTATTCAGACAACTTTCACATCAAATTTTTCCAGCAACAAACTTATAATAAATTTGAAAATACAACTTTTGGATTTTCTGAAATTATTCGTTTTTATGTTACTCTAAGAAAAAGATCAAACTTTAAAAAACTTGATTTTGGTAATCGGGAAGCCTCAAAACGTGTAAATATACAAAAAACAAGCGACGAACATTTGGCTTAAAAGCATACATTATTTATCATATGTCTATGAGGAATTCATTTCCATTCCTGAACAACTTTCCTGGAGATAGTAAAATATTATACTAAAGCACTTCCACTAACAATGAAAAAGAATGTTATCGCTTAAATATTTTCTGTCCTGCATATCATTTGAAGATTATGTACAAACCACATAGTGCACCTAAATATAATCTTATAGTAATAATATACGGCACAACTTGAAATGCACTTCCATCAATTTTCAGCTATTGTCGCACTATAATCCAGTTCTTTTGTGTAGCCTTTTAAATGAACAACGAATGATTTCCCTGCCATATTCCACATGAGGCATGTTTTTACACGTATAAAAAATATATATTCATTTCATTTGGTTTAGTGTAGTCTATAGATGTTAAACTCTGCTTATCTGCAATTTCCCCCATACACGGAAATTGCAGATAAGTAGAATAGGTAAAGGTATTTGAATAATCTTGAGTGTCCCTGTACACGAACTATTTGCTTCATTTCAACGAAAAGCTTAGTGTAGCATCCCTATATGATACACATTTAGAATACGAAGTTTGGACTTTCTGCTGCTATTTGTTCTTGAGATATGCTGATAACAGACAGATATATAGACACACACACAGACTAACCGCTAAAAACATGATTTTCGAATTCAGGGGACCTCAAAACGTGCAAATAAAACAAAAACTCACTTTTGAAAATTTGACCCAAAAACAATACTTTCTCTACCTTATGGGTAAAAGAAAGTAAAAAAAAAAAATTGCATTATCCGAAAATGGAGCTTAGATCTTAGTGGCATCACAGGCAAAAATGAAAACTGTGCATGGACCCTACTGTATGTTCTACTTACCATGATAAAAAAGAATAAGTGACCTCATTTTCAGAAGCATCTGTAAAATATCTTAGCATATTGTTATCGGGGTATTTTTCTATTCTGAACAGTAAACTATGCCTTTTGGCATTGCTCTAAATTGTTATAATTTTAGAGATATAATTTTGCGTATATGAGAATAAATCAATAAAATTTTGTCTTCAGCAATTGATGTAAAATTTCACTTGCATGTATATGTGCTAGTGGCATATAAAGGGTTTAACGAATATGCAAATTTCATTTTTTATTTAAAATATTGTTTTAGAGGAACGACTAAGAGCAGGGCTAATTTTTATTTTATATCAAACGAGAATTTTCATTTGTCGATGCGAATGTGTTAATTTTGCCCAAGGGCAAAACAAACTTTTACAAAAATTCTATAAATACTTATGAATTAAAATAGAAAATTATATGAGCCTGGTATCCCATTTTTTCTGACAAATACATCCCTGCTTACTTCCACATCACACTACTTCTTCTGCCTGACTTTTTAGCAGGGTTGGCAAAGTGGGCCCAGCCCAGAAAAACCCGCCCGGGTTTTTCTGGGCGGGCCCACCAACAAAAACCCACTGGGTTTTTGCAAATAAGCGGGTTTTTGTTAAAAATTATTTATAATTTACAAATCCCATCTATAAAGTATAGAAAACACCTTACCTTTAAAGAAAAAACTTTTATTTTTATTTTCTAGAAAATAGTATTAAACATAAAAAGTAACTACAGTTATAAATATAATAAAAGCAAGTTTATCTTCTATAATTGTTCAATTTTCCTTTTTCTGTAAAACCAAACGATATTTTTTTTTTAACAGCAGACATAAATGTTGTCCAGAATCAATATTTAACTAATTAAATTGTTTAGTTTTAAAACTTTATAATAATTTTATTTTAATTTTAGTACCAACATAATTATAAATCTAATAAAATAAAATTTTCTTCAATAACCGTTTCAACTATTAAAAAACTTAAAAAAATAAAAAATAAAAAGGATAAAGCAGTGCAACTTATTTTTATAATTAAAACTAGTTAGCATAAGTGGACTCTGCTCAGTTCAGCATCATATATATGTTCTCATAAATTTCTAGTACAGGATTATCATGTTTGTTTCTCTTAACATGATTATCATGTTTAAGAGAAATGAATCTGACCAAACACTTGACACAGAGACAGAATGAAATCCCCACCAAATAGGCTATCCACCGTTCACTTTGATATATTTATCTTATTCTAATCTATTAATTTATTTTATTAGGATCAATTTCGTAGCTTCGTTTTCATGTTACTATTTCCAATGCAACAATCTTCAAAATGCATATTTATATGGGATATCCCCCCATTTTACTATGTTGATAAAATCTTAAATTACGAGTACCTTGCAAAATTTTCCTATTAGAATATTTGTAGTCAATTATGTTCAAACAAGTATCATAAATGTTATTTTGAAGTTGTCTGATATATTTATGATCCTCAAAATGGACATTTATGCTCAATTTTGCCCTATTCTGCCATTTTAAGTAAATCGTAAATTCCAAATAATTTACGAATTTTTTAAATTAAAAAAATTATACTCTATGATATTCATGCCAGTACCTTAAATAATATTTCAAAAGTGGTCTGACATCTTTACGATGAAAATGTTCCTCAAAATTAACATTTATGTGAAATTTTGCCCTATACTGCCCTGCTAAGAAATTCGTAAATTTCCAGTAACTTGCGAAATTTTCAAAGTAGCATGTTTCTAGTTACTGATGTTCATTCCGACATCAAAACTCATATTTTAAAACTGGTCTCGTATTTTTTCAGTAAAAATTTTCCATTTAATACACGTTTACGTAAAATTTTGCCCTATTCTCCCACGTTAAGAAGAGCATACATTTTTAATAACTTACGAAGTTTTTTAATTCGAATGTTGCAAATGAATAGGGTTCTTGCCAGTGTCGAAAATAATATTTTGAAACTGATCTGACTTCCCTGTGACAATTTGTTCTTGAGATATCATGTACACAAACTAACGGACTAACAAACTAACACACACCATACAAATTTTGTCATTTTTCGGATTCCTCACACATGAAAAGTGTAAAAAAGTAAAAAAAAAAACAAGGTCGAAAATTTTGACGATTACCTAAGTCTTCTCCATCTATAGCATGATGGGGAACTAAAAAATTTAAATGATATGTATTGTATTTAAGAATTTAAATTCTTTTATTTTATCAGTTATTGTCATTAAGAATATTTATTTTGAATAAGCATACATTAAAATAAAATATAGCTTAATCTTACTAATTAACCCTATTTTAATATTAGAATCAAACCAATTTTTATTTCTAAGATAAATATTAGATTAATTATTAATTAGTAGTTTAATATAATTAGGTGTATTACAACTAATATGCTAAATAACATATATCTAAAATTGCAATGGAAATGTATTCAAACAAAAACCCACAAAAGCCCAGAAAACCCCACAAATGCCCAGAAAAACCCAAGTGGGTTGGGTTTTTCTAGAAAAACCCGGGTTTTTGCCAACCCTGCTTTTTAGACACTCCCTCGATTTCCTGAAAACCGTATATGCTTAGGGCCTTAGAAGCCGATTCCTAAAAATTACAATGGAATGCGTAGGGTGTCTTTCAACTAAAAAGCAAAGAACTAGTTCATTGTTTTTGTGTTTGAATGTAAGGATTTCAAAAAAATATTTAATGTATAATTTATAAGCTTTATTTTTGCTTATTTTTTTCATGCATATTTAAAGTTTTTTACCATTTCAGCTGGTTCTGGAGGGGGCTTGAGCCCCCTAAGCCCCCTCCGTGGGTGTGCCACTGCACTGGCTACTACATAGGTATGACTAAGCGCAAAATCAAAAACCGTATTAAAGAACATTCTGCAGATATCAAATTTGGGAAAATAACCACCGCACTCACCAAGGTAAATGCTACCAAACCTATCAATATAAATTTTAGCGATACTCGTAAACTTGCCGAATACAATAACGCAATATACGCCGCAAATCACGAAACGGTCGAAATCCTATTCAATCCTCTTACCTGTAATGGCAACGGCCCAGCACAAGAGATTAACCGTAACTGGTGCAGAATCATAAAGACAACAAAAGATCAAGTCATCATGACAAAGCAAGCCGACACCATGCTGCCTCTGACGATGGGAGGGGCCCCCTTCCCGCAAGTACTAAGGCTTAATTTCCAAGAAGTATGTAAGGTTTCTTTAACTTTGTGTTATTTCTTTTTATGTTGGAAAGAAGAAAGGGGGGAAAAGAAAAATGTTTAAACTTCTTTGGCAATAGTTTAACATGCCTTAAAGCTAATATAAGTTTTTATTTTCATATTTAATTAACTTTAAAAAAAAATAACAAAAAATTTCAAAAACAGTTTTTGAGGTACATGAAAAGAGATCAAATCAGACCTCCATGTAAAATTCTGTAGCTCTGCAGTCATCAATTTACCTACAAAGAGACCAACACACAGACATCTTTTTTCATTATGTGTAGAGATTTTTGTCTGTTATTTTTAGTTTGTTTGTTCAGTATATTTTCAAATAATGTTCTTAAGACAATTCTTATGAATTTAATTTTAAGGTATCAGTTTAACCAATTTTGAAATATATCTTAAAATGATTAATGTTTGAAAAGTATAAAGCTTGAAGCTTTTACTGATTCTCATCCAAAGTGATTACAAAATAATCACCACAATGTAATATTTAAAACTGTCCATCTACAGCAGTTCAAAATTAAAATAAAACAAGTAATTAACAGGTTGTACAACAGATCTTTTTTTATAAGGTAAGAAGAAAGACAGAAATCTGAAATTCTCCACGAGAAAGTTCAGAGCTTTAATATTGCCTTCTGTTTAGTTGTAGCATGTGATAAAAAGTCACGAAATCTGGTGTCTCTTATATTTTTGTATTGTAAATTATTTTTTTTTTTCTAAACAAAAGACTTCTGAACAAAAAGTTGAATTCTGAGAAGGCTTATACAAAATTACAAAATGTTTTCTTAAAGATTATTTTATTTAAACTTTTTGCAATTTTCATAACAAAAACTGGTGATTATCTCAATGCCAGATGCCATTGGCAATTTTTCTTTTTTGTTTATCATACATGAGTAAAAAAAAAAAAAAAAAAAAAAAAACTTATTTAATGCACATAATTTTAAGGTGTCACAAACAAGCTGGTTGCTGAAGGCAACTAGTATTTTATAAAGTTTGACAAATCGTATTTGTGTATTTTTAATGGATATAAATGATTTTTTTCATTACTAAAATTTGCTGTTTTATTTTTCCCATTTAGTATCCATCTGTAATAGACCCTGTTTTGGAAGCTATTGATTCAATTTCAACTAATTGTTGGAAAATTTTAAAGACACTGAATGATGTTGAAACTGTGCCAGGAAAAATAGAAGCATTGCAGGTAGAAGGTTCATTTTGATATTTAAATTATTTGAATTTTAAATATATGTAAAACAAATAACTAGACTAACGTTTGAAAATTTATAAATTTCTATATATTTTTTATATTAAAAAAGTATCCACTTTTCAAAGTTGAGAGATAATAAAATTTACAATACATACAATAGCTGTCATCTACAATTTGTTTAAAATTGAAAGATCACCAATTTTTAATGCATCCATAACCAGTTTAACAAATTTTTTAACGTATTATATTGTATTGTATTATATATATATATTATATTGTATTATAACCTGTTGTGTTATATTTGAAATATTCTGTGACAATTATGAATTGTATTTAATTTTTTTGAGAAACATGGTTTTTGCATTGCTATATTTGAATCCACAAAATATCAAGATTCTGCTGTTTGAATATTTAGAATTTCATATACATTTTTTACATTTAAAAAAGAAAGCAAGTCTCTGTGATATGGAAATCGATTCATTAAATTCACTTTAAACTTTAATAAATTATATATATATATATATATATATATATATAAAAGGGTAAATACATTTGTAGAAGTACTCTTTTTATTCATTAATGTGCAACATAAAGTTTGGAATTATGTTGATTAAAACAACTTTATTTAAAAAAGAGAAAGGAGGACAGGGGGATGATTCATAAGTATGTTTTGTAATAATTTGATTCTCTCTTCTCATTCTTCTTCAAAAATTTCATTGCATTTAACATGTTATAATCCAGAAAGCATCTTTATTTTTAACTAATGAAATAATTTTAACCATATTGCTATGTCACAACAATGTGACATTTGTATTTCAAATTAAATAAATAAACAACCTCCAATATTTGTGCAATTACATTTTTAACCTGAAGTACGCATATTTTGAGATAAGATGTCACTGTCTCTCAAGCTCTCAGAATGCAACTTTTTTTTTTTTTTTTTCTTGCAACAAGTTAAAGTGCCTGCGTGAAGGAATCTTTGCCCATATTAGCTTTAATTGCTATCTTTAATAAATTTAATAATTAGATGTTATATTTTCAATAAATGAAAATTTCTATTAAAAAGTGTAGTGTAATTCTAAAATTCTTTTCTATTTAAACACATTTTTCTCTCTATAAAACAGGATGGCCACTGGTCAGGGAAAGTTAGGGAATCATGGAAAAATCAGGAAATTTAAGTGAGTCCGGAAAAGTCATGAAATAGTCAGGGAATTCTGCCAGATTTTATGAAAATAGGCCTCATTTTAAAGCCTTTTATTGAAATATGCTAAGATGATCGCTAATTTTATGAATTTTTATGGGAAATAAACACCGTAAGTTAGGGAAAAGTCAGAGATTTGGAAGAGTTATAATGTTAGCCACCCTGATAAATAACTATGTTAATTTTAATAATATTTTAATAAGTTATTCTGTTAATTAAATTCTTTGGAAAATTAAAAGTTTCTTTAAAAATTAATAATTTATTTCCTACAATTTACATGAACTATTTATTAAATAATTCATGTAAAGAGAGGAATAAAAGAATAGAAAATAGAAATTCTAACTCTAATTCTCTTTTAGAAATTCTAACTTCTAAAGCTAAAGCATTTTGTAAAAAAAAAAAAAAAAATCTCATTTCCCAGCTTTTAATTTAATTCTATAAATTACAGTATATTATTTAAATTGTGCAAGCTTATTTCCTTCTAGCTAAATTTCGGAATGCCTATCACTTAAACATCATCAAGTGATGATTTATTTTTTTAAATATACATTATGTCACAATTTTTACTGTTCTTCTGATGTCATATCACAGAAGACAATTTGGAGAAATCGTTTGGCTAAAAAAAAAATTAGTCTGAGTTTTTTAAACTAAAGTTCTAAATTCACAAAATATTTTTATCATTTTATTCAAGAGTCAAAGAACATTATTTGGCCTTTTTCTGAGTTTGGCATTTTTCTGACTGTTGGCATAATTCAGGTCAGTCATCTCTCAGCTATCATAGTGATTTTTACGCAGACTACTCTTAAGCAGCCTACAATTAATAGATGTATTGTCTTTGCTTGTCTCTCACTCATCCTTTGCAATCCTCAAATAGTTTAAAATATTTGTTTAGAAAATTATAATATCACAATAAGTTTATACTGATGTAAAGTTCTCTCTTCAATAAAGTTATTTTTCAGCTGAATCTTTTACCTTAATGCCTTCACGGCTATTTTATAAAATAATAATACCACAATAAGTTTATACTGATGTAAAGTTATTTTTCAGCTGAATCTTTTACCTTAATGTCTTCATGGCTATTTTTTGAAGATTGTGTCTTCGAACTGGGTTCCTAAACTACTGTTGATTTAAAATATTAAAAAGCTAATGATCCCATAACCTGCAATCACTGAGTCCCCCCAGGTCATAGTGATAGTGTTAAGCTATTTTTATAATTTATTTAGTGTATAGTTTCGTTTTAACAAATGTCAAAAAATTACTGCAACATTTTATGCTATGGTCTGTTAAAATGATGTAATATTCCTATGGATATTTCCTGATATGCAGTATTGTAATGATATACATGGGGATAATAATGCACAATTGTTAGCATTTAAAGAAACAGAAATATTAATGGAGTAATGTAAGTAAATAAAATAGATCAAGGTATCAGGTGAGTCATACAAGATATGGTAATTAAGTTGCTGTGAGAACATGAGCTTTTATTATTATTATATTGCAGTTGTTTTTTTTAGCTCTTCACTAACACTATGATGTTTTTAGCGCACAGACACACACATAATAATAATGATAGTAATAATAATAATATAAAAGTTTTATGCTTATTTAATTAAAGTTATTGCTATGAAAGATAATACATTATCTAACTTAATATATATATATTTAAAGTTATTTAAAAATATGGAATTAATATGTTTATTTATATACTCCTATTTATTATAGCTTTGTGTGATTTTTATTTTCAATTTTATGGTTTTTCTCATATATATTATTACATAAAACATTGTTTAATAAATTTAGGATTTCATTGTTATGAATCAACATTTACTCAATTGTCTTGGTGTAGGACATGAGAAATTGAGCCAGATTTCAGAAATTTCTGAGAAATATTCATGCCCATCTAAACTGACAGGAGCTGGAGGAGGAGGTTGTGCATTTGTAATGATTCCGTATAATGAAGGTAATTTTTAATGTGTATTGCACTTTTTAACTTTTGTTCATATCAAAGCTTTTTATTATTGTTATTATTATAGTTATTATTATGATTAAAATATTATTTTAGTTTTCATTTTAGAGATTTTAACTTAACATAAACCCGAGAAAGATTGTCTTTATGCATTTATGCATAACATTAAAATTTGTTGTATTCTTCAACTGCATATAATTTTATTTTATTTATTTCAATGTATTTTGTTTTCTCTGTGATAGAATTGTAGTAAAAAATGTTTTTTCCATTTAGACATATTTTTTAGTTTTTCTTATTTATGTCTCTCTGTGAAAATGATTTGTATGTGGATATTTAAAAAGAAATTGAATGTTTTTTTTTGTAGATGCTGAGACTTCTACTATTAAACCATTAAAAGAGGAATTGGAGTCTTGTGGTTTTAAAGTGTGGGATGTTTTTCTTGGACATACAGGAGTTCAAGTAAAATTTGATAATGTATAGGTGTTTGCTCTCTCATCTTTTGTTATGTAAAAGAAGTATTCATCATTAAAAAAAAAAAAAAAAAAAAAAATCATCACACATAGAAATAATGGTTGTATATAGTCATGAAAATTTCATATACTTAATGTACTATTAAAGACAACTAACATGCTATTTATTCTTTTATCATTTTTATAAAATAGTTTACCTGTATCATTTTCTATATCTTTTAAATTTATGTACACATTGAGCTAAATGTGTATTATAGGTATATACATTTGAAGTTATTTAGAATTTATAAATGTCAATAAGACGTTCATTAGTACAGTAGAACTTGGATAATTCGAAGTTGAAGGGACCAGAGAAAAATTCGAAATATCCAAAAATTCGAATTACATATACTATTTTGTCAAAAAGAAGAGAGAAATAAAAAATAAAACTCTACGATCAAAGATTTAACACATTAACTTTATATCTAAGAATACTGCTACATCCCCCCCCCCCCCCAATTAAATCAATATTTTCTTACAAGCTTAATTATTCAACACTTAAAAAGTAGTTAGATATTTTTGATTGCTTCTTTAACCTTCTAGCGGGCGCGCTGCTTATACGAACATGAAAGGTTTTCACATACACTACTGTAAAATATGTATTTTAAAGTATCTGAATATTTTAATTATACTATAACCATTTGAAGATTAATAAGAACATTCAGTTGGAACTTTTATTCATTAAAACAAAACTGAAAGAATGAAACTGAAAGCCCAAAATCAATATAAAAAAATCAAAGAAACATCGGAATTATAAGTTAATTAATTTTAAAAATATTTAAAATAATAATGTTTAAAACAAAAACAACAAACAATCGTTTTTAGCAGTGAAAAAAAAAATCAAGTATAACAAAACGTTACATGAAAGGTTGCGCGTATTTTTCAAATACAAATAGCAAATATTCAGCTTGATATCATTGTCTCGAGGTTCAAAAGATAACTAAAAATAGATCAATATATACTGAGTGAATAGCCAAAGATAAGTGTTTCAAATGCTCTCTGACTTTAAGATATACAACGAGATTTACCACAAGTGTATCTCTCAGATACGTGCGCCCGTTGGAAGGTTAAATACAATCTTTGTGTCATAGCATATGACTTCAACCTGTCAATTGTTACAAAAATGGAATCTTCTACATTAGACATGACTTTCAATTAAAAAAAAAGACCTCTAAGTTCATGTATATGGATCATATCTTCTGATGCACTAGGTAGGAAATACTCTTGTATCTTATCCTTCTTTTGAAAGACTTAAAAAAAATAATGCACTTTAGCTGAGAAAAATCTCGGGAACAAATTTTAGTGTAATATTTTAAAGGTAATCGTATGAAAAATTCGAATTATCTATGATTTTTTAACATTATTTTAATACAAAATTCAAGGGACCGAATCAAAAATTTGAATTATCCAGAATTTCGAATTATTCAAGTTTCACTGTATATGGTTTCAGTTTTGATTTTCTATTTTGCTTAAATGCAGTAACGATAACTATTTTATTTACTAAAATTAAATGTAATTTTAGCTTTCTGTTGCATTGAAGTATTAAATTTTGATAGGTTTATGTTTTTTTCTTTTCAGTATGTAATGTTTAGAATGCTGATAAATAATTTTTATTGCTGTAATTTATTGCAGCTTGGTGCTGAATTATAAACTGTTACTCAAAAGTATGTAAAGTTATCAACATCTTAAGAACTTTGCCAATCAGATAAAGAGCTTTGATATAAGAGTTATTTTTATGTATAAACAGATATATATTGTTAATGTGAGGTTAAACCAGAAATAGTTTTTGCCCCTTTTAAATTGTAAAAAACAGCTATTGTGTGTTATTTTTTAAACTCTAATATTTATAATTCAGTCTTTTGATATTTTTTTTTTCTTTTGTAAATCTTCAATTGGGTTTAATTATTTTGCATTTGTTTTGTATAAATTTTTTATAGATTTTTTTCTCATTTTCTTATTATTTACCTTATTTTTTTAATTTACAATTTAATGAAAATTTTAAAATCACTTAAGAATCTTCTGTTTAATTTAAATATATATATATATTTTAAAAACTTAAACTGTGTGATGACAGTTATTTGTATTTTGAGAAACATAATACAGTCGAACCTTGTTAACGAGAACACACTTAACGTGAATTACTTTTAACATGAACTGTATCCACAATCCCCTGCAAAATGAGGATTGGTTTAGTTATATGTAGATTAGTTACTGATAGCATGAACTACTGATAACATGAATGCATTTTTTATTTCCCATGAGATTCACGTTAACGAGGTTCAACTGTAAATATGATATTTTATGAATTTTCACAAAAAGTATAATTCCTGAAGATGCTTTGTATAAGAAAGCGAAAAGCTTCAAATCTGTATATATTTTTAAAATAGTTTTAATTAAATATAATTTTAATTAACATGTTTTTAAAGTGTTTTTATTATGTATATATATAAATCATTTTACTGAATATATTTTTTGTGTAGTAATTTACTGAATGAGAAATTTGCACATATAGGGAAATTGGTTAAATTTACTTTTTCTGAATATCTAGACCCACAGTTTTTAAAAATGTTCTCAAAAATACAAAAAAAATGTATCTATCATTTGTAAATTTTAATATTCAGTGAAAAACGCTTGACTCCAAAAAGGAGTGTATTTTGATGTGATGTCATACTTTATGACACTCCCGAAGAAATCTAGCAGTGCAACCGGAGGCTATAGTACTATACATGACATGTCTCTTATTTTGTTAGCAGTGACAATTTGTTTACTGACTGATATTTGAAAAAGTCTTTTTTTTTTTTTTTTTTTAAGCTTAAATTTTTATGATAATTCTATATTCTGTGACTTTGTATGTTTATCTTTGGAAAAGAAATTGTAGCTCAGCTTTTTTATTTAATACCTAATCCATTTCGATTACTAAAATGTTGTTATATTTTTCAAATAGTAATAAAAATGATTTATCAGAAGATATGTTTTGTTATTAAGACCAGAGTTCTATTTCTTTTAGAGAGAGAAAAAAAAATAAGATAGACCAAGTTGAATTTTGCATAATAAGAAATAGTTTTCTACAGAGTTTGAGTTTACAAGAAATAAGCCACAAAAATGCAACATATTTCATAAATTAGCCATTCCAAAGCAGAAATTTCATTGATTTACAGTGAAATAATCACTTATTCTGGGAATCAACTTAAAAAAATTCACCTCTCTTAGCAATTATAATACGAAAAAATAGTAATGATTATTTATATATATATAAAAGACAATGTCCGTGAATGTGTCTGTGGACAGCGTAATGCAAAGACAGTAGCTCTGGCAGTCACATGATTCAACACAAATATGCCCCTTGAAGTATCCGAGTTATCTTGAAGCACGATTTTTATTTATGTGTTTTAATTTACAAAATGTCTTACTCTCTTATCTTATACCAGTCAATTCATTTTGTATATATATATTTTTAGGGACCATCTATAATAATTGAAAATAACATATACATGAAAAGATTTGTAGCCAAATTTTTTACAGGTAAAAAATATATTTTGAAAAATTAATCCATCTCTGTATCATACACTTTAGTAACTTACTTTTATGTATTTTAAAGATACTTATATGAACGTTAATATTAACATTTGTTATGTTACATGTAACTTAATCTTAAATATATTTTCAAATTTAAAATATTCTATTATTTTATTAAAAGATAGGAAAAAGAAAAATGTCAAATTAAAATTTAGCTTTATGCTTATTCCACTTTTTGCTAATCTTATTTTGTCAAATTCTTAGATTGATTTATTAGCAACTAAAATGCTTATTATAGCAATCTGACACTAATATATATACAGTCGGACCCCCCGATTTACCGAATTTCGCATTTTACCGAATTGTGAATGAAAATGAACAAGAATGAAGGCAAACCCCCCTATTTAACAAATAATAAACCCTGAATTAATGAATTATTTCAACTGCCAAAAAAAAGTTTTTTTTTTCTTAGTTTTGGTTAGAAAAATTTTGGATTGCTTTCCAAATGACATAGCTATTTTGTGTTTAATAGAAAAAAAAAAATTCTTATGATCAGCAATTTTCGATGGGGGGGGGGGGGGTGCTCAGCCCTTAGACCTCATAGCTGCAGATGAGTCATGAGTACAATCCATCGACTATTTATCCTTAGATGTCTGCTCGATGGTGCAATCTGCCCATGGTATTCATGACAGAAAGTTTCTTTCTTATCATTTCCTACTCCCCAACTCCCGTGATTAACTTGTCATGTGGGTTGTATGTGAGGAAATTCCTTTTTATCTCTACCTACCTTATAACACAGGGTGCTCAGTTTAAGAATTTTTACCTCCCAATTGTTTTCTTCTTGAAAGAAGTGAGGTGATTGGACGCTTGGCTTGAGGAACATTTAATTTTTGAAACTTTGTGAAGCATGGCAGATTGTCGGAAACAAAAGCGTTTTTCGCTAAGTGTAATAAAACTTAACATTTTATGCAAATTTCACAAGAACGTTGGACCACAAAACGCTTTAGTAGAACACCTTAACATCTCCGCGTCAACACTAGCTACAATTGTGAAACAATGAGCAGAAATTGAAAAAGCAACTGCAGAATGTGGTGAAAAATCATCGAAAATAAGAAAGTGAATGAAAGTCACTAGTGGAATAGTTCAACATCTTTTGTGGCAAGAAACTTTGAAACTTTTATAATAGCTCACAACATGATAACAATGAATTTTTTAAAATTCTTTTAACCAATTGTTCCATGTTCCCGCTACCTTTGGTAGTGTTTATATGATTGAACAGAAAATTTAAAAACATGGTATATAAAAAGTTCTTTTTATCTTGTAATTATTATTTATTTGCTTTTATTTCTGCATTACCTAGCCATGTGAAAGAATTGCTGTAAAATTTGCAGTGTGTTTCTATATTTAAATACCACTTTAATCAAAAATAAAAAGTACAAAAAAAAAAAAAAAAAATTGCTTAATAGTAATTTATTCAAAAGAGCTTGGTGCATCAAATTGTTTTAGTGAGCTAACTTTACTAGACACTAATTAGTTGTGATAACATTTTTAGTATTATTTTAAGTGTTTTTTTTTATAGTATTTCTTATTTTGTTTTTATTCTGTTATTTATCTACTTGAGATTAACTTTGCTTGGTTTTGTATCAGCCAAATGTTTATTCCTAATGTTGCATATTAGTCAATTTTATGTATTTTCTTTTCTTTTTATTAAAGAAAGCTTTTTCTTTCATGCAAATGTTAAAAGTTAGTTACTAGTGTTATTTTTGTGCTTCATTATCTCTCTTACAATACAGTATTATATAGGTGCTAAATTAGTTCTGCACTTTGTTTTAACTAACATGCATTTTTTGTCTACTGATTTGAAATTATAATAAACCCTCATTAAATCTCTATTATCGAATCTCAAAATCATTTGGATTAAAATTATAATATACGAGACTAAATATAATTTAATCCTTGTACAATAAGAAAGATTTTTATCAATGAAATAATATGGAAGGTAAATTATTAATCCAAAGAAAAGAAGAAAGTGTTTAACTTCATATATTTGTATTTGGTTTCTATAATAAAATTTTATGTATTATTTAGAGTATTTGGTTCTCTACATTTGTATCACTTTACCCTTCCTGTTTTGTTGAGAAACTATTGATTTTTTGTTTCACATTTATAGCAAAAGTATTTACTGTACAGGTCACATGTGGCCCCACATTTATTTTATACAGTCTGGCACTATACAGAATGTATTAATCTTCCAACAAGTGTGTATATGTGCAAGATACTCCAGATAAAACTTTCACACCTTATTAAATTGAAATTATTTAACTAAATCACAAAAAAAAAAAGAAAAAAAAACAAACCTTATCAGCACTCAATTAATCGTAATTCAATTTTAAAACTTACATACCCAGGGTTGCCACAGGCTACTAAAAGGCAACTATTTGTGACTATTTTCAGCCTGAGGCGACTATGGCAACTTTTTTTACCCAAAAAGCTTGAAAAAGCAACTATTTTCACGAAAAGGCAACTATTGGGAGACTAATTTTCACCTTTTGCTAAATTCTTCCAGAAATATCAGCAAAATCTTTCAGAAAGAAATGTTTTCTATGCATTTTATAAACAATCCCATATCTTAACCTTTTTACTCCTTATTTATTTATTTTTTTTACCACCTTAAATTATGCTATATCCCTGAGGTTGACCTTGAAACAAGTAGAACATCCAATGAGAATGTAGAAATAGCACCAGATATGACATATGTACCCTATTAAGCTGGCCAATTTGCTTATTGCAAATGACTACTAGTACACTCCTGTGACCTGTTATGTCCTTCCTCACCCTGATTTCATGTAAGAAAAAATAACAAAATTATAAAAGAAAGCTGTTTAGTAAATCAGAAAAGGAAGAATACAAAAAAAAAAAAAAAAGGCGGACAATACTTAATCTTTTCAACAACCAAATCCCATGTTATTCTGTGGAAAAATTTGTTTCCACAATGACTCATTGCTAATTTTTTTATTATTATTATTATTCAGTTTTCATATTCAGATTTTTTTTTTTTTTTTAATTGTTATATTTATATTGAATAGTAAGAAAATGCAAATAGTTTTTATCCTTTAATGATCGTTAATATGTGATATTTAAGCTAGTATTTTGGTCGCTAGGCTACTATTTAGGCAACTATTTTAATGCTTCTAGGCTACTAAAGCAACTATTTTTGTTACATTTCTTTTGTGGCAACCCTGCATACCTGAAACTTTATGCGTTTTACAATACCATATCTAGGAATTACATGTGACTTTCACATTGGTAAAGGTGTGCAGGGGCGCGCGGACCCGGTGTGCCAAGTGTGCGGCGCACACAGGCGCCAGGTAGAAAAAGGCGCCAGCCGAGGATAAATTATTTGAAAAAAAAAAAAAATATATATATATATATAGATGTATAGATATATATTAAATTTGATTTCATAATCCTGGTCTGAAGCCATGTGGCAAGTGTGGAAATGAGGCGCCTTGAAAACTGCATTGGCAAAACTTGAGTTCGGAAACAGTTTTGGAGGTTTATTGCGAAAGGGCGTGTTAAAAATGGATTAACTTGGTGAGGATGCGCCTACCCTCAGCAAAATTTTCTTTGTCTTTTTTAATATATCAGAGGATCCCTTTGAAACTTAAAAGTGCACCTTGATCTCTTCCCTCCCCCTCTTCTGCCGAAAAAAGACCATTGGGACGAGTAAAAAGACAACGCAATTCGATTTCAAAAAGGAAAGTTTAATAGATCCAGGGATTTTATTTAGTTGGTTGGTTAAATGGGTTTAGCGTCACACTAGTGCTGCGCAATGGGCAATTGACAACGTTCTGGGACGGACCTCTAAGGATTGTCCTGAGACATGCCATCACAACTTTGATCTTGTACGGAGGGGATGGCTCCTCCCTCTTCGGTAACCCCCAGAGGTATAATTTGGATTGGGACATGGAGGACATTGCGGCCACGAGGGGTTTTAAGCGTACCAGCCACCATTAGTGTACACGACGGTCTTTGGCCGGTTCGAGTTCGAACCCGCAATCTTCCAATTACGAGCTTGGCGCTCTACCGACCGGGTGACCGAAGCCCCGGAAGATTTTATTTAGAGTAGTTCTTTCCTCTTTGTAACATCGATATAACATTAGGTTCTATTTAGGAAAGGTTTTCTTTATAAAAATAGTATGTTTTCACTTTCTCCTACATTCAATAGAATAAAGCATTGGATTTCTAAAAATTTCCGAATTCCGGTTTTTGAGGAATTTACACGTTTTCAGAGTTCTAGAACATGGTTTCCTCAGTTTTATAAAATGTCTAAATGTGTGCGCGTGAGAAAAATTCTGTGGCAGCTCTAGCTCATGAAATAATGTACAGAATTTCATACAAATATATGTATATATATATATATATATAGTTGCACCTTGACATAAGTGAGTGTCTGCGAGAATCAAGCGAGAATTTCTCGTAATACAAATGATTCAGAATATTGTTTCACCATCTAGAAATGTGTACACTAGAAATTGTCGATAATTTTGTCTATTCAGTTTATTGGCGTGCCTTACGCGCATAGCTCGGAAATTTATCATTCTAGGTAAGGAATTTAGAAAATGGCCACTTATTCAGTCTAGAGGTAGGCGGTATATATATTTTTTTTTCTCGGTGGAGAAAGTCGACATTTTGGTAAGAATATGGATAGAGACAGACGGATATTTTGGATCAATATGATATGTGTATACTCGCAAAATTTGTAATGAAGCGAGAGAAAGTTTAGTTTACTAAGAATATTTTTTATGTTAAAAATACTTATTTAACATTACTTAAAAATTAAACTCAAACAAATAGAAACGTTTGCACTTACAGCTTTCATTTATGCCACCTAAATGTCTCAATGCGGCATTTCTATCCCCAAATTAACACTAAATCTGCCTATTTACGTTTCATAAGCAGTGTCTTCACAATTGTACCACGTGTTTTTGAGACTATGTAAAATATTTTTCCCTTTCTGCAAGATGCTCTTTTTATTTGTTTCTTTTAAAATTCCATTTCATTTGATACATTTCTTTTTTTTCTTAGCTATTCAATAAACTTATTGTTATTAAGGTTCGAGATTCATTTGACTTGCTGAATGATGACTATTTTTAAAAAAATAAAAAAAAAAAAAAAAGGTAGTATAGGGCGCCAACTGAAATTCTGCACACAGGCGCCTGGCAATGCTGGCGCGCCCCTGAAGGTGTGTATCTGGTAGAAGGTTAACATGTATGTAAATAGTAAGTTAACGAAAATGTGGAACACAATTGTTTCAATTTCAAAGTAAATAATATATATATCATTTTCCATTTGATCAATTAAAAATAATAAATATAAATAGATATTTTTTGCTAAACAAATGAAAATGTGTAAAATATTTAGAAATTACTTAGGTACTTGTAGAAATGAATAAAAAGTTGAATAAGAGCTGATTGACCTAAAAAAATTTTTAATAGACCTATATTAGTAACTTTAAATTTCTAATAATTTTTTGTACATTCACATTAAATGTTGTTAAGCTTTACATTTAGTGGAATAAGTTTTTTTTTTTTAATTAAATTTTTATGTTGCTTGAAATTAAAGATTACATGTTAATGAATTGTTAATATTAGTAATTCATCTAAACATGATTATGTTGTACCTGAGCTTCATTTTCTGTGATATTTTAGTTATATTTCTTGCTTTGGGTTTTATTTTTTTTTATAACTATAAATGTATATAGATGTTGCAATTGTGTTGTAATATCCTAATATATATATATATATAAATTTTTCCTATTGTTAATGTAATCTATTATTAAATTGATATTTTTGTACTTTGGCATTTACTTGCTGTGTTATTGTGATCCTCTTCATATTTTATTTTATTTATTTATTATTATTATTTTTTTTTGCTGCCATCACACTTTTAATAATCTCTTCTATTAAAAAATTATACAAAGTTCCTCCACTTTTTGCATCAGCTCGTATTTTAAAGAATTCCATTTTCTCTACCTTTCCCAAAGTTGTGAGAAATCTTAGTTTCCAGTGTCACACTCATAATTCTATTATCACCTATATTTGTTATAGATTTATTTATAAAAATTTTAAATGATTTTTTTTTTCTGTATTAATCTTTTGTAGTATGGTTTTCCCGTAGCACACCAGAATTGCATAGGAAAAGGGGTTCTGAACAACCTGGTATGTGATTGCTATGAGAAGAAAGTACAAAAAAAAGTGCAAAGCAATTCACACTAATAATATTACACAACCAGCATAAGGTAAATGTGTTAAATCTAGAGAAGGGTAGGTAGGACATGTCCCCTTAATCTCTGACATTGTCTGAGCGCTGACTGAATACTTTGCTCTTAGGCTACAGATGTAAAAAATTCATACAGAGTTTTCTTAATCATATAGATCCTGGTGTTTGTATTTTGGAATTAAGGCCGATTGACTGTACAAGGGTCGTAGACCCATATAGATCCTGAATTATATTGGTCTTGGTAATTTGGTTGTAACATATATTACAATTGGGAATAACTACTCATAAAATGAGATTCGAGAGTTATTTATTTACACAATTACTTTTGAAGGATCTGTTGATTATATAATGATTGACACTAAGTCTAAAGATTATGTGACTTATGAGTCTAAAGATACACTGACCTTGAAGAATGATTTTCTGATGAACACACTGCCAAAAAAGTTTATATTTTGCTAAAAACCATTTTCCAGTATTTCGTTAACATTTAATTATTTTGCCATCTCACGTATTAAAATATTTTTTGATTTTCATTCAAAAATTAATTCTTTTTGTGGCATCGTTAACTGCCTTATTCTTACCATTTTTGAAATAGTTTCTAAAATTACAGTTTTCCTGACAATTGCATTTTGTTTTTATCACTGGGCTCAATGCAAAGTGTAAGTGGAGGACAACATAATAAAATCTGTTCGAAAATTTGTTTTTTAAACGATAAAATTGGCGGTTGTAGAAGGGGAAAAGAAAAATATCCAAGTGTGGCCTTTTTTTTTTTTTTTTTTTTTTTGGTCGCTTAGTGTATATTTATTAATCAGCTTATTGACTCAGCTTTAAGGGGGGGGGGGGAAACCCTTACTTTTTATAGGTAAATAGGTAAGGAAGGGCATTTTTCTTTTATTCTAGTGATTTTTCTTTGAGTATCAAGCCTAGATTTCTTGTTTATTTTTAATCAGCTTGTTTAAAAGTTGGAGAACTAAGTTACAATTAAATTAAATAGTCATTTACCTTGCCAAGACAGGAGAGGTTTAATCCTTTTTCCATGATAAATGGCTTTTCGCATCACTTAATAGTTGAAATAAAAGGTTAACATGAAAGCTTTTGTAAAGTGTTATTTATTTATTTTTTTTTCTAGGAAATAAGATTACTAAATATCTGTAGTCTTCAGAAACAGATTTTAATATTCCAACTTTGCTTAGTATTTTATGAATTATTAAACAGATTTGGTGAAAAATTGCTACAGGATTTAAAGAGTTAACTCATTAAACCTGTGTTTTATTGAAGCTAGATGATTGACAGCTAAGAGGATTTCACACAAACTTTGAAAAAATCTATTCTTTTAGCCAGTGGCGGTTCTACATTGAGGGCCAACGGGCACGGCCCCACCTAAATTTTTTCTCAATTAAAATAGTAATAATGATAATAATTTTGTTTTTTATAACTGCTCAAAAACACATATATACAAAATAACTACGTCTATCTTTTTCTTAATCTTCTTCCATTATCATTTATTTGTCAATATATTTTTCCAGCTGTCACAAATCACTAATCAGTGAGAGAGGGACCGCTACTTCCCTTTTCCTTATCTAATACAGCGGGCCGGGCCGCTTTCATTCGGCCCGAAATTGGCGTGTTTATTTGTACAGTTTATTCTACTAGACGATTAGGTTAACATATTTGGCGACTAATTGCTTTATCAGTTTAAGCACGCTGTAATTTTCTCGCCGATGGGCCAGCAGATTCCTGCCCTTTGGAGCAAAACTATAGGGAAAAAACTGTCTGTTAACCACGGGTAATATTTGGCGACTTCTGCATTACGTTTTTCTTTCTTCTTTTTTTTTTTTTTTTTCCTCATTGATTTTTTGGTGAATTTTTTAGAGTTATATAGGACAGTTTAAAATTTTAGTGTTTAAAAAAAGAAATCTGGTAATAGTCAAAAATATTTTCTAGACTAGACTTTGAGATAAAAGCTTGTATAAGAATTTAAGACCTCTTTAACTAAAGTGTTTTGAATTTAAATGAGGGGGGGGGGGGGATAAAAATAATATGCATTTTTTTTTTTCCTTTCAGAATAGTGTATTAAAATTTTTATGTAAATAAATTGTAAAATTTTTAGATAAATAATTAATGGATTTACATGGATAAATGGATTAAATAGCTGCATAAAACTGTGATTTATTATTATTATTAAAGGATTTTTCTTTTAAATGCGATTTAATAGAAACATCCACAATGTTTCTTTTTCTTTATTTTCTTTTCTTTCTTTCTTTCTTTTTTTAAGTGGTAGCCCGTTTTATTTCTTTATTTATTGAAAATTAATTTAAATTATCTAAAATTAAGCTTTTAAAGTGAGAAACATGTTTTTTTTTTTTTTTTTTTTTTAAATATGTATATCCACATTACATTAATCATGACTTTCTAAATTCCAATAGATAAGAAACATGAATATAACACTTTAAATTCTATAATTTAAAGATTTAGGGATATAATTAGCGTAAGCTAAATAATATTACACTATGAGACATTTGAATTTAAATTTTAATGGTATGCAGTGTTAGGGTTAAAACCAGTTGACTAAAAGAGGGCCCTAGACCTGAGTGGTGTACTATCTGTAGAAAGTCTTTCTAACTGTTACATAGCCCTTTTTATTTGAGTTTTGGAGAAAACCATAGTAAACGCCAAATGTATATGTCGACGAAAGCGATCTGGTATCGAACTTGGCAATTTCCGTCTACTAGCTTCCAGATATTTAAATTTTGATATTCCATTGATCAGAACATTGCAGAATTTTTCAATTGTATTTATAAAACTTTAATTTTTATGATTTTTATGCAATGTTTTCCATAGTGTTGAATTTAAGATTCACCATCATAAAAAAAAAATCTGAAATTTCGTTTTACATCCCATTTTATTAATGTTTGTTTTCATGTTTGAATAATGAATAGTTTAAAGTTAAATTACTCATCATACGATGGATCGGGCCCCACCTGTGAAAATTTGCACGAGCCGCCACTGCTTTTAGCCATTAGTTCTCATGGGTGAAGTTGATTCTTTACATAGTGTTATATTAAATATGACTGCTGATTTTTACATGGAACTCTTTAACTTTAAAGAATCTGAAATAAATATATTTGTGTATGAGAAGCTTTACTGAAGAAAGAATTTTTGTTTGAAGATTTTTCACTTATTTATGAACAGCTTAAAAAGATATAAATGGCAGGAATATTATATTGAAATAGACATATATGATTTGTAATAAGAACTGTGCAATAGAAGTCAATAAAATATTTATTGAATATACATCACAGCATTATTTCAAAGATGTAAATGATCTATTTACATACATCATTAAGTGAGACAGAGAGGGAGATCTGTATTTAATTAGAGTTAAAAATCTGGGATTGATTGATTGATTGGGTAAAATTATTCTGTTCTAAAATGAGGATAAAGCAAAGTATGACTTAATGTGGTCTGATTTAATGAGGGTTTCTTGTATTTTAATTATTTGTTAAATCATTGTTGCTATAACAATACTGTTTTGGTAAAGATGAATTGGATTTATTTTGTAAATTTTTTAATTCCATTTCTCCAGTTGATGATTTATTGTGTTGTGAGTTTAATAGTACATTAATAAAACATTTTATCTTTTGAATGAAGTGTTTTTATTTTCATTATCTGTGTTAGTAATAACTTTAAACATTGCAATATCTTTGCAAACTCTAGGCATAAATTATCATCTCACTTAAACATTTTAATGTAATTAAGTAAGTAATTAAGTAATGTAGTTGTTAAGCTAAGAGAGTGTAATGGCCACTGGTTATTATTACGTTGTGAAAAAGTAGACGTTAATCTGTTGGTCACTGACAACTAACTGAAAATTCAAATTTTCAGGTTTTTCCAGGTCAATTTCGTAGCATTTTGAATATAGTTCAGTCAAATGTGAAAAACGTTGGTAGTATGATAAAACTAAAACAAAATAGTTTTAAAAAAATCTTTTTTCTTGTAAGTTAAATTTGGCAATTTTAGTTATAGACATATTTCTGTGAAAATTCTGAAAAGCAAATGCATATCAGGGTAAAACAGAAAAAAATATATAAAGTAAATTGTAAAATTATCCAATAAAATAATCAGTCTTCACCATACTTGTTACAGATAATCAAATTTTCAAAATGAATGCTCTTGTAACTTTATTTAAAAATTGTGCATCCTTCAAATTGGTCTACTTAAAAAAAAAAAAAAAAAATGAAAAGTCTTATTTTATCATATTATTACCATTATTGTTATTTATTTATTTGAATTGGATATACATTGCAAAGAAAATATCTCAATGAAAACAACTGTTTTTTAAATGATCCTGCCAAGCCGCAAATTTAAAATGCCAGTCTTGAAAAGAAGTGTTATGTATCAGTGCCATATAAAATTTTATTCACAAGAATTGACAGCTGACCTTACTCCCAGTACCAACAGAAACTAAAAAAAAAAAAATCTGATGTGGGCACCACATGACTTCCTTATACACTTTTAGAAATATAAATAATGTTAAAAAACATTGACATTGGACCCGAAACAGTTGGCTAAAAATATTAAAAAAAAAATGAATTATCACCGTGTTCTGAGCTTTTCTGAAAGTTAGCTAAAAACCGATTGCAAGATTTGTACTGGTAACGCTGACGAAGGCAGCAGGGACCCGAAAAAATTGGCTAAAAGTATTAAAAAAAGGAATTTTACCATGTTCTGAACTATTCTGAAAGTTTCAAATGTCTACCTAGTCAGGAAGTTAGTTAAATAATTTTTTTGTTGGACCATATAAACGCTGCCGAAGGCAGCACGGACCTGAAACAGTTGGCTAAAAGTATTAAAAAGATGCATATTCACCGTGTTCTGAACTATTCTAAATGTTTCAAATGTCTAGCTAGTCGGGAAGTTAGTTAAATAAATTTTCTGTTGAACCATGTAAACGCTGCCGAAGGCAGCAGTGACCCGAAACAATTGGCCAAAAATATTTTAAAAATGCATTGTCACCGTATTTTGAGCTTTTCCGGAAGTTTTAAATGTCTAGCTAGTCGGGAAGTTAGTTACAAATCGATTCCAAGATTTGAACTGGTAACGCTGCCGAAGGCAGCAGGGACCCTATACAGTTGGCTAAAAGTATTTTAAAAATGCATTTTCACCGTGTTCTGATCTAATCTGAAAGTTTCAAATGTCTAGCTAGTCGGGAAGTTAGTTAAATAATTTTTCTGTTGAATCGCATAAACGCTGCTGAAGGCAGCAGGTATCGGAAACAGTTGGCTAAAAATATTAAAAAATGCATTGTCAACATGTTCTGAGCTTTTCTGAAAGTTTCAAATGTCTAGCTAATCGGAAAGTCAGTTAAATTGCAAGATTTGTCTAAACCGTTTTTGAGTTATTACCGTTTTTTGATACATTATGGCCAAATTTTTGTCATTATGAACCTAATTTTCCTAAATATCTCCAAAACGGAAAATCATAGAAAGTCCAAAAAGGGAGGTGCACAACTAGATGTTATAACAAACCTATGTACCAATTCGCAACTTTCTACGTCCAACCGTTTTTGAGTTATGTGACATACCCACACACAGACACACACACACACATACAGACGTCACGAAAAATCGTGTAAAATCCCTTATATCTCTAAAACGAGAGCTCGTGTTACGATGACACTTGCAGGTGTGCAACTAGAGATCATGAAAGTCACACGTATAAATTAGCAACATTCAGCGATCATTCGTTTTCGAGCAATGTGAAATACAAAATCCATTTCGCAAATCGGGATTACTATACTTCCTTATACTTTGTATAAGGAAGTAAAAAAGCAGGGTGTTACATATCAATTTACATTTTTTTTTTCAATGTTTGAATATTGAAACATTTAACATATATATGTGTTTTTAAATGATTAAGTATGTATATTATACTACTATTGTTTTATATACTTACTAATAGCAGTAGTTAATAATAGTATTTTGGCAACAAATTGCACTTCTTTAAACACTAATTTCACAAAGGCTATGTAAAAAAAAATCAACTCTGTTAAATAATATTATAGAAAGTAGCATTAGTAGCTTTAATGCCAAATTTTAAATAAGAATCAAAACTGGTTCTTTAAATGGTTGCATAAGAAAAACATTTAGTATTAACCTCCTTCAACTTATTCTCCCTGTTACGTTTGGAGTTACACATGTAATGATCCAAAACTGCAATATTTTTATGAAATTTTCATATTTTTGTATGGTTGCAGGAGAATTGTAAACAAACATGTTATTTGAATCAAATAATTTGTTTTAATTATTAAGTGAACATCCAGGGTCACTGATTGGAATTTGTCTGATAAGGTTCTCAAAAACAGCATGATATAAATAGAAACACAAAAAAAATTGGACTTTAAGCCTATTGTCCTGAATATGCAAATGATTTCCATTAGGAAAAATTCAGATTCTAGTAATCGAGTGAAAAACTTAGATTCTAATGGTTTCTAGACTCTAGTCTAGAAAGTGGTTTACGTCAACTTTTTTTTTTTTTTTTTTATTTGTCTTGTCATATCTCTGGAATTTTTTTTATTATACAACACTGAATTTTGTGAATGTCTTTATTGGTATACTTAGGCTGTGCAGTACCGAAGAACCAAGCTCTGCAACCAGAGGCCTATTGTACAATCCTCAAAAGTCCTTAAAAAAGACCTGTTGCAGAAGCAAAGTTCAGCAAATACATAATAGGAATGTCATGAAGCTCCCAGGGTTCAATTAAAAGCTGACCCAGGTGTTCAACCTATAGGCAGAATATGCCTCATATTCATAAACAACATAGACAGCCGTTTCTTCATTACATAAGCAACTCCTACAAGTTGGGTCATCTTTAACACCCATTAGTGTAAAGCACCTCCTTAAAGCACAATGCTCAGTTAAAAGACCAATAACTTTTCTGATGCCATTTCTATTCAGAATAAAAAGCTCCTTATGCTTAACACTAGGATTACCACTGTTAAGCTCTTATGCTTGCCTCTGGCCTTTAATATTACACCAGTTCAAGTATTGCCTTTACCTGAATAAATTAAAGACACTACTCCTGATAAGATCACGTAAAGTTCCAATTGCTGGCTCTAGACCAACAAAAGTGGTAGCAGAGCCTTTCCTTACCAAACCATCAAATAACTCATTACAAGAAATACCAGAATGACCAGGCAGCCAGTAAAGAGTAACTTTATTATTAGCCACAAGTTGGCAAAGCACAGAATGATATTGTTACGTTGCTATATTAAAGCAACAATGTAACTTAGTTTTCCCTCCCTTTGCAAAAATTTTTCAGAATTGCAATCTAAAAAAAATATTTCTAAGAAAAACTTTTAATCTAAATTTCAATTAATTTCTGAAATTAAATAGCTAAATAAAAAATATGTAAAATAGAGTTACACAGTTTAACATGGCTGATATTGCATTTATATTTACTTTTAAACATCTAAAAAAACATATAAAAGTGATAATTCTCAGTGTAGGAGACATTGAATACAACATTGAAATCTGCTTAAATCTAACATTTATTAAAAAAAATAATAATAATAAAAATAAAAGCAATGTATTAAATTAACAGGTTAAATAACAAACTTTAAACTATGGCCACATGGAACAGAATCAGCTGGATAAGTTTTTCTGGAGACAACAAACTATTTTTAAACTATATTTCTCATGATTTGCACATATGACTGAAACTAAGAAAATATTTTTAAAATATCAACTTGATATTTAATAATTCAATTCTAAGTGGTTTAGCAAAAATCAGAATACAGATACTAAATAATACTAATTAAAATTTCAATAATAAACAAAATAGCATACTTATTCAAATTTCTTGCATATTTGAACACCTTATTGTGAATAAACAATCATTAATTACAGATGTAAAGCAAATGCACTAAAATATATAACAATATAAATGTAAACAAACAGATTATTATTTTTTTTTTAAATTTGAAAATTATCATCTTAAAAGGATCTTAAATGTAAAGAAAAAAAATGAAGAGGATATGTAATAAAAATTAGAGTTCCAAAGAAAACTAGTATGTTGTGGCCACCACAAGACTTTCTTCTATATTTACCTATACATATTCAATCAGTAACAGTATTTAAAAAAAAAAAAAAGTTTTTTTTTTTTTTTTTTTTTTTTTTGTTAAAAGTAAAAAAAATTGATAACTTTGTTTTAAATTATCACAGATTTATAGTTCAACCATTCATTTTAAAGGTATTGACGAGACCTTTCGAAAGATACCCATCTTGAAAATTTATCCCCCCCCCATGCAGAATTTTTTTTCCTAGTTACATACTACTATTATCAATAATTCATATTAATTTTACAATCACAAGATTAAAACAACTTATTATGCACATTTATACGAATTTTTGTCCTATGCTGCCATATTAAAAATTTAGATAAAATGCTATCACAGCGCCACCTGTTGAGCTATTGATCCCCAAACATAATCAGCACCAGTTAATGTCGGGGACCAACTAAATACCAAATTTGGTTAAATTTCGTTAAAAAAAAAAAAAAAAATTAAAAATTGCGATTTTTTTCTGTTTTGTTTTTTTAAAAGTAAAAAAAAATCGATAACTTTGGTTTAAGTTATCACAGATTTATGGTTCATCCATTCGTTTTAAAGGTATTGACGAGACCTTTCGAAAGATACCCATCTTGAAACTTTGCCCCCCCGGGTGGGAACCGATGCCCCCACATGCACAAAAATTTTTTCCTAGTTAACTACTACTATTATTAACCTGATCTTTCGAAAGATACCCATTGTGAAAATTTACCCCACCCCCTGGGGGGGCATTTCCCCCCTAGGGGGGAAGCGATGCCCCCCACGCAGAAAATTTTTTTCCTAGTTACATACTACTATTATCAATAATTCATATTAATTTTACAATCACAAGTTTAAAACAACTCTTATTATGCACATTTATACGAATTTTTGTCCTATGCTGCCATGTTAAAAATTTAGATAAAATGCTATCTCAGCGCCACCTGTTGAGCTATTGATCCCCAAACATAATCAGCACCAGTTAATGTCGGGGACCAACTAAATACCAAATTTCGTTAAAAAAAAAAAAAAAAATTAAAAATTGCAATTTTTTTCTGTTTTGTTTTTTTAAAAGTAAAAAAAAATCGATAACTTTGGTTTAAGTTATCACAGATTTATGGTTCATCCATTCGTTTTAAAGGTATTGACGAGACCTTTCGAAAGATACCCATCTTGAAACTTTGCCCCCCTGGGTGGGAACTTCCCCCCCGGTGTGGGGGGGGAACCGATGCCCCCACATGCACAAAAATTTTTTCCTAGTTAACTACTACTATTATCAACCTGATCTTTCGAAAGATACCCATTGTGAAAATTTACCCCCCCCCCCTTCTGGGGGGGCATTTCCCCCCTAGGGGAGGGAAGCGATGCCCCCCCACGCAGAAAATTTTTTTCCTAGTTACATACTACTATTATCAATAATTCATATTAATTTTACAATCACAAGTTTAAAACAACTCTTATTATGCACATTTATACGAATTTTTGTCCTATGCTGCCATGTTAAAAATTTAGATAAAATGCTATCTCAGCGCCACCTGTTGAGCTATTGATCCCCAAACATAATCAGCACCAGTTTATGTCGGGGACCAATTAAAGACCAAGTTTGGTTAAATTTCGTTTAAAAAAAAAAAAAACCAAAAATTGCGATTTTTTTCTGTTTCGTTTTTACTTTCTTCTATATGTAATATAGAGAAAGTATTGGATTCACGAAAATTTTTGACCTCCGTTTTTTGACGGATCTACACGTTTTGGGATGTCCTGAACACGAATTGATAGTTTTTAAAAAATGTCTGTCTGTCTGTCTGTCTGTGTATCTGTCTGTATCATTTTTTTGTGGACGCTGTATCTCACGAACCAATGAATGAAATTTAACCAAACTTGGTATTTAGTTGCACTCTGACATGAACTGGTGCCCATTAGATTTGGGGATCAATAGCTCAACAGGTGGCGCTGTGATCGCATTTTATGCAAATTTTTAGCATGGCAGCATAGGACAAAATTCCGTATAAATGGGCATAATGAGAGTTATTTTAAACTTGTGATTGTAAAATTAATATGAATTATTGATAATAGTAGTAGTTAACTAGGAAAAAAAATTTGTGCATGGGGGGGGCATCGGTTCCCCCCCTGGGGGGTAAGTACCCCCCCGGGAGGGTTAAATTTTGAAGATGGGTATCATTCGAAAGATCTCGTCAATACCTTTAAAACGAATGGTTTAACCATAAATCTGTGATAATTTAAAACAAAGTTATCGAATTTTTTTACTTTTAACAAAAAAAAAACAGAAAAAATCGTATTTTTTTTTTTTTTTTTTTTTTTTTTTTAAACGAAATTTTACCAAACTTGGTATTTAGTTGGTCCCCGACATAAACTGGTGCTGATTATATTTGGGGATGAATAGCTCAACAGGAGGCGCTGTGATAGCATTTTATCTAAATTTTTAACATGGCAGAATAGGACAAAAATTCGTATAAATGTGCATAATAAGAGTTATTTTACACTTGTGATTGTAAAATTAATATGAATTATTGATAATAGTAGTACGTAACTAGGAAAAAAATTTTGTGCATGGGGGGCATCGCTTCCCCCCCTGGGGGGTCGTCAATACCTTTAAAATGAATGGTTGAACTATAAATCTGTGATAATTTAAAACAAAGTTATCGATTTTTTTTACTTTTAACCAAAAAAAAAAAAAAACTTAGAAAAAAATTCACATTTTTTTTTTTTTTTTTTTAAATATTGTTACTGATTGAATATGTATAGGAAAATATAGAAGAAAGTCTTGTGGTGGCCACAACATACTAGTTTTAAAAGTAAAAAAAAATCGATAACTTTGGTTTAAGTTATCACAGATTTATGGTTCATCCATTCGTTTTAAAGGTATTGACGAGACCTTTCGAAAGGTACCCATCTTGAAACTTTGCCCCCCCGGGTGGGTACTTCCCCCCCAGGGGGGGGGACCGATGCCCCCACATGCACAAAAATTTTTTCCCAGTTAACTATTACTATTATCAACGAGACCTTTCGAAAGATACCCATCTTGAAAATTTACTTCCCCGGGGGGTACTTCCCCCCCAGGGGGGGGGGGGGAACCGATGCCCTCACATGCACAAAATTTTTTTCCTAGTTAACTACTACTATTATCAATAATTCATATTAATTTTACAATCACAAGTGTAAAATAACTCTCTTTATGCCCATTTATATGGAATTTTGTCCTATGCTGCCATGTTAAAAATTTGCGTAAAATGCGATCACAACGCCACCTGTTGAGCGATTGATCCCAAAATCTAATCAGCACCAGCTTATGTCAGGGTGCAACTAAATACCAAGTTTGGTTAAATTTCATTCATTGGTTCGTGAGATACAGCGTCCACAAAAAAATGATACAGACAGACAGACATTTTCTAAAAACTATTAATTCGTAATCTAGACATCCCAAAACATGTAAATCCATCAAAAAACGGAGGTCGAAAATTTTCGCGAATCCAATTCTTTCTCTATATTACATATAGAAGAAAGTAATAAACGGAATATTTAGATGAGGTACTCGTTTTAAAACTGTTTATTGACATAAGGGACTAAAGGAAAAATTTGACAATTGAAATTAAAATTTGCAAAATATAAGTATTAAAAAAAAAAAAAAAAAACTAGTATGTTGTGGCCACCACAGGACTTTCTTCTATATTTACCTATACATATTCAATCAGTAACAATAAAAAAAAAAAAAAAAAGTACAATTTTTTTTTTTTTTTGTTAAAAGTAAAAAAAATCGATAACTTTGTTTTAAATTATCACAGATTTATAGTTCAACCATTCGTTTTAAAGGTAATGACGAGACCATTCGAAAGATACCCATCTTGAAAATTTATCCCCCCCCCCGGGGGGGGGTGCTTTTCCCATGCAGAAATTTTTTTTCCTAGTTACATACTACTATTACCAATAATTCATATTAATTTTACAATCGCAAGTGTAAAATAACTCTCTTTATGCCCATTTATACGGAATTTTGTCCCATGCTGCCATGTTAAAAATTTGCATAAAATGCGATCACAACGCCACCTATTGAGCGATTGATCCCAAAATCTAAGCAGCACCAGTTTATGTCAGGGTGCAACTAAATACCAAGTTTGGTTAAATTTCATTCATTGGTTCGTGAGATACAGCGTCCACAAAAAAATGATACAGACAGACAGACATTTTCTAAAAACTATTAATTCGTGTTCTCCACATCCCAAAACATGTAAATCCATCGAAAAGTGGACTTCGAAAATTTTCGCGAATCCAATTCTTTCTCTATATTACATATAGAAGAAAGTAAAAAAAGAAAAGTCTTTTTTCCAGTTATAAAGTCTTAAACCATTTCTAAGGGATACAAATGTTGTATAGTTCTTTTTAAAATACCATTACCTGTTCTTACTTCATAGGATCGAATTTGATTATGCCAGTTTTCTATAATAGTTTATTT
The DNA here is from genome assembly GCA_963930645.1 of Salticus scenicus. NCBI lineage: Eukaryota > Metazoa > Arthropoda > Arachnida > Araneae > Salticidae > Salticus > Salticus scenicus. Next base: position 140,014,800 of record OZ005652.1, on the reverse strand, counting down.
TTTGTATCCTCATCTATTAGTACTATATCTCCAGTTTTTAGCTCGGGTTGACTGGTGGGATTTTTTACTGAGTGGGCTGTTCTCAAGTCCATGAGATATTCATGCTTCCACTTTGACCACAGTTGTTTAAGTAGCAGTGACTGATACTTCTTTTGTCGTAATGCAGTTAACCTAGTTTTAAGCATTTTCGATGATACCACTAAAATTTACAGGGTAAGTAATTGGCCTTCCGACGGTTAAAAAATCCATTGGAGTCAAAGGACTTGGTTCGTCATTTTCACTGTACACATATGTGATGGGACGTAGATTTATAATGGCTTCAACTTCTACTAGCAAAGTTGACATCTCATCTTAATTTAATAAGGCATTTACAAGAATTTTTCTAATAGTCTTTCACAGATCTTACAAGGCACTTATAGAAACCGCCCCACCAGGCTGCTGTTTCAACAATATTCTTTCAAATAATTCGTTCTTTGGCAAAAAATGTGAGGAGCAAATTATCGGCTAAGATCTTGTAAACTGTTCAATTTCTTGCTTTGCTCTCTTGAAGGTTTTTGCATTGTCAGAATAAATCACTTTACAATCGCCTCTTCATCCAAGGAATCATCTAAATGCTAGCAAAAAGGAATCTGTAGTCATATCTTTCACGAGTTCTAAATGAAGGGCTCTTGTAATAGCACAAATAAATAAAACTATGTAAGTTTTCTTGATAAATTCCTCCTTTTACGTAAATAGGACCAGCAAAATCCAGTCTACAAATCGAAAAGGGTGGAAATTCAGATGAACGATCTCTTGGTAAAGGAGCACTTATTTGATTTGAATTCTTAGCAGTGTACTTGCGGCATATCATGAAATTTTTTATATTTTTCTGTACTAGTTGTCTTCCTTTTATGATCCAGAATTGTTTCCTAATTTTTGATAAAATACAAGCTGTTCCACTGTGCATTGCTCTCTCATGATGTCTGTGAGGGAGTTCCTCACATATCCTTTTATTTCACCAAATTTATTCAATTATAATTAAAGATCTATTTATTCACAATTAAAAAGTATTAACTTTTATAATCCTTTGTATTTAGGTCAAGCTTATTTCAATTTTAGTAAATTATGTATTCAAAATTAAAATACTTATCATTTTCTAATTTTAAGAACAAATTCAGTATTAAATACATTGATCTCTTTTTAGCTTAATGCAATATATATGTAGGGATCTAAACACAATTTAATTTTATTATCCCTTAAAGTAATTATATTTTTATTTCCATTTCACTATGTTTCCCAATAAATCTAATTTATATTTATAGCTGTAAATGTACGTTGGAAGATTTCCGTTATATCTTTTTATTATTTTATTTTATTTTATATACAGATAATCTATTTAATTGCAGCTATTAATGACCCGTTGTGCAGACATCATGTCGCATGAATTTTCGCAATATTTCTTAATTACTTGCACCTGTCTTTCCAACGGTATTCGTTGGCGAATGTGATTTATGCCAAAAAGGGTTGCCATAATTTTAACCGTCATTTCTTTTTAAAAAATTTCCCATTGAAATAACATTAACAACAAAGAAAGATGTATTGGCACCCTTGGCTTCAAAATGTGGAGATATTTCCATAACCTGGCGTTTTACAAGGGTGCTGTCGGATTTGACTCCGGGACAGAGTTTGATAATAAGCACCGTACTAAAAAGATGTAATTTTTCTCAATTAAAATTCTCTCTCTCCTCCACCATCGTTTTTAACGAATTCATTGTATATGGATATGAACCTGGATTGTCCTCTTATGTCATTTTATATTTTTGAATAAATACTCACGGCTATTAAAAATAACTGGAATTGACATTTATTTTAAAATGACTATTTTTATTGACTTAGTTTTTTAGAGGACTGTGGCTTTTATGCTACATAAATATGGTGCTCATTGACCATAGAATTCGTTAAAAACGATGGTGGAGGAGAGAGAGAATTTTAATTGAGAAAAATTACATCTTTTTAGTACGGTGCTTATTATCAAACTCTGTCCCGGAGTCAAATCCGACAGCACCCTTGTAAAACGCCAGGTTATGGAAATATCTCCACATTTTGAAGCCAAGGGCACCAATAAATCTAATTTATATTTATAGCTGTAAATGTACGTTGGAAGATTTCCGTTATATCTTTTTATTATTTTATTCTATTTTATATACAGATAATCTATTTAATTGCAGCTATTAATGACCCGTTGTGCAGACATCATGTCGCATGAATTTTCGCAATATTTCTTAATTACTTGCACCTGTCTTTCCAACGGTATTCGTTGGCGAATGTGATTTATGCCAAAAAGGGTTGCCATAATTTTAACCGTCATTTCTTTTTAAAAAATTTCCCATTGAAATAACATTAACAACAAAGAAAGATGTATTGGCGCCCTTGGCTTCAAAATGTGGAGATATTTCCATAACCTGGCGTTTTACAAGGGTGCTGTCGGATTTGACTCCGGGACAGAGTTTGATAATAAGCACCGTACTAAAAAGATGTAATTTTTCTCAATTAAAATTCTCTCTCTCCTCCACCATCGTTTTTAACGAATTCATTGTATATGGATATGAACCTGGATTGTCCTTTTATGTCATTTTATATTTTTGAATAAATACTCACGGCTATTAAAAATAATTGGAATTGACATTTATTTTAAAATGACTATTTTTATTGACTTAGTTTTTTAGAGGACTGTGGCTTTTATGCTACAATGTCGATAAATAATCAGTTGTGTTAACCAAAACTCTCTAGGTAAAATTTTCGGATGTTTCTCTTCAAGGGTTAAGTCACAAAAATTCAATCTTCCTCCAAGCTTTAGGATTTTGTCTTCATCTAAAAATGGAAGAAAGTTGACCAAGGGAGAATCTTTATTCAAGGGTTTGTTGTTTTCTAATGCTTTGATTTCTTCTTTAAAAAGTGTCTGTTCATTTTTGACAAGAAAATTCTCTGCTTCTATTAACTCTTCTGTACTCAAAGGACCACGATTTTTTGTCGAATTTTTGAGAATGTTTACAAATCTTCTTACATAAGCAGTAATTCTAACTAATTTTTCTAGATTACTATACTTTTTAATATCTATGGGATTTTCTGGTTCTTGAACTATGCATTCACTCTGAATTACATCTCTAAGATTCTTCTTATATTCTAACTCCTCAATCTCGATCTTTTGTTCATTAACAGGTCTAGGCCAAAATTCAGAAGGTAAGCTGAGCCAATCTGGTTCATGTAATCAAAACCTGTTGGTTATTAATTTTGAAATTGTTGAACCTCTTGAAACAATATCTGCAGGATTGTCTGCTCCAGGGCAATGATGCCAATTCAAAGAAGTTAGTCTTTGGATTTCTGCAACTCTATTCTTAACAAAGGATTTAAATTTTTCAGGTAGCCCCTTAATCCAAAAATAAGTAATTTTTGAATCTGTCCAGTAATAACAAGTTATATCAAGTTTTAAGGCTTTCAAAATGTTTTTGCTTAATCTAGCAGATAATAAAGTGCTCATTAGTTCGAGTTTAGGAAGTGTTAAAGTCTTCAGAGGAGCTATTCTGTTTTTCGAGGTGATAAATGTTGTTGATATTTTTTCATCATATGTGACTAAGCGAAGATAAGCCACAGTACCATAGGCTTTGATACTTTCATCACAAAAAACATGAAGTTCAAATTTTTTGAAATTACAGTAGAACCCCTCTTAACCGGCCTCCGTTTAACCGGTTCTCCGCTTTAACCGGGCCGATATTTATTTGAAGTATTTTTTTTTTTTTCAAATATTATAAACAATAAAAGTTTTCAAAAAGAAACATTGCGTGCAATATCGCACACGCTTTTGCACTCAGAAAAGGGACAGGCACAATTTGGCCTTGACATTGGAGAAGGAGGCACGTGTTCTACCAATGAAGTGCGGTGATTGGCTGAGTCAGACGATCCCAAGTTGTGAGGGGTGAAAGGAAGGAAATGACTAGAAATGCGACAAAAGGACGGAATCACTTAATCATTGTTTGTTCCCGACTAAACGTGTTAAAAGCTGAAAGTTCTTTCAAAAATGGCGAGTTGTGGGAAAAGGAAGCACGTTGTTGTGTCGATGGAATTATGTTTGGAGGCATTAAAAAGGATTGATAAGGGTGAAAGTCTGAAATCTATTGCTTTATCTTTTGGTGTTGGTGAAAGCACTGTAGGTGACTGGAAGAGGTCCGAAATCGAGTCATTTTGCTCAAAATTAGATTCGAAAGATGCCCTTGAATCCCGTTCCACCCTGAAGAAACCAAGGCTGGAAAAACTAGATGATGCGCTTCTTCTATGGTTTAATCAGGAAAGAGCGAATGGAAAGCCGATCAGCGGACCCATCATTAAAGAAAAGGCTGTTCTTCTTCATCAGAAAATGAGTGGAGAAGATGATTTTAAAGCAAGCGAAGGTTGGCTAAACAGATGGAAGAAAAGGCACGGGATCCACATGGTCACGATATCTGGAGAAAAGCTATCGTCCAACCATGAAGAAGCGGCTAAATTAAAAAAAAAATTTGAAGTTTTAGTGAAAGAAAAAAATTTATCCAGTGAACAAATATATAATGTGGATGAAACTGGCCTCTATTACAGAATGCTTCCATCAAAAACTTTAGCATCCAGAAAAGAAGCTGCGGCACCAGGCTCCAAGAAAAGCAAAGACAGAGTGACCGCATCTCTATGCTCTAACGCTGCTGGCACTCATAAACTACCAGTGATGCTAATTGGTAAAGCAAAAAAGCAAAGAGAATTCAGTAATATCAACGTCAAGTCTCTCCCGGTTTACTACCGTTCATCAAAATCTGCTTGGATGAGCCAAGAGTTGTTTGTGGAATGGTTCCATTCCGAGTTTGTGCCATCTGTAAAAAAAACATCTCAAATCCAAGAAGTTGCCTGTAAAAGCACTATTGGTGTTGGACAATGCACCATCCCATCCAAGTGAAGAGGAACTGAAAGTGGGTGACATTGAGGCAATCTTTCTGCCAGCGAACGTGACGGCTCTGATACAGCCCATGGACCAGGGTGTAATAGAGAGTGTTAAGAGGAGGTACAGAAAAAAGCTTCTGACAGCATTGTGTGAAGAAGAAAGCAGTGATATCAGCGTCATCGATTTGTTGAAAAAGATCAACATAAAGGATGTTATCTACATGGTAGCTGAGTCATGGTCAGAACTACCGGAATCCACACTGGTGTTATCTTGGCGAAAAATTTGGTCTACTAATCATATCGAAGAAGAGACGGTCATTTCAACAGAATTTTCTTCGGACACCTTTTTGTCAACATTAACAGGACTTGATGGATGTCAAGACGTCGATGCAGAAGACGTGGAGCAGTGGCTGGCCGCTGACAAGGATCTCCAGCAAGAGACTTTGTCGGATGACGAAATCGTAGGCGCCGTCTCAGATGTTCAAGATGACGAGGACGACGACACCGACGGCAATTCCGCCACATCCATCATATCACATACGGATGGAATAAAAGCTTTGGAAATGGCACTGTGTTATGTGGAGCAGCAGGCATCGGCCTCTCCCATGGATGTGATGCTCTTAAAAAAATGGCGAAACTATGCTGCAAGTAGTCGAACTTCCCGTCTCCTGCAAAAAAAAGTTACTGATTTTTTTAATACTAGTTCATCTTAAAGGTATGTGATAATCTGTGATATTGTAAATTTATGCGATAAATTGACGTAATAATTAAATTTTTCATTTATTTATAAAAAAAAAAGTGCATATTATCTCACATTTTTTCTCTTCTCCGCTTTAACCGGATTTTCGCTTAACCGGCTTACCCTCGGTCCCATTTAAGCCGGTTAAGAGGGGTTCCACTGTACTTGCAGAGATTCCAGGAAAATAATAACGAGGAATTTGAAAATCATTTAGTTCTACAATTTCATTACACCATTTTGACCATAGTGACCCCATTTCCTCTGGTAACTGTTCATCCCAATCTATACCTGAGGACCACACTTGCTGCATTAAAAATTTTATTCTCAATGTAAAAGGTCCTAAAGATCCAATTGGATCAAAGATTCGACCAAGAACCTTCAATATGAATCTTTTTGTAACTATTCTTTTAGTTACAAATTCTAATAAACCTTTAGTGTGAAAATATAGTAGGTCTTGATCATTGTCCCAAGCTGTATCTAATACCTTATAAGGCAATTTTTCTCCTACAAATGATTCAGGATTGGGACCTTTCATCTGAAATTATGCCATTAGCCTGCCATGCATTGTATAAAGCCTTAGAATTAGTTTTCCATTTATGGAGCGAAATACTGGCATCCTCAAAAATTTTTGTTGTTTCCAAAGAGGCATTTAGAGCCTGATCTACATTTGGTCGACTACCTATTATATCATCAACATAGATATTTTCACTCAAAATTAAAGAAACCTTACATACTTCTTGGAATAAGCTTTAGTACTTGCAGGAAGGGGCCCCTCCCATCGTCAGAGGCAGCACAGTGGCGGCTTGCTTTGTTGTGTTGACTTGATCTTTTGCAGTCTTCATGATTCTAAACCAGTTATGGTTAATTTCTTGTGCTGGGTCATTGCCATTACAGGTAAGAGGATTGAATAAGGTTTCGACCGTTTCGCGATTTGCGGCGTATATTGCGTTATTGTATTCAGCAAGTTTGCGAGTATCGCTAAAATTTATATTGATAGGTTCGGTAGCATTTACCTTGGTGAGCGCGGTGGTTATTTTCCCAAATTTAATATCTGCAGAATGTTCTTTAATACGGTTTTTGATTTTGCATTTAGTCATACCTAAGTAGTAACCAGTGTCATTGTTTTGTTTGGAGAATGGAATACGATAAATACCGGAGGTTTCGAGGGGATCTATTTTGTCTTTTTAATTTCTAATTGTTTGATAAATATTTTTATTTGGTTTAATGGGGATTTTTATATTAATTTTGTTGGCGGCATTTTTGATTTTTTGGGAAATTCCGCAGTCGTACATGATGGCTGGAGTGATTTTTTGTTTTGGATTTTGAAAGTTTTCTATAATATTAAGTTTTTTAATTCTTTTGCGGTATAGTTTGTCGATTAAATCTTTTTTGTAACCTGCTTTAGTTGTAATTTTTCTGATGATATTAAGTTCTTTGTTGAGTAAATTTTTATTAGAACAAACGATGATGGCGCGATTAATATAAGATTGGATAGTATTTATTTTATATTGATAAGGTGTTTTACTATTGCAATTAATGATTTCTGTACTACAATTTGGTTTATGGTAAACGGTAGTTTCTAAGGTATCTGGTTGTCGGTTTTAATTATACTAACATCGAGGTAATGAAGGATATTGTTATTTTCGGTTTCGTGGGTGAATTGGATATTTTTATCGAGTTTATTTAATTTTTCAAGGATTGTCGGAATATTATATTGGTGGTCTATAACTGCAAATACGTCATCGACGTATCTGAGTCAGCAAAAAATTTCATTGATTCATCATCCATAGGATGATACTCGAAAAATTTAAAAATAAGCCACATGAGAAACTTTTGTGAAAAATAACTCAAGAAAGAAAGGTACAACTTGCAACCACAACCTTATTTGGGGATTTTCTTTTGGCACCGTTTTGAATAATAACAATATCATTCTGGATTATTTGCAACATGATATGGCAACCTGTTTGCTGTTTATTTTTGATGACCATGGCAACCCAATTATTTAAGAATATAACTTGATTGACATTTAAATATTCAGAATTCTATTCTATTTTGGCTGGTGAAGCACAGTTATACAAAACTGTTGTACTTATACAATTTATTATTATTTTAATTTGTTTATTTCATTATTTATTATTGATTTTGTGTATAGCGTCTAGTAGTAGTGAATTAGTGAAAAAAAAAATATTGAAGATTATAAATGTTTGTTCAAAGATAATGTTAGAATGGTTATGATGAAAGATAGGCCTATTTTTGGAAAAGAAGATGAATGTACTAGAATTTTTTTGAGTGAATTGTTTTGAATTTTTGAAAAAACGTGGATTATTGAAAAGTAGTGTGATTTGTGAAAGTGGGGAAGTGATATGGTTTTGAGAAAGAAAAGGAATGTGGCGGACGGATTCACATGGAGGTGTGGTGGTTATGTTTTTGTGGATGATACGCATAAGAGGTGTTTCTCCAAAAATTCCATTAGATTTGTATCTGTGCATACTGATCGTGCTTGCAGTATAGAATTTTATGTATATGTTTTTTTATGCTTAGTGACAGTGAGGTAAGTTGAGTATTTGTTTTATTAATATTGAAAAAGGTTTAATTTATTTCTGTACATTACAAAACAGACGCTATTTTGAAAAACGCGTTTTCGCTTTGTTTACGTTTGGATCCATGGCAACCACTTCGAAGATATTTCGCCATATCATCAAACGAAAATCGCTAAATAAAGTTGTGGACCAATCTGCAAGTTGTTCCGAAAAAAAGAAGAGAGAAAAAAAAAAAAAAAAAGCGAACAGAATATACTCCATTCTCAGATGAGGGTCAGACTGAAGAAAATCGTTGAAAGTGAAGCTTTAAATTGTTGTAAAAATAAAAAAAAGATGTATGTTCATTGTTCATATTGTTTATTGAAAGCTGTTGCAATTTTTCTTTCAATTGTTGAAATGCAATGCTAGGTTAATTGTTGTAATGTATATATATATATGCATTGTTTATATATAAGCAAGAATAAAGAATATATTCTGTATTAAAGCATTGTTTCAAAAGTTCTCTCATCTAGCAAAGCCGTGCAAAATTTTCCTAGTTTCTTTCTTTTTATTTACTTTTAAAATTTGAAGCTCATAAAACTTACAGCAACTTCCCCATCCAATTTAAATCATAATTCACTAGAAGCCAAATAGATAAAAATGCAGTTTATGGTACGGTTTGGCGTGTTTCTAATACATCGCCAATTTTAAACGCTATTTTGTGTTATCTTTGGTACTTGCTATCCTTTAAGAGAGACTATGAATGAATGCCATACTGAAGACAGCAGAAAATTAAATCATTGCAAATTATTTTCTAAAAGAAAGTCATACAGCACAAAGAGCTTGTACCAAACTTGATATTTCAAGCCTGAAAGTTTAAATCAATTCAAGATCAAACATCCAAATATACACTTGTCCAACGGTTTAGAGTTGATCATTGAAGCATGAACCAATACGTATCACCCATTCACTATGATTTCTATGGAATACATGAACTAAATACCTTTAAATATAGTGACTGAATATATTTACATATATATAAAAAAATAAACGTTTTCGTATGTAAAGTTATTTATTCTTCGCTTGCAAAGTTGTTCATTTCATTTTTTGAGCATCAGTAATTTAAAAACTGCGCGCAGATTCTAGTTTTCGATTTTTGACGTTGAGGAAATTTTCAAGCTCATAATATATAAGATTTATGAAATGGGTGTCAGGAAAAAACATTTCCGAAAAAATCATTCCCATAAAACATCCAATGAAAAAAAAAAAAATAATACACTCGGAAAAAATATGGCCAAAAGAGTCCTTTATTTGTTCTTTTAAATAATTATAATTAATCTGATGTGGCATTCACATGACTTTCCCTGGATTTGAACACTATAAAGACAGATTTCATACCAAGGAGTAAGAAAAGAAATACTGCACATAAACATATTTTAAAAACAGATAAAAATAGTTAAAACAATTTTTATTGAGTATATTTCCTTATGAGAGGACCGTCGCCAAATTAAACATAGTGCATATATTCATAAAGGAAATTATTGCTGTTATTAAATTTAAATGTTTATTCCAAATTATTTAGAAAAAATTCTTTGATACAAATCCTTATGATCTTCAAAATTCATAATTTGAATTTCCTTCAATTATTATTTTTTCATACAATATGTAGCATAAAAAGTATTGTTTCTGGTTCAAATTTTGAAATTAAGTTTTGCTATATTATACATTTTGGCGTCACTTGAATTGGAAAAATCTGAATTTTAGCGGTTAGTCTCTCTGTGTGTGTATCTGCCTGTCTGTAAGTCTCTCTGTGTGCGAAATGTTATCGACATAATTTAAAAACAAGTATTAGAAAGAAGTTCAAACTTGGTATTTTAAAACTGTATCATATGGGTTGCTACATGAAACATTTTATTAAATGCGAACAGATTGTTAGTGTATAGGGGCATCCAAGAGAATTCAAATATATTAAGACTGTGGACAAACTTTCTGTTATGGTCAGTTTAACATCTTCAGAATGCTTGAAACAAAATTAAATAAAGATATATTTTGTATATTCATAAAAACATGTTTTGTATAGAATATAGTATGAAAATCATTCATACAGTGCGTTGCATGAATATAAACGCACCTTTTCTAATAACCATAAATAGAATTTTTTTTAAATATTAAAAGAAGGAATGTTACTTATAGTTATTGCATATGACTAACAACTGAATAAGATGCTTTGAGCACGTATGTTTAGGCTCATGCAAGCTTATGTAAATGAGTGTTTAAACTTTTTTTTTTTTTTAAATGTAATTTTTCACTGTTTTTTGCGCAAAATTAAACGCACTCTGTATTTTGCATTTAAAATTTAACAGAGCCACCGGAATTAAATTTAAACACAGATAGTCGTGTTGCTAAAGTTCTCTAAAAACAGTTTTAATGCGTGAGTGCAAAATTTACGGAGTATATTCAGGATGGTCCAACTTCGACAGTAGACGAGAGGATAAAAATCGACTATGCGTGGTAAAGGCTTCAGCAATCGTGAAATTGGGCGCCGAATCGGAAGAAGTGAGAGTGTTGTGCGAAATTATATAAAGAAAGGAGCAAATTATGGGAAAAAAGCGTATAATAAGCGAACAGGAAAGCTCACCAGTTACGACAAACGTCAAATATGCAACGCTGCAAATAAGAATATTTCCTGTGCGAAGGTAAAGGTTCAATACCATTCTAATTCTTAAAGCTAAGGTGCGTTTATATTCATGCAATGTACTGTAATTCGTTTACAGGGTCACACAAAAGAATTCGGATATATTAGGATTATACTAGGAAATTGTTGGAAGGGCATTTCAAGTTAAGTTATATATTTTTCATATTGTGCTGAATTTAAGTGCACTATATGGTGTGTATATAATTAATGGATAATATACATGGATATTCAAAATTAAGCGTTCACAAAATTAATATTAGGTTCAATTTTAATTGAATGTAACTGATGAAAGTGCTTTACTAAATTTTACAAAGTCCAGGAAAACTGCTTACAAATGATACTTTAGTGAATTTTCAAAGCTAAGTTTTTGATATAATTACACATTTTGAGGTTTTCTGAATCGAAAAATAAAGTTTTTAGCGGTTATTCTGTGTTTATGTCTGTTATCAGCATAACTGAAAAACAGATAACTGCAGGAAATTCAAATTGTACACTTTGAAGATAAGGCAATAGTGTTACTTTAAATGTTTGATCAAGAATGGTATGAATTTTGACTAAATAGTTTGGAATAAATTTTAAATTATTTAACAACTTTATTATTTTTTTATGAATGTAGGTACTATGTTCAAACGAGGGTTTAAAAGGGGCAGTAACCTTCCTCACACAAAAGTGTGTGTCAAATAAAACTGTTTCTGAAACTTCATTGAACTATTTTTAAAGTATATTTCCATAAATAGTAATTCTTGTTTTACATCTTAATCTACTAGTGGATCTGCAGATTATGAGCCTCAACGTCCTATTTGCATAACACATTATTCAACAGATCATTTTTATTTATCCCTTATCATATAATATAGATATATTGATTCGATTGACTTCCTACGTAAACAGAAACGTTTCTGAGGGGGATGTCTCCCCTTCAACCCCCCGCTGTATTTCTCTTTCTGTAGCTATCTGTATATAAATGTATATATATATGTATTCCTAATAACTGATAGTCTTGTACTAATTCCCTGTAATTGAAAAATACTCGTACAAAATTTCATGAAAAATGATTACATAACATATTAGAATTATTTTGTTTAACCCTGTAAATTAATTACCAATTCTATACCCACGCTTTTCCACAGAAAAACATGCTTTTAAAATTCTAATGAAATTTCATTATATTTAATGGGGTGTAACCATGTTAAAATACACTTTTAAGAAATACCGACTATAGAACTTAATAGCACGAAATTCTTTTATGTATCCTAGAAAAGGAGCCATAGTAATTATATAAACTAAAAACAAATACACCTATTTAATTATAATTCATTAATATTTCAATCTAACTTGACATCATTTGGATGATTACAGTACGTCATCGGAATTCTTTTGAGCGGTCCCATAAATAAATTATTTAGTCCACACATATCCTTTTTTAGAGTAAACATGCTTTTAAGCATCTTTATAATATATGTTAATTCCATTATGTTCAATGCAGCATAAGCGCATTAAAGTGCGCTTAAATACAAATTTGTCCACAGGCTCTAGAAGTCACAAAATTATTTTGTGTGTCTCTGTAAACGAATCATAAACGCTGTATACACCAGTAAAACCTATTCAGCTTATTCTACGTTTTTCATGAATAATTTTCCGAAATTTGACATAATTTGAATGATTGTGTGACATTGTCAGAACACTTTTGTAAGGTCCTGTACATTAATTAGGAATCCTGACAGCACATATTTTCTGCAGAAAACATAAGTTTAAGCATCTCAGTAATATATGCTAATTTCATTTTGTTGGTTGCAAAGTAATGATGTTAAAATGTGTTTTAACGAAATTCACCCCATATGCTGTAATGATAAGAATTTTTGAGTGTCCCTTTACACAATCCATAAACAATATAGATATAAAAAATCATACAGCTATTTCTATGCAGAGCCTGAACGTATGTACCAATTTACAAGTCAATCGGAGGATTTTTTGCGGCTGCTAATGCAGTTCATACAAATTTTGCCCATAGGCCGTAATGATAAGAAAAAGTTTAGTATGTCCTTGTACACGAACTACAAATGGAATACGCACCCAGAACTATACAGCTAATTCAATGTGGCTCATAAACATGTGTACCAAACTGCAAGTCAATAGCGTGATTTTTGCGGCCGTTATGGCGAGACAGACAGACAGACAGAACCCAAAAACTTTTTGTCTCCACATGGAGTCCTCCACTGACGTTTCTGCAATAATTTCTTTTTGTAGCATTGAAATAAAGATAAGAGAATGTTTTGTGAGTGCTACACTAGATTATATGCTGTTAAGTTATATTGATAACAAACATATCCACAGATTAACCACTGAAAAACAATTTTCGTTTTCAGAGGACCTCCAAAGGTGTAATTATCCCGTTAGTAGTCGCTAGTTGGTCGATTTGCCGCCCATCCTTCAGTTTTTCCAGAATTTTTTATTCAATAGCCACCAAAAAATTTTAGAAGTGGCATTTGATATACATAAAACGCGAATAAAATCGATTTAACGTCGATCACATCACTTCTTAAAATTATTGGTGACAGTAAAAAAAAAAGTTCGCAATCTGTAATAGGTGGCGCTGTCGATAGCGACTACTAACGGGTTATACAAAGAAGATCAGCGTTGAAATTTGAAAGCCATACTAGTACATTGTTTACCATGCGGGTATGAAAAAGTAATTGTTATTCCTAAACAGTTTTTTGGAAACGATAAAATTTTAGCAAAGCATTTCAATCTTTTGCATTCAAAAGAGAAGAATATTTTTTAGATCATACCCCATGCTAAATACGTATTTATGCATATAAAAAAAAATATATGCTCGTTTCATTTATTTTAGTGCGGTCTAAAAGTGTTAATTTGTACTTACAAGAAATGCTGCTCATAGCCATAATGTATTTGAAATCTCTTGGATGTCCCTGCACACGAAAAACATTTGTCGGATTTCAAAACAATCTTTCAAATAGAATCTCCATAAGACATTCTCATAGCACATTTAGATTACAGTAACCACCGTTTTATAAAATCACGTTTGTTTTCATCAAAATGATTTTATTAAGCGGCAGAATTTTATATCCGGCGAACATGCCCGAACTCAATAAAAGAATATTCATTACCTAAATATGGAAAGAAGTCTTCTTCGCCCTTCCATCTATCAACTAGCCATCCGTAGGAATGGTGGTTTTGTTACTTATCATTCATGTAAAATTTTCAGCTTTTAAGGACAAAATTACGTAAAAGATGGAAATTTTGTTTGACCTGGCATTCTTGTACCTATCTAGAAGTGATGCGTTGATAACTTTTGCTTTTCCTATTCATTTTCGCTTGCGGTTCACTCTTCCGCTTGGTACAATTTAGGTACTAATATCATCGTTATTCTTAAGGAAAACCCAAGAACTGTTTCGTGTAAACAAAATATCACTACTTACAGTCGGCTGCAAAATTATTCGAGCACTAGCAATACTCCCTGTCTAAAAAAAGTACACTTAATACTGCTTTGTTAAATAAATCCTTATCGAATCATGTTCTTAGTCAGTCTAAGAACATGATTCGACAAGGATTTATTTAACAAAATAGTCTTATGTGTACTTTTTTAACATAGGAATTATTGGCTAGTGCTCGAATAATTTTGCAGCCGACTGTAGATATACGAATAAAAAGAAGAGTACTAATATGGAAGAAAATATTGAAATGGGATATAAAAAAGCTATATATGATATTCACACTATAGTTAAAGGTCAAACAGTGCATCACACACACGTATAAAAAAAAAAAAAAAAAAAAAAAACTACGTTATTAAATAAAATTAAGTAGCAGTAATCGGATACCTTTGAAGATGACGAAAATTGCTTATGTCTAGTTTGCTAACAGCAGTACAAACTTTCTAGATCCGGAGAAAACTCAGTACAATGTGTAAAAGGTGGGTTCATGTCAAATGTACCGAAAATTAACCTCATTATATTTATATTAACTGCAAACTGCAAATCAGACGCTGAAGTAAGCGATGACAATGAATAATTAAAAATACAGGTAGGCCTATAGGATACAAAGACCTACAGGTTGTAGTAAGCTAACGCGTAAAAGATCAATATGACCAAACATTTTCGTTATCCTACCTTTTAATTCTTTCCTGATTAACACAGTTTTTCTCCTTTATTTCTATTGTTAAGTATCTCTAAATGTAGCTTTATAAAAGACTAAGAGTTTACAAGTGTTAGTAATTTAACTCTTTTTTTTCATTTTGTTTACAGAGTTATTAAAAAAATTGAAGTGTTTTTATTGTATTGACAACGATATAAGTGAATAAAATTTTCATTGTTGATTTAAAATATCGTATTTTATTACCTTTCTCACATAATTTGTATATGTTACAACGTGTTTGTATGTGTAATTTGTATGTCACAATGTGCCCCAAGCATGTCACTACTAGCCCCGCTACTGGGCAAGTTGTGACAAATTTCGACGTTACACAGAATTCATTTTATGATATGAAAAACGTTAATAATATTAATGATAGTTTTATAAATATGTTACACAAGGTTTACTCTATGCTATGATACATTAAGTGTTTCACTTCAGTTCAAATCTTAGAGCTAATATCAAAAATGACGAAAACGTCACTACTAGCCCTGGTCTCTCTTACATGCTTTTAAAATTGGCCACACTAATTTTGAATCAACCTGTATATACAGAAGTGTTTTTGTCACAGATCTATGCTTTATCTATCTCTGATATTTGCATTCATTTTAAACAAATTGTTGCTAGATCACGCATGCTTAGCACCAACTGTTAACCATGTAATCAAATCATATAGAAGATTAACTCAATGAACTGCATACATAATTCAAACTTCATAACTATGTTCCGGAATGCCTCTTTGGCTTTAATCATCCGTTACTAGGTTTCCGAACAATTAACATACTTTAGTGCGTTCGGTTTTCTGCTGTAGAATGTTGTAGCAAATATTTAATGGTGTTAAATCTCAGCTTAATATCAAGATAATTTTAAAATTAATTGCCTTTAAGGGATTTCAGTAACGTGTAATTTTCGAATATTTTTGATTGCATTCCGGAGGCCTGTTTTTAAATTTGATTACAAGCAATTAAAATTAACTATAAAGTCTAGATCTAGAGGACATATCTTTCGGTGTTTTGACCATTTCCACTATATAAATAATAATAATAACAAAACCAAAGTTTACTTTTGTTTTCTAAGTAATAGATGTAAAATTCTGTACAAAACAGAATGTAATTTAGTACGGCGGAACTTTTTTTAATCTATTCTTCCATATAAAAGCATGCAGTAACCGTGTAACTTAACAACAGTTACTATATTCATTTCTCTAAATTTCTTTGGTACATCGTTTGTATAGAACTCCATTGCCACTTTTAAACTTTTGTTGCCAGTTTGGCGATGAGTTAAATTGGCTATCGCAATTGTGTAAGTAGAGACTTCGCCGAGAAACATCAGAGATCCACTTGGCCAAATTTCAGATTTCGCCAAGGGATGTTACACTAAAGATATTTCTTTAACACGTTTTTTCTAAATTTTATTTAAAATATTTTTTTTAACTTGATGACAAAGGGGGTAAAAGAAAAACATTTTTAATTGATCTAAATATACAAAAAGCGAAATTACTCAAACAAATAACTGATTTTTTACCTTAAAAATATAAAGTTGTGTTCCTTAGCAACGGTTACTGCATTCCTTTCTTAAAACTTCATTTGTAGGCTTTATCTCAATTTTTAATTTGATATTATTTTAACAAAGAGAAAAACGTTTTGACATATTTAAGGTGAAACACAACAAATGGTGACGCCCCGAAAATTCTAATTCAAAGTAATAGTCCTGTCGTATTAATAAGCTTTATTTTGGTTGTAAGTATTACTACCGCTAAGACTCAAGAAACGTGGTTATTTTAAAATGAATTTCAAATCAACGGAGTTTTATTATACTTTATAATGCGTCATAAAATATGCTGGTAGTTCAATTAAGTTTTACTGTAAATGTTGTTTAGAAATAAGTTTAAAAAAATTTAAGATATAGATAAAATAACAGTTTTGTTTTAGGCATCAGAATAAACAATAACAAATAGCAGAATCTGAAATACTTATCTACTATTCTCTTTATTTATTTATTACTTACTGCTTTAAGTTTTAAATCTGAAATTTCTCAATTTGTTTACCGCATCATATTTTTATTTATTTTATAAGGAAATAATATTAGTCCTATGTAAGCTATAAATGTTATCGAAAGTTTTCCTGTATTTTTCTCCCCAAAGAGAACCTAAACTTTAAAATATAGAGCAAGATAACTCATAAAACTCATACCTTCGTGATGTATAAATGCAATATATATATAAGAAATGTCCGATAAAATTGAATATTGGTTATAATGCCCGAAGAATTTCGATATACTTAAAGTTTATTTTATAGTTTTTTGAGAAAGTTTTTAGTGTAGGAGCACAAGAGTTGAATTAAGTGTTTTCGGAATGCTTACTTAATGAAGCCCTATATATTTTTATTACACATTTCTTCACGTGCCAGGAGAAATATATTGCTATGAGACCAGAAATATTGGGAAAATTTCCTGCTTTTCAATTACTCTAGCATGTGGATGCATGTGAGAATAAAGCAGGAAAATTTTAATTATAAATATTCCTTCGAATAATTCTTTTAAGTATTTACGAATAATTTTTTTTAAGTATTTATCCTTCTCTTTTAAGTGTTAAACAACAGTTGTTTTGCAATAAATGGTGTATCCGGTATAAAAATTTATACATTGTATTTACATTATATACTGATATTTGCGTGATTTAAGCTTCAAAGCGTATTTTTATGTCCAAGAAAATGAGAATTTTTTACTTCCTCAATATTTGCTGCTCGCATGGTTAGGTAAATGTTTATGAAAGAAAACATTTTTATACAAATTTGAATTTAACGCCAATTTTCAACTGAACTATTTTTAATTTTAGCATATATTTTAAAACTTTTGGTATATTTTTTTCTATCGAAATTAAAGTATTTTCAGTACTTTAGCCCTGAGTAGATTAGAGTCCCACACGAGTCCGGTAAACTTGGCCCTAATTCTGACCCGTAATTCGATCCATGACCCGCAATGACGTATTTCTAAACTTATATTGTGTAAGAAACTGAATCAAAATTCTTTTATACAAAATAGAATTACATTTTTTGAACATATTTTTCAGGTAATTAAATATTGCCTAACAAATTACACAGGTATACAAAAATGAAATCGACAAAACTTGATTTGATGATTTTAGCTGATCTTTATGCTTTTTGATGTGCTGAAACCGGGAATGCAGCCCATTTTTCTCTCTCACGTGTAGATTTTTTGTCAATGCAGGGTGTTTAACGACACAATTTTTTACATATACCATCATAACAATTGGTTGGTTGGTTGGTTGGTATGGTTTTGCGTCACACTAGTGCTGTGAAATTACAACAACAGGTATCCATGATTAATTAATGATGCAAACATACTATAAAACTTACCATATAATTATACTGGGGAAGAGTAGTGGAAGAAATCATACAGGTAGGCACCCTGTATTTACAAAATTCTATACGTGATAGAAAAAAACTGGCTTCATTTTCGGTTTCAGCATACCAAAAAACATAGAGCAGGCAAAATTATAAATAAAAATTTTACGTGTCGACCTGTGTTAGTTGCGTCCAAACTCCGCATTTAAAAAGTTAGATTGAAAAAAAAAAAAAAAATCATGGAAAGAATTCCCCGAAAAAAAATTTCTTACGGGTAAAACCACAGGTAAAAAAATAATGCAAACACAACCTGCATCCGACTCGCAAAGTGAATAAATAACCTGTGGGTTCCAGACCCGGTGCAGGAATCTAAGTTGTATCTAATGGAGTATGTACGTGTTTAGATCATTCAGAATACAGTGATGATCTCGAGAAAAAATTGTTAGTTTTATACTATAGCTTTTTATACATGTAAGTGATAAACAAAAATGTTTACAGATTATGTGTGAAATTTATCTGATGCACCTTATTTTGTTATTTTCTTTTAAATCACTACTGGTTGAAAAATAAATATTTATTTAATTTATGCTTGTCCATTCATTTATAAATAGATTATATAAGCTGCTTTACACCATGGTCTAATATGTATAAATATTGTGTTATGCATAAGATTTCAACGAAGATTTACTCTATAAAAGTATGAAACCATACAAAAATCTAAAAAAAAAAAAAAAAAAAAAAAGAGATTGAAACTATTCTGCTTTATATAGTAACAGAATTTTTCGTTGAATCTAAGAAAAATACAGTTAGGCATGCATTTTTCATGGAGATTTCAATATACTTTTACATTTGACTCATAATTAAAGCATTGAGTGTACAGTCTTTTAAAATTTAGATTCAAACATTAGAAAAACTTTCGAGCCTTACATGAATAATTGGGTAAATTTTACCTTCCATAAGCGAGAGAGTGGATGACAGAAGCTAAACTATATTTAATTTACATTTATAGTAGTAATTGTGAATGACTAAAAAATAATAGTTGCTCTAAGGTCTCAAATTGTTTTAATCGGACCCTAACGTTTGCAAGAAAACTTATTACAGTTAGTGCCAATATCACACTGCCATGTGCCATTATCATTCAGTTCCCAAGTGCGGGGTGTAATGTTCATAGTCGTTCGGAATTTATTGTGCGCCTTAGGTCTTGATCTAACGAGCTTTAATGTAACTTTCTTCTATATTTCTATACAAATTGCCACAGGGCAAATTATTTACTAAAATTATTTTCTGTGCTGAGTACAGACAATTTTCATCTTTCAGTTTTCTTGCCAAAATTTTGCAGTTGATTTATCTGATACCTTTATTTTGAAATCTCCGCTACTGACACAACGAAATATCAAAGTCAAGGCTTTTACAATATTATAGTTGACATAGATGCTTATAAAAATTATTTTACTTAATAAAAAACTCTTTTATAACACTTTCCAACAAAGTTGAAAAATGTTTATGTCTTCGGTTTGTTTATCTCTCTGTCTTTTTTGTCCGAGGTCTAACTCCTGTAAATATTCATGGAATTCCTTGAAACTAATATATGTTATTTAACTTCCCTATGGGATATTCCTTATTGAAAATCGAGGTAAATACTACCACTGGTTTGTGCACAGAGACACTCGAATGAATTCCAAGGCATTGCTTTCTAAGAGAGGTATTTCTGTAAATCATATTTCAGTAATTTTTATTTGCACAAATCATAAAGAAATTCACATGTATATATTCCCCCCCCCCCTCCCCCCCCAAAAAAATGTTTTCTATAGAATATAGTATGATTAGCATTAAGATTTACAGGGCTACACAAAAAATATTCTGATACATTAAGGGCTGTAATTGCAAATTCCTGCTATTGCATTATCATTTTTATCAAGCGTCTTTAACACTTCCTAATGATGTTTAAAAATGATTGTGATGTCAATTAGTTTATCTGTCTTTTTGTTTGTCTGTTGTGTTATCACGTAGACAAAGTACATTGAAGATTAAACGATGCAATGATTTCGTTAATTATTAATACTTCGTTCACATTATTAATAATCTATGCGAATCGCATTATTACTCATTCTTGTTTAGTTTTTTGTTGGGGGCCCCTTAAGTCACAGGACCCTCCCATGCCGCAGGCCTTTTATCGCCACTAATAATTAGAATATTGCATTTTGGACTTATATGAGGACATACATGCGTACGTCCCATTATTTCAGATGGAATATTTATGAACGTGCATAAATACGTCCTTTTTTTAAAGGGTTAATTTTTTAACGTTCATTGGTTCAGTACTCAAAACACACACACACACACACAAAAACAATGCTACATTAAAAAAATATTTTTTTCCTTGCTTTAATCGATTTTTAAACTTTGTTCCTTCTTTGTTCGGTAGAGAGCAGCACTTCACCGAAACTCAACGTATGACGTGTTCAGAGGAAGCCCAATGGAAAGGTCACTTTAAATTTTCTAGTAGGCGCGAGTGCACCTTTGTTGCTTTGATGATGCACCCATTCTTAGTATTTTCATCTGATGAAGGGCTGTGCT
This sequence comes from Salticus scenicus, assembly GCA_963930645.1. Lineage (NCBI taxonomy): Eukaryota > Metazoa > Arthropoda > Arachnida > Araneae > Salticidae > Salticus > Salticus scenicus. The sequence continues at coordinate 139,993,818 of OZ005652.1, read as the reverse complement.
ATTATTTTGACCTGTAACAGTTATTATAAGATTTTGAGAATCATTTGATTTTTTATTAAAATAATTATTTTAAAGAACTGGTGTACAACCAATATTTAAACTTGAACAACTTCTTCACACACCATAAAATTAATGGAAGAACCACCGGTTTCGAAAGAACGCGGTCTTTCTTCTTCAGGGGCAAAATACAAAAGGAGGCAAAAGCAAGACAGTATGGCTTTTGCCTCCAAGGTAGTAGCACATATTTTGCACTTGAAGAAGAAATCCCATGTCCTTTTGAAACCGATAGTCCTTCCATTAATTTTATTGTGTGTGAAGAAGTTTTTCAAGTTTAAATATTAATTATTATTTAAATTTTAACAAGCCAACATATAAATCATTTAAACCCAAAATTTTCCCGAAAGTTAAAAATACAATTTTTTATTTTATTTTACTTTATTTTATTACATATTTATGATCAGCTATGTGTCTAATAGCCATTTTTGAAATACTTTTTTCAATTTTCAAAATAAAATATGTTGTGGAAGGTTAATGGCTATCTATTATTGGCAGAAGTAGTGTGGGATAAGTAAACGGTTAAAGTAGTCGATTTAATATAATTCATGTAGTAAAAAGACTTAATTAAAGAAGCAGTTAATAACAAAGCATAATTTAATTAAACCATAACATTAAGAATAGATTCATGACATTAAACAGCTATTGTCTTCGATCTAAAGAAAATTAAAATAGCTTTTGTGTTTGAAATATTTTTGCTTTTAGAGCAGAATTAATTAATGTAAACATCATTCGAACGAAGCTTTAATTATCTTTATGAACAGTAATATGCATTTCAATGTTATTAAAATCATAACCATTGAAATTTATTTAATATTAAATTAAAAAAGATAACATTTTATTTATATCCGTGCAATATAATATGTTATATTAATAGTATGTCATTCAAATTTCTTTTTGTCTAATTTTTGAAAACATTTAATTACATGTTGATGAAAAAGCGAGTATTTTGAATAAAAATATTTTTTGTGATTTTGTAATTATTATTGAAATTTATTTATTTTATGCAATATTTCATATTCGTAATTAATTGGCAAACAACTTTAATCATATTGGAAGTCAACTTGAATGTTTGCTGGAAATTAAATAAAGGATAAACAATTAGATTTAATAAAATTATTCCGTAAATTTAATCACTCAGAAAGCATGTTTTGTTTATTTGATTAATTCATAATTGAGATTTTTGTTATGAATATGTAAATTTCGAGTTTTATTTTTTCGTGTTTTAAATTAAAATACTTATTTTCTGTACTTATTAAACTGGTTTTACGAGTAAAATTTTTGTAAAAGAAAAGATATCAAACACTTGATTAAATATTTTAATGGATATGAGAGTGACAGTGTTTTTTTTTTTATGGGTGTTTAATTAATTCCCTACTTATACATTTTTTCGTAAAAAAATTTAATAAGGTTTGCAAAAGAACATCTTTTTCCGGTGACGTGCCCTTAGCGACCGTGCCCTTAGTGGAACGTGCCCTTACTGGAATGGGGTGAAAAGGAAGAAGAAGCCGTGTCCTTAGCGGAAATAAGAAGGTGTGCGTGCGGCAGATTGAAATATGTTATTCAAATGCACAAAAGAATGCTTTCTAATGTACTATGATTAGCATTAGATTTACAGAGTCACACAAAAATATTCAGTTATTACAGTTACACTGAGGGTTATTACTGGAAACTTGCTGAATTGCACTTTCGTTTACATTAAGCGATTATTTTATCATTTTTTAAAACGTGAATATGGTTTGAGTTAGTATATTTGTCTATTCTACTGTCCGTTTGTTCACCTCCAGCGTCCGTAAATTAAAAAAAAAAAATATATATATATATATATATATATATTTACTTTCTTCTATATTCAATAGAAGAAAGTATTGGATTCGTAAAAATTTTCGACTTCCGGTTTTCGACGGTTTTAAACGTTTTGAGAGGTCCAGAACACGATTTGACTATTTTTAGAAAATGTCTGTCTGTCAGACTGTCTGTGTGTGTGACAAAACTTTTGTGGTAACTGTATCTCCAGAACTACTGCTCAGAATTGCATGTGAATTTACATGTAGATGCACTTTGAGCTAAATTAGTGCTTATCAACTTTTAGTGCCAATCTCTCAATAGGTGGTGCTACTATACAGCGATTTCCACAATTTAAGGGGAAACTATATCCCAGGTTCTATTGTGTATAATCAATAAAAACTTGATATAAAAGAAGGCCATTGTGAGACATTATGCTGATTCAATTTGAATGCTTATGGACCAACAGGTGACGCTGCTATACAGCGATTTCTGCAATTTAAGGGAAAGCTATATCTCAGAAACTACTGCACAGAATTGCATATAAATTTATATGTTGATGCACCTTAACCTAAATGAGAGTCTTTCAACTTTTGGTGTCAACTGCTCCAAATGTGGCGCTGTAATACAGCGATTTACGCAATTTAAGTGGGCGCTATATTTCATGTTCTGTTGCATATAACCAAACAAAACGTGATGTATGTGAAGGCCATTATAAAACATTACGCTGATTCAATTTGGATGCTTATCGGCCAATAGGTGGTGCTGATATACTGCACATTTCCTCGAGAACGGGAAAGCTATATTTCAACTTCTATGGCATATAACTGCACGGAACTTGATATGTGAGATAACTATTATAAAAATGCATTTTTAAGATGCCATTTATAGACAATAATAACTGTCTTTCTTTGGATATTTAGTGTTAGTTTTCTCTAAGTTGAAAATTAATTACTTGCACTTAGTGAATTTGTATAGAAAAATAGAAGAAAGTCTTATGGTGGCCACAACATACTTGTTTTTATTTCCTTTCATTTTATTTTATTAATGATATGTGTTATTCAAATTCATTATTGAATATTTCCTACTTAAAATGGCTCTAATAGAACCTATGCCACTGGTTTGTGTACATGGACATCCAAAAAATGCCAATGCATTGCGCTTTAGGTGAGACATTTTTATAAATTACACTTAAATAACTTCATCAAAAAATCATAAAGAAATTCGCATTTATTGTTTATACACTAAGAAAATGTTTTGTATAAAATATAATATGCTTAACCTCCTGATTTACAGGGCTACGCAAAAATGTTTCGATATATTAAGGGGTAAAAGTAGGAAATTAAGATCAGCATTTCCGTTTGTATTAAACATTTTTAACACTTTCCAACAATGTTTCAGAGTGATTATGAATTCAATTAGTCTATATGTCTATTTTACTGTCTGTCCATTGTGTGAAAATGTAGATAAAGAACGTAGAATGTTATGCGATACAACGAGTACGTACAGTTGGAAAGTTTTTATAATCAATGTGCACCTCATGATTTTTCTTTTTTGTTTTAGTTTTAAAAGGTATAATGCTTAATTATATTTTCAAAAACTTAAATAAAATAATAAAATGGCAATAATGTACGTTTTCGTATGGAGTACTGTGATTCATTAAACTTTATATGGTTACAGACACATCACCGTTCCCTCAAATAACGGATATTCCATAATAAGCTTAAGCATACCTATTTTTGCGACAGGTTACTTCTGAAGCAAAGTTTTAAATATGGATAAAGTGAGGAGGAAAATTGAAAAGTTCATTTTTTTATTTATCAATTTATTTTTAAATTTATTATACATTTCCGCTAAAGGCACGTATGCTAAAAGCATGCCACCCAGGGGGATAACATTTCCGGGACACGGGTTTATAGATTTCCGCAAAGGGCACTGTCGCTAAGGGCACGACCCCCTTTTTCCCCTCTATTTCGAAATTGCTCACTTGAGGAAACATTCTTTAATTTTGACCGAATAAAATCTATTTTATCTAGATTATAATATACGTTATTAAGAAATACAAAACAGTAAAAATAAAATAAAATAAATAAATAAAAATATTAATAATTATGCAGGTATCAATTATTATTATTATCATGATCATTATTATTTTTGAAAAATGAAGTCTTTCAAAAATGATATTCCATGCAGTACAAACACAAATAATATCATTTGATTGCTCAAAAAAAAAAAAAGTATGCATACATTTATTTACTAATTTTTTATGAAATAAAGAATTTAATTTTATTGTCACTCTTAACTTCCACAAATTTCTTCAGACGGGCCAAAACAATTCGTCAGTCTAAATGTCACATTGAAAAGCACGCGGCTTTTTTTTTTTTTTTCTATCTTTAGCTAAAAGTAAAACTAACTCAGGAGTTAAAAGGCAGTGATTCTTGACACAGTATGCATTTCAGGGTTAAGAGATGTAAAGGACAAAATTGTTTTGACGTTTTTCGGTAAATACTGAGTTATAATAATGATTAGAAGGTTGGAAACAAATTGAGGATATATATATTGTTGCGTACTTGGGGGTTCGTGAGTTGTCTGAGAATGAAAGGCCAAACGTACAAAAATTCAGTAATTTATTCACAGAAAATTCCAGAAAAATGCAGGTCTATAAACCAAGTATCAGCTTCAATTCAAACAGTAAACACAGCTTAAACAACAGCTGTCAATAACAAATCCACAGTACAAACTGTATACCAATAACACTTGAAGCAAGTCTCTCTCAAAGAGGCTCAAGAGCAATGCAAGCACTAGCGAAGCTCGCTGAGATCTGAACTGAACTAACTCCCCTTGGCGAGGAAGCGCTCCTTATATGCTGTTCCATGGAGCCCAGATTTTTCGAGAAAACTCTAGAAAGTGGTCAACCAATCAACTTACAGCTTCCATATTTGGTATATCCCATATAAGGATTTTCTCGCCAAGGTCGCCAAAAAAATCGCCAAGGTGGGAAAAAGTCGCCAAATTTGGCGCCAAATCCATTACGTGCATTACTGGGGCTTTCTAATGCGTTTTTAAGGGAAAATAAGGCTATTTCAACGCTAAAATGACTAGAAATGCACAAAATTAGCACTTTATCAACTTACTAAGCCTCTTTGAAAGAATTTATACAAAAATAAACACAATTATTTACAATTTCGTAACACTGCCCCCCTCCCAAGGACTGCACGTCCCGGGCAGTGCAACCCTTAGTCAAGAGGCGAAATTAAACAAATTTACACAATCTAAAACACAAAAACTAAGTTGCATATAACGATAAAATAGAAATACAAATCGAGTGAGAACTATTTACAATATTCACAAATATGTACAAATATTTATATACAAATATTTACAAAATTCACAAATATGTACAAATATTTACATTACGCATGCGCAAATTTTACCAGTATTTACATTTTTAATTTTTAATATTACCGTTACTTGTGGTACTTGGCTAGCCTATTATAGTGCACCACCTTCGGTTTTGATGAAGGTGTTTTAGTGATCCGCACCACTACATCATTCAGCCTTTTTAAGACTGTGTATGGTCCGTCCCAGCTGCACTGTAACTTGGGAGAGAGTCCTTTGCGTCGAACAGGATTCCACAACCAGACCTTCTCTCCTTCCTGAAACTCATGTTGCGTAGCCTTTAGATCGTACCTTGTCTTCATTTTCTCCGATGCAATGTGAATTCGCTCCCGAGCAAAGTTGTGAACGTCCTCAAATCGTGCCTGGAGATCTTGGATGTACTCCTCGGGCGATGAAGGCGCATCGGGTGGACAACCAAACAGGAGATCACAAGGGAGACGAAGTTCACGTCCAAACAGCATCTGGGCTGGAGTGTAGCCGGTGGTTTCATGGACAGCACTTCGATAAGCCAGCAGGAACAATGGCAACTTCAAGTCCCAATCTTGCTGGTTCCTTGATACTAGAAGAGAGAGGTTATTCAGGATGGTACGATTGAACCTCTCGACCATGCCGTCCGACTGGGGATGTAAAGGTGTTGTCCGGGTTTTGTCTATGCCAAGTAGTTGACACAGTCCTTTGAAAACATCAGAGGTAAAGTTCCTACCTTGGTCGGTATGAAGTTGTAGGGGCGTGCCGTACCTTGACACCCATTGCTGCACTACGACCTCTGCGACTGTGCATGCCTCTTGATTGGGAATGGGATATGCCTCAGGTCACTTGGTGAAATAGTCCATCACGACGAGGATGTATTTATTTCCACTGGAGGTCCGTGGCAAAGGACCCAAGATGTCGATTGCAATTCGTTCAAATGGTGCTCCCACGTTATACCGTTGCAGTCTCCCTCGACTTCGTTTCTGCGGGCCTTTACGTGCCGCACAAGCATCACAGGATTTACACCATTTCTCCACATCCTCCTTTGCCTTGCACCAGTAGAAGCGCTCCCGAACTTTCTGCAGAGTCTTCATTACCCCAAAATGGCCTCCGGTAGAGCTACTATGCAGTTGTTCTAAAACAGCTGGAATTTTTGATCTTGGTAATAAAATCTGCCATCTGAAGCTTTTCCCATCATCAGATTCCCACTTTCTGTATAATACGCCGTTTCTGATATGAAGAGAGTCCCAAAGTGCCCAATAACTTTTCGTAATGGGACTAAATCTGGAAATATCCTGCCAGATAGGTCTGTTGCTGGTCGTCTCCTTCAGCTGTAATATTGGCTTTATGTCAGGATCTTCCAACTGGGATTTTCTAAGTTCTTCGTCACTCCAGAGATCGGGATCTTGTTCTGATGGTGTTGGGACAGTAACTTGGCGAGCAACTGGCGGTATTCTTTGGGGTATATCCTCGGCTTTAGAGCTGTATTTATGATCTTCAGATGGGGACTTCCGAAAGAAGGCATTTGGATTTTCCCGAAGAGCTCCTTCTGGGTGGCATACTTCCGAGACATTCTTGATTGCTTCTCTAGGTGTTCTTACTGGGCAGCTTCGTTTGATATGCCCGTCTTTTCCACAGCCCCAGCATTTAGTTGTTGGAGTCTTCCCTTTTTCCTTACTCTCAAGAATGCGTAGTCTTCTATTAATATCTGGAATCATGTTCTCAATTTCTTTAAAATCATCTTGAGAACCGTTCACTTTGTCTACTGTGTTGTTCTGGCGAGGTTTATGGGAGGCTTGTTGGGCTGCCTCGACCTTTAGGGCGTACACCAAGGCTGACTCCACATCCTTCACGCCGGAGAGTCTGAGGGCTTTTTGAATATCTGGATCTCCGACAGCATCAAAAAAATATTCTAGGGCCAGATCATTGCGTGTTTCAGGATGACAGTCTGAGAAAGCCAAATGTGAAAGCCTCTGGATGTTTGATGCCAGTTCTTGTAAGCTTTCCCCTGGTCTCTGACGACGGGACCTCAGCTGGAGTCGACTATATTCTTTGGACCATTTCGCTCCAAAACGTAGCTCTAGTGCTCCGGTTACAGCTTCGAAGTCATATCGCTGTTCCTTCGAAAGGGTCTCCAGAATATCTGCGGCGTCGCCCCGCAACGACCCTACCAGATGAGCCGTCTTTGCAACAGAGTCCCAGCCGTTTGCTTCAGCTACGATGGAAAACTGCGTCTTATATACATGCCAGGAGGAACTGCCGTCGTAGGTGGGTAGCTTAATCAATTCCTGATTCTGGATTCTTCTCTCTTTCTTTTCAGTTTCCCGAGGCATGGATTCTAACTTTTCTTCGAGAGTCCGAATCTTGCTCTGCAGTTCACTTCCTATTACTTCTCCGTTCCACTCTTCTTTCATTTTCCTTTCAAGATCTTCCTCCATTCTCTTAAACTTGCTTTCTATCTCTGAGAACCTTCTTTTCAGCTCTTCATCAAATTTTTCTTTAACTTTCTCCTCAAAATTCTCTTCTATTTTCATAACTTTTTCTTCTATTCCATCTATTCTGTTTTCCACGTCTGATAACTTACACTCTATCACTTCTTTCACGTTTACTAAGTCGTCTCTCACTGATGATAGTTCTTTCTTCATCTCTTCTTGATTAGATTTAATTTCTTCACCCAAACTGTCTTTCATTTCCTTCATTTCTTCAGTCAAGCCGTCTTTCAATTCTCTTTGCGATGCTTCCATACTTTCTTTCATCTCTCTTTGTCCTTCCTTCATTCTTTCGATCAATCCGGTTTCCATCTTTTCCTGTCCGGCTTTCATTTCATTCATCTCTTGACTCAGGCTAACTTTCATCTCATTCATCTGGGTAGCTAAGCTTTCTAGAATTTTTTTCATCTCTTGCTCCATAGCTCTCGTTATCACCATTCACAGACAACCCCACTCCTGACACCAGAAATGTTGCGTACTTGGGGGTTCGTGAGTTGTCTGAGAATGAAAGGCCAAACGTACAAAAATTCAGTAATTTATTCACAGAAAATTCCAGAAAAATGCAGGTCTATAAACCAAGTATCAGCTTCAATTCAAACAGTAAACACAGCTTAAACAACAGCTGTCAATAACAAATCCACAGTACAAACTGTATACCAATAACACTTGAAGCAAGTCTCTCTCAAAGAGGCTCAAGAGCAATGCAAGCACTAGCGAAGCTCGCTGAGATCTGAACTGAACTAACTCCCCTTGGCGAGGAAGCGCTCCTTATATGCTGTTCCATGGAGCCCAGATTTTTCGAGAAAACTCTAGAAAGTGGTCAACCAATCAACTTACAGCTTCCATATTTGGTATATCCCATATAAGGATTTTCTCGCCAAGGTCGCCAAAAAAATCGCCAAGGTGGGAAAAAGTCGCCAAATTTGGCGCCAAATCCATTACGTGCATTACTGGGGCTTTCTAATGCGTTTTTAAGGGAAAATAAGGCTATTTCAACGCTAAAATGACTAGAAATGCACAAAATTAGCACTTTATCAACTTACTAAGCCTCTTTGAAAGAATTTATACAAAAATAAACACAATTATTTACAATTTCGTAACAATATATATATATATATGCAGTTTAGCTACATCATTGAAAAAATGAAATGGTATGTAACTGTGAAAAATCTTATAATAGAGCATGTATCATTTTTTAAAGAATTGCTTGTCAAATAAAAAGTAATATCTTTTGTACAAACTTAAAAACTTAAAAACTTAAAAAAAAAAAAAAAAAAAAAAAGCATGTTTTTGTTTTTTATTAACATTTTTCAATGAAGGTGAAAAGTGTTTATGGCTTCGGTTTGTCTATCTGTTCATTCTCTAAACCCCATAAATATTAATGGAATACTTTGAAATTGATATGTATTATTCAAGTTCACTGTGGAAAAGGGATATATCACTATAGAAAAGGGAGTAAATACCACCTCTGGTTTGTCTACAAGGATGCTTGAAAGAATTCCAAAGCATTGCTTCTATGAGAGGTATTTCAATAAACCATATTTTAAATACAGTTAATGACGAAATACTGTTAAAGTAACGTGATTACCTTTACTTTAGGTAAAATATGATGCATAAATTCTGTAAATCTCGTGAATTGGTTAAAATCAACAAACCATAGCAACAAAATTCTTCTGAAATAGGGCACGTTAATCTCTCATCTGCTCTTTTTAAATGAAGGATTTTCATTTTAAAACCATCGAATCACATCGTCCGTCTACATATAGAAAAAGATTTGATACACACTTTATCGAAGGCACATGTATTTATTATTGCTGTATTAAGATTGCGGTATTGCTATATTAAGTCTACACAGAAGTATTGACAATTATAGCAAAACGAAAACAAATCAACGTTGACAAATTACAAATAAAAACACTTTCTATCATTCAGAAGTGTAAGTTGATTTCCTTATTATCAAGTAGAAGTAGCCACCATTTTGTTTCAAAATGGCAGCTATAATTCATTAGCGGATTTACAAAGAAACTTTTTTTAAGTGCTAATCCCCGATTTTCTTGGAAAAATTACTGGCATAAGATTTAATCCTAAATAGTATTTTCTTAAGATATTAGCTGCTGAGTCGCTATAGAAAAGCTATAAAAAAAAACTACTAAAAATGAGAGCATATCTGCAATATCTTCAAACAAGCGCCTCTATGACGGTTCCATTTTTGTGATATTGATGTTAAGAAGATTAAATACTTATAAATGTTCTATTGCTTTGATAGCCCAATGAACTCCATACGAAGTCGAATACTTGGCAGTGCTCAAGCGATCAATGATGGACAGACACTGCATTTATAAAATTGTGGAGCAAGTTGCCCAGCGAACTCATACAAGATATTTGTATGATAAGTTCAATGTCTAACTTTGGTTCGAATTAGTTCAATATTTTAAAAGTTATTGTGATGACAAATTTTCAAGTGGCAGTCTGATTTTAACTTGCCACAACTTGGAAATAAAACGGCGCTTGGAGCAAGTTGCTCACTTTTTAACCCAAGATATTTGTAAGATAAATTCACTGTCTAACTTTGGTTCGAATTGGTTCAGTATTTCAAAAGTTATTGTGATGACAAATTTTGAAGAGGTAGTCTGATTTTAAGTGGCCTCAACTTCGGAGCAAAATGGCAGAGAAACTTGCCTGGTAAAATCATGCCAAGATATTTGTATGATAAGTTCACTGCCCAATTTTAGTTCGAATAATTTAGTATTTCAAAACTTATCGTGATAAGAAATTTTCAAGAGACACCGTGATTTCCATATGGCGACCACTTGGAAACAAAAGAGTAGAATGAAATGCCCAGCAAACTTATCTTAGATATGTGAATGATAAGTCCACTGCGCAAATTTGATTCGAATTGATTCAGTATTCCAAAAGTTTTTAAGTGGTCACTACTTGGAAACAAAATGGCGGCACAAGTTTCCCAGCAAACTCAGCCACGATATTCGAACTGTAAGTTGGCTATCCAACTTTGATTTGAGTCAGTTTAGTACTTCAAAAGTTATCGTGGCGGCACATTTCAAGTAGCCACAACTTGAAAATAAAATAGCGGAACAAATTACCTAATGAACTTATAAAAGTATTTATATGTTAATTCACTGTCCAAATTTGGTTCGAATTGATTCGGTATTTCACTAGCTCGTTGGAAGCATTATTTGCATTAATGATAAATGTGCCTGAAAACAACTTGAAGTGTAGGTGTTAAAATAGTCATAACTGGAGTTGATATAATTTTTTGTTCTTTCCCATCCCCAGCTTTCAGGATTCGTTTGGTTACCCATCTATTTTTGAACTTAAAAATAAGCTCGATATAAATGCTGTCGAGCTACTTTCTTCTGAAGGTGAAAAGGATGCTACGTTAAAAGTCATATTAAATTCAGCTTTTATGTACTTTTGATATTTTAAGTTCTTCAATGAAGGGATCTTTTCACCAGTCATGTAAATAAATTTGTTGAGGTGTCTTACTCTTTCCTTGTTTTATGAAATAGAAATTGGGTGCATTTGTAAAAACACTCAGAATAACCAAGAGATAAATATCCTAACCTACCTCCACAACATTATTGTATTTTAGGGCCGCATTTAAGGGTGTAATTATAGTAAATGTGTCAGAATCTTCTTTTGCATGTTCGCATCACATATTAACTACTCTCAGCTTTACCATGATCATTTCAACAAGACGGTTTTTGTTTTTCGCGAAGCCCCCCCCCCCCTTTTTTTTTTTATTTCTTGAGGTATAGCAGGAAATACTATTTCAGCAAATACCATATCAACTAAAGTGGTTTTGCTTTGTGTCCTGAGTTTGACAGTGTGTGATTAATAAAAGGATCAATAAAAGGAATTACCATTTTCCCATACAACTTTATAAAGCAGAAAATCCCAATCAAGCACATAGATGTATTGTATAAAATCAATGTTTATTGAACAGAATTTGAATGCTTCGTAAAACACATATTTGTCGCCTTTTCTTATTCCTTCTCATAAAAAGAACAAATGTAAAGCTAGCTTCATAAAAATCCCTGGTCTTAAAATTAATTATGTATTTATTTATAAAATCTGAAGTTTTCAGCAGAAAGAACGCTCTCTCCCAAATTACGAAATGTCAACGCAGGCCTGACCTTGAATTTATATATTATTTTTCCTTAAAATCTCTAATTTTCAATCGAATTTAGACTTTGTGTTGGTAATAGTCATGCAGAATGACCTAATAATAATAAAGAAAAAAATCACATTTTAATTAGTTATTGTAGGACTATGAACTCATAATAATTATTTATAACCAATTTTTAACTTTTGTTAAAATTGAAAAACTTTTGATTTTTAAAAAGGCAGTTTTTATATTCCAATCCAAAAAACCGCTTGACTTATTAGAAATCTGTTAGAAATCTGAAAGAAGTGTTCGAAATTCGCAATTATAAAAGTCCATGTTCAATTTAAGGCATGTCAATTATTATATTGTGCAAAGCTCAAAGCAAATTGCGTTTGAAAAATTATATTTCAATTATTTTTTAAAAACCTATCAAACAGATTTTCTTCAAACATAGTTAAAAAAAAAATCACAATTAATTCAGCATTCTTAAAATAAATAAATAAATAAAAACTTAAATCAGTCTCTTTGTTTGGGAGCAACTTATACACACCTTTTTATTTTATTTTATTTATTTTATATAAATATTCTTCATACACTTAGACGTACATTCAGGAACTCCGACTGAATGTCCGATTTGTTCACTGTAAAAAAATTGTCCTATTTGCTGCCAGAAATTCTGTGTAATTTGAGAAAATATGCGTAATTTACGAAAAAATTATTTTGTCAGAACGTATTTTCTAAAATTACAGAGAATTTCTGGCAGCAAATAAGACATATTTTTAACAGTGTTAACTCCGACTAGCTCTCTGACTTTGGAAAATATCAGTTTCTTTGCCAATAAAAGAAATATCCAATCTCTTTGATTTTTGTTCGTACATATCGTAATTATTTATCACCATTTGTTCTTTTATATGAATTTCAAAATTGTAATGAACATTTGAATAACCCAATTTTTACATAAAAAAGTAATATTTTCCAGGAATAATAATAATAATTATTATTATCATTATTATATAAATTATTTCATCACGACAATGAAAGAAACCAGGAGACAAATCACGATTAAAATTATTAAAAATTTAAAATGCAACCTTAACAACTGAAAATAACATATTAAAAAATGCATAATGTAATTAAAAGATGGTAAGAAAAGGATAATTTGAGAAAGAAATATTATTAACGCTGAAAAAAAGAGTTTTAATGTTATTAGAGGTACGTATAAATGTTGGGGTGAAAAAATAACATTGTTTCTATAATGGTGAAGGCTAGCATAAATTCACCATCAGTATTTGGCAAATACTGATTCGGCAATGTTTATATATATATATATATATATATATATATATATATATATATATATATATAATTGCATGAGAAAGATCAAGAAGTAATGCGTTTAATAACTCAAACTACAATGATGTCTTTTGATTTTTTAAATATTTTTTTAATGATATGTAAGTAGTTTTTATTGAGGAAAATGGCATAATGTTTAAGAGACAATTTTTATTTGTACATGAAAAAGTAATTCATTAAATTGGTGTCACATTTGAGAAAAAATAGTAAATATTTGTTTATATTTGTTAGCGTTTATTTATTTTTAAATCATATATAGTTTGAAACTTCCGTATAAACGAATTTTTTGTTGAAGAAGTTGCCGCTATTGTTAATAGGTAAAAGCCTAAAAACCTAACCCCCCCAAGATTTTTATGAAACTGGGCTCATTTATTTATTCTATAGAGAAATGAATGTTTACAAATTAATAAGTCCCTACCTCTTTTAGTTTTTTATGTATACAGGATGCCAAAATTAGGTAAAAAATGCAAATTTACAAAATTCGTCTACTGCAAATGTACCCATATTTTGTTTTCTAATTAACTTAAAGATGTAAGATTGGTATTACTGGAAAGATTATAATACAGGCTTTCGAGTGATAGATCACAAGTACATATTTTTAAAAATTTTCATTTTAAGGCCAAACATTTTGTCCTTTGAACTTCAATATTTCAAAAAGTACGCATTTAATTTTCTTTTAAAAATTATGTGTTATTTTTACTTTTATTACCTATAATTATTGCAAATTTCAACATGGGACGGCCGTGGGATGGGGAGTTATAAAGTAATATTCAACCCTAAATCAGTATATTCATACTAACACAACGTAAGTTTAACTCATATTTTGTTCCCTAATTAACTTTGAGATATGAAACTGGTATCATTAGAAAGCTTATAATACAGGCCTTTAAATGACATATCACATGTAAGGGAGACCCGTGTAACTAGAGCCATCATGTACCTAGGGCCACCCCACTTTATTTGAATAATATTTAATTTTAACTTTTAATACTCAGTTGGGCGAGTAACAACACCAATTGCTACTTTTACAACTACTTTGGAACTTTTGAGGAGAGAGTTTTGACAAGTTACACGTAGAAAACGAATTTACATAGTTTTATGTAAAATTTTTCAGCTCATCTCTTTTGCTATTTTACAAAGGCAAGTCAAATATATATATTTTTTTTTTCATTTCTAGTGTATAATTTTGCTTGTTAATTGAGTAATAAATGAGATAGTTAATTAGTTCTCTCTGCATGTGGATATTTTAGTGGAAGGCATTTTGAATGAAATTACCAAAACTTGTACTTAGGGCCACATCGCTGCCTTGTACCTAGGGCCAGTGTGTTTGGACCTTTTAACACTTTCGCGACCGCATGTTTTTGTATTTTTGACAGTAAAGTCCGCCTGTGGGCGTTTTTCTCATAAGTTATAGTTTTTCAAAACAAAATTTTCCGTATTCACATTTATATTACAAATGGATATGCATTATAATCATACTCTCTCTCTAATCAAAGTATTTGCATCCATAGTATACTGATTGTACAAATATGAATATTCCCAAGCAGCACAGAAACGTTCTCTGAGCGTTCAAAAATTGTTCTGCAAACACGTTCTAAGAACGTTAACTTTGAACGTGTTATAGACGTCTATTTGTCCATCTTGAAGACGTACAATAGTACGGTTCAGAGAACGTTCAATGAACGTGTAACTATCACCATCGGTGTTATAGAAGCGTTCTGAGAACGTTCTATGTATACGGTCTCAGAACGTTCTAGAAAACGTACTGTAAACGTTCTAAAATAGTCTAGTAAAAAAAAAAAAAAAAAAAATTGACGTCATTATAAAAAATCACCTCAGTACGGGCGTTTAGAAGTAAAAAGTACATAGCTGATGACGAATAATGATACAACACATGAACAGGGATATGAATTACTTTTATTTTTTTTTTTCAATTCAAATAATGTTTGAGGAATTTTAACATACTTACTATTCCTTTAATTTTAACGTATATGCGTCAAAAATTCTATATTCTATGACAGTTTTCCCCAAAAAGTGTCATAACGTCTATTTATCCATTAAAAAATTTCTTAAATTTTTGCATTTTTAAAAAATTTCTTTTTTTCCCCCTAATCTGAAGATAATGAAGTAATAGTATTAATTACAAAACTTTGAATAAACATAATAAAATGCAAGAACTCGCACCAACTGTTTCGGGTCAAAAGAAGACACAACCCTTCATCAGGCGAACAATGTAGGCACGAGAGCTGCAAACAAGTACGTTGAGTGTGTTGAATGCATTGCCGCTTTGTTTGTAGCAGCCGTGCTTTGTTTGTAGCAATCGCGAGTTCTTGCATTTTATGGTGTTTATTCAAAGTTTCGTAATTAATACTATAACGTCATTATCTTCAGATTAGGGAAAAAAAGAAATTTTTTAAAAATGCAAAAATTTAAGGAATTTTTTAAGGGATATAGAGACGTTATGACACTTTTTTGGAATTACTGTCATAAAATATGGAATTTTTCATGCATATACGTTGAAATTAAAGGAACAGTAAGTATGTTAAATTTTCTCAAACATTATTTGAATTAAAAAAAAAAAAATGTAATTTATATCCCTGCTGCTGTGTTGTATCATTATTCTTCATCTGCTATGTACAACTAAGCTCTTGAATTATCTTGCTTGTTTTAATCCTTGTGATTCCGAGTGCGTCATCCTATGATTAATGTTTGTTTTTCATGGTTGTTGTCTGTTTGATTCTCTGATTTCTTGAACTAAATAATTTATTCCAATTTATTCTTCATTTTTAACTTCAATTAATTTCTTGTACGATTGGGTGCCCGCTAGCAATTTGCTATTATAGCTGCTAACGAACGAAATCGTACATTGGTGCTCAACGAGGAAAAGGGTCACCCCTGACGAGTTTTTTTTTTTTTTTCTACCGTTCCTTAAAAAAAAAAAAAATTGTTTAAAATGATGTCTTAATTTTTTATTTTCTCGTTGCTTGTTTGTATCTTTTGATTTGAGTTTCATGTTGTTTTTACGCACCGGCAAAATTATTAAAATTGCAACTAACAATATAGGAATAAATTTATGATTAGACTGAAGTTAAATAAAATAAAAATCAATAAATAAAAAATAAATGTTTCAAGAAATCACAATCAGGTCTCCCCAGGTTATTTAAATTTCTTGTAATTTCCTTCTCATTGTTCTATGTGGTTTCAGTGATCCTATATCTGCTGCTTGGCTTTAACTAAGATTAAAAATTCATTTATAAATACACACATACATACATATATATATATATATATATATATATATATATATATTAATTTCTTTTTAAATACAGGGTGCAAAGCATAGTCACGAGAATACCTTTATCTCTGCAACTATTGGTCGCAAATATATAGTTTCAGTTACAAAATGTTTTAAAAAATATGAGCATTTGTGGTATGACATGTTTAAATTTAAAATATCTATTTTTTCAAAATTACAAAAACTAGCTTTTCATATAGTCCCAGATCCCTATAGTCATATTTAGAAAAATTGACACTCATCCTAACAAAAAGTTTCATTTCTATTCTCCCAAAATGGAACAAGATATTTAAAGTTTAGATTTTCTAACATATTTCGGCCTTCAATAAGGGATCGGTTTAAAAATCCTATTTGGAATTTGTTTGCATTTTCCCTAGCTTTATTAAAGAATTTTTCATTGACTTTTTATAAAGCCCGAGAAAATCCGAAATAACCCTAAATTTTGAAACTAACTATCTTAGACAATTTTGGTTGCACAAAAGTGAAACTTTTCGTGTTATATTTTTTAGGTTGGAAGTCAACTTTTACTATTAGCGTCATGAATGTTGTATAAAAATTATCAGTTTTTGTGATTTTTAATAAATTGATTTTTTTAAATTTAAACATGTCATATAATGAATGCTTACATTTTTTTTTTTAAATACATTTTCTTATTGGAGGACATCCGAGACCAATTGTTGCGCAAATAAAGGCCTGCTCTCGACTTTGCACCCTGTATATTCTAAACATTTCTGGGTACCAGTTTGTAAGTCCATGGATAGTTTATAAATATATTTGAATGCTGAAGTTCATAGAAAGTTTTAATATTCCAACATAAAAAATAATTTCGAAAATGAATGTACCAATACACCGCTAAAATAATATATAATTGAGTTTAGAATATATTGTTAATTATAATAATAAGAAATTGAAACGAAAAATTAAAAATTAGTTAGAAGGAAGAAATTTAAAAAATTTCCAAATACTTAAATATATATATATATATATTTAATCAAAATATTTTTCTAAAATATTTAACATACTTCATATTTTTAAATTTCAGTGCATGTGCGTATACATATTTTCAGTTTACAGCAGCAGTTTACAAAAATGATGTTTGCAGGTACAGTACCCGCCGCTTTATAAAATCACTGGTTAATAAAATCAGCCGTTTAATCTGATCAAATTGCTGGGTCCTGAATGAAATCAATAGAAACCGCCGCTTAATAAAATCAGCATCGCCGGTTAATAAACTCAAAAGAAAATTTCTTCAACAGTAAAAATGATTATGTATGTAAGCTAAACAACGAATTATATTTTCTCACCGGACCTTTGAAATGAAAAAAAGAAACAAAACATATCAAGCCATTACATTATTGCTCTTTGTCAAAAATTTTACGCCAAAAAAAAAAAAAAAAAAAAAAAAACACGCCCCACCGTGTGTTGTAGTTATGAATTCAAGGAATGAATTCGCCAAATGATTGGCCAATGAGTATTTTTTTCTGTTTTTAGATATTCAAATAGAGTTTCTAGTTCTTATTTTGAAGCAACTTAGCTGCAAGATATGCAAGCAGAAATCTTTTATTTTGAAGGTAAAGCGTAAAATTTTGATAAAGTATGATCGTTTTCTTCAAATGTATAGTCAAAGGAAGGCTGCCGCCTTCCTTTCGAAGCTTAAAATTTCTCAATTTTTTTTCATGTAAACATAAGAATAAAGATATTAGTGCTTAAATTGTAGCAAATGAAGAGTGAACCGTAAGCGAAAATGAATACGAAAAGCAAAAGTCATCAATGCAGCACTTCTAGATAGGTACAAGAATGCCATGAAAGAAAATTTTCATTTTTTTACGTAATTTTGTCCTTAAAAGCTGAAAATTTTACGTGGATGATAAGTAACGAAAACTTCAATTCTACGGATGGCTAGTAGATATATGAAAGGGCGAAGAATTTCTTTCCATATTTAGATAATGAATACTCTTTTATTGAGTTAGGAAAGGTTCGCCGGATATAAAAATCAGCCGCTTAATAAAATCCTTTTTATGAAAACAAACGTGATTTTATAAAGCGGCGGCTACTGTATTTAAATTTATTCCACATGGCAATGTAATTGGTATTCTTTAAATGTTTAAATTTCTTTAAATTGAGTCAACGCAAATTTTACTCATTTGATGTAATTATGCTATCATGGCATATTAAATAATTAATAAATTTAATTATTATTATTATTAATAAATAATATAGTAAGTATATTATTTATAATTAATGTATCATTTCTTAGTATATTATTTATTTACTGATTAATATCGTCTTTTTTTTTGTTTTAAAAGCAGAATATGTTTTTATAAAGATGTGAAATAAAGTTGAATTGAATCTTTGTTTTATTATGCAGTTAAACAAATTTATATATTTTATTTAATAAATAACAGTAAAGAGATATTTAAAATTATAAGTCGGTGAAACTTAGGATATTATTTTAAAAATATGCAATTTGCATAACCTAGATTATATATATAATCATATAAACATTAAATAAATACTTCAGAATTTAAAAAGAAAAAAAAAAGAATTACAAACCTTCTTAATTTTCTTCATAAGAGTTTTCAAGAAAAAGCCCTTGCAACTGGCATTTTAAAATACATAATGACCAGTCTGGAAGGGCATTCACTTAAAATTAGCTCTCATCTTTATATTACATCTTCATTCAGAAACATAATAACCAAAAATAGTTATTTTAACAATTTCTATCTCAGAAGACTAAATTAATAAAATGAATCCATAATTTCTAAGCGTTTTTCTGTAACAGGAGCAGTTTTTTCTGCGATACAACGCTGCTTACAAGTATCAAAAGTTAGGCTTAAGAACTTACGCAGATATGAAAATGATTGTTTAATTGATATTAAAATAAGACTTTAATAAATAGAACATAGCGAATATTACAGGTTAAAAATATTACATTTTTACCTTTTCTAAAGCTTATCCAAGTCATTATAACGCTAAAACTAAACAAAACAGATTACATGTTTTAAAATTACCGCCTCACATAAACACGACTTTCCCAAGACCTGGCGCTGGCGTTTGACTTTACACTGTCAGCGAGAATTGAATAAATGCAATCCACAGATGTCATATCATCTGCTCTTCCTTTCTTACATCCGCAATAATCATATTTCAAAGTTCAACATTTGAAACAGAAATTTATTAAGCATTTATAGCTGGAGAAAACATATAGTCAATATTTTAAGGAAAAATGGAGCTGAGTTAAACAATTATTTAAATTTTTATAAAGTATTTAAAAAACTTATGAGATCACTTTATTTTTCCATTTTAAAATCTCGAATTAAACGGAAAAGCATATTTTGTTTTAGTGTATATTTCAGTATTGAACAAAATATTCAGTGAAAGGATCAGAAATGGCATACGCTTTATTTTTTCTGTATACATAAAACGAATGCAATGGATGCATGGAAATTTTCGACTTAGGTTTTTAACACTCCTTGAGACGTCCTCGATAGGATTCGACAATTTTTAGAACTTGTTTGCGCATCTTAATAAAATGTTGTGGAAATTGTATCTGAAGAATCAGTAAACAGAATTTAACCTAACTTGATATTTAGTTGAACTTTTATTTAAACTAGCTCTGATTAATTTTTGGAATATATGACCTAATAGGTGCTCAGCTATTATGTAATCCCCCCCCCCTCCATGTAACGGAAGGCAGTATCTCAGTTTCTATTGAATAAAACTGCACCAAACTTGATATGTGAAATAGATATTAAGTTAAACTTTGGTGATCTAATTTGAGCATATATTGATTAAGAGGTGGCACTACTGTGCTGCAACTCAATCCCGTTTAAAGGAAAGCAATATCTCAGATTATTATTATTATTAAAAATTCACTAACATGAGTATGTGAAATATAGGTTATGAAAAACTATGATAATTCAGTTTGGGTATATATCGGCCGATATAATATTATGCAATTTTTCCAGATAGCTATACCTCAACATGTGTTAGTGAAATCTGCAACAAATTTAATACGTAAAATTTTAATTTTGAGATACAGTGTTTATTAAATTTTTGTTCATGTTAACTGGTTAAGTGGCGCTGTTATATAGAATGCTACAGAATAAAGTAGTGCGATGGGTAGAAGATTTCTTTTAAACAGTTTAATTAAAAGAGAATGGCTACGTAAAATTTTCATCTATTAAGAAAATAATTTTTCAAATATATATTAAATAATTTTCTTTTATTAAAATTTATTAAATAAAATTTGGATTTAAAAAATAAATAAATAAATAAATACATAAAATAAGAACAATCAAACAGAGTAATGATTTAAAAACATTATCAATATTGGCAATTTATCAGTAACATTCAAACTTAAATAGAATCATAAATAAAATATAATAAAAGTTTAAAATTATGCTTAAAGAAAAAAAAAACTCATTTCTGTAACTTCCCGATGAGTATTAGTGACCGCGAGGTTCTACTCTCGAACCTTACAGACGGGAAGTGTTGGTTTCGATTCCTGCTCGTCGACTCAGGTTTTCGGAGTTTTCCGTGATTTTCTTTGAAACTCGCGTAAATAAGGGTTAAGCATTCTTAGAATGATTTCCACGGAGGGCACACCATCCAGACCTAGGACCCTCGTGTCAGTGGCGGATCCAGAACTTAACTTTTTTTTTTTTTTGGGGGGGGGGGCTAAGAATTTTCAAAATGTTATTCTAGACCAATAAAAAATTTACAATTGCAATATTCAATTCTGAATGTGAATGTTTTTTTTTTTTTTTGGGGGGGGGGGGCTTCAGCCCCCTAGCCCCCTTAAATCCGCCACTGCCTCGTGTAGTTAGTTTGTTTTAATCCTAACACCAACACTCAATGAATATTACGAAATCAAAACTGAATCTGGGCATTTTGTCCTATTCGTAATAATCTCACTGAGACAGAACGTTTTATGACGGTGTTACATTTAAACGTTTGGTATAGAACTGAAATTGTACGCTTTATGGAAGGTACAACGCACACTGTTTTAGAACGTTCTAAATAATACCATTTTTGAACGTCTAATGGAACGTTCTTTTGACACGAAACACGGTGTTTGAACTATTGTAACCGCTATTAGACGTCCAAAGAACGTTCCGGTGCTACTTGGGTTGTGAATATTTTTTAGAAACATATAACATACAAATTGCAAAAGGAACGCCCACTGGTGGAGTTTCATATTTAAAAATGACGTGAAACTACGTCAGCGGTCGAGAAAATATTAAGAAACACAGTACAGCCTATAGTAATTGAATGATGGCAAACCCTGGTAAACCAATCACTATATATGACGTTTTTGAAAGTGTTGGCAAGTCCTATCCTCCGGCCTTTACTCCTGTAAACATTCTACCAGGCTTTTGTGTATCCGGCATATAGCCAATAAATCAAAACACATTCACTGAGGATGAATATTTAAGTTCAAATGTGACTGAAAGACAAGACCCCTCCATAAATTAAAAAAAAAAAAAAAAATCTAGTGAGAAAGTGTACCAAAAATGATAGAACTGGATGCCTCTGTTTCGTGTCCTGTTGAAATTTCGAAACCTTCAACATCTAACATCTTTTCGTGTGTTATGCTTTAACAGGTACGAACCTAAGCAAAACCTTTACCTAAAGCAAAATCTCTCACATCAAAGAAAAGATGTGACCGAAAACCAGAGAGATCTAGAAATCCAAGAGACACTCCAGAAAAAAAAACATTCTGTTAGATTATCCCAAAGGAAAAAAAAAAAAAAAAGTGAAAAATTTCGTGTTTTAAATTAAGGTAACAACATGATAATTATTATATGATAAATAAATATATTACTTGATATTGTTTCTTTTATAAAATACATGTTTATATGCTTATTTTCTATTCATTACAAAGTGAAATCTGAATTTGAGAGAATGGTCCTAGGTACAATAAGGTCTGGCCCCAGGTACAATGAGAGTGTTGTACCTAGGGCCACGAGTGAAGTTTTTTTTTTTTTTTTTTATTAAACCTTCTATTTGTCGGAATTTATTATTTTAGGTACTTATATTAATCCCAATTGGAAGTAATTAGTCCTAAAGATATGTACATATCAGTTTTATAATTTTAAACAGGTCAAGGGCTCTGTTTTTGGGCATTGAAAAAAAGCGGCCCTAGGTATACGGGTTTCCCCTATACGTTAAAAAAAAAAAAAAAAAAAAAAAAAAAAAAAAGGTCAAACATTTCGGCATTTGACCTTCAATATCTCAAAAAGTACATATTTAATTTTCTTTTAACCCCTTAACGCGTGCTGTCCTCGCTGCGAGGACGCAAAATTTAAGATCCAGCTGCAAAAATTCATCCCGGAAATTTTTTAGCAAAAATTTACATTTATAACATATCAGAAAAGGCCGGTTTTTTTAACCTTAAAATTTAAAATTTCTTTTAGTTTATTTTAGTTCATGAATTCCGGTGGCAGTATGATTTAAATGATCCGAATTGTCTTGCGCCACAAAGGGTTAAAAATTATATGTTATTCTTACGTTTATCATATATAATTATTGTAAGTTTCAATATGGCCCGCCCATGGGATACTGAGTTATAAATTAAAATGCAACCCTCCATCAGTATTTTCTTTCATACTAACCTAACCTAAGTTTTACCAAATAAATAAATAAATAAATAAGTAAAATAAATAAATAAATAAATAAAATAAATAAATAAATAAATAAAAAAATAATAATGGCCGTCCCATGTTGAAACTTACAATAATGATAGATAATAAACGTGAGAATAACATTTAAATTTGAATGTTTGTATATTAAATAATTATATTTTTATATATTAAATAATAATATTTTTAAACGAAAATTAAAAGTCTATTTTTTGAGAAATTGAAAGTCAATGGTCAAAATATTTGACCTTAAAATGAAAATTTTTATAAATATATGCGTGTGATATATCATTTAAAAGCCTGTATTATAAGATTTCTAATTATACCAATTTTATATCTGTAAGTTAGTTAGGGAATAGACTATGGATAAAATGAAATTTACAATTACACAATTCAGAAAATTTATATTAATGCCTGAGGTTTTAAAGTTTTTAAAAGTATTTGCCTTTCCTGGTTTGTGGCTTTGTATCTCTGAAAACTTTATTTTCATTTTTTCAATTGTTTATTATTTTTAAGGGCTATGATGCTATAGTCAAAGACCTTTACATTATGAGTATAAAAGTACTCTACTCGATCATATCTATCACAAATTACAAAAATATAGTAATGTGCTACTAGTGGGATACCGTATATCTCTTAAAACTCGTGATTTTTTAGTGATTACACTATGCTGCCTTTGTATGGCAACACAGTCCTTTAAATATTTTCTCTTTTTCTTGCTCAAGCCAGTTCTAAATATTTAACGTTATCTTATGACTGTCGTGTAAAGTTGTTTATATATCTTTTGCTTAAAAAATAAAAATGCTTCTTGTTAATTGAAAACTCCTATGCAACAAAGATTCATTTTACCACGTTTTTTCAATTCCTACTATTAGTTCACACTATCCCTGTATATATCTTGTACAAATCTAGCAATCGATTTTTAACTAACTTCCCGACTAGCTACAAATTTGAAACTTTCAGGGTTGCTCAGAACACGGTGACAACACAATACTTCGAAGTCAGATTTTCGAATGCTTTATTAGTAATATGTATTATAATAAGTAAGAAAAAGAAAATTAACTGTTTTTCTGTTAAAAAAATATTAGTTCAAATGCTAAAATTATATGCTACCATTTTGTTTAAAAACCTACAGGTTTTAATTTCATTATAAAATAAAATTACATTGAATATTTTAATTCGAAAACAAGTACTTAGTATCATTTGCTTTACAAAATGATTCTCCCAAAAGAATTCATAACATTAGAAGATCTGATCAAATATAAAATTATGATGCTATAATAGCATTTCATGTTATTAAATTGATTTTAATGTCAAAGTCAAGAAAAATTAACTGGCAGACGAAAGAAAAATCTTTAATGATAAAGATCTGGTTATTAAAAACTTTCTTCTAATAAAGATCAAATTCTGTTTACATGCATATTTTTTTTTCTTTCTCGTGAATAAAGTTATAACTATGATTAGATTTTATTTTTAGACATTTTACGAAATTTTTCATTCATCGAAGAATCTAATTACATGTCAAATAAACGTCATATCATTCAATCTTTTTTTTCCATGTTTCGAAAATCTCTGATAGCATGATTTTAAAATGAGAAGGTTAATATTTTGCATATTAGACATTTTAATATTCTTTTTATTTTTTCCAGAGAATTTTTGAAACCTAGAATATTTTTATTCTGAATTTTATGATCGTAATTAATTAGCAACAGAATTTAATCCTCTTAGAGGTTAACTAAAATAATTTTTTAGAAAATTAATTAAAAGAAGAGATATCTGAATTATTTTCATTTATTTCCCAATAAAGTTGTTTAGTGCATTTAGTAAATATATATATATATTTTTTTTTTTTTTGTATAAAAAGTAATTGTTTTTCAAGAGAGTTTAATTAATGTTTGAAGTTTTTAATACAAGCATGCAAATTTTTATAGAAAATTGAATGTCTTCTTGTATTTAATTAGATTTCTTTTTCATTTATAAAATGTTTTAAAGAATAATGATGTTCTGTTGAAGAAATATAATTGTTTGTTTTGATTAATAATTTTAAAATACTTGGGGTTTTATGAAATAGAGTCGTAAAAACTTAAATTTTTTGTTTCTAAGTTATTTAAATTATACATATTGTAATTTTATGCTGAAGCAATTAATTGGGAAATTGATATTTTTTATCAACCAATTTTACAGAAAAGTACATTAGGAATAATTCATGTTATGATCTCGTGCTTTGAAATAATGTACGTTACATCTGTCACTTATTATATGATCGGTGTATCCTGAAACAATAATACGCTCTGATTAAAAAAAAAAAAAAAAAACATGTCAAGAAGGAGCTATCCGAATGGGTTGAAAATTATTAGACGTGATGTACATGTAGAGAGAAACAAGTAATTACAGTTTCAGAAAAATTGGATGATTTAATCGAAAGAAAGAGCTTCACAAAGTGAACAAATCAATAACTCTTTGGTCCTCGTCTGGAACTGATGTAAACAGTTATTCGGCTTGGCATTAATTGATAGAGTTGGCAGATGTCCGTCTGTTTTGCATCGTGCCAAATTCTATCCAATTGGTGCGTCAGACTGGCAAAATTTCGAGCTGGTTGTAGGGCCCTTTTCACAATGCTTTAAACGTCCCCGAATAAGAGTGAGATTCGACGACTTTGTTGGCCAAGGTAATGTTGGAAAAGCAAGAAAACAAGTAGTAGAAACTATTTCCTGGCGCGGGCTGTCATTATTAGGCTGAATTATATGCTCAGAATGGCGTGATATGAAGGACAATAAAATGGGGCGTAGAATTTCGTCGACGTACCGCTGTGCTGTTTAGATGTCACGGATGACAACCAAAGAGGTCCTGCTATGAAATGAAATGACGTTCCAAACCATTACTCCTGGTTGTCGGACCGAATAGCTGGCGACAATCAAGTTGGAATCCCCCCTTTTTTCGGGGCGTCTCCAGACGCGTCTTCGCTGGTCATCGGGGCTCAAACCGGAGTAGGACTCATCACTGAAAATAATTCTACTCCATTCAGTGACATTCCGGTTGAAACGATCATGATATCACTGCAAACGTGCTTGTCGGTATACAAAGTTTAAGAGCAGTCCGTACAAGCGGCTCCGTGAGCTCAACCCTATTTCTTTGAGCCGCCTATTAATGATCTTTGAAGTCACTGAAGTAGCAATTGCACGTAGGATCGATGATAATGATGAATTTTGGGTTTTGAGTTCCGCTCTGACTATTGATCGGTTCTCACGTTCTGTCCTCTCTCTAGACCGACCGCTTTCTCCCTGACCAAAGAATATTTTGCCCTGACGCTGTGTTCGGCCATGATTCACCCATTCCTGCCAATATCATCTAATAGTGGCATATCGCCCAAACAAGTTCCTTTCCTTTCATTACTACACAAAACTTCATAACCATTTTCATTCCACGGAGGGCATACCACCCAGACCTGGCCTAGGTTCTTCAATCAGACAATTGACGGTAAACCCCGTAACATCACAGACCAATGGCACGTTTTGCGAAAGAACCTGGGTTAAAAAATTTGGCTTGGTCCCTTTTCGCTTTTGGTAAAATTTATTCTGCCCTTCCATCGAAAATGTGTGTAAAAAAAATTACGTTTTAAATCGTGCTAGTATTTTTCATTACAATATTTGTCAGTACGGATTAATGCAAAGATTAATTTCAATCCACAGTTATAAATTTGTTTACAAAATAGATCAGAATATTAAAAAAAAAAATATATATTAATTTTATTTGCTTATTTAATAATTATTGTTAATATCATTTATGTTAAGGCGAGTTGAATAAAATTTCTAATCTGTTTTATTTAATAAATCATATTTCAATTCTTTTTATAGAATATAAACATTACCTAAATATCCCCCCCCCCGAAAAAAAAAAAACTATATTCATCAAAATTCTTACAGAAAATACCAAACCATTCATCTAAGTTTATTTATTCATTTATTTATTTATTTATTTTTTTTTTTATAAAAAAAAACTTTGGTAGAAAGCTCTTTTTGTTATCTATTTTATCTATTAATATCTTTTCGAATGCTTTAAAAATATGAAATAACAATTTTATGTGTAATCAAATATTCATTTAAAAATTGAAAAAATCAAAAGTATTTTTAAACAACAGATATTTGTAATAGGACTTTGATTTAAAAATTGCGTGAGCCTCCATTGAGAATTGAACGATGAGTTGAATCCAATGATGCATTTATATTGAATAATATTTAGATTTTTAGAAGAAAAGAAAGAAAATCATAAAATAAGAAACAAGTATAGGTTATGAAACTCCTTTCTAGTGAAATATATATATATATATATATATACATTTAAAACAAAAACAACAACAACAACAACAACAACAAAAATCTTTAATAAATTAGTATGTTGCGGCCAGTACAAAATTTATTTCTGTATCATTGTATATAACAGGGTCACTTACTGCAATCAAGCACAAAAAATCAATCAAAATAGCTTCTCACAATAAAGAATTTACATATGCAATTTGTTGCAATGATTACCAATAGGGGCTAAGATATAGCCATCTGAAAAATGTCAGAAATTGGGTAATACTGTGCCACCTATAGGCCTATATACTCCTAAACTAAACCATTATATTTTTTTACATCTTACGTATCTAATTTTTTGCATTTACGTACACACCATAAAACAACATCATCTGTTGACCGATATGCACTTAAATTGAATCCCCATAATGTTTCATATGAAGCTCTCACGGATTAAATTTGGCGCACTTACACGCTATAGAAACTGAGATGCAGTCTTCTTGTGAATGGAGAACATGCAGCATAACAACGCCACTTGTTGTGCGATGTACTCGAGCCTGCCAGACTGTCTTGTACATTAATGGTGGCTGGTACTCGTGTAATCCGTCGTGGATGCAATAATCTCAATGTTCAGTAAAAATAATACATCTGAGGATTTAATGAAGAGAGAGATCCATATTGTGATGGCAGGTCTGAGGACCATCCCTAGGAAGGAATCCCAGACTGTCTCCAGTGTCCATTGTGTACCTCTAATGTGTCGTTAAATGCACTCAACTCAACTGAACACAATTATTGGGCGTTGCATATCAAAATGTTATTAGCTCAAATTTATTTCAAGGTGGAACCAAATATAAACTTTTTTAGAAGACAGTCCCTTTTTTTGTGAAATTTTCCCCCACAAAATTTTGACAACACACAGACAGACAGAGATTAAAAAAAAATGTTTAAGTCACGCTTAGTACATCTCAAAAATGTGTAAATCCAAACTGGAAACCAAAAAGTTACACGAATCCAAAAGTTTTTTTCTTATGTGTATAGAAAAGAATGTAAAAATCTAGATTGAATCTAACTAACTTTGCGAATATTTAGTAATTACCATGCATTAAAAAAAAAAAAAAAAAGCGAATCAGTAAATAATTTAATCAATAAACAATAGCGAAAATTATAATAGTATGTTTGAGTCCTCCCCCCTACTCCTCTCCAAGATCATATTATGTTTATGCAATGGAACGTTAATGCATATGAATTCGTTTGTGCGCCCCTGAAAAATGACTCTAAATGCTGCTCATGCAACTTTTCAGTAACAACCATACTGTAGTAAAATTCTAAAGCCTGTATTGGTAAGTTGCTTTTAAATAATTTAATCCACACCAGACAATTCGACCCTGACAGACTACAAACGAAGGGGCACAGAGCACTCAGAAGGGGGGGGGCATGGGCTCCTTCCCCTCAGTCTATTACAGCTTGAGCATGTATTATCATGAGTTATACATAAATGTACAATTTCCGCTCAATACGATTTTACGAAGTGAGTAAAAATTCGCTTGCATGATTTGACCCTGATAGACAACCGTTGAAGGCCCACAGTTTGCGTGGGTCCCTACCCTAAGTCCGTTATAGGTTAAGTATGTATTATCATCCAGTTCTGAGCTATGTTTAAAGTTTCAAGTCTCTAGCTTATAGGGATGTTAGTTTAAAATCGATTTCAAAATTCTTACCAATCAGACAAACAAACATACAAGCAAAAAAGCAAGTTTATAAAAAAGGTAGTATTAATAAAAAAAGAAATACACTAAGTGACAAAAAAAAAAAAAAAAAAAAAAAAAAAAAAGCCGCACTTGGATATTTTCCTTTTCACCTTCTACAACCGCCAATTTTATCGTTTAAAAAGCAAATTTTCGAAAAGATTTTATTATGTTGTCCTCCACATACACTGTAGCTTTGAGTCCAGTGTTAAAAACAAAATGAAATTGTCAGGAAAATTGTAATTTTAGAAATTATTTCAAAAATGGTAAGAATAAGGCAGTTAACGATGCCAAAAAGAATTACATTTTGAATGAAAATCAAAAAATATTTTAATACGTGAGATGACAAAATAATTAAATGTTAACGAAATATTGGTAAAACGGTTTTTAGAAAGATATAAAAATTTTTGTCCGTTTAAACTGGAAATTTGGCTTTAGGCGTCCACGTTGCTCATCCAAGAGCGATTAACGTAAGTTAAAAAGCCATTTCTTGTAAAATCGAGTTGTATTACATTTAGAACATAAAAGAGATTCAGAAAAAATGTTCAGCAGCGTAATTTCTGTAACTATAGTGCAGCAACTATTAAATTAATCAGATTTAAATGACAGAAAATTTGAAAAAATTCCATTCTTAGTGAAGAGAATTAGGAAAGCAAGATCTCAGATGGCTAAAAAAATAAAAAATGGTTAGTTAATTATTGGGCTGAACTGGTTCTCTTTGATAAGCCAAGTTTAACTTATTTCGAACTAAAGAAAACAAGCAGATCTGACAACGAAAATATGACCGACTTAATGAAAATTGCACTTTTAAAACAACTGTCACATTCTCCGTACTTTATGGTACGTAGGTGCATAACTTTTCAATCAGTCGGGAAAATTTTTGCGCTCAAAGGATCAATTAATTCGAAATAAAACGCAATCTTCATAAAAGTGGTGCTTGACCGACTATTTCGGAGGTATCTTGGACATTTCCGCAAACAGCATTTCAAGATGGTAATGCACCTTACTACACAGCGTCTGTGGTAAGTTTAAGTTGTGTGGGGGGGCAAAACGTGAATTCAAAAAATCCTTCATATCTCAAACAAAAAAACAGATATCCGTAAAATTTTTGCTTTAAAATATAGCTAATATAAATGTCTAAAAACCAATTTCTGGAATTTTCGAAATTCGGTCCCCAAGGGGGGGGCGGGGGGGGGGGGAGGCAAAACGGGATTTCACATGCGTAAAACGCGATTTCGCATAATCCTATATATCTCAAAAAAAAAAAAAAAAAAAAAAAAAAACAGATATACGCGAAATTTTTGCTATAAAATATAGCTAATACAAATATCTAAAAACTAATTTCTGGAATTTTAAAAATTCAGCCCCCAGGTGGGGCAGCAGGGGCAAAAACAATTAGAAATACAGTTAGGCCTTTCAAAATTGGTACAGATAGGTTTCAATAGCCTGCAAGTCGAATGGGGATATTTTCGAAAGTGTAAAGTTATTAGGAGGGGAGAGAAGGGAGGAGGGGAGAGGGAGGGGGCAAAAAAAATAAAAATAGAATTAGATCGTTCAAATTTGGAAAAAGAGGCTTTCGATACTTACAAATCGATTGCGGATATTTTCGAATTTGTAAAATTATTAGGAGGTGCGGGAAAGGGGGTGGAGCGGTAAAGGGGGGGGGTATGGGCAAAAGCAAATAGAAATACAGTTAGGGCATTCAAAATTGGTACAGATAGGTTTTAAAGGCCTGCAAGTCGAATGGGGATATTTTCGAAAGTGTAAAGTTATTAGGAGGGGCGAGAAGGGGGAGGGGATGGGGGGATGGGGGGGGCAAAAAAAATAAAAATAGAGTTAGATCGTTCAAAATTGGTACACAAATGGTTTTCGATACTTAAAATCGAATGCGGATATTTTTGAATTTTTAAAATTATTAGGAGGGGCGGTAAGGGGGAGCTATGGGCAAAAACAAATAGAAATGCAGTTAGGCCGTTCAAAATTGGTACAGATTGGTTTTAGAGGCCTGAAAGTCGAATGGGGATATTTTCGAAAGTGTAACGTTATTAGGAGGGACGGGAGGCATATTTACTCCCTTTACTCGAGCTCAAACGGGGATGCAATTGAACGTTGTCGATTGGTTGCTACCTTTTATGATGCAATGGTTCTCCACTGACTACAATACTTAGCTTAAATCAGTATTAATCAACATTATTCCTCTCGCTTTATGCGAATAAATAAATATGAATAGTTGAAAGAGATTTCTAGTTGTATTTTGAAAACAGAATTTTCTTCTGAATAATTTAAATTGTTTCTTTTACCATATTAAATTTATGACAGAAAAGATTACTTTAATAAAAAAATTATGAATAAGAAAAATAGTGGCGCCATCTATATTTTTCATTGATTTCTAATCATTATTTAACATTTTCATTTTATTTTATGTTTTAATTCCCCTCATTTTTCTAATTAATTTATATTAGAAGTTCTTTCACGTAGATTCCTTAAACATATTTTAAACAATTTCTTAACAGTAATTTTATTAAATATATATATATATATATATATATATATATATATACAGACACGACATTATTTCATTATTTAAAACATGAAAATCTGACATTGACAGATTTTAATTTAGTGATAGAGGCCTACTGCTAAACTTGTTAATATCGACAAATTCTCCTTTAGTTAATTCGTGACGATCTAAATTCCTGATAAAGTTTTCATTAAATCAAACCAATGTGTTTCAGCTGCAGATATTGTAACAAATAACGTTGGAAGTCCAAACTGTCTTATAGCCGCAAAACAACATTTTTTCTCTTTTTCCCAATGAGGTGGAGGTGTGCCTTGGGGGGGGGACTCATGTCAAAGGTGTGCCTTGGGGGGGACTCATGTCAAAGTTGTACCTTGGGGGGGGACTCATGTCAAAGTTGGGCCTGGGGGGGGGACTCTTGTCAAAGTTGGACCTTGGGGGGACTCATGTCAAAGTTGTACCTTAGGGGGGACTCATGTCAAAGTTGGGCCTGGGGGGGGACTCATGTCAAAGTTGTGCCTTGGGGGACTTCATTCAATAAATCCCCATTCAATAAACCGACTGAAATAGGCCCTTAGCACTATTAAGAGTGTATTATAAAAATTCGACAACGCTGTACCGACTGAAATAGGGGTACCTTGGGGGGGACTCATGTCAAAGTTGTGCCTGGGGGGACTCATGTCAAAGTTGTGCCTTGGGGGGACTTCATTCAATAAATCCCCATTCAATAAACCGACTGAAATTGGCCCTTAGCACAAATTAAGAGTGTATTATAAAAATTCGACAACGCTGTACCGACTGAAATAGGGGTACCTTGGGGGGGACTCATGTCAAAGTTTGGCCTGGGGGGGGGACTCATGTCAAAGTTGTGCCATGGGGGGACTTCATTCAATAAATCCCCATTCAATAAACCGACTGAAATAGTCCCTTAGCACTAATTAAGAGTGACGTATAAAAATTCGACAACGCTGTACCGCCTGAAATAGGGGTACCTTGGGGGGGGGGACTCATGTCAAAGTTGTGCCTTGGGGGGACTTCATTCAATAAATCCCCATTCAATAAACCGACTGAAATAGGCCCTTAGCACTAATTAAGAGTGACGTATAAAAATTCGACAACGCTGTACCGACTGAAATAGGGGTACCTTGGGGGGGGGAGACTCATGTCAAAGTTGTTCCTGGGGGGACTCATGTCAAAGTTGTGCCTTGGGGGGACTTCATTCAATAAATCCCCATTCAATAAACCGACTGAAATAGGCCTCTAGCACTAATTAAGAGTGTATTATAAAAATTCGACAGCTGTACCGACTGAAATAGGCCTCTAGCACTAAAAAACAGAAAAAGTCGAACTTACTTATTTATTTATTTTTTATTTTAAGAAAAAATATATTTATATGTCATTTATTATTATTATTATCATTCATTTAAATAATTATAATTTTTATTTATTTATGCATTTATTTTTAACCCCCCAAAAATATTTTTTACTTTTGTTCTTTTGTAATCACCAAAAACAAATTTTAAAATGAAATCTGATTTCAAAACTAAATAAGTACATGTAATACTAAATACCTTGTTAGTATTCTAAATACTTTATTAATTAAAAGAAGAAAAGGAAAGAAAAAAAAAAAAAATCTGGAGTGACTCCACTCGACTTTCCGAACATTGAGTAATTAACAGTTTTGTAGCTAAAGTAAAGAAAGAGGAGTTGTTAAACGAACAAAAGAGAGAAAACCATAATAGAGTGTTTGAGTATTTTTCTCCATATATTACACGAGATTTTATTGAACGCTACTGAACTATGAGCCCGTAAGATCATTTCATCCTGTAAAAACCTATAAAGGCTAGATTCACCAAAATGCTTACATTTAGTGCAGCAGTGATTTATAATATTCATATAAATTTTCAGCTCAATTGAATAAGGCGTTTAGATGCTATCGCACTTTTAAAAATTTGGTCCCATTGGCCATAATGATAAAGGATTTTTCTTTGTGTCCCTGTAAAAAAACTGTAAGTGCTAAATTCTCCAAAATCTATACAGTTCGTGCAACTGTGACCAACATGTGTACAAATTTTTTGCTCAGATTTAAAGGCGTTTAGACGCTATCGCACTTTTAAAAATTTGGTCCCATAGGCCATAATGATAAAGAATTTTTCCTGGTGTCCCTGTAAAAAAACTATAAGTGCTAGATTCACCAAAATCTGTAGGGTTCGTACTATGGTAACTTACAATATACGTACCAACTTTCAGCTTATTCGAACAAAGCGTTTAGGCACTAGCGTGTTCAATCACAGACATACACACATACCTACACACATACATACACACAAACACACACATACTTATATCGCCGTAAAAATAGTGGAAAGGGACTCAGGGGACCTCGAATCGTATAGAAACATCAAAATCACAAATTTGAATTTTTGACATAATTACAATACTTTCCTCACTATAGTGTTCAAAAAGTAAAAAAAGGGAAAAAAAGAATTTTTTTTTCCTGAACTTAAAATAAATAAATAAATAAAAATAAAATAAAATAATCATTTTTATCGTTCTATTTATTTATTCATTTACTTTTGACCTTAAAAAGAAGAAAAAAATTACCGTCGTTCTTTTACACACATCAAAATAACAAATTTAAAAATATTAAGTAAATGAAAGAAAATAATATTATAGTTTTAAAAAATTAAAGAACACGCTTTAATTTACTTTCCTTATTTTAAATAAATGTAATTTTTATTGTTCACGTTTTTTTTTTTTTTTTTTTTTTTTTTTCTGTCGAAAAAATAATGATAATTTTTTTGGCAACAATTAAATTAAGGAATAATATTAAATATTTTAAATAAATGTAATTTTTATTGTTCACATTTTTTTTTTTTTTTTTTCTGTCCAAAAAATAATGATAATTTTTTTTGGCAACAATTAAATTAAGGATTAAAATTAAATGGCCAATTTATCAGTAATTAGAAGGTTTTTATTTTAACATTTTAATTAATTAAAAGAAAACTAAAACAAAATTCGAAAATCGGGCTTCGAGGTGCATCAGGAGAGGTCATTACGAACCACCATGCAAATTTTTGTAGCTCAGCCATCAGCCGTTTTCTTAAAAAGCTCTGGAAACCATACACAATGGTTTTTTGTTTGAGATATGAAGGATTTTGTGCAATCACGTTTTGCTCTCAGAGAAGTTACAAACATACATACATACAGGTGAAGCTAATATAAGCGTGTTAAAAAAAATAAACTTTCTGCAAATGTGATTTGGAAAGTAAATATTAACACGTAGTACTAAATACCTTATTAATTTATTGTACTTTTAGAAAAATAAATAAACAATTTATTATCGTTTAAGGAATCGCTCACAAATGTATAATATAATGCATAACATGATTTTTTTTTTTTTTTTTTTTTTGAAAATCAATTTGATTATTTTTCCCTCTCACTTGCATTATTTATCTGTTGTACGGTTTTATATTTCACGTTATTACTTTTCTTTCCATATGGTAGGAGAAAAAGTATGTTTTTAGGTGGAAATTTGAAATGAGTTTTTGCATACTTAACACGTTTTGAGGTCTCCACTTTCCGAAAATTAGGTATTTAACGGTTTGTCTATGGCACCATATCTCAATAACAAATTATAGATAGAAGTACAAACTCAGTATTCTAAATTTTTATTGTTTAGAGCTAGCTGCTCTGTACTAAACTTTTCATTAAGATCAAGGAAAAATCTTTCGTTGAGATCCTGTACAAGTGCATTCAAGAGAATTCAAATACGTTACATCTCTATGCAAAAATTGTTGTAGGTGCAGTTTAACACCTCAAGACGGCTCTAAACCAAATCAAATTATATGTATAATCATTTACGATTCATTTACAGGTCCTAACAAAAGAATTTGGATACGCAGGGACTATACTTTGTAAAGTACTTGTATACTAAAATATGTTTATACTAAAATACGTATTACTAAAATATGTTTATACTTTGCTGAAACTGCATGTGAGCTGTGTTATGTGATTTTTTTGCTATTCGTGATTCAAGCACAGTGTGTGGTGTGCATATAATTCATAGACAATATGCAGGAATAGGAATATAAAAATTAAGTGAATACATTCTTCTGTATGGAATATCAATAATGAAACTGGTTTATTAAATATTTCCAATTTCAGAAAAATTAATGCAAGGTGATAATTACTTAGGAAAGTTCAGAAATAAATATATAAATAAAAATTAAAAAATTCCAAGTATTAAAAAAAAAAAAAAAAAATTTGGAGTACAACTGAATATAAATTTCCTTTGTATCCTTATAAATTATAATTTAAAATATTTTATAAAATCTACTAGCAGGCTTTGCCCGCTTCGCTGGTCACTATATTTAAAGGAAACTCCTTTCTATATAGCTTTATGAAAAAAAAGAAGAAAAAAATACTGAAATCGCTCAAAAGCTCGCTTTGAGTTCCCGCTGCCTTTCGCATCGAATTGTTCGTCTTCGCAGTCTCCGGTGGCATATTTACTCCCTTTACTCGAGCTCAAACGGGGATGCAATTCGACGTTGTTGATTGGTTGCAACCTTTTATGATGCAATGGTTTTTCACTGACTGTAATACTTAGCTTAAATCAGTAATAATAATCAACATTATTCCTCTCGTTTTATACGAATAAATGAATATGAATAATTGAAAGAGATTTCTAGTTGCATTTTGAAAACAAAATTTTCTTCTGAGTAATTTAAATTGTTTATTTTACCATATTAAATATATGACAGATAAAATTACTTTAATAAAATAATTCTGAATAAGAAAAATAGTGGCGCCATCTGTAGTTTTCATAGATTTTTAATTATTATGTAACCTTTTCAATTTATTTTATGTTTTAATTCCCCTCATTTTACTAATTAACCTATGTTAGAAGTTCGTATAACTTCCACGCAAATTCCTTAAACATATTTTTAAACAATTTCTTAACAGTAATTTTACTAAGAAAAAAAAAAAAAAAAAAAAAAAAAAAAGGAAAAGTGGAACTTATTTATTTTTTTATTTTTTTTATCTTAAAAAAAAAAATATTTATTTATATTACATTTATTATTATTATCATTCATTTAAATAATTATAATTTTTATTTATTTATGCATTTATTTTTAACCCCCCAAAAATATTTTTTACTTTTGTTCTTTTTTAATCATCAAAATAACAAATTTTAAAATGAAATCTGATTTCAAAACTAAATAAGTACATGTAATACTAAATACCTTGTTAGTATTCTAAATACTTTATTAATTAAAAGAAGAAAAGGAAAGGAAAAAAAAAGGGGGGGGGGGAGTTTTTTTTTTCTTTTTTTTTTTTTTTAAATAAATAAATAAATAAAAATAAAATAAAATAATCATTTTTATCGTTCTATTTATTTACTCATTTACTTTTGACCTAAAAAAAAAAAAAAAAAAAAAAAAATACCGTCGTTTTTTACAAACATCAAAATAACAAATTTAAAAATATTAAGTAAATGAAAAAAAAAAAAAAACTTTCTGCAAATTTGATTTGGAAAGTAAATAATTACATGTAGTACTAAATATCTTATTAATTTATTGTAGTTTTGGAAAAATAAATTTTTTGAAAATTAATATGATTTTTTTCCCCTCTTGCATTATTTATCTATTGTATGGTTTTATATTTCACGTTATTACTTTTACTTTCCCGTATAGTAGGAGAAAAAGTATGTTTTTAGGTAAAAATTTGAAATGAGTTTTTGCGTACTTTACACGTTTTGAGGCCTCCACAATCCGAAAATGAGATATTTAGCGGTTTGTCTATGGCACCATATCTCAATAAAAAATTGTAGATAGAAGTACAAACTCAGTATTCTAAATGTGTATTATTTAGAGCTGCTCTGTACTAAACTTTTCACTAAGATCAAGGAAAAAGCTTTCGTTGAGATCCTGTACAAGTGCATTCAAGATAATTCAAATACGTTACATCTATGATCTATATGCGAAAATTGTTGTAGGTGCAGTTTAACACCTTAAGACGGCCCTAAACCAAATCAAATTATATATATATTCATTTACGATTCATTTACAGGTCCTAACAAAAGAATTCGGATACACTGGGACTATGCTTTGAAAAGTACTTATACTTTACTAAAATATGCTTATACTTTGCTGAAACTGCATGTAAGCTGTGTTATGTGATTTTTTTGCTATTCATGATTCAAGCACAG
Source organism: Salticus scenicus (assembly GCA_963930645.1). Taxonomy (NCBI): domain Eukaryota; kingdom Metazoa; phylum Arthropoda; class Arachnida; order Araneae; family Salticidae; genus Salticus; species Salticus scenicus. The sequence continues at coordinate 139,955,934 of OZ005652.1, read as the reverse complement.
CGTGTGGTGTGCATATAATTCATAGACAATATGCAGGGATATAAAAATTGAGTGAGTACATTCTTCTGTATGGAATATTAATAATAGAAGTGGTTTATTGATTTTTTCCAAGTTCAGAAAAAATAGTGCAAGGTGATAATTATTTTTTCATATCCAACTGTAAAATACTAGTTTAGAGTCAACATTTTATTGCTAATTTTTTGCTATAATTGTGCATTTTGGGGGAAGGTAAAAAAAAAAAAACTTTTTATTTTTCAACTTTCAACTTTTTATCTCTGTAACTGCCTTTTAAGAATATTGTAAAAATGTATCATAGCAGAAAATACAAATTGGGTATGTATATACGAAGTACAATCAATGTGTTGGGGGTTACGGTAGCCCCATTCATATAAATATATATATATCTAATAAAACAGTTTTTAAAACTATTTTTAACTGTTGTTAAAGTTCGTTTATACATTACTTGCCATCTTACCCTTTAATATATCATATCATTCAAATGCATAAAAAGAAAAGTCGTGTGAGTGACACACCAAAGTAAATTAAATTTCATTACGCTTGAGTGTGTAGGAAGTAAATAATTAGATTACATTTTAGCTTTCTAGTACTTTAAATAATTAAATTAATTTTGTGTATTTATACTTTTGTGTGGAGTTAGGAATTCTTCTTATTAATAAATTCTTCTTATTAATCTATTTAAAGGTTTGAAGTGAAATAGCAACTGCATACTGTTAAATTTACTAAAATGAAACGATTGAAAATTTTCATAAAAGGAAAATGCAAACAGTTCAATATATATATATATTTAAATTTTTTTTAAAATTTGATTGATATATATATATACTCGTATATAAATTTCTCATTTTTGTGCATGGAGAAATAAAGGAAAGAGTAAAATGAAAAAAGCACTGTGTTAAAATGAGACAAAATTGTGAAATGACTTCTCTGCACCAATATATATAACTTTAAAAAAATCACAAAGAAAAATTATTGTCTAAATGTTTCAAAGTAAAATTACAGAAATATAACAAATCTGGAGGTTTTTTTTTTTTTTTTTTTTGTAATAAACCCTAAATAGTTTGCAGTGAAAATAAATAAATAAAATAAAATAAAATAAAATAAATAATTTAAACATAAACAACAAATTATAATTTACATAGTTTTATTCTCAATATATAATTAAAAGTACTATTATGTATATATAATATATAAGAGAGAAAAGTTAACCTGCAATGAACTTATCAAAATTTCGAAAAATAGACATTTCTCATGACACACTTTGCTTTTAAATGAAGAGACTAGTTTACATGCATTTACAATTATTAATTCACCAAACTAAATTTTTTACATTACTTCGAATTCTAATTACATTTTCAGGAGTTGATTCTATTTCGTGTATAAATGATGGAGGAAGCTTTGACTCCGAAAATGTAGACATTTTACAAAAAAAAAAAAAAAAAAAAAAAAAAAAATCAAATATAATAAAATATTATTAAAACTTTACAGGAAGAATCTTTCGTCAAATTTTTGCGGAAAGCATGACGTCAGAATGCGACACGTGAAACAAAAGCCAATCAACAACGTCGAATTGCATCCCCGTTTGAGCTCGAGTAAAGGGAGTAAATATGCGGCCCGGCACGATCCGGATAAAATATAATCTAGGCTCGGCCAGTCAGCCAGTCTTAAATACACAGGAAGTAAAGGCAACTTGGGACCGGCCAGGCTCGACCTTCAGGACAAAATATCGGCTGGATAACTGGTCTGTTATCAAATTTCTAGCCTAGGTCCGTGCAGATCTCTAGTTCAAAGTATAATATATGTAAATTCTTTCATACTTTCTTGTAAAAAAGTATAAGTGCTACGGACGCTATTTCCCTATAATGTCCAAACCTTATCACAATAATATAACAAACATGAGTTTTGTTGTATTTCAAGTAATTTAACCCTTTCGCTACCAGAGCCTCAGGAGAAAAACCGCCACCACAGCCCAGACGTCTTACTATTTAAATATGATACCAATTGTCATTTATTTTTGTGGGATGTATCTATAACGTTCTAACTAAAACCAGAAAATTTTGTGATGCCCGCAACATACTAATTAGTTACTCTGTTTTCATATAATTTTACTAATGCTTTTTTTTTTTTTTTTTCAGATGTTGATAAAGAATCTTTTTTGACCCTCTATACCGTGAAGAGTAAATCTTCCTTAAAAAAAAAAAAAAAAAAAAAAAGACGAAATGTTTGTTATAAGAATTAAGCTCAACAATTCTTGCATTAATGCGATGATGAAGAATAGTTTTGATTTTGCACTGTTAAAAAATATATTTTTTAGGGGGGGGGGGGAATAGAAGAAGAAAAAAATCATTAAAAATGTCTGATATTCAGAAATTAAGCAAAACACCCATAGAATTTACTGTCTATATTCTGTTAAAATCTCTCCCCTCCCCCTCTTTCAAAACAAAAATATTTTCGTTTGTAAATATTTTTTGTTCTATATCTCTATCTTAAATTATACTCTGCGTACATTTACACCCACAAAGGTCTTTTTTCACAAAAAAAAAAAAAAAAAAAAAAAAAAAAAATGTAATATTTTACTTTTATGTTGATATTTTAAAGTAACAAATTTTTAAAATTCTGTTAAATAAGAAACTCACGAATAGAAAACAAATATTAGTTATAACCGACTTTTCTAATTCACAGATTGTAGCTATGTAGAAGTTATTAAAATTATCTTTATTTTTTTCTCTAAGATAGAGTCCTGCATGTTTAAATCTTTTATAACTTAGTAATTTCTTACTAGCACTATGAACGTAAGCAAGTTATAAAATTTTTAGTGCTTCTCCATGTGAGAATACAACACAAATTTTCTATTTTTTGCTGTTGTTAAGGCCAATTGGAATTGATTGTGCGAAGAGGTGTTTCATAAATCTCTTTAAAATTTGAAAACAAATAAATAAATAGAACAGAATAAATAAATAAAAATAGTGGGAGTCAAAATATTTTTTTCAAATATATTATCAAAGTTAATTAGCATATTAAAATTTATATGTCTGTAACTTATGTAACTTATTTAGTTTCTGTACATTCAATTAGTGAAAAGTTTAATGGTATGGGAGAGGGAATTGTGAGAGATTAAATCGTATGAATTGAATACAGGCCACGGTTTTTGTTTACAAAAGTCCTAGCGATGGCTCCTCTCCCCTTCAGATTCTTAGATTTACAAAAGTTTTATTCGGATCTAATAGTAGTAGACTACTTCTTATTAGACGCAACAATAAAACTTTATTTGAAAAGAATTAGACACATACTAAGAAATTGACAGTTTTCTTATGTATGTCACATACATAAGGAAACTGTCAATTTCTTTGACGAAAATATATATGTAGAAAACATAACAGAAAGTCTGTCATCCCTCGATAAAAAAAGCTTTTAGATACTAAATTACGTGTCTAGATTCGATCAACATTTTCCGAGATGCGAGCATGCAACTTCAGAAATTTCACACAAATTCGAAACCTTATATGAACTTCAGATACTAAATAATATTGTAAGTAAAAATTCTAAAGTATCAGAAGAAAATAAAGTCCTTATTAGTGTTTTCAGTTTCGGGTAGAATAATTTAGAAGACTGTCTATAATTCTCTTTAATATTGTATTTAACAAGCTTTGTTTCTAAATATATTTAGAGTGAAAGATTTGTTTTACAAGTGCTAACCGAAATTTATGCCCCTGTCGACTTTCTTTGCTTTATGAAATGGATTTGGAAGAGAGACATAGACTAGGATGACGCGTTGTGCGAAGATTTTAAACTGATCTGGGAAAACGGGTGAAATAAAGTGACTCATCTATCTTAATTTTCAATGGTGAAGTATTATTTATCCGACATCCCAGAGTTTGAAATTCACAGCTTTCTGCTGCATATTTTCTCAGACTCAAGAACTAAATTAGCCCATTTCACACTGTTTCTTATTTGAGAATTGAGGAAATTCCCAATAAGAAAACAAAACTACATTCGTTGCTTCCAAAAATAGAGCACACCACTGAAAAATCTTATGCTGCCGAGTTTACAGCCGCATTATTGGTAGCAAAATGAGGTCATAATATCTTGATGGCTTATTTAAAGTTAGACTTTCCTTTTTACTTTCTCTTACCCATAAGGTAGAGAAAGTAGCATTGTTTTTAGGTAAAATTTTCAAAATTAAAATTTTGTTATATTTACACGTTTTGAGGTCCCCTGAATCCAAAAATCATGCTTTTAGCGGTTGGTCTGTCTGTTATCAGCATATCACAAAAACAAATTATAGTAGAAAGTCCAAACTTCGTATTCTAAATGTGTAGGATATAGGACGCTACACTAAACTTTTCGTTAAGATCAAGCAAATGGTTGCGTCTACACGGGCACCCAAGAGAATTCAAATACATTACGTCTATGGGGAAAATTGTAAGTAAGTTGAGTTTAACATGTACAGACTGCACTAAGCCAAAAGAAATGAATATATATATATTACATACGTAAAAAAATGTTTCATGTAGAATATGGTATAGAAATTTTTCACTGTTCGTTTACAGGGCTACACAAAAGAATTAGATTATAGTGCGACGATATTTGATGGAAGTAAAATTGATGGAAGTGTACTTCTGGTTGTGTCGTGTGTTATTAGTATAGGATTATATTTATGTCCTCCATGTGATGTGTACATAACTTTTAGAAGATATACAGGGCTGCCAATATTTAAGACAACATTCTTTTTTATTGTTAGTGGAAGTGCTTTACAGTAACAGTACTATTTTACCATGTGCCAGGAAAGGTGCTCAGGAATTGAAATTAAGTCCTCATAGAATATGGAAAATAATTAATGTATATTTTAAAGCTAAATATTCATCGCTCGGTTTTTTGTATATTTAGACCTTTTGAGGCTTCCTAAATTCCGAAGTCAAGTTTTTAACGTTTGATCTTTGTGTTTAGAGTGAATTAAAAACAAATAATTTCAGGCGATCTAAATGTTGTATTTTGGAAATAATGTGTTTGTTACTAGAAAAGTTTGATTAAGATTGATAAGTTTTAAGGAATGTTGTTGTGAAAGTTGCCTGAATGATTTTAAATGAACTTTTGAATGTAATAACAGATTTGAATTCTATACAAATGTAATGAAACGGGGGGTTGAGGGGGCGGTAGCACCCCTTACACAGAAATAATTACCATATAAAATTCTTACGAAGCCTAATTTGAATTGTTTTAACATAGGCTTACATAACACAATACTCGTTATCTTACCTTTTAACATCCAACCTGTATTTATAGTATTAAATTTCAGGGTAAGAGAAAGTCGTGTGAGTGACACACCAGATTATTTTCCCCTGGATTTACATAAAAATTACCTTTTTGTTGATCAGAGACTCTCCAGAAAAATGCAAGTCCTTTCTACAGAACCGAGAAAAGTATCATAAATTGTCCTCGTCTTCAAATTGGCACTATTCCCATGAGGTGTCCAATCTTGTTGATCTCGTATTGAGAGAGGCAAAGATTATAAAACAAATTAATCGTAAATTATGGTTATACGGACCTGAGTGGTTGGGCTCTCCCCTGGATCTCTGACCAGAGACATAAAAATAAAAAAGAACTTGCCATAGAAAACTTAAACTAAATAAAAAAAAAGTAAAAGAAACCCTCCTATTTAATATAGCATCATTAAAAAAATCCGTTAATGTTAAAAAATACAGCAGTTTAAAAAACTAATTAGAATTTATGCTTGGGTAAATAGATTTGAGGATAAAAAAAGAAAAGAAAAAAAGCCTGAAAGAAACTATGGCTGATTGATTACCGAGGCAAAAAAAAAAAAAAAAAAAAAAAAAAATGTTTAATCTGCAATAAAAACAAGAACGAAAAGTCATGTAGTAAGCATTGATAAAAACACTTTCTATCTGTACATACTCGTTGTATCGTATAACCTCCAATATTCTTTGCTTATGTTATCACACAAGGGACAAACAGAAGGACAGAAAGGCAGTCAGGTAGACTAATTAAATTCATTATCACTCTTAAACATTGTTGGAAATTAAAGTTTAAAATATAAAACATAAATGGAAAAGCAATCCTTAATTTCCAATTGCAGCCCTTAAGGTATCTGAATATTTTAGTGTCGCCATGTAAATCTGAAGGTTAAGCATATCAAGTTATATACATAACATTATTTTAGCATATTAACAATCAATGTCAGTTTTTTTTAATGATTTTTGCAGTAGAAATGCATTGAAATGTGATTTATAAAAATGTTTATGAAAGCAATAGTATTTTTGGGGGTATCCCTGTAAGTAAACTAGTTATACAAGACCTATTAATGCCGTTTTAAATAAGGAACATTTCGTAGTGAACTTGAATAACAAATATAATTTTTAAGAATTTCTGAAAATATTTACGGACGCTGGAGGTGAGTAGACAAACAGTCGGACAGACAGCTATTCTTCAGCCACATTTTTTGCGACTATGGAAACTTCTGCGCAAGTGTTGACTCAACGCGTCCGATGTTAAAATAGGGGTGATAATCATTCTGGTTGAGAGAAAATAAGCGACAAGCCGACAAGTAAGGGCTGAATGACAGGATGTTTTCCAAATCTGAACCTGTCGTTTAATTTGGTACCCATCTAAGCTTTTAGAATCGTCCGCAATGCTAGGCGCGAAAAATATGCCTGCAGTATGCAGTAATTCAAATTGTATTCACACTTAAAAATCGTTAGAAAGTGTTAAGAACGTTTAATGTAAACGAAATTGCAATTCTAGCAAATTTCTAAATGTAACTGAATATTTTTGTGCGGCTCTGTAAATCTTAATGTTAATCATACTATATTCTATAAAAATAATTCTTTCATGCATATAAATAATATATTTTAATTTCATTAAGATTTGTGCTAAGTAAAGTTTTTAAAATATGGGTTTTATGAGAGGTATTTATAGAAATACCTTTCATAAAACCAAATGCTTTGGAATAATTTCGGGTTTCCCTGTACCTAAACCAATGGTGGTATTTACACGATTTTCAATAGAAAACATCTGATAGTGAACTTGAATAACATATTTCAATTTCATTAAGTTTTGCGTAAACTAAAGGTATTAAAAAATATGGTTTATAGAATACCTCATAGAACGCAATGATTTGGAATACTTACGGGCATCCATGTACATGAACCATTTTCAGTAGGAAACATCATATAGTGAACGTCAATAATATACATCAGTTTTAAGAAATTACATGAATATTTACGGGAGTTAGAACTCAGAAAGACAGTCAGACGGACAGACAGTCTGTCACAACCCAGTTCATAAGGGTTTTTTGTCATAACCCCTTATGAATTCACAAATTTTAGTAAATAAACTAGCGAGCTTCGCCAGCTAGCTGGTCAGTATTTTCAAATGAATCACTAAAACTAATGAATCACTAACAGTAACTTTTAGTGTTAAGAAAAGAAATTTAAAAAATATATCATTTCTGATTGGGTAAAAAGTCGGCCCGTGTCCCCACTGCCTTCGGCAGCGCAGTCCCTTGCGCGCTGCGCGCGCGTATTCCTTCCCTGACTCTTTGTGCCCCCTAAAAAAAAAGCACACAACTTTAGGGGTACACGCGCTGCGCGCGCGTATTCCTTCCCTGACACTACGTGCCCCCTAAAAAAATCATTTCTGATCGGGTAAAAACTCGCACCGGGTCCTCACTGCACTGCCTTCGGCAGCGCAGTCCCGTGCGCGCTGCGCACGCACAACATAAGGGATACACGCGCTGCGCGCGCGTATTCCTTCCCTGACCCTTCGTGCTCCTAAAAAAAAGCATTTCTAATCGGGTAAAAACTCGCACCGGGTCCCCACTGCTTTCGGCAGCGCAGTCCCGTGCGCGCTGCGCGCGCACAACTTCAGGGATACACCCGCTGCGCACGCGTATTCCTTCCCTGACCCTTCGTGCCCCATAAAAAAAATCATTTCTGATCGGGTAAAAACTCGCACCGGGTCCCCACTGCCTTCGGCATGGCACTCCCGTGCGCTCTGCGCGCGCACAAGTTAAAGGATACGCGCGCGGTGCATGCCCATTTCTTCTCCACCCTTTCAGGCCCTCTTAATTAACCTACGTATACCAATTTTGAACGATCTAACTCATTTGGCTGAGATACAAAAGAAAACGTAATCAGGACACTTCAAAACGTGTAAATCTGGTGAAAACTTTCGATAATTTAAAAGAACTTTAAAATATATTTCGAATGATGTATTAAAAATAATTGAATCATAATTAGAAATTGAAATATTGAAATTTTAAAATATTACAGCGCCATCTGGCGGTACAAATTTCTGTATTCCACTGTTCGATTCCAATTCAAAAAAGCTTTCTAATGATGTATTACTTTTGAAATTATTTTAATTAGTAGCTGAGATACAAAAATCAGGAGACCTCAAAACGTGTAAATCTGGTGAAAACTTTCGATAATTTAAAAGAACTTTAAAATATCTTTCGAATGATGTTTTAAAAATAATTTAATCATAATTAGAAATTGAAATATTGAAATTTGAAAATATTACAGCGCCATAAAAGAAAATTGATTCAGGAGACCTCAAAACGTATAAATCTGGTGAAAATTTTTGACAGTTTAAAAGAACTTTAAAATATCTTTCGAATGATGTATTAAAAATAATTTAATCATAATTAGAAATTGAAATATTGAAATTTGAAAGTATTACAGCGCCATCTGGCGGTACAAATTTCTGTATTCCACTGTTCGATCCCAAATCAACAAAGCTTTCCAATGATGTATGAATTATGAAATTATTTTAATTAGTAGCTGAGATACTTTAGAATGTGTATCGAATGACGTATTAAAAAAAAAAAAGACCTCAAAACATGTAAGTCAGGTGAAATTCCGAATTCCATTATCTACGGTAGTCGGTTAATGGAAGTAAATAGAAAAAGAAATATTTTTGCCTTAAGTGTATTTGTGTCGTTTTGAAACTGACATCCTCTTTCAAGCATTTAATCATGAATTCTGGGTCATTTTTCGTTAGACAATGGTCGACATTTTAATTAATATCTCCGCTAATTAGGGTCGCATCGTTTAGCAAATTAGATAACCCAGATCTGCGATAAATTCTCTGTCCATCGGTACCTGTTCGAAGTCCGTGCGACCGTTAGCGGCGGAGCTTTTGCTGCGTCAAGCCGTTTCTCACACACACACACAGACACACGCGTACAGATTTTAATAATATAAGGAGATAAAAATATTTTAGTGTTAAAAGTCCATAAGGGGCTTTTCACAAAAAAGACCTTTTGCATCGAGGTTGAAATAATTGAATCTTCAAATAAAATACGTGGCATGTGAAAAACCCCTTAGGAGATTTCAACTCTGAAAAATATCTAAAATCTAGTTTATTCTTTTGCCGACAATTTGCTTAATTTTTACTCTATTCACATGATTTTTTGTCTTAAGTTGCTTAATATATCTAGCTTTCAACCTATGTAATAAAAAATAAGTTATATCTTTTTAAAGTGCGCAATAAAAAAATATTTATTATAAATGCTCATATTTCAGAGAATATTCTATTTGTGAATTTATGTTTCAGAATAATGTTTCGCTAATATTTTGTCAATTTTTCTGCATGTTTTGTAAAATTTTATGGAAATCTATTCTTGTTATAAGCAAAAAACTTGTCAAAAAAATTAATAATGTTTGAAAAAAAAAAAAAAAAAAAAAAAATGTATTAATATATACCTGCCTAAATAATTGTGCAATCCCCCCCCCCAAAAAAAAAAGAAAAAAAATGTGCATAATTGCAACAATGTGTTAAAGTTAGAAGTCACTTGAAGCTTTTATGATACAGAGTGATCCAAGATATTTGTGCTTTTCTTCAATTTGTGGTTGGTCCCGTAAATAAACTCTGGACTAAATCGATAGTGGAAAATGTGAGTTTTTAAATGTTTTTTGCATGTCTGAATTTCAAGGCCATTCCGACTAGTATTTTTTTAGAGAATCGAAAAAATGTTAATAATAATAATAATAATAATAATAATAATAATAATATCTAATAGTTTGATCACCGACTATAATAGTTAAGTATGGTATTGGTGTTAGTGTAGAGTTAAGGCCAATTGATTACACGAGGGCTCTGGGCCTGGGTGTTGTGTCTTACGCGGGAGTTTTTTTAAATGGTCTTAGCCCATATTTATGCGAGTTTTTGAGAAAGCCATGGGTAGTTCGAACGATGAGATTAACGAGTATGACTTGGGATTGAACCCGGTAATTACATCTACCGGTTTGGAGAGAACAATCTATGGGCTACTGGGTGGGGCTCGTTAAAGTATCACAATTATAGAAGGCTAATCAAACTGTTTAAATTATAATTACTGTTGACTAGACAAAAGTCAACTTGGATGCAGAATGCTGCTCCATTAATTTTTAGTAAGACCTGCACTCACATTAACGTGCACAAAACACAGGATTTAAATATTTAAGTTTGTTGGTGCAAACTTACTAACGCCAGTTTTAATCAGTCATATACTATATGTGATATTTTCTTCAGTAAAAAGAATAAATCCGATTTATTGTGTTTAAAGAATTCTTAGATCTAAAGTGACATATTCAAAAATTTATTACATAATATGTTTTACATTTAAAAATTCGTACTTTTACTGAAAAAAAAAAAAAAAATGTATTAAGCTTGAAATTTGTTGTAAAATTTGTGGCAGTTTTTGCAGTAATGTAGGTATAAAGGCCGATTGACTAAGCGGGGGACCTACATCGGGGTGGAATTCCTTCCTTGAGGATTTTTCGAAGGTTTAAGCCCGTATTCACTCCAATTTCAGAGAAAACCACGGAAACTCTGAACTGCTAGTTTGACGAGCGTAACTTAGGTTCGAAACCGTCACTTCCGTCTACCAAATTCGAGGGCCAGTAAAAATTGTGATTTATACGAATCATTCAATTTTGTTATCTCAATCTTTTAAAGGCTTTTAATCTCATATAAATAGAAGTTCGATATAAGGCAACAGGTAGTCTCCCTCGAAATATGATATGAGTATGTAATTTTTTGAAAACACATTCTTAGAAAAATATTTATGATTTTCGACAGAGAATGCTTTCTTCAAAGAATTTTTAACAAAGACCTTTCAAAAGTCATCTACACACACACAGGAAAAAAAAAAAAAAAAAAAAAAAAAAAAGAATATTTTGTTTGAATAACAAAAATTTTAACAAGTTGATCATATTTCTTTTGTTACTATAGCTTCAACAAATTCTTTTTCAAAATCAAGAGAAAACATCGATCACTTATTGTTTACAGATCTTATTGTTTACAGAGAGAGATCTAAGACGTAGTTTGATCTCTTTATCCAGTGACAGTGACTTTTCTTACAACCATATTTTTTTGGTCAATTGATGCAATTTGATTTGATTAAATTAACAAAATTATTGTTAAAATGACAAAATAAATCTACAGATTCAGTTAATAAAATAAATTTGATTTTTCCAACAAACTGATATTGTCCGTGTATTTAACAATTATAAAAATTTATTCAATTTAGTAAATTTTTGATATAGCCTCAAAAAAATATTGTTTCCTGAATCGAAAGAGAAAAACACTCGCTTATTGACAAAACGTCAGTGGAAGCCACCATGTCGAGACTCAAAAAGATTTTGGGCTCTGTCTGTTTGTCTGTGTGTCTGTCTCGCGATAGCGGCCGCAAAAATCATCCTATCGACTTGTAACTTGGTACACATGTTCGTGAGTCATACGGAGTTATAGATGTATAGTTTTGGTGTGTATTCTCTTTGCAGTTCGTGTACAGCGAAACACCAAAGTTTTTTTTTACAATTAGAATTTGTATATGTACCGCAATAGTGGTCACAAAAGTCCCCCGATTGACTTGCAAATTGGTGCACACGTTCAGTTCTGTATAGAAATAGCTGTATAATTTTTTATGTCTATACTAGCAGGCTTTTTCCGCTTCGCTGTTCATTCTATTGAAATGAATTCTCAAAATACCATACTACTACTAATAATAATTAAAAAAAAAATCATGGAAATCAGTCAAAATCTAAGTTAAAATTCCCGCTCACTAAACGTCGAGTCTCAAGCCCCAATGGCTTCGGCAGCACTTTACCTTCTTTTTACTCCCCTTCCCAAGCGGGTAAAGTTGACAGTTGACTTTGACGAGATTTTGCAAAATTGCAAAATCTCATCAAAGTGCATATATATATTGTGTACACTTAATCAACACTCATACATCAATATTCGCCATTCTGAGGTAATATAAGCAGATTTAAACTTGAAAACGTGGAGGACGGGGGAAGTGGGTGATTTCGAAAAATCCCTCTAGCCGACACATAAAAAAAATCGAGATCCTGAGATTATTTGAAGCAGAGTTATGTTTTAAAACGTTTCTTTTACACCCCCCGTTCTTAAAGGAGGGAAGGGGGAAAAATTTTCGCAAAATCTCTTTATGCTATGAGTTAGAAACGTATAACCGACCCGCACATCAAAAATCTCTTTTCTAAGGTAATTTAGTGCAGAGTTATACATGGATACATGTGTTTTGAAGCGGCAGGGTAATATTTCACAAAATCTCTTTGTAGTGTGTGTTGAGTACGCATAAGCAGCGCACACATAAATTGCCATTCTAAGATAATTTGGAACAGACTTACGCACGGAAACATGTTTTTTGCTCCCCCCCTCCCAGTTCACAAGAGGGGATAGGATTAAATTCTGACACATGTGCATATACAAGCACGTACGCACTGACGCGCACACACAGAAATATTTGAAATACGTATATTTCTTAAAAGTTTTTTAGATTTTTCAAAGGCATCTTGAGCATATAACATATGATTTAAAGGTTATTTTAACTACATATGAAATAATTGTAAATTTATTTTGAACAAAACAATTCCCGTACCTTTCAATGATATGGATAGTTCAGATTTATTTCTTTTAAATTTCTAGTGACGACATAAAGAAATTTAAAACATATATCTAATCATTTTTATAAAAATATTTCTTAACATTCACTTACCTCAATATACGTTAAGGAGTACCTTTTATAGTATTAGTTTAAAATTTTTAAGGAAAAGTAAATGTGTTATCGTATATGTTTTACTACTTTGCTTTTGAAAAAAAAAAAAAAAAAAACTTAAATTAATGACTATATTTATTCTCCTAATCTACGTGAGTAATATCATATGAAAATATTAAAAAAAAAAAAAAAAAAAGTACATAAAACTGAGTATTGCTTATGAAAACCAAAGAATTCTATTAAGTTTAAATTCATTTCCCATTTTTATGAGAATATTCCGAGTGTGGAGGCAAAAGAGTTGAGTTGAGTATCACGGAAGCGTTTGCTTAATGAAAGCTTATTTATTTTTATTGCACCTTTCTGAACGTACCAGGGGAACGATATTGCTTGGTGATAAGTCCAAAAGTATTGGAAAAGTTTTCTGCTTTGCCAATTGTTGTAATATATGGATGTGTAAGTGAGAATAAACAAATTCCATTTCGCTAGAGAGATTTAATTAAAAATTATTCTTATACGGTCATTCTGTATGCGTAAGGTTTTCTTTTTTTACTATTGAAGAACAGTTGTTTTGCAATTAATGCGTTATTTTCTATGAATATACATATGCAATTTAAGTTTCAGACTAAATTTGTTGTTATTTAATTACTTTTTGTGGCATTGAAGAGGTTTTGATGAAGGAAAAAATGATCAATTTTTGAAGATTAATTTATGTAAATAAATTAAGATCTTGTGTTAAATAAGCACACATTTCACTTGCAGTAAAATGTACTAAATATATGGTATTGTATGATAAATAATTAGAACTTTATAAGTAGACATTATACAATGATTAATTTTGTGAACCTATAACAACATTAATTATTAATAATATTTAATAATAATATTAATAAAATGTATGACCAATTGCATCGTTAAACAAACAATACTGAGATCTGCGTTGCTGATTTCTTGCTGTACACTGCGCACACCTTTTCGAATGATGAAGGATGTTGATTAATTATTTCAATCAAAAACATTGCACAATTTTGCTCTTTAGTGTTTTATTAAAAAATTCTTATTCTTCATAAATATCACTTATTAGATTTTTATTACTGTGACATAAAATCATAATGACGCATATTTTATTACAGATATTATACATTTTAAAACATACACTATAGCTCATACTACATTCATGGCAGAAGAAATGAAGTCTACTGATCACTTGGTATGGTCTCAGAACAAAATGCCTCACCCAATAAGTTAACCTTCCTCCCCTTAGATATGTATATTCCTTATTCTAATTTGTTGTTTCATTTTATTAAAGTCAGTTTTAAATTTCAAATTTCATAGTATTTTCAATAATATCCAATTTTATTACTAATCTAATAATCACCATAAAGCAAATGTTAAGTATTGTGCTATTCTGTCATGTTAAGGATACCGTAAATTTCAAATAACTTACAGGGTGTCCAGAAAAGGACTTACTGATTTCAAAATTAAATATCTCGAAAACAAAGTGCAATAGAGGGATGAGACAAACTGTATATTTATAACGAAAGCTGTAAAAATTGGATACAGAAATTTTGAAAATAGTAACAAAAGTTGCCAAAAGATGGTGCTGCAAACAACCACAAAATAGGGACCCTCTATAGAGAGAGACTGGACATTGGCGCGCCGGCTTTTTGACGAAATTCTCCATTTTAGTGCCAGTTGCGCCATTGCTTATCATTACGCTGAGAAGAAATTTTGAATATTTTACATCATAATCGAAAAAGAACTTATTTATTACATTTTTACTTTGTTGGGAGATAAATTGTTTTAATTTTGGAATACTTTTAAAAGATAAAAATGCATAATTATTTATTTTATATCATGCTTTAAATACTTTGAATTCTCTTATTGCATGCTGTTTTACGTATTTATTTCCTAACAAATGAGATAATTACATTATTTATTTGCTAGCTATTAGTTTTTAAGTTCTGTTGTGCAATATATTTAATATGTTAGATCTCAATGTATTTTTCTGATATATTTTAAAATACATATTTAAAATAACTATATAAAAATATATTTTTTGGTTTTTTGCTAGTACGCAAAATGTATCAGATTTCTTAAAATGAATTAATAAAAATAAGGAAAATAAGGTGTATATTATTTGCTAACATATGAAATATAAATTTCTTTTAAATAATAATTGCCATAATAATTTTTTTAAATAATATTTAAATAAGTAATTATTTTTATTTACATAATATTTAAAAAAAAAAAAAAAAATTCTATGAAATAAGCAAATGTAAATAAAATAAATAAAAACATTTTTTAATTTCTAAAGATATTAGTTAATATTTTTACAAATCATTATTAAAAAATTTTTTATTTTTAATATTTAACTAAGCCATTATTATTAAAAATGCGTAATTGAAGTAAATAAAATAGTATGTATTTTTAGCTTGTAAAAATATTACGTAAATATTTTTATAAAACAATAAAAAATAATTTCTGTTCTTCTGCCGTAGTTTTACATTTATTCATGAATTACTTTACAAAAACTAAGATTGCCATATTTTAGTTAAAAATTTTCTAACTTTTTATATATAGAATGTATGTCCTCAGAAAAATAAGGTAGAATTACTTTCACTAAGGTAGAATTGCTTTCACAATCAACGTATTTGTTTAATATTGAAATATACAACAAAAAATTCCTCTGTTTTCCGATAGGAACTGAAAAAGTAGCCATGTCGAAGGTTAAAACAAAATTCGTTTTTCTTCAAAATCTTTTTCTCTAAGACGAAAAAAAATACATAATTATATTCTGCATTACTTTCTGCCCAAATTTAGCACAATTTCCTTTCATTTATGTTGTATAGTAAAGCGTCAATCGCTAAGAAAAAAACATTACGTTGTACGGGGATCGCTCCGAATTGGCACTAAGATGGCCGACTTTCGGTCAATGTCCAGTCTCTCTCTATATAGGGTCCCTACCACAAAACACTGGACGAGCTTGAAGAGGCAATCTATGCGACATGCGAGTCCCTTTCCATTGACACACTACAGGGGCTGATGGCAAATTTTTTTGTTCGTTTGCGCCACCTTTGCATGGCCTGCGGTGAACATTTTGAACAGATTTCGCGTTGGTTCTATGGACTACTTGCGGAAGAACTGCTTTTATTTTATTTATTTTGTAACTATTTTCAAAATTCCTGTATCAAATTTTTACAGCTTTCGTAATAAATATACAGTTTGTCTCATCCCTCTATTGTCCTTTGTTTTCGGGATATTTAACTTTGAAATCAGTAAGTCCTTTTCTGGACACCCTGTAGCAAGCTTTCAAGGTAGAATACCCAAAGTGAAAGATGTTCATGCCAGTATCATAAAAGATATTTTAAAAATTGTGTAAAATTTTTACAATGGAAATAGTTTTTCATAATGCATATTTATGCAAAAGTTTGCCCTAATCACCCAGGTTAAGTAAATAGTAAATTTTTATTAATATAGAAAGTTTCAATGTAGGATATTGTAATCAATTATGTTCATCCCAGTGTCATAAATGATATTTACAAAATAGTCAAATATATTTGCTTTGAAAATAATCCTCATAATATATGTTTATGCTAAATTTTCCCCTATTATCCCATGTTAAGAAAATCGTAAATTTCTAATAACTTACGAAGTTTTCAAATTAGAATTACAAAAAAAAAAAAAAAAAAGTGTTCTTGCCAGTGTATTAAGTGATGTTTTGAAACAGTCCGACTTCTTTATATTAATTCGTTCTGGAGATATCGTGTACACAGATTAGCAAATTAACGCACTAACAAACTAAGAAACTAACACCTTTCAGATGGATACCATATTGATTTTGGAATTTAACGATTCCTCGCTCGTAAAAGAAATGTAAAAGCATAAAAATTCCGAGGTCTAAAATATTTACGACTACCTAAGTTCTCTATACCTATAGTGTAATGGAAAACTAAAAAAAAATAATATTATAGTTTTAAAAAATTAAAGAACACGCTTTTATAGAAATGTGAACTAAAAAGCACAAAATATCTATCTTAGTATTAAAATGCAGGGTAAGAGAAAATCGTGTGAGTGACACACCATAATATTTACCTACATTTAAATCTTTAATTAAAATAATTTAGAATTAAACAAAAACCATTTTTTTTAAATCTTCCCTGGCTGGGATCGAACGCTAGACCTTTAGGTTTGTAGCGCGGAGCTATACCTCAACACCACGGCGTTCACGTAGGGAAAACCTTTTTTTACAATATAGATTTTTTGTTTGCTCCCACAGCGGTTACAAACATACATACAAACATACATACATACAGGTGAAGCTAATAAAAGCGTGTTAAAAAAAAACTTATGAACACTTAAATACACAATAAAAGTGTTATTTAGTGTGTGTGTGTGTGTGTAACTAATGAAGACATATCTTGAAACCTTCTTGGCGGTACTTTAGCGTTTTCAGCTGGGCTACCAGTCATCCTGCTGAAAATGTCAAAGTACTGCCAAGAACTGTTCTCAAGGTATGTCTTCATTAATTAAATATAATTAAAGTTATTTTAAGTAATATTATAACAAAAAAATATTATTAATTCAGTAATACTATTAGTTTCAATAATTAAAATATATAAATATTTCTATCTGCAATAAAGAAATTAATCCATCTAAATTACTGACATATTAAAGTTTTAACAGCTCTAAAAAACATAAAAAATGCTTTTTTTTTTTTTTTTTTTCATAACTGCAAAAAATTATGAAAATTAAAAAAATGCATAAAAATAATAAATTTAAAATGAGAAATTTGTACAAGATTTTTTGACCGACTTTAAAAAACAGCTAATAACGACAGCTTAATTTAAACGTAATAAAGCTATAACGAAAGAAAAAGAAATCAAAGCATTTAATCGATTTTAATTTGAAAGGACTTTAATTTCCTTAACAACCACAACAAAAATTTGCATCGCTAGCCTAAGAGACTAGAAAAGAAAAAAAAAAATCATTTTAACACTGAACTAGTCATCAAAAACTTTATTCTAATAAAGACCTTATTTTGTTTACACAAAGGATTATTATTACTGTTTTTTTTAAACTTAAATCATAACTGTGATTGGAATTTATTTTTAAATAGTTTTGAAAATTTCTATACGTCTCTCAGAATGTAATTACACGTCAGATTAAAGCAATATCTTTTGTGTTTTTCATTAAAATAAACATAAAGTCTGATATCATGCATTAAATGAGAAGGCGGATATTTTGCATATTGGTGATTTAAATAATTTTTTAAAATACGCTTGGAAAGTATTTTTACGCTGAATATGATGTTCATAATTAATTGGCGGCAAACATTAATCCTCCTAGAGGTCACCTAAACATTTTTTTTTTTTTTTTTTAAATCATAAATTTAAGTAAATAAAGTTTTATCAAAGTTATTTTTATTTATGTATTTATTAATAAACATATTCGTTGAGTTTAATCAACAAGAAACTATTTGCTGTCGTTTATTACAATTTATTTCTAAAAATGTTTAATTAATGTTTGAAATTTTTGATTAAAATATTTTTATTCTTTTTATATTAAACCTCTTATGTTTGTAAGTGTACTTTTATTATAAAAGAGCAGTTTTTGAGTAATTAAGAATTTTTAAAAAGGATAAAATTTTCTTGATTAATTTAGAAGTACTTTTTTTTTTTTTTTTTTTTTTTTTTTAAATAATTCAGTTTATGTGAAGGGTAGATTTTATTATTATAATCTTTTCATCATTTCTTTATCTTTTTTGTATATTCGAATAATAATTTTATAAAATATACTTTTGGTACTATGTGTATAATTAACAAAAACGAGAGTTTAGCCCATGTGTGAAACATCGGTAGTAAAATTAGTATTCCAAACCATACCTGCCAACACACTAATTAATATTCCGTAGTATTGTTTGCCACGCTTTTTTTTTCTCACCAGTATTTTTGTAAAATATTCTTCTTCTTATTTTTAATCGTAATTATAATTGGGGAATATTACTAAAAAAAAAAAAAAAAGGTGAGACTAACAATAATACGGAATATTAATTAGGATGTTGGCAGGCATGTTCCAAACGACAAGACAAAATTAAATTTTCATTAAAATTTTATTAATAAAACATTCAAACAATAAGTGAATGAAAAACTTGTTGAAATTCACAATTTTTAAGAAGATTTGTTCGTGTCGTCTCTGCAAATAATCTGTGTAATGTCTGTTGTAATGTATTTGTGTAATATCTGACATAATGCATTTGTGTATGTGACTTTGTTTGTTCTCACGTTTTCACGAATAAAGGATTAACTTCAATTCACGAAAATTCGTACACAAGATGTATTTTTATAAAACTTGATCGTGTACGAAATACGATTTCCATTTTTGATTTTGTTTTTAAGTTAGTTAAAGATTTTCAATTTGACAGATTGTTGTCAAATCTATAGAAAATGACGCCAGGGATGAAAGGCAATACACACACACATATATAACACATCGTTCAATAAGTCCTAGGACTAATCCCCAGATAGCGTCGCAAATGAAATATTTCTGTGTGGGTAAAGTAAACCTAACTTTCAAAAGACACACGTTAAAGTTTCATGATATTTCGATCGTTTGTTGCCGAGATATCAAAGTTTTAGTACTTTTGATGTTTTCAAAATGAGAGACAAAGCTGAATTTCATGAGTTGATTAATCATTGCTTTGTGATAGACAAACATATTGTTGAAATTTAGCAATGGCTTAACAGTTTATCGATGTTAAACATATTCACTATTTTACATAGATATAGTACTATACGCTAACGTCCCAATAAGTAATACTTTTCCAGTCTATAAAAGGGACTACATGAATTTCACCGTAAGATTTTCGAAGTACGCTTATTAATTTCCTTTAAAAGTATTTGTTTGTCACAAACTATTTTTCCATTAAAAAAAAAAAATAAATAATATATATATATATATATATATATATATACAGTGCGTATCGAAATGATAGGTCCACCCGCATTTTTCAAAATTTCGACTCTTAATCGAGAATAAGAAACACTTTTTTGATAGAGATAATTAATCAGTAATTGTTATAACTATTTATGAAGGAATTTCTTAAAAATAAATAATTCCTTTTTATTTTATGCAAATTTTCATTTTCAGACCGTTTCGAAAAGATAGGTCCGCCTTCAGAAATTTTGCACCAATCACGTTTATTTCCAAACAATTTGCATAAATATCGTTGCTTAGTCTTACTGCGGGATTATGCTGGCTGCTGTGGAGGTATTTAAACAGATTTGAACATCACGTTGTAATCAAACGAAATGGGTCGTTGTTGCAGTCTGTCGCTGGTTGAGCAGGGGAAAATTGGTGCATTTAAAACGTGTGGAAAATCGAATAGAGAAATAGGTAAACTTTTAAACAGATCACATAATGTTGTAAACAATTATTTGCGACTTAGAAATGCTTATGGCAGTAAAAAATCATCTGGTCGCCCATCAAAAGTGACACCCCGACAAAGAAGGACTATCGTAAAGGAGTTAAAACCTGGAAATATGAGCTTATCCACTGTGGCCAGACAACAAAACCCTCCAATATCAAAATCTACTGTTCATAGAGTGGTAAAGAAGTTCGGCAATATAGTTTACGTGAAGAGGGAAGCCGCTCCGAAATTGACTAAAATGCACAAAGAAAAGAGATTGAAATTCGCACATGAAGTGATGTCCTGGAAACAAGATTGGCATCGTGTGATATTCAGTGATGAAAAGAAATTCAACCTGGATGGTCCAGATGGCTGGCAGTACTACTGGCACGATCTGCGTAACGATAGACAGATATTCTCGAAGAGGCAAACTGGTGGTGGTTCCGTATGGTATGGGCCGGATTCTGAGGTGCAGGAAAAACTGATATAGCATTTGTAGACAATCGTTTGAATGCTGCAGGCTATCAACAGCTGCTTGAACAATATTTTCTTCCACAAGCAGAGCACATCGGGGGCCCATTCTTTATGTTCGAACAAGACAATGCTCCTGTGCACACTGCAAAGTCCACTTTCGAATGGTTTCTGGATAATGGTGTACATGTTATCGATTGGCCACGTTGCAGCCCCGACCTGAATCCGGTAGAAAACATGTGGGGTATACTCGCAAGAGCGGTGTATGCAGGCGGAAGGCAATACAGCAGTACTGCAGACTTGACAAAAGGCTATTTTCTCCGAATGGTCAAAAATCGAGAAAAAGTGTTTGCAAAAACTTGTGGAAACCATGCCGAATAGGATTTATGAGCTTATTCTGAAACAAGGTGGAAAAATTTCTTATATATTCCACATTAATTTGATGCTTGGTTCAGTGGACCTATCTTTTTGAAACAGCTTTTTCATGTAATTTTTGTTTTCCTTATTATTCCTATTATTTATATATTATTCATGTATTATTTTACATTGAATGAAGTAATGTAGTTTATAAAATAGTACTTTGTAGACAATAAAACCTTTTTTACCAACATAACTTTCGTTTTTACTGGTGGACCTATCATTTCGACACGCACTGTATATATATATATATATATATACCATCAACCGGAAAGTTTAGCCATGGACTTTACCCTTTTACCAATTTTTGCTGACATTTACATGCATGCTTTTTTTTTGTACATTCTAGAACCTTTTCCTTTTTGGATCCGTTATGTTGATGATGCTTTTACACTTATTGACACCCCTCTTTACAATATTGACTAAGTCTTAGAAACAATAAACTCTCTAGATCAGGGGAAGTCATCCTTTTTATATCTACCTCCCACTTTTGTATGTCTTTTAGTAGTAAATTTTTTAATCCACTCCCGGTTCTCCAAAAATGGTCATTTATAAAATAGGGAAGTAACTTTACTTTCTAAAATTTATGAAACCCAGTTATAGTAGTTTAAAGCATTAGTAACAAAGCATTTCTCCATTTCAATGCTTTTTAAAAAGTCAATTAAATTAAAAATGAAGGAAAGTGTTTGAGTATCGGATCCTACTGTTCATGATAAAAGCTGGAACGCTCACTAGTGGATGGTAGAGAGTCGAATACCTCATATTCACTTATGGAATTGAAAACAATTGTTAGCTTTTTTCTTTTACTCCTCGAGCTAAAAAATGTTTCTACACTAATGTCTACAGAAAAAATTTCTCTACCTCACTACGATAGCTCGTGTTTTTCATCTAATTAAAAAAAAAAAAAAAAAAAAAAAAAAACAATATTTTTTGCCCTCTACAATTTTGTAAACCGTGCCCTCAATATAAGTTCTGATTACGTTTCTCTAAACTCTGAAATCAAATATTTTAAAACCTATTAATGGAAATTACAATCGTGTATTATGGATAAAGTCATTCTATTTCAACTTCCTGATATCTCATTTTCCCCTTTTATGAATATTGTATTGACTTTGACTATACTTATAGTGAGTATTTTCTGTTTTATTTTTCTAGCTCAATAAGTTTTTCCAAAAAAGTTTCTCACCTAACAACAAACTTGCCCTTTCTAAGTTTAAAGGCTTTATAGGCCAGTGTTGCCACATTTTTATTTTATAATCTCCACTTTATCTTGAAGAATAATGTTTGATATATATGATAGTCGATTAGTTAAACATACAATTAGACAAACATTACAAATTTATTTAAAGTAAATTGGAGTGAAAAGGTTGATTTTTTTTTTTTTTTTTTTTTTTTTAACCAATTATGTGAAAAAAACCAGAGCTAGGAGTCGAACCCGGGCCCTCCGCTTAACGCAAGGATGCTCTACCACTGAACTACCCTGGCTGTTCACCAGCTCGGCATTTCTCACATAATATTCATTGGCAATGTCACCGAGTCTGCAAACGTAGATATAACAGGTGAGACAATATTAATCGTAGCACAACTCCATAGACCACAAAATTTCAATTTAGAAATTTTTATTCGTGAATTCATCAACCGTGAACATTCATTTTAAGTAAATTGGAGTGTAAAGGTATATATATATATAATAAAAATGATCTATTAAGCATAGTAGAAGTCAAGCAACAGATACAAGATCACTGAAACACCAATGACCAATAAGATTAAAATTTTTTTGTCAGTGGATGAAATACGCTAATGTAAAGAAACCAGATCAATTAATTAACAGCCTGCAAAACAAACGAATCAATAAAGTAACACAACAAATCTTAATTTAAAACCATAAACTTATCAAAATTAATGAAAAAATAACCTAAGAAATACAAGATAGGAAGGAAGGAGGCAGGCGGCAAGACTTGTGACTTGCCCGTGGGGTTAAACTAGTTTCAAGCCGGCAACACTCACCCAGCCTGCCACGACCAGAACAGGAGCCATATGGATTTAAAAAAGCAAAATTTCAAAGCAGATGAATAACAGTGAAACCAAGAAGCAACAATGAAATTCACCTATTGATTACATTGTGTTAATTAGTATAATTAGAATTTTAAATATAGTTGACAACTCAAAAAGGAAGAAACTGAAATATAAACTATGTGTAAACTACCAGAGCCGAGAATCGAACCCGGGTCCTCCGCTTAACGCACGGATGCTCTACCACTCCCTTACACTCCAATTTGCTTAAAATGAATATTCATGTTTGATGAATTCATGAATAAAAATTTCTGAATTACAAATTCAGCTGCGCATATTGAACATAAAAGTCCATAGAAGTTGGCAACACTGCTGCAGAAATGCATGACTCTTGAGATATTTAAAATATTTCCTGCCAATGTAGTTTATCCTACATAACTCTGATTCTACAAAATAATCTGTAAGTACAAATGTACATATAAACTCAATTTCTTTGAAATTTTTTAATTTATAACAAAATAAAAAATATTTTCAAGTGTGATTTCGTGGTAATTTTTATAAACAAGCCAATCCATAATTTCTTTAGTTTTTTCTGCAGTTTCCATAGAACCATTTTCTCAAATTCCTATTGGCTAATCCCCCAGAATTCTTCTTCACTATTGGCCGATAATCCAACCTTAGAATCCGGTTCCTTTCATATATCTATATTGGCGCTCATATACTCTTCACTTTTATGATGATGACTGTAAGTTCAATATTACCAAAACTGCCTCTATATTAACTGTTTTTTGTGACATTTTACAGGTTGAAATATTTTTTTTTGATTTAAATATACCGGGTAATCCAAAATTATTCGAATACATTCCGTTCTACTGGTTGTAATTGATAGAAGTGCTTAATTTAATTATTTCATGCATAGGAAAATGTTTCAAAAATAATTACTTTCTTTTATCCTCATGACAAAGTTTTTTTTCTTTTTTGAATTTTTAAATTGCGTTTTTACAGTAATGAAACGTTTTGAAGTCAACTGAATCCGAAGATTTTCAGCGGTTTGTCTGTGTTTGTGTGTTTGCCTATTATCAGCATGATTTAAAATCATATACATGCTTATAAGTTTAAATTCCATATTTTGAATGCATATCGTATAGGGATGTCAGGTGAAAGTTTTTACCAAGATAGATAAATTTCAAAGAAAAACGCGATCGAACATTATCTACTATTTTCTAGTACTTAAAACCAAATAACAGTAGAATGGCGGAAATTCATTATTTTGAATGTATAAAATAAGGCATTTTCTCCGAAACCACCGCCAGCTAAACCTAGATTACACTTATAACTTATCTCTACTTCATGGACAACTTCAGCGCATTATCGAGCTCTAAAGTGATTGAATGAGGCCTCACAACCATTCATAGTTACATTCATAGTTGGTTTATTTATAAGCATACATGCATTTGTGAACATAAATGTTCATACAACATGCGTCGTTTACTTAATAATAAACATCAAAATTGACTTTTCCGATTCCATTACAACAGGTTTTCGTTTCGTATGTTTCTCTTAAACACATTTATTAAAATTATATTAATGTAATTTTATCTGGAGAATTCTAATTTTGTATATATTTCTTAATTTTGTAGCTTCTTAATTTTGTAGCTAATTTAATCTCATAACAAGTTTGTTAGCGAACTAATTTTAAATTTGCTTTAAAATCTAAACAAAAGTGTAAACGAAAACTAAGTATTGCTTAAGACTGTTATGACACCCCCCCCCCCTTCTTCACGGAATTTTCGCATCTGGATTCCAAGAACTTGACGGACAGCAGAGACGCGTTGTCTTCCTCAGTTAAAGAATATGGATGCTAGCCTGCTTTTTGTGTACTGCCGACGCCTTTGAACTTGATTTCACGCTGTCTTTTGATTGTGCCGACGTCTTAGTGGCGCCAAGCTCGCGGTCAAGCGACTGGCCTAGTAAAAGTTTTTAGGTGTGGTCCTGAATTCTGGGAACCCATGGGGTTCCTGAAAACAACAGAGGTATTCCCTTCCATCTTCAGACCTAGAAGCGCAAAAGAGAACCGGTGATGTCAGATTGGGGATTTTTGAGGCTTCTGGGGGCAATTTTGGGGACCAAATGTGGGGACATTTTTGGGGAATTCTAAAGTTTTTGGGGACAAATCTGGGGAGTTCTTCAACTTTCTGTCAATGTTGGCAACATAATGATTTATCCCTACAACCAGGGATTTTCAATAGCTTTATTGTTATTTGGGGATTTTTTTCAAAAATTGCCTTCATTTGGGGAAAAATCTGAGCTTAAATCCACTTAAATCTGCTTGATATATATATATATTTTTTTTTTGAAATTTTTTTTATTTTTCCTTTTTAGTAGAAATCAAGTTGGAGATTTTTTCGAAAAAAACCCCCTGATTTGGGGAAATTTGAAGACTTGTTTGGGGAAATAATTTTCGACTATCTGGCATAACTGAAAAGAACAGAGAACAGATGATTTTGAAGATCTGAGAGAGGCAGGAGAACCTAAAATGAACGATGATTATTTTTAATCAGTCATAATGCTTATTCCGTTATCATACCTTTTTGGTATTGTAAATAATGTAAATTTGATCGTAATTAAACAGAAAATGTAATATACAGTAATGGCTCTATTTTATTCTTGCCTAATCATTAGATTTTTTACTTTTTAGCTGTTCGGATATGAAGTTATCACAAGACAAAAATAGATAGGATGTCCTAACAATAAGTTAGGGCATCCCATGTAGATTACTTATTTACTTTCCTTCATTTTATATTGTTATATATAATTATATTTGTATATATAATTATATTATTCTTTATACGTATACCTTATTCTTTTTACTGCAAAATGTTGTAATGGTAACAAATTTGAAATGTCTTATAAATCAGATTCAACTGAATACAATAAGTCTAATTGCTTAACTCATTAATCGCCAAAACTCGAAATAATGATTTTTTTCTAAATACAAACAGTAATACTCATTATTTTGATCATATATAACAATAATTTAAAATAAAATTATTAAAATTAGTCTTATCTTACAAAATACAGGGTGCTGTATTTGTAGAACTTCAGTGGAATAAGAGTATAGAATTAATACAAATAAATGTTTACGGAAATTTTCTTGAGGAAGCATAAAACAGAATAAACTACAGATAATTACAAAAGTAATCATTTTATTACGAAAACATTTTTTTTTTCAAGTTATGTAAACTCATTCAAATATGAAGATTTTCAAAACTTTTCACATAAAATGTGTTCCAAATTTGAAATCCATTTTTAAACATAAAACTTTTTTTTTTTTCAAATCAAAATTTTTTTAAATAAAATAAACATCTATCATTTTTTTACTTAAAAACGATACTTAATATAAAAAACTTTTTTTGGTTAATTGTTAAACGCGATTATTTCTGGTGTTGCGTGAACGCAACACCAGCAGGTAACGGGTTAATGCAAAATTCTACCATTTAATTTTTATATAAAAGTAACCACTACGATGGACATCATGCGTACTACATAAAATAGTCTATTTATGTAATTTTTTATTGTCTATTTACTAATTAACCTACAAAGACTATAGCTTCAAGTCTATTTTAACATCTTCGTCACTATTTGTACAGTGTTGCCTGGATTAAAGTTGGATGGAACTCTTTCCCATATTACGGATATAACTATATAGTTGCAACTCATGGAAAGTGAAAATTAAGGATTAAGTCATGTATAGTTACAAGATATAAGATAAATCCGCATTGTAGTAAAAAACAGGAAACTAAAATCATGTATCATGAACGCAACACCAGCAGGTAACGGGTTAATGCAAAATTCTACCATTTCATTTTTATATAAAAGTAACCACTACGATGGACATCATGCGTACTACATAAAATAGTCTATTTACGTAATTTTTTATTGTCTATTTACTAATTAACCTACAAAGACTATAGCTTTAAGTTTATTTTAACGTCTTCGTCACTATTTGTACAGTGTTGCCTGGATTAAAGTGGGATGGAACTCTTTCCCATATTACGGATATAACTATATAGTTGCAACTCATGGAAAGTGAAAATTAAGGATTCAGTCATGTACAAGATATAAGATAAATCCGCATTGTAGTAAAAAACAGGAAACTAAAATCATGTATCATTCACAAATTGAGAAACTCTTTCTCATATTTTTAAGGAAAAATAGTCTTTGTGGGCTCAACTTCTAAAATCTGTAGGAGAAAGATATTGATATTGCTTACACATTCACGCACACACATTCAAGCACGCAGCAAAATGATGTATCAATCATAAATTACACTGCTCTGCAAAAAGAAAAAAAAAAAATTCCAGGTCTGATACCCTTTTTGCTAATTCTTATGTAAAATGACCTCCTGAATCCCAATATGACTCCCATTTTTCCCAGTCACCCACCGTTTTCTAGAAACACCAACCCCTCCCTTAATTTCTTTCCCTGTTCGATAATTTTATAGCCATATATTTGATTTGAAGAATGAAAAATAATTAATTTAACACCTAAAAACAAAAACAAACAAACCGATTTTTTTTTTTTTTTAATATATAAATTTTAAAAAATAACATTAATAACAGATTAAAAAAACATAAGATATGTAATGCATAATTTCAGTGGCAAATCGCCTCCCCCCCCCCCAAAAAAAAAAAAAAAAAAATATTTGCAAATGTCTATGCTTTAGAATTTTCCAGCTCTTTTACCCCTCAGAAGATATTTAACGGTTAAAATAATCCTCCCCCTCCTAAAAATCAAATTTACAGCCATAAAATCACCGAAAAATGATAAAAATAGGGGGCCATTTCTAAAAAACGGTGGGTGATAGGTCAAAATGGGCGTCATATTCGGATTAAGGTGGTCATTTTACACAAGAATATGCTGAAATGGTATCAGAGACGATTTTCATGCCGAACAGTGTTATGTATCCACTTAAGAAAATAAAGAGCTATTTTGGCGAAGATATAAGAATCTGTAAGAGACAGAATGGTTTCCAGCTAAAGAGACTGAAAAACAAAATAAAAATCTGTCTTTTACTGATTTTTCTCTTATTTAGTTTTTTTTCTTCTTAAGAAATACAGTATAATTTCCGAAAATTTTAACTCTAAAGAAAAAACAAATGACTTAAATGAACTTGAATTTTTTCTTTTCATTTATTCAGAAGCTTCTCTGAACAGCAAAAATACTAATATCTCTTAAATAATTATGAGAAAGTGTAAAATAAAATTCTTAGAAAATCCGATTATGTTTATGTAATATTTTATTAAAAACTGTAATGTATTTTTCTGATGAGCAAGAAAAAGTTTTTAAATATAATTTTCAAAATTGAAATTTCAGCATTTCTGATTTTAATAATTGCGTAATGTTATGTTTTAAACACATTTTCTTGATACAAACTTTGCATAAAAAGTTTTAAAAGTACAAAATTAAACCATAGTTTAAAAATTATTGGCAACTATTTTAAGGTATTGTTCTATGATGATTTCCAATGATATAACATATACTCTATAACAAAAAAAAAAAAAAAAAAAAAAAAAAAAAAAAGAAGAATCTCCAAGGAGTAATGCAAACTGGACACAAATTGACATACATACAAGTTTCGATGGAAAATGCAAAATTTTAAAGTTTGGCTGCCATGGAATGAGCATGCGACGCTGGAGCGCATCTTAACTGCGCAATTGGCAGAATATTAAAAAGGAGAAATTTTGATTCCAGGTCATAAATTCTTCGAGAATTTTATTCCGTTTACTCAGAAAGACAATAACTATGCCTCGCATACCGTGCACAAACAACATGCGCAGATGTCAGCATTTGAGTGTTGTGCGTAGTTGGGCTCAAAGAAGCCGGTTGGTCTTGACAATTGCATAGGAGCAGTACCACTATTAGATGATATTAACAGGAATGGGTGGACCATGGTCGAACACAGCGTCAGGGAGGAAGCGGTCAGTCTAAAGAAAGGACAGAAAGTGAGATCCAGTCAATCGCAAAGTGGTACTTAAAGCTCCAATTATTCATCAATATCGTCGATCCTACGTGCAACTGGTAGTTTAGTAACTTCAAAGACACTTAATAGTCGGCTCAGTGAAATGGGATTGAGCTCAATCCCCGGATCTCTCTTCCACTGAGGATGTTTGGAGCATCATAGAAAGGACCCTACAACCAGATCGGGATTTTGCCAATCTAACGCACCAACTGGACAGAATTTGGCACGATACTTCACAAGAAAACATCTGCCAACTCTGTCAATTAATACTAAGCCGTATAACTGCGTACATAAGGGCGAGAAGTGGACCAACGCGTTATTGACTTGTTTACTTTGTGAGGCTCTTTCTCTTGATTAAATCATTTAAATTTTCTGAAACTGTAATCATTGTTTTTCTCCACATGTACATCACATCTACCAATTTTTGTCCCATTCGGATAACTCCTTTTTGATGCGTCTTTTTTTTTTGTTTGTTTGTTTTGTTATAGAGTGTATTAGGGCTGCTTTATTAATTTTCATAATGCCGTTATATATTTAAAATCTATAGATTCCATTCAGTTACTTTAAAAAAAAAAAAGGCAATTCAAACAGTGATACCACAAAAGGATATTTTAGAGAATGTGAAATTTTTGTAACACATATCTTACAGAAATGTTATTTTTCTATTGTTACAAAACATTATGTGTTTATGCTGTTAGAAGACAATATTTTCAAGAATTTAATTTATAGTTGATTTCATTTTAAATTAAAAACAGTAAAAATGTCTGTAAATATATTCAGATAAATTTATATTGTATCCCATTTATGATATCAGGAATTTTTTTTTTTTTTTTTCAAATAATAAAAATATAAAATAAATTTTAATTTTTGTGTAATTTAGGCTTAATATGTATCACAAAACTTTAATGCCTTATCTTTCCTAGCAACATCTATAAATGCTACCAAATATTAGTGTTCAAAGGAAATTAATTAAAAAAATATTATGTTCATTAGTTAAAAAAAAAAAAAAAAAAAAAAAAAAAAAAGTTACTTTCAGACAAAAAAAAAAAAAAAAAAAAAAAAAAAAAAAAGATAATTTTTATTCTTTAGAATCAATTAAAATTTTCAACTGTTTATGAAAGTGTTTTTCTTTTTATCAGAAAAATGGTTGAATGAATAAAAACATTTAAAGCTCGCTTTCATACACTATCCACGTACTATTATTTATTTATTTTTTTTTTTTTTAATAAATAACACCTTCTCGTCTCTTAATTTTTTGGAATTAAAAAAAACATGTCCTTAAGTGGATTATTATTATTTTTTTTTCTGGAAAATATTTTTTATTGAGTTTTTTGAAGAAAATATTTTGCAGTTCGGCAAAGCATTTTTTTTTTTCTTTAAAGCCATTACAAGAAATTGTGTGAAACCTTTATTAACAAAAAAAAAAAAAAAAAAAAAAAAAAAAAAAAGACTTAACTACAAGACAACATTAAAAATATTTGAATTCCGTATTTAAAATATCGCTTGCAGTCTCATATTTAATTATACGTTCGGAGATAATAATTTTTTTTTTCTTGAAAAATAAAGAAAAAAGAGTTGATGCTTAGGAAAGAACTGTCTGAAAAATTCTTAAATTGCTGCAATTTAGTTGTTTCTTTTTAATTTGCAATTATCAATATTATTGTTTTTGATGTGGTGGGTATTTTGAAACTTCATTTATTGGACAAGAATAGAAAAATTTTGTTATTCAGAAAAGGAAAAAAAAAATGTTCTTATTTACTTATTTATTTTTTAAATGTGTTTTCTAGACCAAAAGAAAAAAGAAAAGGATATATGTATTTGAAATTGATTTTACAGTTAGCAGTTATTTTTCAAGATACACACAACTGCTTTAATAATTTTATTTAAAACTTCCCACTGAAGCATAAAAAAGGAATGATAATAAAATAAAAAGTCTAATAATGTTTTTTTCTAATCAAACGATAAGAAGTAGGCAACTCTTATTATTATTTTTTAATCAATTTGCAATATGTAGAAATTTTAATAGTTATACGGTATTTCATTTTCAATACACATAATCTTTAAAAAATAATTTAATACTCATTCAGTAAATAATTATTAAAATAATCAAACGAACCCCTAAATTCACTATTTAAAATCCCATGGACTACTAAATTCATACTTTAAAATCCCACGGACTACTAAATTCATAATTTAAATCAAACGGACCACTAATGTGATCGATTAAGAAATGTAAATATATTTCTGGAATAGTGGTCGCAGAACGCACATGTATGAAATAAACCTTTTTCATATAAAACATTACAAATGTTTATTTTATCATAAGAAAAAGTTAAATATCTGTTTAATCATAAGAATGATGCTTAACCCGTTAACGTCCGAATTAATTTTGCAAAATATTGTTAGCTGATTATTTCACTTCTAATATTAATATAGACAATTGACAGTAAACTATATTAACTTAAACAATTCTTCTGATAGTTTTAAATTTAAAGCCTATCCTCATTTATTGATGTTTAGAGTTCTAGCGAGAAAACTTCGAGATAGAAAAACTTTGAGATAACAGATTAATTTCCTATTATATGTTGATAAAGATCTCGAAAGTAAAGTATTATAATATATATTATTATTCAACTTGATTTTAGCTAGTATACCATTGTACGCACACAAAATTTTCAGAGATCATTTAGAGTGACGCTATAAACTGTCACTAAAAAGCAGAAATCATTCCAAGAAACCACAAAAAAAAATATACGTGCCATTTTATTTGCTGTCCTCAAATGAGGACACTGAGCGCTAACGGGTTAAACGCATGTTTGGTTATAATAAAACGATTATAGGGGAAAACATGAACACTTTTTTATTGCTTCAATATTATATGAAGCTGAAACGAAACATATTTAACTACAGTGATAAATTTCTACTTCCATATATAAAACAGTATTTAATAAATCTAGTAATATGAACATTGTTAGATTACAAAAATCTAATGAGAAATTATATGCAGTCTTAAAAGGTTTTATGATACATGTTTCTCTTATCGAGAAAATTCTGAAGTCTAATACTTGAGTATGAATAAATCAGAAAATCCTTTAATAAATCAAGTAAAATGAACATTGTTAGACTGTAAAAATCTAATGGAAAATTTTATACAGGCTTAAAAGATTTTACACCTGTATGTTATCCAGATAATTGTGAAGTCAAATGTTTGAGAATGAGTGAATAAGAAAATACTTAAATTAAAATTAACATCAGTGTAATTTCTAATAAAACAATAATGCAAACAAGTTTGTATAAATGTCTTATTAGAAATTAGAAAATTTTGTATGTCCAGATTTTTCTGTGGAATGTATGAAAATTTTGGAATGTCCACATTTCTCTAGTTTATTACCAAGCTATAAGTTTACGAAAATTGTTTCAGAAACGATAATTAAGAACCAGTTAAAATTTTCCCGTAAAAAATTCTATTGTATAACAACCACACGATTTTCATTAGTCACTATTGCCCACATTACAAACTCTTTTTGGATATAGTGTGGTCAGAAGACATAAAATGTAGGGGAGACTGGGGAGGGTTGACCCTATGGGAGGCTTGACCCACCTTTCTTTACTCTGCTATTTTAAAATTTCAAAAACTTCCAACACATGGCAGCATATCCTTCTGATGCAAGGTAATAGTCATGCTTGTTTGAAAGTTGTCCCATGCTTATTATTTGAACAAGCTTAAAATTTGTGTTTTCCTCATCAAAAAGTAAGTAATTTTGATTATATTTGTAAGGCATTGTACAAATATTCTTAATCAAATATCAGAATTCAGATTTATATGATTAAAGTATATACCTCAAGCTAATATGTGCTATAATTAGTTTTGCTAAATAACTGTTTAATTCCCTGATTATTTTTATGAAATTGCAAATGGCTATTGAAGGAGGCTTGACCCAGATGATATAAGGGAGGTTTGACCCATGGGTCAAGCCTCCCTTACATATTTCTTTTTTATTGTGGACTGAAAATATTAATTCATCTATTATTTAATTGTATAAAAAATAATAAATAAAAATGATTTTTGTTTTTAGCATATACCATTCTTTAACCAAAAAAAAAAAAAGCTGTTGGGCATTCCAGTGGATGGATGACATCCGAAAACTTTGAAGTGTTTTTAACACATTTTGCAAAGTATACAAAATGTAGTACACAGAAAAAAGTTCTTATCATATTTGATAATCATGAAAGTCATGTATCTCCCAAAGGTTTGCAATTCTGCAAAGATAATGGAATTGAACTCTTAACATTGCCACCGCATACAAGTCACAAGTTGCAACCCCCCTTTAAGGGTTTCTACAATGAAGCGTGTGATAACTTTATGGTGAGTAATCCAGGAAAACCAATTGGACTTTACGATATTCCTGAACTCATTGGAAAATCGTATCCACGAGCTTTCACCCCGATAAACATTCAAAAAGGATTCACTGTTACGGGAATATTTCCTTTTGATTCAGGAATTTTTACAGAGGCAGATTTTATGGCCTGCAGTGTGACAAACCGACCTGAGCCAACCGATTTTCAGACAACACAAATTGGTCAACATGATATTTACAACCTTGCATGCAAACAGAATTTGCCAAGTTCTTCGCAAATTACTCCTTCCTGTACCTCTCAACCTAAAAATAATTTATCTCTCATTCTTGAAGATTATATTCCTCATAGTAGTAGTTCACAAGCCACTTTTTCTACTAGGCTCTTCTGTCAGCCAGAAAATGAAAAATCTGCATCTTTGACCCCTGAACAGATTCGACCTTTCCCGAAAGCTGGACCATGAAAACATAACTATAAAAGAAAACAAGCAAAGTCTCGAATATTGACAGATATTCCAGTTAAAGAATAAATAGAAAATGAGCATGCATTGAGAGCATCGAAGAAACGACCTTCTGTCAAAGCTACTAAAATCAAAATTTTCTAAACGGAATTTTTTTATACCAGTTGAAACCTCGAGTGATGAGGATGAAGAAATCCCTCATGAGTCAGACAGCAGTGAAGATAAGTTTGTGATATCAAAGTCAATGTCAGAAAGAGATTTTGTGCTGGTAAAATTTTTGAGTCCTAAAACTGGTAGGCCTAATACATCTCATTTTGTAGGAAGAATAATCAAAGAAAGTGGAGAGAGAGAGTTTCTTGTTACATTTTTACGCCGCACTGATGAAACAAATTACTTTATTTATTCAGAAGCGGAAGATATATCTGTTGTTTCAATAGATGATATGATAAACTTACCAAATCCAATATCAGCTGGAGGAACTGCAAGAGTTGCATTATGTTTTTATTTTGACTTTCCTGAGTATAAGTGCTGCTAACTATTCGTTATTATTTAACATTTCTAGCTTTTTTCAACAAAGCTTAATGACAATGACTATTTTTAATTTAAGAGTTGTTTTATTAGTGTGAAAGTGTTCTTTTATACATTTTTTTCAATTTACACTTTAGAAATATTGCTACTTCATCAACTATAACTTTTATTGTTATCACATTAATTTCATTGCCAAATTTTAAATTTTAGGACTAACTTAACTTTTGTTCATAAATATTATAATATGTGGATATTGGTGGGTCAACCCTCCCATTGTGTGGGTCAAACCTCCCATATGTGGGAAGCCTTGACCCAAAAATTCTGCTTCAATAAAATTCATTACTTCTCTTTTCTGTTGCAAAGTATGAACAAATTTTATGTATGTTTTGATAATAGAATATATCAGGTATGAAATGGTGTACAAAGTTTTTTTCTGGAATTAAATTTTTTTTTCTCTAAAAATGTTTTTGTAAAAAATGGGTCAACCCTCCCCAGTCTCCCCTACCTGATTAATCAGGCGCCTACGTAAAGGCATCTGAAAGAGACTTTATATAGCGAGTTTAAAGAAGTCGTTTTTTAAGCCACCCACTTCCGAGATCTAAAACTGATCGATGTCTATCTACTTTCTTGTTCTAACAAACTAACGTACACAGAAGGACATATAAAAGAGGGTTTATTTGGTAAATTTGAAGAAAATCGTTCGAGCCATTTTTGAGATACTTACTTTCGGTCCCAATTCCGATTCTTATCAAAAAATTCTCAAACTCCTCTGTAAGACGGAAGCAAACGAATATGTACAAAAGGACGTATAGAAAGGAGTTAATATGGCGAGTTTGAAGAAAATCTGTAGAGGCGTTTTTTAAGATAACACTTTCCAAGACTTATAATTGGCCTGTCTAATCTAGACGCCTATCAATTTTCTTGCAGTAACCAACTAATATATGCAAAATGACATAAAAGAAGTGAGAAAATTCGAAGAAAATCATTATAGCAGTTTTTGAGTTTGGGATTCAAATTAAAACACTGTTCCACTTTCGGATTTCAATGCCCTAGTTACTGTTTTTTGAACTCAGGAGACATTTATAAACGTGTAAATAATGTGAAAACTGAATATTGAAAATTTTGACCAACACATTATTTCCATTAGTACGAGTAGTACATTCAAAGTAGTACATTCAAAATTTTTACTGTCACTTTTTGTGAATGAGCAGCGACAATACTTTTAAATTCATCAAGTACTTCTATTACATTAGTGTGGTGTAACGCTTAAAAAGAAAAAAAAAAAAAACTTTTATTTTAAATCATTCCAACACATTTAAACAGAACAGTTATATTCTTTTTAATTGTTTTTAATTGTTCTTTTTAATAAGAATTACGTATAAGTTTAGTATTTGTACCATTTAGGACTTAATGAAATTAAGAACTTTGATTTTGAATTTATCGCAAGCTAATATAATACTCAACACAGAGTTCATTGTTTTAAAAAGCAAAGCTTCGAGGTTGGACGAACACAATATTTTATAATGAATATCTTATGTGTTAAATTCTGTGCGATTATTTGTTATAGATAATGAAATGCAGCTATCTAAACACTGTTTAAAACACTTACAAATTGAATTTGATCACTTCCATCGGGTGCGTGTTGGTGTTTGGGATTAAGGTCGATTCTATCGGGACCGGTTCAAGAGAAATTTACTACAGATGCGAGGTCTTTTCAGAATAGTCTAAAAGTGATAAGATATTTTAACTTTTTTCTATTCAAAAGAAGAAAGCATTGGATTTGTAAATAATTCCGACTTCCAGATTCCAATGAACTTACACGTTTTGAGGGGTTCAGAACACGATTTTGACTATTTCTAGAAAATGTCTGTCCCTGTGTGTGTGTGTGAAAAAAATTCTGTGACTGCTCTAGCTCAAGAAAAAATGCACATAATTTCATATAAATTTATAGGTAGTTGCACTTTGGCATCAGTTAATGCCTACCAATTTTTGATGCAAATCATCAAACAGATGGCGTTGTCATTCCAATTTTCATAAATTTTAAAATGACAGTGTAGGACTATATTTCATGGAAATGCACACAACAACAAATAATTTTGTAGTATCATTGTGAAAATGAAAAAAAAAAAAAAAAAAAAAAAAAAAATGTAACGATGATGATCAACCAGGAAATTTTTTTGTATAAGTACGAACTTCACCCCCCCCCCTTCCTCCTAACCGGGCGAGAAACCCTACTTTTAAACTGAATGGCTGAACCATGTCTGCGATAATTTGATAAAAAGTTATCCCTTTTTTTTAAAAAAAAATAATTTCAGAAAAAGTACATTTCCTAAGATGTTTTCTGTAGAGCAGAAAATTGACTTTCTTTTATCATTTAGTGTTTTATTTCTCTGAGATGAAAATCGCCTGCATTCATCATGGAAAATAATATTAATAAATAACTTGTACTGCGGGAATCTGTATAGAAAAATACAAAAGAAAGTTTTGTGATGGCTACAACATTCTAGCTTTCTCTTGTGGTGGGTGCTAGCACCCGATGCGACTATAACATCGAATGAGCCTCTGACTGGCCCTGACTTCCATATAAATGTTACCAAGCCATAGATATCATGGTAAGCATAAAATGTCAGCATATAAAGCTATTTATTAGGTAACAGATTAATTTAAAAATTCGTAAGTTATTTGGAATTTACGATTTACTTAAAATGGCAGAATAAGGCAAAATCGAGCATAGACGTCCATTTTGAGGATCATAAATATAGCAGACAATTTCAAAATAACATTTATGATACTTGTATGAACATGATTGACTTCAAATATTCTAATAGGAAAATTTTGTAAGTTATTCGAAATTTAAGATTTTATCAACATAGCAAAATGGAGCGATATTTCATATAAATACGCATTTTTGGGAAAGTTGCTTTGGAAATAGTAGCATGAAAATAAACTACGAAATTTATCCCAATAAAATAAATTAATAGATTACAATAAGATATCGAACTGAATGGTGGGTAGCCTATTAGGCGAGGATTTCGTTCTGTCACTGTGTCAAGCGTTTGGTCAAATTCATTTCTCTTAACATGTATGTAATATGTCTGGTACAAGAAATTTATGAGAACATACATATGATGGTGAACTAAGCAGAGTCCTCCTATGCCAACTAGTTTTAATTCATCTTGAAACACTGTGTTTATTGTCCATAATCTTATCGATTTTTATTCATAAATTATGTAATTTTGTCAGTTATTTTTTGCCGATACATTGGAGAAAATAATAGAAAATTAGATAATTTATAGAATAAAATATCACATTTATGTCCTAAATTCTTCCACTCTTTTAGCTATCAATAGCCGAGTGGTTCTTCTTTGTAGACTGGTAGACGGGAGTTGCCGAATTCAGGCCAAGTCGGTTTAACCGTTCGGAAATTTTAATGTTTCTTTATTTTCTTTCCTTAATTCTTTCATTTTCTTTTTATTCTTTCTTTCTTTCTTTTTTTTTTTTTTTTCAAAAATTGCGTAACCTTTTAGAAAGACCCCCTTTCCCCATGGAGATCATTCCTCCCAGGTTTAGCATCAAAAATTATACCTCTGGGGGTCACCGAAGCGGGAGAGTTATCCCTTCCGTGGAGGATCAAAATTGTGAAGGCATGTCTCCGGACCACCTCAGGGGTGTGTCCCAGACCGTCGCCAATTGCCCATCTGCGCAGCACTAGTGCGACGTAAAACCCAACCATCCATCCTCCCAGGTTTAGGCCATTTACTCAGTCAATCAGCATTAACTGAAACATCCCACACATACTCCTACGCTTTCAAAAGAAAGTGGTTTAGATTGATGGATTTAAAATAAAGAACGACTAACGATCTTTTTTACCAATTCTCGAGGTTGTATGATAAAAAACTCTTTAAAACATAAGAATATTTTGTAAAAATTTCTAACGCTTCGGATTATTTAAATTTGGAAAAACTTCAATAAATATTTCCATTTTATTACAATATCAGCAACACAATATTCTTGATAATTCAGAAATTTTTCATTAGATGGCAGCACCATAACCATAAAGAATTACAATTCATAATTGGTTGTTAATAACTTGGCCATTTGATCAATTAATCTTTGAAAACTTTTTTTCCCTTTCAAACATAAAGGACATTAGAAAACTACTCCAGTTAATAATGTATAGCTGAATAATTTATGAACTTTGACAATTATCTTTTATGGCTTTCATATTTTCAACTTCATGCGATAAAGTATAAATGTTGTTCCGCTATTCCGAACAAATTAGGGCATTTTATTGAAAAGAAAATATGAAGAAAAGGTTAAGGATCTAAATAAATATTCTTTTCGAGAATGAGAGTAGATTATTTAAAGATCTTTTACATACGTATTTAATAAAATTTTAGCTTGTCATTAACTGATGAGTTGAATTATTAAAGAAATTGTACATGTTTTTTAATATAGCTCAGAACATTAGCGAAAGTTCTAATTTAAAATATTGTTATGTAAATTCAATGTACCTACAGATTTCAAATCATTTCAAAATACTGTACAGCCAGCTTGGTATGAAAAATAAAATAAAATATAAGTACAAACACACACATATGTACATATACTGGGTGTCCAGTAAGTCTGTAGACCAGGGTTTAAGCTGAGTAAAAATTTTCTTTAGCAAAAAAGCTAAAAACAGATAAAAAGCTTTAGCAAAATGCTAAAATGCCTGAAACGGTAGAAAAAGATTAATATCAGTTTATACATTATTCTAAATGTCTCGATATGTTTGATTTTCATTTGTAAACTAGTTGGCATAGGTGGACTCTGCTCAGTTCCCCATCATATTTATGTTCTCAGAAATTTCTAGTGCGAGACATATTATAATCATGTTAAAAGAAATGAATTTGACCAAAGCTTGATACAGTGACAGAATGAAATCCCCGCCTACTAGGCTATCCACCGTTCACTTGGATATAATTATCTTATTCTAATTTATTAATTTATTTTATCAGGGTCAATTCTGTTGTTTAGTTTTCATGCTACTATTTCCAATGCAATAAACCTCAAAATTCATATTTATATGAAAAATTTACAATTTCGCTATGTTGATAAAATCGTAAATTACGAATAATTTAAGAAAATTTCCTAGTAGAATATTTGTATTCAATCATGTTCAAACAAATATCATAAACTTAATTTTGAAGTTGTCTAATGTATTTAGGATCCTCAAAATGGAAGTTTATGATCAATTTTGCCTTATTCTGACATGTTAAGTAAATCGTAAATTCCAAATAACTTACGAATTTTTTTTAATTGGAAAAATCATAGTCTATGATATTCATGCCAGTATCCTAAATAATATTTCGAAAGTGGTTTGACATCTTTACGCTGAAAATATCCCTCAAGATTGACGTTTATGTGAAATTTTGCTCTATTCTGACATGTTAAGAAATTCGTAAATTTCCAATAACTTACGAAATCTTTATATTGGAAAATTCATAGTCATTAATATTCATACCAGTGTCCTAAATAATATTTCAAAAGTAGTCTGACATCTTTACGATGAAAATATCTCTAAAAATTGACGTTTATGTGAAATTTTGCCCTATACTGCCATGTTAAGAAATTCGTAAATTTCCAGTAACTTGCGAAATTTTCAAAGTAGCTTATTTATAGTTACTGATGTTCATTCCGGCATCAAAACTGATATTTTAAAACTGGTCTGACATTTTTACAGTAAAAAGTTTTCATTTAATGCACGTTTAAGTGAATTTTTGTCCTATTCTCCCA
This sequence comes from Salticus scenicus, assembly GCA_963930645.1. Classification (NCBI taxonomy): domain Eukaryota; kingdom Metazoa; phylum Arthropoda; class Arachnida; order Araneae; family Salticidae; genus Salticus; species Salticus scenicus. The sequence goes on along the minus strand of OZ005652.1, from coordinate 139,915,448 downwards.
TGTTAAGAAAATCGTAAATTTCTAATAACTTACGAAGTTTTTAAAATCGAATGTTGCAAATGAATAGGGTTCTTCCCAGTGTCGAAAGTAATATTTTAAAACTGATCTGACCTCTCTGCAACAATTTGTTCTTGAGATATCGTGTACACAGACTAACAAACTAACGGACTGACCCACTAACAGACTAACACACTAACCCACTAACACACTAACAGACACCCTACAGATAGACACCATAGAAATTTTGTCATTTTCGGATTCCTTACACCTGAAAACGTGTAGAAAAGTCAAAAAACCGAGGTCGAAAATTTTCACGATTACCTAAGTTCCCCTTACCTATAGTATGATGGGGAACTAATTAAACTTAAAAAAAGTTTTTAATCAGGTCTTTAAAGAGTTATACACAGAAGGTAAAATTTTTTTAGTTCCCCATCATACTATAGGTATGGGGAACTTAGGTAACCGTGAAAATTTTCGACCTCGGTTTTTTGACTTTTTTACACGTTTTCAGGTGTGAGGAATCCGGACATGTCAAAATTTGTATGGTGTCTGTCTGTAGGGTGTCTGTTAGTCTGTTAGTCTGTCAGTCAGTTAGTTTGTTAGTCTGTGTACACGATATCTCAAGAACAAATTGTCGCAGAGAGGTCAGATCAGTTTTAAAATATTACTTTCGACACTGGCAAGAACCCTATTCATTTGCAACATTCGATTTTAAAAACTTCGTAAGTTATTAGAAATTTACGATTTTCTTAACATGGGAGAATAGGACAAAAATTCATTTAAACGTGCATTAAATGGAAACTTTTTACTGTAAAAATGTCAGACCAGTTTTAAAATATCCGTTTTGATGCCGGAATGAACATCAGTAACTATAAATATGCTACTTTGAAAATTTCGCAAGTTATTGGAAATTTACGAATTTCTTAACATGGCAGTATAGGGCAAAATTTCACATAAACGTCAATTTTGAGCGATATTTTCATCGTAAGTAAATCGAATTTTCAAAGAAAAAAATTCAAAGAGAATTTTCAAAGAAAGTAAAGAATTTTCAAATATAAAAATTTCGTAAGTTATTGGAAATTTACGAATTTTTTAACATGGCAGAATAGAGCAAAATTTCACATAAACGTCAATTTTGAGGGATATTTTCATCGTAAAGATGTCAAACCACTTTCAAATATTATTTAGGTTACTGGCATGAATATCATAGACTATGATTTTTCCAATTAAAAAAAATTCGTAAGTTATTTGGAATTTACGATTTACTTAACATGTCAGAATAAGGCAAAATTGAGCATAAACTTCCATTTTGAGGATCATAAATACATTAGACAACTTCAAAATTACATTTATGATATTTTTTTGAACATGATTGAATACAAATATTCTAATAGGAAAATTTCGTAAATTATTCGTAATTTATGATTTTATCAACATAGCGAAATTGTAATTTTCCCCTATAAATATGAATTTTGAGAATTATTGCATTGGAAATAGTAGCATGAAAACTAAACAACGGAATTGATCTTGATGAAATAAATTAATAGATTAGAATAAGATAAATATATCGAAGCGAACGATGGATAGCCTATTAGGCGGGGATTTCTTTCTGTCACTGTATCAAGCTTTGGTCAAATTTATTTTTTTAACATGATGAAATATGTCTCGCACTAGAAATTTATGAGACCATAAATATCGTGGGGAACTGAGCAGAGTGCACCTATGCCAACTAGTTTTAATTTGAAATGAAAAGCAAAAAAGTAATTAATAATTGTACTTACCACTGTAACCAGATCAATTCGAATATAGTACAAGCATATATTTTAACACATTTATTGGCAGACATGAAAAATATTAAACTATTTAGATTATTACTATATATTGTAAACTTTTTTAAAGCAATATGAACATCTTAGATACGACTTATATTCTTTTTCTGGAGATATAATTATCACTATAGCATGTAAAACTACATTAAGCTTATACTGTATCTGAAGATGAAAACATAACTTAAAAAAAAAAAAAAGAAAGTAATGTAAGTGAAATTTGTTTATTACTATTTAAAGCTTTCTGGTTTACAATTTATAATTTTTCTTTCTTTCATATTAGACCACTTTACAAATGCCTCATGTTTATTTACAAATTGATTTCCTGTATGCGATTCTTATGCGTAGTTCAGCGTTTGATTTTTCTTATATGCATGAACCGATGGATTTTTCTTGATCAATGTTGCGATTTTTTTCCCATGAAAGATTCGTTATAATTTTTTCGCCGATAATTTTTTTTTTCCAATTTGTGTTTAGTAAGATGCTATAGCAAAAAAGCAAAAATATGTTATTTCATTTTCGCATTTTGGATAAGTCTTTTAGCATTTCGCGAAAAATACTATCCGCGTTTGTAATGATCGATAGATGACGCTTTCTCAACTGCAGTTGTTAGTAAATATAATAGCCACGTGTATTTATTATTGTTCTTTCAGCGTGAAAGCTATCAGTGGTGTGATAATTTCACCTTAGCCCACTAGAGGGCGAGCATTTCATTACAATCGCGGATTGTAGCGGAAACACTGCTGTAGACATTTTAAAAATTCCTAAAAATTAAAGGAATTGGTAGAATTGGACGTGGTTTCCGAAAAATTTATTCTCGTGAAGAGGATTTTTTTTTTCTTTTTTGGTAAAGGAAAAAGTAATGGTTAAAATTTTCGTCAATAGAGGGTGCTGTGTATGTGAGTAAATCACATATTTTCATGGAAAATTATATGTATTTGCATTCAGATGTTTACAGGCATATAAATCCTATTCTATGTGTCTGCCATAACCACAAATTACAGGTTGCAAACCAGTTATAACACCGCAAACTGCAGCGTCAGTCAGCGGTTCTTACTTGAGAGAAAACGTCTTTACCAATAACGTTTAATCCATCGCAATTTAAATTTCATGTATGCACAAGTAGGAGGCAAAATAAGAAATAAGATGTGTTAATCGTAAAACCGTGTAATTTATAGATTTCTGATTTGCATATTTCTCGTTACGCATCCGTGCAAAGCCCTCTATCGACGAAAATTTAACTATTTTATTTTTCTTCATTGGAAAAAAAAAAAAAATCCCCCTTCACGAGAGTAACTTTTCCTAAAATCGCATTCAATTCTGCCACTTCGTTCAAGTTTTATGAATTTTTAAAATGTCTAAAAACTTATGGGACACCCGGTGTGTATATATATCTATATATATAAAAGAGTATTTCCACTCACTCACTCACTGACTCATCAACGCACAGCAAAATCTACTGGAGCCATTTACTCGAAGCTAGGTCAGATTATAGAACATATAGTGTAAGCACCCCCTAAGAAGCGATTTTGCGAAATTCGTCGACCAAGGGGGGGGGGGGGGTTGCAAAACGTGATTTCACGAAAACCTTCATATCTCAAAGAAAAAAAAAACATATATCTGTAAAACTTTTTTACTTTACAATATACGCTAACACAAATGTCTAAAAATATATTTCTGGAATTTTAGAAATTCGGTCCATAAAAGGGGGTTCTTGGCAAAATGTGATTTCACATGCGCAAAAAGTGATTTCTTAAAAAACCTTTATATCATAAGAAAACTAGTATGTTGTGGCCACCACAAGACTTTCTTCTTATTCTAATCCTTCACCCATTTTTAGTTCTGTCCCCCAAGGTTCCTTGCTCGGACCGTTTCTTTTAAATATTTACGTCAATGACATGCCGAAAGATCCGGATGTCAAATTAGCGACTTTCGCTGACGATGCTGCCATCTGTTGTCACAAACGCACAACAAACGCCGTTTTCGAAGTACTCCAGACTTATTTAAATAAATTTTCGATCTGGTTAAGAAAATGGAGAATCAAAGTTAATAACTCCAAAAGTGCCGCCATTTTCTTCACAAATAAAAAATATGACACCTCCACTAACTTCTTACTTAATAATCAGCCGATACCCTGGGAACTTTGCTATAAATACCTAGGAATTTACCTAGATTCCAAATTAACGTGGTCTCGTCACATTTCAGAATCTCTGATAAAAGCTGACAAGGCCGCAAAAGCCCTTCACTCTCTTTTAGCTTATAATAGCCGCCTGTCTCTTAAGAATAAATTATTATTATACAAATCTATGATTCGTCCGATCATTACCTATGGGTGCATGATCTATGGTTCTGCTGCTCAAACTCAGTTAAGAAAAATTCAGACATTCCAAAATAATCTTTTGCGTAGGTTTGTCAAAGCTACTCGTTATGTCCGAAATGATGCTATTCACCGAGATCTTCGAATTAGGCCAATCTTTGCCGAAATTCGAAAACTTACGATGAAGTTTCACAGATCTATTCCCAATGTTGGAAATCCGCTGTTGAACTCTATTCATCGCTATGATCCTGGAGTCGGTCGTGGAAAGAAACGACCCTCAGCTATTTTAACTAGGGGAATCGACTTTCTGCCCGTCTCTAAGAAGAGTAGAATTATTACATCTGGAGTTACATAACAGTGTATTTCCTCACAAAATTATTTTTCCCCCTAGAGCAAACAAAATGTTTCTCTAGAGTTGGCTAACCCTAGCATCAGGCCTAAGTACTGTTTTATTTTTTACAGACGCGATTTCCACCTCTCTACTCACGAATTCCTCTAAATTTTTGTTGTCTCCTTTCAAAATTATGAACTGCCATTTTTTATTTTTTATTGTTTGGCTATTTTTATTAAGTTTTATCGTTTTTATTAAGTTTGTTACTTCAGTTGCTGACTTCTGACGGGATGCCCAAAAGCGATCTCGGATTGGTCAGAGCCTCGCGCTCTGATTGGCCAGGTCGCCTAGGACATAATTCCGTCGTTTTTAGCTCAAATTTTTTCAGAGAGGATTGAGAATAACTTGCTGTCTGCTGATTGGTCCACGGATCCACCTCAGAACTTAGTTTCTGGATGGAAACCGGGATTCGATCTGAAACTGCATTTTATTTCTCTTTAATCCTCCTCTGACCTTTTTATTTTTATTTCTTGATAGAATTCTTAGGAAAAAAAAAATGTATGCCCCCCCCCTTTTTTTTATTAATTGCGGGACTCCGAGCGATTTCCTGTGCCCCTTGGGGCGCCGTGCTCAGCTCTTTATTCCTTTTCGCCGTCCAGACTGTCTTCGTCAACGCACGCAGCTGTTTTCTGCTGCACTTATATTTACAAGGAGATTTTAAATTTTAAGTTTTTTTTTTTTTTTTTTTTAATCTCCTGCTGCTTCACTCAGGTTAATTTCCCTGCTAACGTGGGGGAGTTTCTGAGACTAAATTCTAAATTTATTTTTTAATTAAAAAGCCTTCGGCTTTTTAATATTTTCTTTTCTGTAAAATTATTTTTATGTTTTTTGGCACTTTCGATGGAGGTAAGCAACGGTTGCGACCGATTGCAGGTACTCCGAATCAACTACGTTGACGTTGACAAGACTTTCTTCTATACTTTCCTATACATATTCAATCAGTAACAATATTAAAAAAAAAAAAAAAAAAAAAAACGATTTTTTTTTTTTTTAAATTTTTTTTTTTTTGTTTTTTGTTAAAAGTAAAAAAAATCGATAATTTTGTTTTAAATTATCACAGATTTATAGTTCAACCATTCATTTTAAAGGTATTGACGAGATCTTTCGAAAGATACCCATCTTCAAAATTTAACCCCCCAGGGAGAGTAGCGATGAGCCCACATGCACAGAAATTTTTTCCTAGTTAAATATTACTATCATCAATAACTCATATTAATTTTACAATCACAAGTTAAAAATAACTCTCATTATGTACATTTAAACGAAATTTTGTCCTATACTGCCATGTTAAAAATTTAGAAAACATGAGATCACAGCGCCACCTGTTGAGCTTTTGATCCCCAAATGTAATCAGCACCAGTTTATGTCGGGGACCAACTAAATACCAAGTTTGGTTAAATTTCGTTTAAAAAAAAAAAAGATTTTTTTTTCTAAGTTTTTTTTCGTTAAAAGTAAAAAAAATCGATAACTTTGTTTTAAATTATCACAGAATTATGGTTTAACCATTCGTTTTAAAGGTATTGACGAGACCTTTCGAAAGATACCCATCTTGAAACTTTGCACCCCGGGGGGGGGTGGTACCTCCCCCCGAGTGGGGAGGGGGAACCGATGCACAAAATTTTTTTCCCAGTTAACTATTGCTATTATCAACGAGACCTTTTGAAAGATACCCATCTTGAAAATTTACTTACCCGGGGAGGGGGGTCAGGGGGGGGGAACCGATGCTCCCACATGCACAAAATTTTTTTCCTAGTTACCTACTACTATTATCAATAATTCATATTAATTTTACAATCACAAGTTTAAAATAACTCTTATTATGCACATTTATACGAAATTTTGTCCTATACTGCCATGTTAAAAGTTTGCATAAAATGGTGGAAAGTGCAACTAAAGGATTTTGCAGTTGACACCACCATGTGACACCTTATTTGAAAGGTCTTGGAAATTCAGACAATTGATGATAAAGGTCTTAAAATTTCATGTTGATTGGGAATGTTTGTATACAATATAGTGCGACCCCTGGTGGTTAAAAATGGAACTAGGTGATTTTACAGTAGACCTTATCATGTTACACCTTATTTTAAAGGTCTTGGTATTTCCTGATCGTTGGTGATGTTCTTACAGAACAACTGTGCCCCCTGGTGGTGGAAAGTGCAACTAAAGGCTTTTGCAGTTGACACCACCATGTGACACCTTATTTGAAAGCTCTTGGAAATTCAAGGCGATTGTTGATAAAGGTCTTGAAATTTCATATTGATTGGGGATGATAGTATACAATATAGTATGCCCCATGGTGGGTAAAAATGGAACTAGGTGATTTTGCAATAGACTCTATCATGTTACAACTTATTTTAAAGGTCTTGATATTTCCTGACCGTTGGTGTTGTTCGTATAGAACACGCTGTGACCCCTGGCGGTGGGAAGTGTAACAAAAGGATTTTGCAGTTGACACCAACATGTGACACCTTATTTGAAAGGTCTTGGAAATTCAAGGCGATTAGTGATGTTCGTATACAACATACTGCGCTCCCTGGTGGAGGAAAGTGGATTTTGCAGCGCGTGCGTAGCCTGCTATACGGTGCCGCAGCCACAGCCAGCGGTAACACGAGTCAGAGTTTCGTTCGGTTCAAGGTTAATTTTTGAGAATTTTTTCGTGTTATTAGCGGCCTGCATATACGTGCCGCAGGCACTGGGTCATGAACCCGAGTTCCGTTCTGTCTGAGGTAATTTTTTTTGTTACAGATGATTATTTTTTTTGTGATGTTTTCATTTAAAAATAGAAATTCGAACAAAATCGAGTTAAAGATATAAATCCGTACAAATTTAAGGTGCATTTAAGGTTATTATCATGGGCCCGGGCAATACTGGGCGGGTACGTACCGTCCCAGGTTAATTTTTTGGAATTTTTTCATGGTATTAGCGGCCCGCGTATGCGCTGCTGCAGGCAGCGGGGTCACAAGGCAGAGTTTCGTTCGGTTCGAGGAATTTTTCTTCTTACAGCTGATTATTATTATTATTATTATTATTATTATTATTATTATTATTTTTTGCAATGCTTTTATTTAAAAATAGAAATTCAAACAAAATAGAGTTAAAGATATAAAATCGTACAAATTTAAGGTTCATTTAAGGTTATTATCACGGGCCCGGGCATTGCCGGGTGGGTTCGATCGGTTCCAGGTTAATTTTTGGGAATTTTTTGTGTTGTTAGCGGCCCGTGTATGCGCTGCCTCAAGCACCGGGGTCACAAGGCAGAGTTTTGTTCGGTTCGAGGTAATTGTTTTGTTACAGATGATTATTTTTTTCGTGATGCTTTCATTTAAAAACAGAAATTAAAAAAAAATCGAGGTAAAGGTATAAAATAATACAAATTTAAGGTTCATTTAAGGTATCATGGGTCCGGGCAACGCCGGATGGGTTAGCTAACATATAGTCTTAGTATTAAACGAAATAGAAAATAAAAGATAGCATCTGTTTATTTGGAGTCAGTTTGACAGTACTTTGTAGAAAGTGTATTTCTATAGTATTTCTATTTATAAGCATTTTTCCGACTTTTTTTTTTTTTAAAGTGAAATGTCGTAAATTGTATTAGATGTTTTAACATGAAATACATTTAAATAATGATGCGACGATTTTTGAAACATTACGGTCAATAAAGTGATCGTCGAATTCGACGGGTTAGAGGGGTTCCAGCTAGTAAGTTTTAAAAGTAATTATTTTAATTTTTAATTGTTGCCAAAAAAATTACGAGTTGATTTATTTTACGACATATAATAAAATATAATTTCACGCGAATAGTAAAAGAAATATTAAATAATAAATTTTCTTAGGCTATGACAAAATGACGTCATTATCAAAACTAAATAATAATAATAAAAATCCAACATATTTTTAAAATTTTGTTTCATAATCTTTTTTAACATACGTCTATTTTAGATTTCTTTAAAATAATGTTTTTATTTACTCATTTATTTATTGACACGTATAATACGTTTGACATGAAAGCTAATTCAGCATTATATTCAGATTTACTTATTCGTAATGCAGGGTATTTTTTTAAAATTTAGATGCTGAAGTAGATCCGACATTTTTCGCCAAGGCGTCTACTTACGGGATAGCCACTTTAAGCCAAGTAGCCGATAAAGCATATAACCAAATAAATTATAAAATATTAAGAAAAAAAAAAAAAAAAAAAGAGAGAGAGAAAGAAAGAAACCGAAACAATAATCTCATAAATTATGTATTTTTGTTTAAAATGTTGACAAAAATTCAAAAGTCACCAAAGGGAGCTATAATAAGCCTATTTATTTATTTTTCTATATACCAACCACTGTTAATTAACTATGAAATACATATAGCCACAAAAAGTTAGTTGTCTCACAGCATATTGTAATATTATATTTGACGTGAAATTGCTGTCATTTATGGTCGACCGGAAAAATCGAATAAATATAGGAAATAATGTAAAAGTAAATATTATGTACAGTAGTACGTATATTGTTGTTCATATGTAATTCAAATTCAAATATAAAATGGCTACTTTTATTTTTTCAATACTGTCTGTTTCGAAACTGTTTTTTGATAAGTACAAACGTGGAAGCCCACTGGTATGGCATTGACGCATGCAATAGCGACACACACCGGAAGCGAGCTTTTGAGCAATTTCATTTTTTTTTCAAATTTTATTCATATTTTTTATCTATAAAGCGATATAGAAAAGAATTTTCTTTAAATATAGTGACCAGCCATGCGGGTAAAATTTGTCCGAAGAAATTCATAGGAGCTGAGGCCACAAATTTTAGTGTGTGGCTTATTTACGTGTATCCAACACCCATTGAAACGAGATTTTGAGAATTTTCCCATTTTCACCCTTAAGGAAGGGAGAGACGTTTCCAAGCATAACTTTGCTTAAAATTATCACAGTAAGATTAATTTTTATGTGTGGTTTGGTTATGCGTTTTCAACACGCACTATCAAGGAATTTTACGAAATTTCCCTCTGCCTACTTCCTTTAAGGGCGGAGTGGGGCAAAAACATGTTTTTAGGAGTAACTCTGTTCCAAGTACCTCAGGAAAGCGATTTTTTTATGTGTCGGTTGGTTACGCGTACTCAACACACACACTGATTTTGTGAAACTCCACCCTACCATTCTAGGGAGGTGAGGACAAAAACATGTATTCATGAGTAACTCTTCACTAAATTATCTTAGGAAGGAGATTTTTGACGTGTGTGTCGGTTATATGTATCCAAATCATAATATAAAGAGATTTTGCAAAATTGTCTTAACTGTCCCTCCTTTATGAGCAGGGGGGAGGGTAAAAAATACGTTTTAAAAAATAATTTTGCTTCAAATAATCTCAGAATCTCGATTTTTTTTTTTTTTTTTTTTTTTTTTTTTTTTTAATGTCTGGTTATGTATGTGTATGCAAGATGCACTATAAAGGGATTTCGCGAAATTACACCCCCCCTACACACATACACACTTATGGCTGGCGGGGGCAAAAAACACGTTTCCAGATTACCTTAGAATGATGAATTTTGATGATTGGGTGTTGATTAACTGTACGCAATATGCACTTTGATGGGAGAAAATTTCGCAAAACTTTCAACATTACCCGTATGGGAGGGGGAGTAAAAATTAGGTAAGGCACTGCCGAAGGTATTGGGGCCCGAGATTCGACAAGTGTGGAGAGCAGGAAAACCTCTACCGAAGGTAGCGCGAACTTTAACTTACATTTTGACTGATTTCTTTCTTTCTTTTTCTTTTTATTTTGAGATTTTTTTATTATTAATGATATAAAATATTGAGAATTCGATATAATGACCAGAGCAGCGGGCAAAGCCTGCTAGTATATATATATATATATATATATATATATATATATAATCTAAAGGCGGCCATTTTTGTGTCAGTGCCTTAAAGTAGTATACAAATGTACTTTCTTTACTTTTAATGGCTTTACCAAGTGGCTGAGATTTTCTGCTATTGAAATTGGTAGACAGACGGGATGAAGCAAAGTTGTCTAGAATCAGAATAAGTTTTTCACTCAATGTTAAAAAGGTTGCAAACGAATCTCGACGGTAGCGCTCCCAGCGTGCAGTAGCTGCGATACCTAACTAAGAATTTCAAACCACCTCCACATAAATCAACCTTTAAGAATTTACATACATGATTTCGTGGTCGCAGTGTTCTTTATGTTCCCATACAAATTTTACTTCTGTGGGTCACCGAAGCCGAGAGCCATCCCCTCCACGGAGGATCGAAATTGTGATGGCAAGTCTCCAGACTACTCTTAGGGGTGAGTCGCAGACCATCGTCATAATTTCAGACTGTTTAGCACTAGTTCGACGTAAAACCCACTTAACCACTCAGTTACATACAAATTATTTCCAACTTTTCCTACGAGACTTTTTATTACATTTCATAACAGTTACTTTTCCGGAATATCGATATAATTGAATGTGAGTAATACTTAATGTCTTAAAGCATAAATAGCAAATGTTGGCCTCTATTAAATGTATAAATAAATAAATAAATAAATAAATAAATATATATTTAAAAATGCGAGTTTCTTAGATTTCACAGCAATATCAGTGTCGTCTTCCTTGGTAAAGTTAGTAACTATGCTAGCGTTAGTAACTAAGCTAGCTTTATTTCTACTGACGTGATTACTTTCCATAGCACTGGTTTTGGATGGGAAATATCGAGTTAGATTCCGTTTCGTATTCGACGACCTAACCGTTCGCAGTTTTCCGCAAACTTCTGTAATAAATACGGGCTAGGACGCTTTAAAAAGATTCACGAAGGGCATTAAAGCTTAGGACTACAGTTGCCTAATTTATCTTAAAAAAAAAAAACAAAAAAAAAAAAAAAAAAAAGAACGAAAGATTTTTTTGTTTACCCTTGTTTGTTGTGGTTTTATTATACCATGACCAACATTTTTCACTTTCTACCAAACTACATTAAGTGTAATTATTATTATTATTAAAGAATTCTTCTTAAATACACATGAAAATCTTAAAATATTTACATAAAAAAATTCATTGAGTTCAAGTTATTAAAAAAAAAAAAAAATATCCGTCGTCTCGATTGGAAACGATTTTCTCTTTTGTATAATATGCAAGCTAACGCTCATGCGGCAAATAATACATAAAAAACAGTTTAAAAATAAATTATAAAACACCAAAAAATATTTACAAAATTACAGAAGTCTGTTCTATAAAAGAGAACGGAAGAAATCTTTGTATGGAAACAGTTTAAGCGTATAACGTAAAACGTATAATGCAGCGAAAACGTAACGGATATCATGAAAAATCGTTATTTTTACTTTCTTCTCTATTAAATAGAAGAGAGTATTGGATTCGTAAAAATTTTCGACTTCCGGTTTTCGGTGGATTTACACGTTTTAAAAGGTCCAGAACAAGATTTGACCATTTTTACAAAATGCCTATCTGTCTGTGTGTGTGTGTGACAAAAATTTTGTGGCGACTGTATCTCAGGAACTACTACACAGAACTGCATATAATTTTATGTAGATGCAACTTGACCTAAATTAGTGCCTATCAACTTTTGGTGTCAACTGCTCAACAGGTGGCGCTGCTATGCAGCGACTTCCCCAATTTCAGGGAAAGCTATATCGTAGGAACTTTCTGCACAAAAATGCATATAATGTCATATAGAGATGCAATTTGATGTAAATTAGTGTCTATCAACTTTTGGTATCAACAGCTCCATAGGTGGCGCTGCTATGCATTAATTTCCACAATTTAAGGTAAGGCTATATCTCAGGAACTGCAGCACAAAAATACATATGAATTCATGTATAGATGAAACTTGATATAAGTTAGTGCCTATCAACTTTTGGTGTCAACCGCTCAACAGGTGGCACTGCTATGCAGCGATAACCATAGTTCAAGAAAAAGCTATATCTCAGGAACTACTGCATAAGAAAGCATATATATTTATATGTAGATGCATCTTGACATATGTTATTGCCTATCAGTTTTTTGGATTAACTGTTCAAAAGGTGGCGCTGTTGTGCAGCAATTTTCATAATTTAAGATCTCAGGAACTATTGCGCAAAATGGCCTAAAAATTTATATGTGGATGCATCTTGACATAAGTTACTGTGAATCAACTTTTGGTACTAATTGCTCGAAAGGTGGCGCTGCTATACAGCGATTTTCTCAGTTTAAGGGAGGACTATATTTCAGGTTCTATGTGTATAATCGATCAACACTTGATATGGGAGAAAGCCATTTATGAGATATTATGCCGGTTCAATTTGAATGTATAACTACCAATAGGTTGCTCTGCTATAGTGCAGTTTTTCCGGAGAACGGGAATGCTATATTTAAATTTCTATCGCATTTAACTGTACGAAACTTGATACAGTCGGCAGCAAAATTATTCTAGCAATAATTTCTATGTTTTAAAATTACACTTAATGCTGTTTTGTTAAATAAATCCTTGTCGAATCATGTTCTTTGACTAATAACATGACTAATAACATGATTAATAACATGACTCGACAAGGACTTATTTAACAAAGCAGCATTAAGTATACATTTTTATATAGGAATTATTGCCAGTGCTCGAATAATTTTGCTGCCGACTGTACATGAGATAACAATTATGAAAATGCATTTTTTAAGGTGTTAGTTAAACTATGTTTCTTTGGATATTTAGTGTTAGTTTTCTCTAAGACGGAAATCGCCTGCATTCATCATGGTAGATAATTTTAATAAATAATAGTTTTTGTAAATTATCTGAACTGAGGGAATTTATACAGGAATATATAGAAGAAATTCTTGTGGGGGGCCACAACATACTAGTTTTTTGATTCGAAATGTATACCATAGATTTTTACTTTATTTTGCAATTAGAGAAGGAATCATTGGATTTGTGAAAACTTTCGGTCTCCGGTTTTCGATGCATTTACGTGTTTCGAAATGCTTTAGAAAAGAATTGACCCTTTTCGGAAAATGTCTCTCTGTCTGCGAGTATCCAAAATTTTGTAAGCATTGTATCTCACTAATTAATGAAAGAAATTAAACTAATCATGATATTTAGTTGGCCCTTGACTTAAATTGATGCTGATTACATTTGGAGATCAATCGCTCTATTGAGCGATTAATGAGCGCTGTATTGAGCGATGGCATGAGAGATCAACCTATTGGTTGATCTCTCATGCCATCCTACTCTTTCACAGTTTTTAATTGGCAGTATAGGGTAAAACTTCGTGTAAACGTACACAATGAGTATAAATTTAAAAACTAAAATGTCAAATTCAGAAAATTATTTATGATAGTAAAAGGCAAACAGGGAAGAAAATTTGTATATTTGGGGGCACCGCTTTCTCCCAGTACACTCCCCCTTCCTTAGTATGCGTGAAGTTTTCAATATTTTTATATCGTAAAAAAGCTTTGGTATGCAATAATTTGAAAAAAAAAATTATCATTTTTTTTTTTTTTTTTTTTTTTTAAACAACAACAACAACAAAAAAAAAAAAAGTGTTTTTTTTAGATGTTGTCTGCAGATGACTTTCTTTTGATAATTAGTGTTACAATTCTGTGCAATGAAAGTCGTCTGCACTCATCATGAAAAATAATTTTGATAAATAATAATTTTAATAAATAATAGTTTTAATAAATAATATGTACTGCGTGAATTTGTATAGGAAAATATAGAAGACAGTTTTGTGATGGCCACAGCATACTAGTTAATTTTATATAACGGTATAAAATAACGTGCTTTTATACATTTTGTGGCTTTATGAATTGATTTTTGATACTTTAATAAAATAAAAAATAATTGTCTATAATAATTTAAAATGAAATCTATATAAATATGAGAAAAATATTTATCTCAAAAATTTATCATATCTTTTATAGATATTATATACTTAGAACATATTGATGTAATCGATTCAGTTTATAAGTAATAATATTTATGCATTTAAATAAATTTAAATAAAGTTTTTTTTTAATACGATAAACATATACATATTTAAATAAATACATTTACACATGCATATAAATAACATATTTTTACATATTTTACATTATTTTTTTTATTGTCTTGAAATAGTTGTCTTGAATATAAGAAAGATATATCAAAATCTATGCATGGCATATGATTTTTCTTTCTGTTTCATAATACATTTAATGTAACATGATTTTATGTCTTCTGCTATAAAAATCTTAATTTTAATATCAGTAACTCATTAAAGTAAGTAAAAATGCTTTGAGCGAAATATGTTTTAAATTAGTTTTGTTTAAGCTGCCTTCATATATTAAAATCTTTTTATTACCTATATTAAAGAGAAATGCCCTTCAAAGAATTCTTTCTATTTTTATGTTTTCTACTTTTTACCTTATTTTATTTTTTTTTTTTTTTAGTTCGTAAGATAAAAATTCTTTGCATCGTTGAAAGAGGAAAGCTTATTATGCCCCTAAGGAGGCTTGAAGAAAATTAATGAATTTTTATGTAACTGTGGCATGCCATTATTTCAAAGTATGCGTTTCATATTAATATTACGAATTTCATATTATCGTTGGCAGAATAGTTCTTAAAGTGTAATAATTTTAAGTATTTCATTAGTTTGGAATAGAATAAATTTGTTAGTTGTGATTACAATCTTAAATTTTTATGATATTTCATTGTTTAGAGAAAATTGTTCTTTTTTTTTTTTTTTTTTTTTTAAGAATTTATGGGCGATTCCATTTTTAGCACTTTCATGATTGTTAGCAATTTTGTTGGCCGGGCATGTATTAAATTTGTTATTGGCATTTAATTTTAATAATTTGCACAATTTAGTACATAGTTTGCTGTAGTTTTTAAGTATTTTTTAAGTATTTACATTCTACAATAACTAAAATACTAAATTAATTTGGGTTTTGATTATGAAGTTATCGCTCTTTTTTTTTTTTGCAAATTATTTTCGTTAGATTGCAACTGTTTTGGTGTTTTGCGAGTAAGGCCGAATGACTGCACTCGGGTCCTAAGCCTGAGGGGATGTGCCTTCCGTGGGGGTCTTTTTAAGTGGCCTTATCCCATATTACATTAGACCGCAACAAAAATTTTATGTTTGATAACCTACGAAATTAATTGTGTTTTATAAGACAATGCATTCAAAATGGTGCAAGTTGAAATTTTCGTATTTATAAACATCAACAGCTTGTTCCAATTGTAGTATGCGATTTTTTTTTTTTTTTTTTTTTTTTTTTTAAGAGAAACTAATTATTATATCTTTCATAATTTACGGAAAAAATAATCTACACTCATAATTCTACAGAATTTTGAATTTAAAAAGTATTCGCTTTCAAAATTTAGTCTCTCATCTATGATAAGTGAAAGGGTGTATAACTACCATTAATAAATCTCTTTGTTGGTGAATTATACATTACTATCCACCTTGAATCACTTCTTCATGTAAAAGCAAGAGTAATTTCTTTATGTGAATTTTTGTTTTAAATTAACATGTCAGGTTTCCGAACTGTGCCAGGTCCCGAGTATTACTTTAGCTTGATCAAGTTTTATAAATATGTAGAATTTACCTGTATCAGAAAGACAACAATAGATTTGGATAAATAGAAAATTAATTTCAATCAGCTGTTTAATCTATTACAACATAAAATGATAGTTTTCACTCTAAATCATTATTTACTAAAACACATTTTCCCTTTAACTTCATTTCTCTTACAAGCTACGTAATAATAATAATAGTAGAAAAGAAAAACTGATAAATAGGCCTTTTACAAACTAATAAGTTTTGACTTAAAAAAAAAAATAATAATACA
Source organism: Salticus scenicus (assembly GCA_963930645.1). Lineage (NCBI taxonomy): Eukaryota > Metazoa > Arthropoda > Arachnida > Araneae > Salticidae > Salticus > Salticus scenicus. Next base: position 139,899,109 of record OZ005652.1, on the reverse strand, counting down.
GTTTTTTCTTATTGTATTATTAATATCATTTTACAGAACATATAAAATAATAATAATAATAATAAAAAAATCTAAAGGCTACCCTGTTATTAGGTTGTATTTAGGAATCAGAGGGATTAAGATTAAACTCCTTTCATTAAAAAGAATCAATGTATCTTCAATTAGTCAGACAATGAACACACGATTTTATGCATTCGTAGATTATTGACTAATCAGAAACTCATTTTACGAAACAATTAATCCATTAATCAACCAATCTTTATTTCAATCGATAATCAATTAATTTTTAAATAAACTCTTCTACAAACCAATGACATTATCAATAAATTTATTACTTCATCATGAAACCAATTTATCATTTAATGCATCAACCAATCCTTTACATTATTTTACTGGATTCCTTCATGAAATAATTAATATATTAAACAATTAAACTTAGCCAATTCATAGAAATTAAAATAAACTTTTAACAACCTATATACAGACCTAAAATTTAGATTGTATTTTCTCAAACGTTAATTTGAAAAACAGTATTTACTCTCTACTTTGATTCTTTAAATCAATAAGCTTATCAATTCCTAGATAAACCAGTTCCTTAAATTATCCGTCTATAATTAGTTCATTTGATTCCCTTATCAATAATTTAATATATTCATAAATCCACCTTAAAAATGCCTTCCCTGAAATTGCGGAAACAGCTGCATAATAGTGCCACCTGTTGAACGATTGGTACTAAAATTAGGAAGGCACTAACTTATATCAAGGTGCGTTTACATATAAATTTATATAGAATTCTTTGCAGTAGTTCCTGAGATATAGCCTTCCCTGAGATTGCGGAAATAGCTGTATAGCAGCGCCATCTGTTGAACTGTTAGACAAAAAGTTGATAGGCTCTAATGCATGTAAAGGCACAATTACTTATAAATTTACATGTAATTCTAAGCAGTAGATCCTGAGATACAGTTGGAACAAAATTTTTGTCCCATACATTTTGTCCACAGACGTTTTCTTAAAATGACCAAATTGTGTTCCAGACCTCTTAAAACGTGTAAATCCATCAAAAACAGTCGAAAAATTTTTACGAATCTAATTTTCTAGAAGAAAAGAAGTAATAACACTCTTTAAACAATCTTGCTGCTTTAGATCATCCATTTCATTATTTTAAAAATTGAAAAAGCTGTATCACAAAGTCCAGCAGGCTATGATTTAGTGTAATATCATTAATACATTATATAGATTTTTCCTTTATCTTTACCAACCTTTTTGGTAAAATATCTAAAATAAAAATATCGAAGTTTTTCTGATTTAAATTAAATGATGATCATTTCATAAAACATTGTTAATTTGTTGTAGCATTCTACAAAAATTAAGAATAACTGTTAGTACAAAATATAATACCTGAATTTCATTACAATACTAATTTTTGTTCCATAATTCTGTTGCAGAATTTAAATTATCTATGTGTTTTATTTACAGGGTAGTTTTAATTATATATATATACATATAAGTGAGACACGTTTTTGTTTCATAAACATCCCCAAAAGACATGATTTTCCGTTGAGGAGAGTTGTGTTGAAGGCAATCAGCAGGCTGGGATGGCCACACAAATCGCAATATTATTGAAACATAATCTGTGACTGCTAAACGATACGGAGGTGAAGTTTTCGTGCAGTAAGTTAGATGCGTTGTCGTACCTGATTTTATATTTATATATCATATTGCTATGCCAAAATGCGGTTCTCATCGAAGACTTTCTATAGAATAAAAAATCAACGCCTGTCATTAGTTGCTTAACCATGTGACCTGAAAACCGACGAGCATGAAGTTGTAAGTTTTTATATTTAAAGAGATACCTTTCAGACCTTCCACACCCTGAAAATATAATTCCAGAACTAAAAAAAATACTTTCTGTGATATATGGAATTCTTTCAATAGACAACTCATCCACAATGTCATATCGTAGTGGTTCGTTCCAACAGAGATAACAACAACTTTATAAAATTACAGCATGACATTCGCATATGATGTTAGCACATAGCATCCGAATCACTCTCGCATATCACTTTTTCTGCCATTCCGCCATAGAATTCTTCGAACAGACAACTCATCCACAATGTCATATCGTCGTGGTTTGTTCCAACAGAGATAACAACAAACTTTATAAAACTACAGCATGACATTCGCATATGATGTTAGCACATAGCATCCGAATCACTCTCGCATATCACTTTTTCCGCCATTCCGCCATAGAATTCTTCGAACAGACAACTCATCCACAATGTCATATCGTAGTGGTTCGTTCCAACAGAGATAACAACAAACTTTATAAAACTACAGCATGGCATTCGCATATGATGTTAGCACATAGCATCCGCATCACGCTTGCATATCACATTTTCCGCCATTCCGACATAGAATTCTTTCATTTTCTACGTAATTATGGATTAACTATTGTACATCAGTTAATAGTATTTAAAATATTTATTGAGTATACTGAGTCAGGTGCTAGATGCTTCTTTGGAGAGACACAATAATGCTAGTTGGTAAATCTTGTATCGAGTACTGTAGATTGAGAAGTACTTTAAATGAATACACACACAAATACGCATATTAAGTGTTTTCTTGTTTAACTATAATCATGAAATGCGTGAAAAAATGTAATTATTTTTTAGTTTTATTTAACGTTTGCTTTAATAACGTTTGACTAAAAATTACTCTTCTCAAATAATATTACGTGTGCAAGTCATTAAAAGATTAAAAAAATTCTCTTAGTATTTCTGTTATTTTGCAATCCAATCTAAATCAAATATCACAAAAATATACATTAAAGGATCTTTTTCATTTATTATTAAATTATTCAAAATGTTTAGTATTAGAAGATTTTTCATCCACAACTATTATCAGAATTAAGTTTCTTTAAATCGCTACTCTTTATTATATATATTTAATATATATAATAAAATAATGTTATGTAAGATCTTTTTATGAATTTATATTAACTAGATATGTATTTATTTTATGTATAATTTTTATTAGCATTCAGCAATAAAAAATAGCAAGTTTTAGTTTTAACAGAATTATAAATTCAAAATGAATTCATGAGTTCTAAGAAAAAAAAATTCTTACTCTTTAAGCATTTTTAAATTTAACAATTATAAATTTAGATTAGGTAGAAATAATGACGCTACAGTGAATAGAAAAGATTAAAATTACGGCACCAGAAGATATCTTTTTATTAAAATAAAATCTAAAGCACGAAATAAATTTTAATTTGTGCTGTGAAGTAAAACTTTAATTAAAATTGTCTTTTTTTGTTGTAACAAGAATTTAATGTTTAATTTTCTAGTGAATGTAATCTCTCGACATAAGATTGGATGTTCTTCTGTTATGACATATAAATATGAAAGATTTATTTGTGGAATTATTGTAGAGTTTCCCTGTTAAATTTAAGATTTTCGATAATAAGTTTGTATAATCTATTTTGTTTTATCTTTATAAAATTTAGTTATATTTCTAAACTTAGCACGTTCATTCATCTGATAAATGTATACGTTAAGTTAATCGTTTTTGTTTCCACATTAAAAACGAACATTTCGAGAGATTTTTAATATTAGAAATTTTACAAAATAAATTAGTATCATTTCACTGGACAAAATATTAAGAATTTATAAAACTGTTAGATTTAATTGGATGCAGGATGAATCAGCTAAAATATGACAAATATATTATTGCTGTCGTGAGTTATTTTATAAATTAGGTACAGAGTAGTTCGTAAAACAGCATAAACTGAAAGCATTTAACCAGTATAGATACAAAATGTATATGACGCGTATACTTTGATAAATTTTATTGCACACGTTGATTCTGTAACGTACTAGAAGCGTCCCTTTAAATCATACAGTGGATTTCTTATGAAACAAATTCGACAGAAAGGGTCATATAGTGCGACCACGTTTCCCTCGCCTAGCATTATGGACGATTCTAAAGATTTGGAGTGGTGCCAAATTGACCAACAAATCGCGATTTGGTAAACATCCAGATATTCGGCGTTTCCTTAACGCTTATTTTCTCTCAAAAATAAGGATTATCACTCCTATTTTAACACTGGACTCGTTGAGTCAGCACATGCGCAGAGGCTTCCATGGTTACAAGAATTGTGATTGAAGAATAACTAAGGACATAAGGACATAGAAAATAAATGCTAATGAAATTTACAAAGTATATGTATTGGTTTGAGAGCTCTATATTTTGTTAACAATTAAATATTAAAATCTAAAGTCACGCAATGGCTGGGAATGTTTTCATGTTTATTAATTAAAGAAGCTAATTTCTGTGCCAAAATCTGATCCAGGTTTTGGCAAGCAAAATTTGCAAAATTTGTTTGTACTGTAAAATTTTTCTGGAATTCAAATAACGTGGTGGAAATATATTCTGTCACCAAGTATAACCAAATGAAAATCTTTTGCTGTTTCACAAAGTTTAAATTGTTACCAATTGTTTATTTACTATTATAGGATTTGAGAAATAAGAACCGTTCAATCCTTTGATTTGTTTTTGCAACTGCTAACACTTGCAATATGAACGAATATTATTCAACTCTTCAAGGTCTTGTTATCAGCATTTGAATGTATAAACAACAGAATTATATGTTCTCTATAAGAATTCATTTCTCTATAATAGTTTAATATAAATCAGTATAATAATTCATATTCTTTTGGCTAGCTCGAGATCTATAGAAGATATCTACCTGGCCAAAGACTGTGCTGTGCGTTAATGGCGATTGGCGTCCATAAAATTCATCGTGGCTGCAATGTCTTCAGTGATCCTGGCCCCAATTTTGGCCGTTTTTGTATTAAAGCTGGAAGATAAGAGATGCTGGGTTCGATTCCAGGTCACGCTCATCTGCCTATACGTTCCAGTTTTTCGAGTTTTCTTCCGAAATCACGTAGATACGGACTGGACACTTTAGAAAGACCTCCATAGAGGGAACTTCACTAAAATCTAGGACACTTGTGCTATCATTTGGCATTAACTCTAACAGCTACACCCATCTATAATCCATGAAGTTAATATCAAAGCAAGTAACGTAAGTTAGGAAATCTTCCTCTCTGAGGACAATCAAAATTGTTGTAGCATACCTCTGGACCTCCTTCCCCCCTTCCCCTAGGGAATAATCCCATACCGTTGCCATTATCCTTATAGATAGCTGTAATGCGAGTTTAGTCAATCGAGCCCATAGCATACACCTGTAAGAATAGAATTACATTGAATATTCTCTAAAATTCATACATGCAAAGAATTTTTAGTATGTTTCGCAGCATAATTTTTTCAGTGTGCATTGTTTACTAATTTCAGCCACAACTGTAACAATGATATCATTTGATCTATGATTTCAAGTAAAAAAGTTCTCCAGTAACTAAAAAGAAATATGTAATTTCTTCTTGTTCCTGGATTTACAAAAACGAACCATTGTTTGTTGACTGACTAATTAAAGAATCCTAAAAAAAAATTACTTACTATTAAAAAAAAAACTTAATCTCCTTGAAATATTAAATGCCTTTATTTCATATAAAATGTTTTCTTCAGGATGACAGGAAACTCAAGATTTATGGGTACATACTATATAACAAATTTATCCATTAATCTACTCTGTAATATAATAAGAAAGTAAAAGCACGTGATTCGCATAGATTTTTAACACTTTCTAACTGTACGTACTCCTTGTATCGTTTAATCTTCAACGTACTTTAAGTTACCACACAGCGTACAGACAGATTGACTGATTGAATTCATAATTCCTCTTGAACACTGTTAGAAAATATTGAAAACACTTAACACGAACGGAAATGCAATTACAGCGATTCCTAATTGTAGCCCTCAATATATTTCAGTACTTTAATAAGACACTTTTAATCTTAATGTTAAATATATGATATTTAGGGAAAAATATTTTTTTTTGGATTATGATTAATAAATGTGAATTTCACTATGATTTGTTTAGTACAATGTTATTTAAGTATAATTAGTAAAAATGCCCCTCATAAAATGCGTTGTAGTGGCATTTTTTGGGTTGTTCCTGTACACAGACTAGTTACGACATTTACACCATTGTAAATAGGAAACATGCCACAAAACAGTATATTGAATAGCAAATCGAAAATCTAAAAGTACTTACATACGCTAGAGGCGGACAAACAGAGATAGACAGGCAGATAGTCAGACAGAAAGAAATATAGATACATACGCTACTAATTCGAATCATAATCATTCTTAAACATTGTTAGAAAGTGTTAAAAGCGCTTAATGAAATCGAAAATTCAATTTGAACAATTTTTAATTATCCCCCTTATTTCATCTGAATATTTTTGAGTGGCGTTGTAAATCTTAGTGCTAACTTTACTATATTCCATGGAAAACATTGTTGTACGCAAATGAATAATGAATGTGAATTGTCTTATGATTTGTGTAAAATAAAGACATAAAATATGGTTTGTAGAAATACGTCTCCTAGAATGCAGGGCTTTAGAATTATTTCAGGCATCCCTGTACACACACACACAGAAAAAAAAAAAAAAAAAGTAGTGGTATTTACTCTCTTTTCAATAAGGTACATCCCACAGTGAACTAGAATAACATATATCAATTTAAGGAATTCGATAAATATTTTCGAGAGTTAGAGCGCGGACAGACAGACGGATAGACATGCAGTCAAACCAAACTCATAAACACTTTTCAACTTTATTGGAAAGTTTTAAAAAGCAATTAAAAAGTGTTTATTTTGTTTTTAAGAAAGTTAAAAAACATTAGAAATAGGCTGTTATTATACATTTCAGTATAATTTTGTTAAAAGCGAGGAATTTTACAGTTCTTATTTATAAGTATCTTTTTACTTACACTGCTCAAAACAATTAAAGGATATTGTACGTCTTATATAAAATAACAATATAAGCAAAATTTTTTGCAGAAAACGGAAGAAAAGGGTTACAAATACAAATTTTTCTCGTTTTCAAACTTCGGAGTATACAAATTTTGAGTTTGACCTCAGAAATGATGTTTTAGCGGCAGCGAATGAAATTTAGCTTTACACTACATGAAAGACAAATCGGAAAAGAATGGTCAATATTCAGTAAGTGTGTTGTTTCGATGATTGCGATGTCTTAACGAAGTGATTTAACCGGTTCATTAGCTTGGAGAGTTGTTGGTCGATTAGAGGGGTCCAAACACAGACCGAAATAGCCGAAGCCACTGAAGTTTCGCAAAGTGTGATTTATAAGATTTGAAACCGACTTTTGGAGACTGGAAATGCAGGCTGAAGATCAGGGCAAGGTCATAGGATGAAACAACGTCCAATGAACATCGATATTTAACGTCAACGGCTCGGAGACACCGAAATATGAATGCCTCTCTTCTTCAACAATTAACTTCTTTCAGCTACTGACGCCACATTTTTGACCCAAACTATCCAAAATCGGCTCCACGCTATAGAAATATGTCTGGTGATCTCATCCCTATATCAATGACCACGGTCAGAGCTCCATTTCGAATGATGTGGGGATCAGTGCACCCATCAATGGATCCCCCTCCCCTCCAACAGCCAAATCTGGTACAACTGTGAACGAACGCAGGATTGTTTCTAGTGCGACTTTCCCTACAAATGAAAATATGCCTATTATCGTGATGAACAGAAAAATGAGACTTGCCAGAGAGAAAAAAAATGCGCCATTCATTTCTCTCCACTTTACATGCTGCGTTGCCCACTCCCTGCAAGTGCGACGATTTCTTGCTGTTAACGTAGCACACATTATTGGTCGGTGAGCATACAGACCTACAGCGTGGAGCCGATTTCGGACAGTTTGAGTCGAAACTGTGGTGCCAGTAGTTGAGTGAAGATGTTTTTGTAGAAGAGTAGCATTCATATTTCGAAGTCTCCGAGCCGTTAGCGAAAAATATCGATTTCCATTGAGTGTTGTTGCACGCCTACGACCTTGCCCTGTCCTTCATTTTACATTTTCAGTCTCCAAAAACCGGTGTCAGATCCTGGAAATCACACTTTGTGAAACTCCAGTCACTTCGGCTACTTCGGTTTGTGTTTGGATCCCCTCTAACCGACCAACAACTCTCCAAGCTATTGAATCGGTTAAATCACTTCGTTAAGACATTTTAATCATCGAAACAACTCACTTACTGAATATTGACCATTCTTTTTCGCTTTGTCTTTCATTTAGTGTAAAGCAAAATTTCATTCGCTGCCGCTAAAACGTCATTTTTGAGGTCAAACTCAACATTTGCATACTCCAAAGTTTGAAAACGAGAAAAATTTGTATTTGTGACTATCTTCTTCCGTTTTCTGAAAAAAAAAAAAAAAAAAAAAAAAAAACCCTCTTATACCGTTATTTTATACAAGTCTTACAATATCATTTAATTGTTTTGAGCAGCGTGTATAATTTGCTATACTTATAAATATCTTTTATAAGAAAAATCTAAAAGCAAATATATATTAAGTGCCACTGAAAAAATAGCTCTGTGAAACAGGCAATATGTTGATATTTTACACCAAGAATGACATATCACTGGCTTTATGATTATTTCGAAAACATTTTGTTTCTTTTATTTTTCTAATAAATAAATAAAAAATCTGGAGTGACTCCACTCGACTTTCCGAACATTGAGTAACTAACAGTTTTGTAGATAAAATAAAGAAAGAGAAGTTGCTAAGCAAACAAAAAAGAGAAAACCATAACAGAGTGTTTGGGTATTTTTCTCCATATATCACACGAGGTTTTATTTAACGCTACTGAACTTTGAGCCCTTAGATCATAATGATAAAGAATTTTTCGTTGTGTCCCTGTAAAAATCTATAAATGCTAGATTCACCAAAATGCTTATAGTTAGTGCAACAGTGATTTATAATATTCATACAAATTTTCAGCTCAGTTGAATAAGGCGTTTAGATGCTATCGCTGGTCTCATAGGCCATAAAGATAAAGAATTTTTCTTTGTGTCCCTGTAAAAAAACTGTAAGTGCTAGATTCACCAAAATCTATACAGTTGGTTCAAATGTTACCTATAACATGTGTACAAATTCTTTGCTGAGATTAATAAGGCGTTTAGACGCTATCACACTTTTAAAAATTTGGCAAAGAATTTTTCTTTGTGTCCCTGTAAAAAAACTATAAGTGCTAGATTCACCAAAATCTATAGGGTTCGTACTATGGTGACTTACAATATACGTACCAACTTTCAGCTTATTCGAACAAAGCGTTTAGACGCTAGCGTGTTCACTCACAGACATACACACATACATACACACATACACACACACATACATACATACATACATACACACATACATACACACATACATATCATGGTAAAAATAGTGAAAACGGACTCATTGGACCTCGAAACGTATAGAAACATCAAAATCTGGAATTCGGATTTTTGACATGATTACAATACTTTCCTCACTATAGTGTTCGGAAAGTAAAAAGAAAATAATAAAGAGTCAGAAAGGGGTAGATAATATCGCCTTTAAGGGGTATGTCAAACTAAGAATGAGCTAAAACCTGTGAACGATCATTCTATTTTGTTTGAAGTGTACCCCCTCCCTTCGTAAAAACATTATTGTTCATACTTTAAAAGAGACATCGTCTTATTGACTTTTACTTTTAAAGAAAACTTTAAACAATTTTGTATTGAATGAAAATAAATAATATTTACAACTGTGACAGTCAGCTTTAATGCTAATGTTAAAAACCACGAAATTCAATAAACCTAATTTTACCGGTATAATTTCTTTTTCTGGTCTCTCCGATCAGTTATAAGAAAATTCCAAAATTAATTGAAAAGTTGTTATTTCTTTAAAGTTTGTAAATTTAAAAGTCTTATGTCATATTTTAGATACATGGGAATTTATTATTATTATTTTTATTTTTATTTGAATAAAAGTGAGTGAAAAATTTTTGACTCAACATTTCGGAAAATTCTAAAGAAATCTTATTAAGATTGAAAAACTCATAAATGTAGTTGAAATATTAGGATATGAAAACTTGCACATATTTAGGTTTTAAAAAAGAAAATATAAAGGAAAGACGAAAGTTACCTGAAATTTATTTAATATTATTTATTTAATATTTGCTTAGGTTAAAAAAGTTAAAAAAAAAAAAAAAAAAAAAAAAAAGGAAGTGGTTGAAAGTTACCTGAAATTTATTTAATATTTGTTTTGCTTTGTACAGCTTTTTAGTTTAAAAATATTTTAAGATCTTTGTTAAGGCGCAAGTGTAACAGGCAGATATGTATATCTTAAATTTACTCTATATTAAAGCTATTTTCGAAACTGGAGTTTCCAAAAATATTATACTATAAAAGTTGTATAAATTAAAATATATTTTTTCTGACAAGTTACGTAATATATATATAAGATTTTCATAAAAAAAAGTAGCTTCCTGTCCAAAGTCACATAATTAAATAGCTAAATTCATTTCAGTTTTAGTATTTTGAGTTACTAAATAATTTCTTTTTAACACGCTTTTATTAGCTTCGCCTGTATGTATGTATGTTTGTAACCACTCTGGGAGTAAACAAAAAATCTATATTGTAAAAAAAAACGTTTCATACGTGAACGCCGTGGCTGCGAGGTAAAGAGCCGCGCTACGAACCTGAAGGTCTAGCGTTCGAGCCCAGTCAGGGGAGATTTTTTAAAAATGATTTTTGTTTAATTCCAAATTATTTTAATTAAAGATTTAAATGTATGTAAATATTATGGTGTGTCACTCACATGATTTTCTCTTACCCTGCATTTTAATACTAAGATAGATATTTTATGCTTTTCAGTTCACATTTCTATAAAAGCGTGTTCTTTAATTTTTTAAAACTATAATATTATTATATTATATTAGCTTCACCTGAATGTATGTTTGTATGTTTGTTTGTAAACACTCTGGGAGCAAACAAAAAATCTATATTGTAAAAAAAGACTTTCCCTACGTGAACGTCGTGGCGTTGAGGTATAGCTCCGCGCTACGAACCTAAAGGTCTAGCGTTTGATCCTAGTCGGGGAGATTTTTTACAAATGGTTTTCGTTTAATTCTAAATTATTTTGATTGAAGATTTAAGTGTATGTAAATATTATGGTGTGTCACTCACACGATTTTCTTTTACCCTGCATTTTAATACTAAGATAGATATTTTGTGCTTTTTAGTTCACATTTCTATAAAAGCGTGTTCTTTAATTTTTTAAAACTATAATATTATTATCTTTAAATTTTGAAATGTATCACTACATATAATTTATAGTCACATGATATTTTGTTTTAACCATAGATCTATTATAAGAGTGGACAGGACAGTGGCAACATTTTTAGTGGCAAAGATAACTCATAAAAAGGTCATGTGAATGTTGATCTACAAGAAGGCAAACTGGCCAATATTGAAATTTACTCGTCATTCTCTAAACTCTTCTTTTTATTAAGCAGATGATATTTTCCATTTTCCTTTGAAAGTTCTTTTTAAAATTTTTATTTTAAAAGTTAGATTGTTTTGAATTTAAAAAGAATTTTATAGCAAGAAATAGTAATTAGATGTACTTTAAAAATCCTAGGAATTATGTAAAATAAGGATTTTATTTCACAGGTAAGATTCTTTTTAATATTTTAATATTTCATTCTTTTTAAGTAATTATTTTTATAAAATGCTTATAATTACTATACTTATTTCTCTAAATTGAATTAGTTTAACTATGTTATATCTTATATTATTTAAAAAATGTCCATAGTTATTTATGAGAGTTAAAATGATTATAGACAAACAGAAGTTATAAAAACTTTTGAACTTTGTTAGATGTTAATAACAAGGAAAAATAAATTTCAGCAGCTGTAATATTTTACATTAGTTTTGCTTGTTATATCTTTTAATAATAATGATAATAATATATATTTATATTCAAAACAAAAAATTACTAATAACGCGATAAATGCCAAAAAAGGTAACCTTTTCAAACATTCACACTGTTTCATCTTTGCACCTTTTCTTATATTCCCTTAATAATGGAATGCTCCGTCCACTCTTATAATAGGTCTATGGTTTTAACACCGATTTTATTAATATATAAAAGCTAACTTTCAAAATTTTCGGAAGTAATATTGAACATGGAGTTTTATTTATTTATCTATTATTATTAAGCTTTTTTTTTTTTTCATTTTATATATTTTTTCTTTCTTTCCTTTTTTTAGCACAGAATGTCGACTGAAAAACACGGTAACAACAACAACAAAAAAAAAAAAAAAAAAAAAAAAAAAAAAAAAAAAGTCATAAAAAAGGTAAATCGATTAGTTTTAAAGTCTCTATTCATTAGTAAAGGTAATGTTATTAATGGTAGAAAAACAAAACTAGTTTCCATGAATTTGAGGTAATATCTACCGTTATTTGATATTTTGACGATTTTATTTGACAGCTATCTCTGCATTAAAATTATACATTAATTGTAGCTGTTTTTGATAGAAACTCCAAAATTTGGTATAATAAAAAACTCTGTACTTTTGAAGTACAGAATCTAAAAAGATACTTAAAATGCTTCTTTAGATAATTGAAAAGTCTTTGAAGATTTCATTTGATAGCTATCTTTGCATTAAAATTTTACACTAACTGTAGCTATTTTTGATAGAAACTCCTAAATTTGGTACAATGAAAACTCTGTACTTTTGAAGTATTCTAAAGAGGTACTTAAAATGATTTTTTAGATAATTAAAAAGTCTTTGAAGATTTCATTTGATGGATATCTTTGCATTAAAATTATACACTAGCTGTAGTTATTTTTGATAGAAACTCCAAAATCTGGTACAATGAAAACTCTGTACTTTTGAAGTATTCTAAAGAAACACTTAAAATGCTTCTTTAGATAATTGAAAAGTCTAAATATTTTATAAATAGCCAATTTAAAGGATTATTTCAAAACTGAAATATAATTATTTGATAAAATAAGGAAGTTTCTTCATACGCTCTCCAATGCAACCTGAGAAATTTTTTGAGTACAGTGGATAGTATTTACTTATCGTAAAATGTTATTGTACGAATATGGGAGTCCCATATGAGTCCACGCATATGGGAACCATTTGTGTTTCAAATACAATAAAAGTTTTCATACACTATCATTTTTCGTTGAAATATAAAAATGCCATATTTAAATATACTTCTACGATAAGAATCGGAGATTTGGTGCTAAATGGATAAAGAAAATTCAAGTTACGCGGATATGTCTTGTGTGACTTCTTCATACTTCTCCATACCTGCGGTGTAGTCAATAAATAAATCACAGAGGCAGTATTAAAACTTAATAGAAATACTTTAATTGAAGTTCTTAATTAAGGGGATAAATGGGACTACTTCCCTAGACGTTTCATAATTTTTATAATGCCCTATATTTTCCACTTAAATAAAAACAATAAATGATCTCATTATCTAGCAACTAAATGAAAGTCAGTGGCTGGCAATTTCAAACAAAAGTAGCTGGCAATTTCAACTGCAAAAGAATCGTAATACTGTACTTCAGGTGCATTAATTTCAAGAATTATCACGAACTGAAAAACCTCAAACTACAACCCTCGTACTGAACTGCTGACTGATCAGAACTGATCAGAACTTAATCAAAACCAACGCTGAACCCCGAGTACAGCGCCTAGAATATACAGTGTGGAAAGAACTTATAATGGAATGTTTAAAATACTGCTAAAAAAATTAAGCTTCCCAGATGGCACTGCGATCGAATTTTTGCTCAAATCGAAGAACTGATTGGCTTTTCCCATTTTCGTTTGCTCAATCACGTGACCTAAGCACATAATTAACCAACAGGGAGTTTTTCAAGCAATAAACTCGATCGCACTGACCTCTGGTTTGAGGCTTAATTTTTAAGTCACTGATTTGCTGGTCACTTTCCACACTATGTATTCTAAGCACTGTACCCCGAGCTCGATTTTAACATGTCTTTTATATACTAAACAATTTGTATTTATATTCAATTCCGTTTTCAACAACTGCCCATCTGCGCAGCACTTGTGTGACATAAAACCCAACCAACCAGTCTGTCTAAGAACATGATTCGACAAGGATTTATTTAACAAAGCAGTATTAAGTGTACTTTTTTAAGACGGGGATTATTGCTAGTGCTCGGATACTTTTGCTGCGGAGTGTACGATCCGACTTGTGATCTATGATAGCTGCGATTGTTACAATAGTATGCCTCCCTAAGACATGGCTCGACAAATAATTATTTAACAAAACAGTATTAGGTGCCCATTTTTTAAGTAGGAATTATCGCTAGCGTTTCACCGACTGTACAGTCGGTAACAAAAGTGTCCGAACACTAGCAAAAATTCCTATATAAAAAAAGTACACTTCGTATGGTTTTATTAAATAAATCCTTGTCGAATCCTATTCTTAGTCAGTGTAAGAACATGATTCGATAAGGATTTATTTAAAAAAACTGTATGAAGTGTACTTTTTTTGCATAGGAATTTTTGCTAGTGTACGGACACTTTTGTTACCGACTGTACATATATTAGAATAGACCACGGATTAGTAATCTATTTGTTTTCGAACATTACATTCCCACCTATCCACCAATTCAACCTCACCACCCCCAGAGGTGTAATTTGGATGAAATGTCAAAAATAAAAAAGACAACTAGCATACTGCAGTTTCGGTAAATTCATATTGCCATCAATGTAGAGTATTTATTGAAGATTTTTATATTAATAAAAGTTATAAAAATATCGTTAGTTAGGATTTTGATAAATCCCTTTTGTCTCATTGTAGCAAATCTCAAATAAAATTCCCTTTCTTTTAATTTTTACCTATCGTTTTCTATAGCACATTTTCCCCAATTTCCCCTTTTAATCTCTTCAAACCTATTAGCTGGTTAATCTGTCTCTAAAGTTCACATACCTGCTATATTTAAAAGTATTAATCCTTCTTACTATTCTGCACCGATGACGGTATCTGTTATGTTACCGAAACTGCAGTATGCGGATTTACTTTTATTTTTGACGTCGTTAACGATCATGCCGCATCAATTTTACTATGTTTTTATTAACTCGTTTTCTTGTTTGTTTGTTTGCCCAGTACAAATCTTGCAATCAATTTTTAATTAACTTTCCGACTAGCTATGACATTTGAAACTTTTATAATAGCTCAGAACATGATGACATTGCATTCTTTTAATACTTTTATTCAATTAATAAATGTTCTATTTTAATTAATTAATAAAATGTGAAAATAATAACCTCGTAATAGCTTTAAAATTAGACATTTAAGTTTTATTTATAATTTAATTGCTGCCAAAAAAATTTACGTGTCCATTTTTTTTTCCGACAGGAGATTTAATACATCTACTTAAACGTGAAGAATAATAAATTAAATCATGCATCTCACAAGAATTGACGATATTATCACTTTAAAAAATTTATACACATTGATAAAGTTCTAACATAGTTCTATATTTATAACTTCCCGACTAGCTGGATATTTGAAACTTTTAGAATAGCTCAGAACACGATGTCAATGCATTCTTTTAATATTTTTATTCAATTAATAAAGTTCGAAAATTTCTTATAATTGCTCTTTTTATTACGCATTTGATCATTTTCTTTCAAGTTGATGGGATAATTCATCAAAATGTTTTTTAAAAAGTATGTACTTATTAATTTACTAGCAGGCTTTGCCCGCTTCGCTGAGCACTATACTTAAATGAGTCGTCAAAATTCCATATCATTACTAATAACCTTAGTTAAAGTTTCCTCTGTATTCCGTAGAGGTTTTTCTCGCTCGCAACGTGAAGATTCCGGATTCACACTGCCTTCGGCACAATTTACCCGATTCTTACTTCCCCTTCCCCAGCGGGTAAGTTAGAAGTTTTGCAAAATCTCACCAAAGTACATAATCCATACACCTAATCAACATCCACACAGTAAAACTAACTCATCATTCTAAGATAATGTAAAGCGAATTCAAACAGAATAACGTGTTTCTACGCACGTTTATTGCGTAAAAATAGAATTTCATAAAATCTCGTTACAATAAGTGCCGGATACATATAAACAATATGCGCACCAAATTTCGTGCCCGCAGATCCCATAGATTTTCCAAGACAAATTTAACGCTAAAAAAAAAAAAAAAAAGGGGGGGGGTTGAATTTGCAACTTTCCTCCCTTAAAGAAAAAATCGAAAATCACAAAAAAACGAAAATCTGTTTTTGAAGGTATTCCAAAGAAGACACTTGGCTATTTTCAATACCTTTGTAACAGCTTTAGTAGAGCTCTACTAAAAAATCTGGAATTTCTGAAATTTCCCCCTCGAAAAACGATCTTTCCCCGCTCTCCTTTAAGAATCAAGATTCTAAAATAGTACATAATGTTTTATTTATACTCAAGTCTAGTTTCATCATGTGCAATTTCTTCACCGTGAAGTAATTTGGGGCCGAGTTATATTTACAAAAATTTTTTGCTTCTTGTCCCCCTGGGGGGGGGAGGGACATTTCGATAAATCCCGTTTCTTTAGGTGCCGGATGCATATAAACAATCCAAGCACCAAACTTTGTGATCGCAGCTCTCATAAATTTCCCAGGACAAATTTAGCGCTAAAAAGGGTGCCTCGAATGTACACATACACCCCTCCCCCACCCCCCACCCCCAAAGAAAAGGAAAAAAAAAGGCAGATCACAAAAAAATCAAAACGGGTTTGGGAAATATCCTAAAGAAGTATCCTGTTTTAAAAATCTTTGTTCCATTTTTGATAGAGTTCTACTAAAAAATCCGGAATTTGTGAAATTTTCCTCCAAAAATCGATTCCCCCCCTTCCTTTCCTTAATAATCAAAAATTCTTAAAACGAAGATAAAGTTTTATTTGTACTTATGTCTAGTCTTCCCATGTGGAATTTCTTTATTGTAATGTAATTAGGAGCCGAGTTATGCTTACAAACGTGCTTTTGTCTTTTACCCCCGCAGGGAGAAAGGGGAGGAGGAATTTCGAAAAAATTGATAGATATAATTTTAAGTTGGGTAAAGACCTAAATTCCTGCTAAGCGCCGTTGAATTCCGTCCAGCCGTTCTCAAGTGATTTTGTCTTTTGCCCCCCCCCCCATGAGTAACGGGGGGGGGGGGAGGAATTTCTGAAAAGTTGATAGATATAATTTTAAGTTGAGTAAAGACCTAAATTTCTGCCAAAAGCTGTTGAATTTCGTCCAGCCGATTTCAAGTGATACTCGGACAAACGTGTTTTTGTTTTTTTACCCCCCAGGGGAGAACGGGGGGGGGAATTTCTGAAAAGTTGATAGATATAATTTTAAGTTGGGTAAAGATCTAAGTTTCTGCCAAGCACCGTTGAATTCAGTCCAGCCGTTCTCAAGTGATGGCCGGACAAAAATAGCGACATACAGACACGATGACACGCATACAGACAGGGAAAATTTTCTGAAGTCCTTTTCGACTTTCATGGTGTGTGAAACGGGAAGATATCACAAAATTTTTTTATTCTGACAAATTTACAGACAAAAGTCTGATTTTATTAATATAGATAGAATTGTCAAGCTTATATGATTCAACAGAAAGTCTAAAAACGTGGTACATAAAAAATTCTTTTTATCTTATAATTATTCTTTATATTTGTATAATATAGAACACTGTGATTTATATTTTAGAATTGTTTTTTCTGTAAAATATATTGAATTTACGAAAACGTTTTAAAACTTCAAATGCAATATATTAACGTCAAATTTAAATGAGGATTAAGTGAAGGTTATTAGGTTATTTTTAAAATATTATTATTATTATTATATTTTTTTTATTGAATGGAATGATACAAATACTGATTGCGCACGGAGACAAATTTTGAAGTCCAGATATATGGTAATCATAAAAAAAAAAAAAAAAAAAAACTATTAAATTTCGCTTTATTAAAAATGAGAAGACAAAAATTATTATTTATTGTATAAATTAATTTTTTCGGTGAACCATTAAATATATCTTTTCTTAATATTTAACTTATTCAAAATAAACAAAAACAACATAAGCTTTGCTTTTTTTTTCTTACGTCAGTATTTTAGAACTTTAATTTATATTCATTTTTGATTAATCATATTATCCAAACAAACTGAATTTCAAGCAATGTTTTCTAAACTAAGATGACTTTATCGATAATAAAGAAACTAATGAAAATACGAAGGAAGAAAATAGTAATAAAAGTTGTCACTATCTAAACAAAACATTTTGATGTTTTCTTAATCTCCAATCGGATGAAAATGTCAGACCTTATACTCAGGTTTGTTTTGAAAGAAAATAAACACTGAATGTACATTGATTGAAACTGTACAGATTAATCTAATAAGCTCATTACTTTCTAAATATTAGAAATACGATAAGAAATATAGGGTTTCTCAGGAATTATTTGACATACAATAGGTTTATGTAAAACATAGAGATTAATGATTAAATTAATTTTATTTTGTGTAATCATTAATTAAGAAAGCTCTTACATCTAATGTAATTATGATATAAATGAAGTTAAATTGATAACTTATTATTATTTTTAATTCATTCTAGTAAACAAATTTTATGTGTTTTAAGTTCAAAAATTCTAAAAAGGGATTAGTTAAGCATGTTTTAAAAGGATTTGTTATCACACTCGTTTAATTCTTTTAGTAGGCAAAATCCATTGTTGCACAAAAGTAAATTTAGATGATAATTATCAATTAATGAATATAATTACATGTTTATATATATTAACTGATATAACTACATGTTTTAATTTTGGTAATTAGCAAAGTCGGTGTACTACATAAAAATATGTTACCAAGTTTTAGGTTTTTTTTTTTTTTTTTTTTTTTTTTTGTAAGTCAATTACTTTGAAAAACTTATATTTGAAAAATTTTCTAAGTTAATTGTCTTTTTAAAAATATTTTAAATTTTAACAGTTTTTTTTTTTTCAAACGTAGGTAATGCTATTTACATGCTACGTTGATATCATATGCAAACTTGCTGTTAATATATATATATATATATATATATATATATACATATATAATTTATCAAAATTATATATCATCATCATCAATTTCCGCCTTTATCAATCCACTGCAGGATGAAGGCCTCTCATAGGTGATTAAAAACTGTCCTTTATTCTGCAATTCTTCTCCATTCTGCTCTTCCAAACTTTCACAATTTCATCTCTCCAACGACACTGTGGTCTCTTCCTCGGCCTTTTCTTATCTCTTGGTATCTAAAATGGGACTTTGGTGGTTCCTCTATCAACATTTCTTCTCGCAAGATGTCCAGTCTAGTTCCATTTTAACTTTTTGACTCAAAATAACATCAGTAACTTCAGTTTGCTTCCTAATCTAAGTGTTTCGCTTTCTGTCTCTGCGGGTGAATCCTAACATGCATCTATCCATGCTTCTCTAGGTTATTGGCAGTTTTTGTATAGCTTTACATGCTAATGCCCAAGTTTCTGAAGCATAAGTCAAAACAGGCAAAATGTACTGATCAAAAACTTTTCTTTTCAAACAAATTGGGAGGTCACTTTTGAATATTGCTATTTCTTTTGAATGCTCTCCATTGTGCTAAAATTATATATGTATATATATGTATATATGTGGGATGGCCGATTGTTGTGGGCTTTTAAAACACAAATTCAATTAATCACTAATCATTTAAAATTTAATAGAAAATTAAGGTATTATGTACAAATATACAAAAACGTTAATATGAATTAAAGTAGTACTGCTGATCAAATGTTCATTCAATAATTCAATTAACACAGTTCGCGGCACAAATAAATCACTCATTACTTCTGTTTTCAGTTACTTCAAAACAAAAGTACGCGGTCTCATACAAAACTCCGGCACTGCTAAACGTCGTCTTAACAAGAGGCGCACCCGTCAATGTGCATTCCTTGCCATCCATCCGTCGACTGAACTTCTCTCTCCGAACGCTCTCAGCAGACGTGCGTTCCGGAAGCGGCGCCCGTCTACGTCACAGTTGTCATCCATCCGGTAAGATTCTGCGCTGTTCATCACATCGCTACGGGAAACTCAGCTGTTTTGGAGTTACAGGCTACGGCAAAGGAAACTGGGCAGCTTTGGATTACAATTTTAGGGGAAGTAAGGACTCGCTACCACATTTTCGGCCATCCTGCGTCGACTGGTCCTCCAGGCGGCCACACTGAAAAACACAAAAGAAAAAACAAATACAAAAGCAACACAAAATAATAGCAAACTTATTTACAGTACATTTCAAATTTAATAGTTTTTTTTTTAAACTAAGTGATCTCTCTTCTGAGGAACTTAGCATGAGTGGATGTGCAATAGGAGCCTTCATGGCATCCGCCTCTATTCATATCATCAATATTTTCATTTTTTATTTTCACTGTCTTATAAAAGTACATCACTTTTGGTTTAATGGCAACTTGGTCGCCTATTGTGCCAGTTTTTGTTGGTTGTCTACTCAATTTATATTTTGCTTTATTTTTCTTTTTAACTTTGATAAATTCTTTGTTATGTGTACTCAAATCTTTACTTTGGGACTCAAAGTTATTTTGGGACTCGAACTCGAGAACCTCTAATTGATCATTTTCAGTTTTAGTGTCTTTTAAGGCCTCTGCAGCATTATGTTCGGTCATAAAGTCTATAGCAGCACTTTTATATGCAGGGAAAACTTCTAATTGTATTCGCACAGCTTTAGGAATTAATGCTGCTATTTCGCTAATTGTAGTCTCCAATGGAAGTGATGGAATAAACAATTTTTTCAAATTTATGCCAGCAGTCTCTTCTTTTGGAATATTTAGTCTTTTACAGTCAATTGAATCTATCGTCAATGGCTTTTCTCTCAATTTCTTTCTTTTAAGGAGTTTGGAATTTTCTTCAACTTTTTCTTTCAACTCTTTCAGCTCTTCGGCTAACTGCGAAATTTTTTCAAGTAGGACTTGTTTTTCATCTTTCTTAAAATAAGTGTTTTCTTGATTTTGCAATTTTATTTAAGAAACATTCGTCTGACTTCGACCCTTTCGTCGAGGCTCCTCCTCCTCTTCACTAACATCATATATTTGGAAAATACTCGTCTGACTTTGTTTCTTTCGTCGAGGCTCCTCCTCTTCCTCACTGTCATCATCTACACTATTATCGTCCTTCAAAAGCATCTTCTTATCGTCACCACTATCGTCATTTTCGTCATCGTCATTTTCACTTACGGCTTTTTCGGAAGATTCTAATGATTTTTTTGACAGCATAACAGATTGAGGGGTTTTATTTTTACATTTTCCAACACTAATTAATGTTTCATTTATTTCTGGGGATTTCTCAAGAATTTTGTTTTTACAGTTAATGGGGGCATCAATAACAACATTCGTCTTAATTTCTTTTTTATATGCATTTACTGGAAGAACTGTTATTAAATTTACCGCGAGAGAGCTAGATTTATTTTTCACAAAAATACCTTTTTCGTTTATCGTCGTTTTACCCAGCATTAACACATTCATGCCAAGGATTATGTCATAGGGTATTACAACATTGTTTACAACATAAATATTAGTTTTACTTTCAAATTCGTCAATTTTTAAATCTGCATCAAATGAACCTAACGGCTTTATGGAACTTTTCCTGATCCCCTTCAAAGTAGTACTCATAAAATTTAATTTATCAACATTCAGTTTTTCAAAAGCATTCTTGCGCAACAATGTTGCTTCACTTCCCGTATCGATTATACCTGTGAAATTTACATTGTTTATTTGTATAATTTTATTCATATTTTGATTTACACCAATATACAATGGCTCAACTTTGGGTTTTGAACCCGGACATTCCGAACTTTTATGCCCAAATTGCTTGCATGAAAAAAACATTTCAGACCTTTTATTCTATGAGGGCAATCCCTAGACAAATGGTTTTTATCTCCACAATTATAACAGTTTGTTTACTTCACTTTTAGGACTAAATTTTTCATATACATTATATTCTATGTGTTTCGGTTTTGCATTATCTACTTTATTAAATCTAAATTTATTTTTCTCATTATCTTTTTTGAAAACTTCATATAATTTAATTTTTTCTTTAAACTCATGTAAATTTCTAGCCCCTAAAGCATAATTTTATGTTCTGATCTATCATTAATTCCTTGGATCACATAGTGCATTATAGCGGCATCATCAATGTGTCCGTTCTTGCATAGTTCACGCATTTTAAAAAAATATTCCGTAATTGACTCATTGCCTCTAATTTTCCTTTTACTTAAGATATCATGCAATGAGGCAGAGTTAAAAATTTAAACTCATCGATAAGAGCTTTTTTTAAATTTTTTATATGTAAATAGCACTTTTTCAGACTTGATGAATAGCAGAGCGTTTCCGCTCAAAGATCGTTTACAAAAAAATATTTTCTGCAGTTCGTTCAAATTAAACATTTCGGAAATTTCTTGAAATTCAGTAAACCATTCAATTATGTTTTCATGCGGCTCACCGCTAAATTTTGAAATACTATTTTCAAAATCGCTAAATGATACAACTGCACCATGTGTTCCAACATTTTCACTCTTTGCACAATGAATGTTACTCACATTATCATCATTATTCTCATTATTTTTATGGCATTGCACCGAGGAATCAATTTTCGTGACGTCATTATCGCCACCTTCCGCTTGAATTTCGGATTCACTGCTCGATTCGTTCTCAAGATCTTCATCATCTGAATTATTCTAGGAATTTTCCTGTTTTAATAACTCTATATCACATAGGTTTAACAACAATCTATCTCTTAATTAATCTTTACTCCCATCAAAAGGGACATTTAATATCTTACAGATGATGATAAGTTCATTCAAAGAAAAGTTATCACTTATAATATTTTGTTTTTGAATGTAATTTTCGTCGCCAACGGCGAAAGTGAATCCTGTAAACTTTTTTATTCTGCATCTGTTCCTCCGATCACCGTTGTCATCGAATAAAATCCGACGCAGAATTCTAATTTTATTGTATTTTTCCTGACTTAGTGCAACACCAATTTTAGGAATGTTCCCAAGAGAAACCATCATGCAACAAAACAAAATTTACGTACCTTCGTAGAGCAGAAACAGCAGGTGCTTTGTTGTTCTAAATTTTTGTCCAAAATCCCCATCCAGTCGATTTGTCGTTTTTTAATCCTTGAACACTTTGCAGGATATTTCACACATTATCACTTGTTTATCAAGCGAGGGTTTAGATCAGGCAAAACACTCCGCACTTCGACCATTGTTTATAGCATGATTAAGCATGCGGAGAAACTTCAACACTGTTTTTTAAAAGTTCAGTCAATATTTCAAAAGTTCGATGAATTAAAAAAAAAATCGTTCTTTTTCAACGTTCCATGAAGTCTATGTTTTAATAACAGTCTATGTATGATCAAAATTTGTGGTTCATTAAAAGTTTACGTTATATCAAAAATTTACGTTAAATTAAAATTCACGATCCATCCGAAATTTAAGTTATTTAAACATTTACGTTAAAATCAAAATTTACGATCCATCCCACTTCTGATTTTTTTGTGGGATGGCCGATCATTGTGGGCTTTTAAAACACAAAGTACTAATTCAATTAATCACTAATCATTTAAAATTTAATAGAAAATTAAGGAATTATGTACAAATATGCAAAAACGTTAATATGAATTAAAGTAGTACTGCTGATCAAATTTTCATTCAATAGTTCAATTAACACAGTTCGCGGCACAAACAAATTACTCATTACTTCTGTTTTCAGTTACTTCAAAACAAAAGTACGCGGTCTCATACAAAACTCCGGCAAGATTCTGCGCTCTTCATCACATCGCTACGGGAAACTCAGCTGTTTTGGAGTTACAGGCTACGGCAAAGGAAACTGGGCAGCTTTGGATTCCAGTGTTAGGGAAAGTAAGGGCTCGCTACCACGCTCACACACACACATATATATATATATATAATTTTGATAAATAAATTAATTAAAAAACAATAATCTTACTGAATTTCTCTTTAGATTATAAGATTATTATACGATTTTCCTCTTAGAGAAATAGGCTATTATTTTCTTGGTGTTTTTTTATTGCATTTTATGTTTTTCTTTAATTGAATTTGTAGTCTCGTAGTACTGTTTGTTTTGCTATTGGTGTTGAATTGAAAAGCAGTGAATAGACACATGCGTTAGATTTCCTAGGATTTTATCAAAATATGAGTGAGAATAGAGAATGGATCTTTGCGTTTTATTGCTACCGCTGGTTATATTGCTTTTCGGAACAGAATCGACTCGTATCGGAGAAACGAACAATACTTTCTTTTCCATTATGATCTTTATCTAAATTCTCTTATAATGTAAACTAATGAAGATTATCCAGAAAGCAAAAGTAATTGTTTTCAAATTTAATGAAATGGGTGTACATTATACTAGCGCTTAACCATTCTATTGGTGCAAAGCACGGTATTGTAGTGAATACGAATATCAAGTAGCAAAGAAGACTCTTCTGTTTGTAGAGGAAATATTACAAAAGGAAATTTTTTTCGGGAATTATTGTGTTATTGACACGTAAACGTGTTAGTTTGGATCAACTAGAATTTACAGCTGGGCGAGAAAAATTCCAAGTTCACGTACTCTCGAGGTGCAATCACGTCACTTTAGATACAAAGCCATAGATTATCTTTGCTACTCAAAAAGGTTTTTATTTTACTGTCTCTTAGATGGTGCGCTGATGCATCAGACAATAGTTGCTTTGTATTCTTATCTAGAGGTTTCTGTCAGGATCCTTGTTAAAACTATAAAACTTAATAAAAAGAAAAAGAAATAAAAGGGTAATGCTAAAAGTACTGTTAAGCTTCAAAAATCAAATTAAATCAAATTACACGTAAGAGCTACAACAGGTAATACATTTTTTTAGATTGCATAATTTAACCATAGCCTCCTAAACTAGATACCTTCCGCGTGGCTCGGAAACATGGCAGCAGTTCAAGCGGTAGACAGCGCCACCTGGTACAGTTTGCGCAATTTTTTTATTCAACAGCAAACAAAAATTTTGAAAAGTGGGATTTGATATACATAAAAGGCGAATATAATCGAAGAAACGTCGATTATATATATCATATGTTACTTCTTAAAATTATTGGTGACAGTTGAATAAAAAAGTCGCGCAATCTATACCAGGTGGCGCTGTCTACCGCTTGAACTATTGCCAAGTTTACGAGCCACGCAGAAGGCATCTAGTTTAGGAAGCTATGATTTAACATTCCATATTATACTGCTTTATAATAACACATCTTTAAAATTGGATAACTATTCTGATTCGTACCAAAAAGTCCAATAGTTCCGAAGTCGAAAAATAACATTAATATCAGAAGCCCCAGTATAAACTAATGTATCGCATACTATATAGAGATCTATTGACAAAGCTTAGAATTAGGTTTTTATGAATTCGAATGTGAGTTATATGAAAATGCGTTGACATACCGATACTTGGACTGGACTTCAAATGAATGAGAAATACGTAAATTTGGGAATGCAATAATTTTGTTAAAATTATTATACTGCTTAAAAGTGAAAGAAGACACTCAGATATAAAACAAAAACTATCCTAAACAAAAGCGTAGGAAAAAAAAAAACAAAACTGCATTTTAGTTGTATTAATGTTCGCTTTGAATCACTGCCTGGAGAAATAGCTTTTGTCATTTAAACCATTTTTTGAGAAAACCGAAAAAAAAAACAATTTGTTTTCTTTCGTGTAAGTGAAAACAGTCTATATTAACAATAAAATAAATTTGTGATTTAATGTGCAATAAAGTTATCTAAGATCATTTTAATTTTAATGTACTAAGTTTAGGCCTTACCAAAAAAAAAAAAAAAAAAAAGTCTGGATTTTTAAATAGTAAATTGCAGAACTCGAATTCTCTACCCTTTTTTCAGGAAACTTTCAGGGCTAAAATATTTCTGACTTTATTTTGCTACCACTATTTTCATGCAGAAATCTTTAACCTGTTTTTATATTAATGTGCCGTGATTAAATAGGATACATATTATTCTATAAAAAATTGTGGTAGCAAAAAACAGGCGGAGACCTCAAGCTCTAGATAGAGTACATTTTTGAATGAAACTACCTTTTAAAGATTTACTTGATAATTAAAGAAAAATTCTATTTTTAATAACAAAAAGTACTTTTAAAAAGTATCCTTTAATGAAATTTAAATGTTAATTAATTTAATTTAAAGAATAATGGAAATCAAGTGACAGGATGTTTATTACCAAAAATTTGACATTTTACAATATTGTATTGAACTCCTTTTATACCTGTTTCACAAATGTTTTTCAATCTTAACTAAAGAAATAATGCATTAAATATTGATAATTATATTTACAAGAGTGAGAAATATTTCTTTTTAGAAGAAAGAATAATGCATTACGTCCCTACGTCCCTAGATAGCAAATTTATGTTATATTTCATAATCTTGAAAGTGATGAAACATTAGATAATACACCTCCGATTTATATAAGAAGAAAAAAAACATTTTTGTTTGAAATCATGGCTTTTAATGAAATAGTTATATAAATATTTCTTTGTAAATCCCATGGGAAAACAGATTTTATCAATCAAAATAACTTGCAGAAACAAATTAGTAAAATGGCTTTTGAAGCATTCATTTATTTAAGAAATACACCATGGTATTAAATAAATATAAATATAATCAAGACAGATTACGGGCAGTGCTCGGCAGCAGAGATTCTAGACAAAGCCCGTAAAAATCATTTGGACAATAAATAATATATTCCCCTGTAATTTTAAGGTGTGTTAAACATACAACTTTGAATTAAATTCTTTGAATTAAATTAGAAAGCAATAGGTCTTTTATATCAATCGCTATTTATATGAATGTATAAATAAATTCTCTCAACCAATAAAACTACATTATATTTTCAGTTTCAAATACGAATTGATTCTTATACGAAGTCACTCAAAAGCTATCACTTTACATTTGAAGGGATTTGACCTTAAAAATGCAGATTGATGGCAGATTTGAGCAAATTACATAGACTAACGACTTTTATCCGAAAAAAAAAAAAAAAATGCCAGTATTCAAAATTATTCTTTCATGACACCGATGTACGGGCTTTGACCATTTTGCTAGCAAAACGGTTATTTCTCTTAAAATTATACGGTCAAATCCTGTGATTTTATTTATATATTTAAAGTGCGGTACACAATAACGAGTCTGTTATTCATGTTCAGTCATCTTTATTAACGTGTATTCATAAGCAATCTAGACAACGTACCTCGTCGAGTAATTCCATTTCGGACAGAGACCATACGCAGTTTTACGTCCGTATT
Source organism: Salticus scenicus (assembly GCA_963930645.1). Classification (NCBI taxonomy): domain Eukaryota; kingdom Metazoa; phylum Arthropoda; class Arachnida; order Araneae; family Salticidae; genus Salticus; species Salticus scenicus. The sequence continues at coordinate 139,871,763 of OZ005652.1, read as the reverse complement.
GACCATTAACTTGAACTCCCGATTCAAGGTAAAAACTTGAAAAGCGTCAAAAGGCAGGGTGCAGCTCTCTGCAAAAAATTGACCAGCTTCTTCTGCCATTTAGCGACGAAGATTTCATATAATCTTGGATTGGTTATTTTCCGCTAAAAAATCTGAAAATACCAATGTCGCTAGATGGCATAAGCAATGCATCAAACTTTGCTGAAAAGTTGTATCCTGACTTTATGCGCTTTTCAAGTTATTGGTGAATACAGCTGTTACATAATTAGTTAATTGCGTACAAAATATCATCCGTTGATTATGATCTACCTATTTGTCCCGCATTTTTCTCGATTTTAATTGGCTATTAGCATTTCCCAGGGCTTATATAAATAAGCCCGAGACTTAATTTTATACAGACCAGACTACAGTAAAAGGAAGATTACATTGATGTTTGCAAAATTATTTTTTAAGTTCTCCACACTTTTTACTTCTTTATACAAAGTATAAGTGAAACCAATTTGTAAAAGGGATTTTATATCTTGAATAACTGGTAAAATAAATGGATAAAAATGTGCTGCAAATTTATATTTGTGACTATAATAACGTCTAATTGTACACCACTAATTTTAGTCTTGACGTGAGCTGCCATTTTAGAGACGAGTTATCGTGACGTCTGTAAGTACGTGTATATGTGTGTGTAACAGGGATGTGTCGGATCGTCAGAAAAGAAAAATATTCAAGAACGTTTTATTCCTCACAGTATATGGGTAAGAGAAAGTAAAAAATCTGCAACCAAAAATTTCATTTAAACACATTTTTCAAGGAAATAATAACATTTTATTTAATAAAACTCATCTATTCTATGTGAATTTTACTGGGGAAAAAAAAGATAGGTTTTTATAGATATTTACAATGTATTTTTCACTATCTATACCTTTCCATTTTTTTTAAGCATTGCTTTTAAATTAAGAGAAATTTAAATATTATGTAAAATAAGTATAATTAATTTTATAATTAATTTTTTTTTCTTAAAATTTGCAGTCTCAGAGGTAATGCATAATCATTCTTATAAAAATGAGAATTTCGGTTCTAATGATTCACAGTTTAACACCTCCTTTCACACTGTCGCTTTGAGTATAAACAGATTCCTGATCGCGGTCTTGGTGCATTGTTTATTTGTTAAAAAAAATCATCTGGATTACTGAATCCGTCTCTCAGACGTTTATATTATTTTTAAAATTAAATCACAGCATGCATTTTCTATATATACGCTGTATATAATAAATGCAAACGGCGGGAAATTCAAAATATCATCAGTGTAAAAGTGAAGACGGAAATTCATTGCCCTACAGATGGAAAAAATGAATGGATTGAAATTGTAAATTGCTGGAAAACATAAATTCTGAGAACGTAGAAACTACACTGTATTTCTTCAATTTATACATTTGAGATAGTTGATCATTAGTTATAATAGTATCCTTCGGATTTTTTGGAAATTTCTACAAAAGATCCGCAATGGATCCGTTGAAGAAAAAAAATGGATCCGGATATTTTTTTCTCGCTAATACGTATCCGGATATGAATACGGATTTTTTTCTCTCGCGGATATCCGCGGACACGGATACGGATCTCCGGCACACGTCTAGTGTGTATGTATGTATTATCTTATATAACTCAAAAATGGTTGCAAGTAGAACGTTGCAAATTCATAAGTAGGTTTTTTTTATAACACCTAGTTTTTTTTTTTATTAATAACGTTATGAATTGTTATGTACCGAAAATGGAAAGTTATTTTCTTTCTCTTTATCTGCATTAACTTCATTTCTAATGAGTGTATCAGATCAACCCTTTAATGCTGTGCAAATGGCGGCCATATGCATGGCCCGAATATTGGGCCACCTTGGAAACAAATATGCAAATTTTGTAGTACGGATAACTTTCAAAATTTCTGCTTAAATAGCTAAAAAACTTATTACCATTTGTTTTTCAACATTTTCCACACTACTGAGGATTTTCACCAAATCTGACAGATCAGATAATTCATGAAATGCGCTATGCGCTGAAGGAAGTTTTAAAAATGCCAGGTAATATTTTGCACGGGAAAAAGAAAGTTATAGCAACGGACACCTCATATGGAAATAATAAACTGCTTAAACATTTATTTAGTTTTTGGTGCCATGTTGGTCATTCATTCCATTTGTTACACATGCATGGGAATTGAACAAATTGAACAACAGCATTTTTCATACTAAGCTCCGCCTGATGGAAATTTCTGAAATATAATATATACTTTCTTTAGCGTATCTGATGAATCGTCTGCATACTAAATTTTGTAGTAATCCATATTTCTGAAACAACTTATATTTGCCACCACGAAGGGATAATAATAATAATAATAATAATAATAATAATAATAATAATAATATATTATAATTAAGTAAAGAAAAAAATATGCCTTTGGTTATGTGAGAAATAAAAAGAAATAATGTAAAAAATAGAGTCTTATTATTATTATTATTATTATTATTAAATTATTAGATACATTTAAAAATACACCAGCTGATGGAGTAAATTCTTTTAAATAGTTTAAATAAAAACTATAAAATGCAAAATATCGCTCTAAAACTCGTAAACTCGAGTTGAAATAAGTTTTTGTCTGATGAAAAGTGGTACTCACATATTTCGAACCAAAACAGTTACAGCAGAAATATTTTGAAATTTATGGTGTTTGCTTACAATTCATTACCCTTCAACACCAATAATTTGATATAGCATTAGTAACAAAGCTACATTTAGGAATAAAACATTCGGGAGTTTTGAGTTTTGGATTAAAGCCGATTGACTGCGCTAAGATCGTCATCACCGTCAACGTGAGTGCTTCGGAGTACCTGCAATTGGTCACAACCAAATCATACCTCTATCGAAAGTTTAAAAGATATAATTTTTCAGGAAAAAAAAAAAAAAAAAAAAGTCAAACAGTTTTTAATTAGGAATTTAGTCTCTGAAAAATTCCCCACTTGAGCAGAGATTTTTCAGAGTGAAGCATCAAAAGTTAAAAAAAAAAAAAAAAAAAAAACTTTTTGAGAAATCCTGAGTGCAACAGAGGATCTGTTGCGTGCGTTCACGAGACGTGTCTGGACGGCGAAAAGGAGTTAAGAGTTGAGCAGGTCGTCCCGAAAAACTCGAGAAACCGCTCAGAATTAGCAAAAGAAAGGGGGCTATATATTTTAATAAAAAAAAGAGAGTAAAATTCCTACAGAAAATTAAACTCTGAACCTTGATTGAATCCCGGGAAATCAACCAGAAGCTACACTGTAAAAAATAAGTCCTATTTGCTGCCAGAAATTCTCTGTAATTTGAGAAAATATGCGTAATTTACCAAAAAATTACGTTGTGAGAACGAATTTTCTCAAATTACAGAGAATTTATGGCTGCAAATAGGACATATTTTTTACAGTGTAGGTTATGAGATGAGTTCGGAGGACCAATCAGAGGCCAGTTTCCAACTTCGAAAAATTTACAATCCTTACTGTTAAAAATAGTTTCTTAATAATGAGCTAAATTGTCCCAAAATAGCTCAGAAACAATATATACTTAAATTTGAAAACCCATGTGTGTGTATATTGACATGTTCAAAAATGGGTTTGACCAATAAGAATCCCAATATCCCCATGTTTGACATGTCAATATACTCAAAAATGAGTACATGGGTTTTCAAATTTAAGTATATATTATTTCGGGGCTATTTTGAGACAATTTAGCTCATTTTTAAGAAACCATTTTTAAATGTGCTCAGACAAAATTTGCTACCAAAACTAGATAGGATTATGTACTAATCGACTCGACCAATCAGAGCTCGATGCTCGTACCAATCAGAGTTCAAGCTCGGTCAACCCTTCCAAAATCTATGTCCTGAGTTTACAAGTAATAAAAATGAATAAAGTTTAATGAAAGTACCAAATAATAAAAAAATAATCTGGCAGTTCAAAATTTTGAAAAAAAAAAATATATATATACGATATATAAAGAATTTCACTAGAAAGAAGGTGGATACTCGCGACTGAAATAAATTGAGTAGTTAGACCTGATGCTAGGATTAGCCAAACTAGAGGAATATTTCGTTCGATCTAGGAGAAAATACAAATTAGAGGGGAAATTCACTGTTAGGTAACTCCAGATGTATTAATTACTTTTCTTAGAGAGGGGCAGAAAGTCGTTTCCACTCGTTAAGATAACCAAAAGTCTTTCTTACCACAACCGACTCTAGGACTCTATTATGGTGAATGGAGTTTAACAGAGGATTTCCAACATGAGCAATGGATTTGGGAAACTTCATCGTAAGTTTTTGAATTTCTGCATAAATGGTCTTGATTCGAAGATCCCAGTGAATAGCATCATTGCGAACATAAGGAGTAGCTTGAGAAAACCTATATAAAAGCTTATTTTGGAATTTCTGAATTTTTATTAACTGAGTTTTCGTAGCTGATCCGTAGAACATACATCCATAGATTATCATCGGGCGAATCATGGATTTATGTAACAATAATTTATTTTTAATAGACAGGCGGCTGGTCCAAGCCAATAAAGAATGAAGATCTTTCGAAGTTTTATCATCTTTTTTCAGAGACTTTGAAACGTGATGAGCTCACGTTAATTTAGAATCTAGGAAAACTTCTAAATATTTATAGCATTGTTACCAGAGTATGGGCTGATAATTTAAAAGAAAGTTAGTAGAGGTATCATAGTTTTTGTTTGTGAAGAATACGGCAGCACTTTGGAAGCTGTTAACTTTTATTCTCCATTTTCTTAACCAGATATAATATTTAATTAAATATTCTTGGAGTACTTGAAACACAACATTTGGCGTGCGTTGTCTACAGCAGACGGCGGTGTCATACGTCGCTAAAGAGACGCCAGAATCTCGCGGCAAGTCATTAGCATAGATGTTGAAGAGAAAAGGTCCGAGCAAGGATTCCCGAGGGACCGAACTTATGATGGAGGACAGGTTAAAAAGTGCATTTCCGACTTTAACGGAATATTTCTTAGATAGTCAAGAATTATTTTAATTAGTTGGTCAGGTAGACCGGAAGATATTAACTTATAAATATGGTTATCATACCATACCTTACTGATCGTCTTTCTAATCGTCTAAGCTTTCTGATCGTCTAAGAATCTAATTCCAGTGACTCTTTCTTGGAGACGGTCAGGAATGATTTCACAAATTCTCCACAACTGTTGTTGTGGGGAATGACGGGGACGATACCTAAATTGCTGAGACATTATCACGCCATGAGAGTCCGTCAATTTATTCAAACGTTTTACTGAAATATATTCATAAATTTTTGACATGCAAGAGAGACGATAAATTGTAGTTTTCAAGAGCATGAGGATCACTGTCGTCACCTTTCGGCAGAAGCACGGGACTAGAAGGAATGCTGTCTGTAAGTCTAACCATTTAAAGAGTCCTAGTTCATGTTTACGCAATTTCTGGAGAAAAAAAAACTCCGGATGATTAGGCTGACAAATGTGACTTCGGTTTGAATTGGCACCACCAGATTTGATAGGAGAGCCTCTCGACTGTTATGAGTTATGGAACATCTCGGATTTTTTTCTTTCGTTAATTGAGAGTTTATTATTTTATTTAAGATATTTATTATTAACGAAAACTATTAATTTAAGAAAAAAAGGTAAAACTTTTGGATTAAGCATATTTTTATTTAAAAATAAAACAGGTCTTGTTATAAATATTTAACTAATGTTTTACGATTTAATATAATCCGAAATAGTTCTTTTTTTTTTTTTTTTTTTTTTTTTGTGTGTGTGTGTGTGTCTGTATGAAAGCTTCCATTGTTAAATTTTTTAATTTATTTTAGCGTATTATTAACCTGCATTAGAGTTGTTTATATATTTTTCGGTTAAACAAAATCCAATGAATTATAGAACAAAACAAAACAAAATGTTAGATTTAAATGCAAATTAGAAAATAACTTCTTCGAAAATTTATAATTATTATTCGTTTCTTTTTATTTTAACTAAGAAGTAATATAAGAAAAATTTAAGTAAATTAAGCTGCATAAATTTTGATTTTTAATTAATTCTCATCTCATCTTATTGAAATAAAAGATTAATTTATGCGCATCTTTTCTCGAGATAAGAGGAAATTAAAATATATTCGAGGTGTTTCTAAAAGCATCAGATACTAATTTAAGTAGTTTAAATTTAGAAATATATGCAAAATGAGTTGCCTCTATTTTAGAATTAATGGCTGGTACATTTAATGGAGAATCTCCAAAGAGATTCGAGAGATTTAAACTAATGTTTCTGGAGCAGAGATAAAAATCACAAACAAAAATTAAACATTAGAATCTACGAACGATAATTAGTGACTTTAAAACCTAATTATGCAACAAAAGGAGATAAATAAAATGCATGCAGTAAATGAGCAAAAGTAAATTTAGATTCTTTTTTGTATTTTCGATGTTTTTTAAATTAAATATTCCATTTTTTAAATGAAAGCTTAAGTAATATTATTAAGATATAAATCCGGCAAAATATTATTAATATCTTCTACACTTAATAGAAGAAAATAATGGACTCAAAAATTTTTGAAAGATTTGTACGTTTTGAGAGGTCCAGAAAATGATTTGATCAACTTTAGAAAATGCTTCTGTGTGACGAAAATTCGTTTAAACTGTATCTCAGGAATTGCTGCACAGAACTGCATATAAATTTATATGTAGTTGCTCTTTGACCTAAATTAGTGCTTGTTAAATTTTGGTGCAAATCACTCATCAGTTGGCACTACTATACTGCGATTCCTCAAATTTAAGGGAAGGCTATATCTCAGGTACTATCGTGTATAATATAACGAAATTTAATACGTGATAACGCCATTATGAAATATTATGCTGATTCAGTTTGGGTGCATATCGGCTACGAGGGGGCGCTGCTACACTACAATTTTCCCCGTGAATGAGAAGGCTATATATCAGTTTCTGTTGTATATAATTGCACAAAACATGGTATATGAGAGGGATATAAGTGCAGTTAGGCCGGTTTTTCGTGCTACCGTGTTGCAATTTACCCCGTAAATAGGAAGGCTAAATCCCAACTTATACAAAATATCGTTGCACAAAACTTGATATGTGAGACGATCATTATGAAAACAAATGCTGATTTAGTCTGAGTGCACATAAGTCGACAGGTGACTCTGTTATTACTCACTGTTACAAAGCTAGAGCAGTTCGAATAATACTAGCACAGTAGCGACATAACGATCAGAACAGAACTTTTTTCTACCTTCGCCGGTAGCGGTAAACAGTTCTGAAGAAATTGAAAATGCTCAAAAGACACTTTTTCGTTGTGTACAGGCTGAATGCTTTACAGATAAAGAAGGCCAAAGATCTCACGTAAATTTCCAAACTTATAAAGATGATGAGGGAATACTAAAACTGAAATCAAGACTTACAAACGAAAATGAAAACTTTGATTTTATTTTTCCTTTGGTTCTTCCTTCTAAACATCCAGTAGTGAAAAGACTTATCGAGCAAGAGCACATTGTCAACAAGCATGCTGGAGCGTCTGCTCTACTTGTTATTTTGAGAGAACGATTTTGGATTTTGAAAGGAAAAATAATTATTCGAAGTTTCATACATGAGTGTAATATCTGTAAGAAGCAAAAGCTTAAACATCTTGAAGTACCATTTCCTCCTCTTCCAGAAGATCGAACGAAATTAACAGCAGTTTTCCTAGTCTCAGGAGTTGATTTAGCAGGTCCTCTGCTCACCAAGTCCAAAGAAAAAGTTTGGATCGTACTATTTTCTTGTTCGGTGTTTAGGGCTGTACATTTAGAATTGATTCCATCACTTAGTACGAATGCTTTCATTCAGGCTTTACGAAGATTTATAGCGAGAAGAGGACGGATTTCTGTGTTACACTCCGACAACGGTGCAAACTTTACTGGACTGAATAATGCATTGAAGAGTTTGGATTGGACTGAGATTCAACGAACGTTTGAAGTAAAGGAAATTAGATGGAAATTTAACCCACCATCAGCCCCATGGTGGGGAGGGTTCTAGGAAAAACTTGTAAGAATTCTCAAAGATTTGCTTCGAAAAAACTTAGGAAGAGCCTCTCTGACACAAGAAGAACTACATACGCTTGTATGTGAATGCGAATCTATAATGAACAATAGACCATTAACGTACATATCAGAAGATCAAGAACTAAATGTTCTAACGCCTTCATTGTTCGTTCGTCAAGTGATGTACCTGACTTGGACCAAATTGAGAAAACTGACGTTGTTGAAAGATATAGATATATTCAGAGAGTAAGAGAATCTTTAAAGCAAAGATTCAGAAGAGAATATCTGGGTTTTCTACGTTCGTCGATCCCCAAAAATCACGACACAGTTCAAGTGGGTGATATAGTCTTGATTGGCAGCGACGATAAGAAACGCTTATGTTGGTCCTTGGCAAAGGTCATCGAACTCTTTCCTAGTAAAGATGGAATTATTAGACTGGATAAGCTTAGAACATCGAAAGGAGTTTTACTACGACCAATCCAGAGACTATATCCTCTTGAAATCACACAAAGACTTGAACAGCATGTGCCAAATCCTGCACCGAAAACAAATGATAACACTAGTGAGAAGCCTAATGATGGAGCGCTACTTAAGACACGTTTTGGCAGGGTAGTGAAACCTGTCAAACGAATTGTTATGCATATTTGACATAAGACTGTTCAAAGACTATATAAACATTTTTTTCTTCAGAAACTGAAATCTAAATATTTTTTTTTAGCATTTTCCTTTTTTTTATTATTAGATGTTTAATGTAGTTTATATATATATTGTCATTTGTTAACCTTTCTATTAGTATTTTTCAGTGTCATATTTCTGTTGAGCATTTTTGCAGAACGCTCAAGTGGGGAGGATGTTACAAAGCTAGAGCAGTTGGAATAGTTCCTTCCACAAGGCCAGCAATAGCAGCAGAACAACTAAACTCCTCTCCAGTTGAAGCGGGTGGAACCGGAATGCCTCTCTGTTTACCGCTATCGGCGAAGGTAGAAAAAAGTTCTGTTCTGATCGTTATGTCGCTACTGTGCGAGTATTATTCGAATTTACTTTAATTTTTGGGACCTCTGTATATAATTTGTTCCTATAGGATGTAAATTTTTATGTTCAGTAATATCAGTTGATCGTAAAATGTGAAGTGTGTGTGCAGTTTCATTAAAAATATTGAAATTATTTTATCGTTCTATGTTGTATTTTAAGACTCCAGCCTGATTTATTTATTAAAAATGAAAAGAAAAGCAACACTCACATCTAGTGATTTTCCACATGGCTACATTTCAGCATTTGTTGATTAAAATTGCACGAAGCTCCATATGTAAAATCTTTATTGTGAGATGTTATATTACACTTTTATGCTTGTTAAACTGTACGTAGCGCTTTTATATAGAATGATTTAGCAGAAAGTTTTGTGATGGTCGTAACGTACTAGATTTTGGTTTTGCTTTGCATAAAAAAAAAAAAAAAAAAAAAAAAAAAAATTCTTTTTTTCTGCATTTGATAATTAATTGAATTAAAAAAAAAAAAAAAAAAAAAAAAAAAAAAGTAAAATTAATATTATAAATGATAAGAATTTTTCAAAAATGTTTACTAAGGGATTTGTGTTTGATATTTTAAACAGCATTAAATTTATGGTTTCGAGGTTTCTAATTAAGATTTTCGTTAATTACCTGTCTGAGATTAATATAAAACTTAACTTATTATGTGAGAGAATACTCAAATATCAAATATTTCAAAGGATTCACCTTTTTAAACTAAAGTATGAACAAGCCCAACAAACATAAACAAAAGTATGTCTGAGTCGTTAGAAATATAGGAGGAAGAATTGTCTTAAAATGAAACTGGAACCCATAATCATGAAAATTAAAGTAAGAATCAAAGCAAATTCTGTGCATCATATGTTGAATAAAAGTGAGTGGAGCTATGACATGTATAAACAAGATACATTATAGGAAAAAATACATAGCCATTATTGTACCTCCGATTAGATAAAATGATGATGTAAATTTTAATCAAAATAGTTTGGTTTTAATGAATATCGTAATGAATATCATAATGAATATCGTAAAAGATAACTCATCAGATTTTTAGCTATCAAAGAAAGAATTTGGTAGAAAAAGAGCCGTCATTAAATATCTTAAATGTGTAAGTAAAATTTAACTTTATTAAACTTTTATGAAAAAGATGTAATCATAATTATTCAGCCCATATTTCCTTCTTTACCTATGTATAGTAGCAATGAATTGTTATAAATAACAAAATGAATCATAAAGTGCTAGTTAAAATATGTTATAAATTTCGATGAAGTGTCCTCTTGTGTTAATTTTTACTTCTTTATAGAAAGTATAAAGATCTATTGTAATCCCGATTGCTTTTTTACAAACCATACAAGTATGGGAGAAAAATCCAGCCAATTACTACATTGATTTATTCTGCTGAGAGAAAGTGACTTTCGGCATTTGTGAACAATGAAATTTCGTTTTTGTTTATTTGAATGCCTATTATTTTCTTCATTTTAATTCACGATAAACATAGTTTTGCTTGATTATATTCGCATGAATATTATAATTGAGAATTTGCCTTTAAATTTAAAAAATGTTATTGTAGAGATGCAGTGATTTTATATTCAATGCATTTATTTTTTTATGTGTATTGTACCATTTAAAAAGTGTAAATATGGAACAATATTTATTTGTAAATTTCCTCTTATTGCAATGTCAAAATTCATCTGGAAAAAAAAAAAAAAAAAAAAAGTAATTACAAGTGCTATTTTTCAGGTAATGTCAAATAGTGAAATGTATTGAGCAACTATTAAAATTGAAATTTATTTAATGAGTATAATAGCTTTTTTTCCCCTTTAATTTTGACTTTCCGAACATACATATGTACGGAAAGTCTTGTAATCATGACAAAAATTCGACTTTAAGATTTTGGTATATCTACACGTTTTGAGGTCTCCTGAGTTCATTTTTGTTATTTTTACGTGAGTGAATATGATAGCGTCTAAACACTTTGACCGATTGTGTTGAAAGTTGGTATGTATATTAAAGGTTGCCATCCTACGAGCTGTATACAATTTGGTGAGTATAGCACTTACATATATATTTTTTTACATTGACGTAAAGAAAAATTCTTTATCATTATAGCCTATGGACTCAAATTATTTAAAATGTGATAACATCGAAACATCTTATTCGATTGAGCTAAAAGTTGTTATGGATGTTATGGACCACCGTCAAACGAACTGTATCGATGTTGAAAACTGGTAGGTAGGATTTAGTCACCATCGTACGATTTGTGTACATTTTAATGAGTACAGAACTTACAGTTGTTTTACAGGGACACAAAAAGAAAATTCCTTATCATTATGACTACAGGGCTCAAAATGTTTGAAGTGTGATAGCACCTAAACTCTGCATTCGATTAAGATATAAACTGATAGGCATGTTAAAACTATTATAGCTAGAGCCGTACAGATTACAGGAGTGTAAGAATTACAGATTTTTTTTTACCGGTATACAAAGTAGAATTTTTATACATTGCAGTCTGTGGGCTCAAATTATTTTAAATTCGCTTTAATAATGTTAAATTGTTTAAAACTTAAGAAGGAAAAATAAAAGGAAACAAACAGCTAAGCAGTTTATATTGTGATCTTATTATTTATTGTTCTTCACAGAGATGCATGATCCATTAAACGAAATACAACTTAGGAGGGAAATGCTCAAAAGACCTATTAGGATTTTCCCTTTTATCTTTTTGACTTCTTTCATTTAAATTAATTTAAACAACTGTTAATCATTACACTGTAAACGAAAACATCTTAAATTCAGTTAAAAAAGTGTCTTAACGGATGGTCATTTTTTAAGCGAAAAAAAAAAAAAAATGTCCTACTTTTTAAGACAACTTTCTGCATCTGAAATTACGGCATTGCAAATGTCTTAAAACACTGCCATCTTTTTTAGATTTAAAAACACCGCCGTGTTAGGCTTAAAAATCTGCCATTTTTAAGGTTTTTTAATAAATAAATAAATAAATAAATAAAGGTGGCGTGTGATTCTGCTTTTCTGTTTAAAACGTATTTTAGAATTTTATAGAGCATTAATAAAATATAATAAAAAAACTACCAGCACCTAGAGTTGAACCCTCTATCTTCGATACCACAGACAAGCGCTCCTACCGATGAAGCCACAACGTTACACAGATAATTTCGGTATTATACACAGTAATATTCGCGAAATGAATTGTAGTGTTATAATATAACTAGTATATAACCCCGTCAAAAATGACGGAATGTGAACAATAAATCTTGAAAACAATGTTTAGAACATGAAGGAAACCACGTGATCATTTAAATGTAGTTTCAATTTTTGTTTATAAATCAAATGTGTTTCGATATTTTATAATTTTCGTTTTGAAATTAAAAAAATTCTACCCGATCAATAAATATGAATGACAATAAAAAAACTGCTCGCTGACAAAAAATATAGGCCCGACAACCACAACAGCAACAACACATCCCAGTGTTCCGTTAAGTGCTCTATTTAAAGTAATCATAATAATAATAATCTGAGTACTGTTATGTAAACCTATGTTGAACAATTCAAATTAGGCTTCGGAAGAGTTTTATATGATAATTAGTTCTGGCCCTCCTCAACCCCTCGTTTCATTAATGCACCTACATTTATACAGAATTTAATTCGGTTATTAAAAAATAATTCTGTTTTTAAAAAATTATTTATTAAAATTATTATTTAAAAAACTTATCTTGTATGATAATACAGACGATTTCCATATTAGAGAAGTAGTATAACACTAAATATCCAAAAAAAAAAAAAAAAAAAAAAAAAAAAAGAATTTATTCTCAATATTAAAGTAAAAAAAAAAAAAAAAATTGCTAAAATTTTTTTGTTAAAATTGAAAAGAATCAATAACTTTATTTTAAATTATCGCAGATCCATGGTTCAACCATTCATTTTAAACGTATTGTCGAGCTCTTTTGAAAGATACCCATCATGAAAATTTACTTCCCTCGAGGGGGGGGGGCGGCGAGGCTCCTACATACACAAAAAAAAAATTTCCCAGTTGACTATCTCTATTACAAAAAATATATATTAGTTTTATTTGGTCTAGCGCAGTCAATAGATGTTAAGTTCTACTTACCTGCAATTTCTCCCATAGACGTAATGTATTTAAATACTTTTGAATGTCCCTGTACACGAACCATTTGCTTCATCTCAACGAAATCTTACTGTAGCATCCCTATATGATACACATTTAGAATACCGAGTTTGGAATTTCTACTACTATTTGTTCTTGAGATATGCTGATCACAGACATCCAGACACACAGACAGACACACACACACAGAGACCATTCGCTAAAAACATGATTTTTGTATTCAGGGGACCTCAGAACATGTAAGTATAACAAAAACCCACGTTTGAAAATTTGACCCTAAAACAATACCTTCTCGACCCTATGGGTAAGAGAAAGTAAAAAACTATTCACTTCAGTTTAGAAATTTTTTTATTCATGAATTCATCAACCGTGAATATTTATTTAAATCAAATTGGAGTGTAAAGGTTGATATTTTTATTTATTACCAACTATGTGAAAAATACCAGAGCCGGGAATCGAACCCGGGCACCTCCGCTTAACGCACGGATGCTCTACCACAGAGCTACCCTGGCTGACAACCTTGGAGTTGTGCTACGATTATTATTGTCTCACCTGATATATCTGTGTTTGCAGACTCGGTGACTTTGCCAACGTATATTATGTGAGAAGTGCCTAGCTGGTTGTCAGCCAGGGTAGCTCAGTGGTAGAGCATCCGTGCGTTAAGCGGAGGTGCCCGGGTTCGATTCCCGGCTCTGGAATTTTTCACATAGTTGGTAATAAATAAAAATATCAACCTTTACACTCCAATTTGATTTAAATAACTATTCACTTCATTTTACCAAAATACTTTTTTTTAAGACTATCGAAGATCCTATTTTCAAATGCGAAAGCGAAGTGTGAGGTCACTGACCTTCCGTGGATGCAAGAAAAAGATTCCCTATGTTAATCGTTCATTGGATGTTTTGTAAAAAATTATTAAAAATCGAGAAAAATTATTTCCCGATTTTAATACCTGTATTTGGGTATAGATATGCTTTCGTATCCATGTGTTTGATTGAGTTATTTTGCTGTCAAATTGACAAAATTTTAAGTTTCAAAACTGTGTCATCTTTGGCGTTTTTTGTATTTGGCGATTAAAAACATAATCCGAAAATATACATGACAGATGTTTATTTTCGTAATATGTATTGTACGAAATATTGTTTCATATAATTCATCGCTCTCTTAATATAAGTTGTTAAAATAACCATGATGTTTGAAAGGAATTAAATATGTTCGCCAAAATAATTTGGCGATATTTTTTTTTTTCGCCAAGGATGACAGATATATTAAATCTATTCCGCTGCAACATATGAGTATCTTATATCAGACACTTTATTTAAACATTTGAAAACAAATTTGACTTCAAATTATGGTAGAATATTTATCATTTTCCTTTTAATTAGTATATTAGTTGGATATTTATTGTGTAAATATCATCCTTTGAAATGAAATGTTTATGTTTTGAATCGAATATGGAAGTTTGCCATTTTTTTTTTCTAGAGTTTTGAAATTTAAAATTTAAATTTTATCAATTTTACAGCAAAAACAACTTAATCTAACGCATGCAGACGATAACTAATACATATCTATACCGAAATATGGGGATTAAAATCGTGAAATAATTTGCCTCAATTTTTAATAATTTTTTACAAAAAATCCAATGGGCGATTAACATAGGAAATCTTTTTTTTTTGCATCCACTGACGGCCAGTGACGTCATCACTTTGCTTACGTATTTTCTAATTAACTATCCAATAATTACAGACACTCCATGCTAACCCAAATTCAACTCTACTCGATATTTCCAACCAGCTATCTCACCCGCAACATCGCCAAAATATCCGGGATCCAGCTAGGGACTTTCTCATTCTCAACCGAACATTTTATCTTGACTCGACATTATCACCTTAGACTACTCTACTTTCAATACTCATTTCAACTGGTGACCTTTACTTGCACAACCAAACATTCTATCCCAACTATAAATTTACACTAATTTCAAAACTGAAATCAACTGGCGTCATTTATGTACTGAACTCGACGCCAATCATACCTTTCAATGTAAACAAACAATGAAGCTTGATAAAAATATTTAAAGACTTTAATATGCTTTTACAAATATTTTAAGCGTTTTAAGGCTTTAATATGTTTTAGAAATACTTTAAGCATTTTTTTTTTCGTAGAAACAGTCAAAGAGTCGTTCATTCGGAATCCATTTGGAATTTGTATTTTCTGAATGGCAACAGTTTTCGTTTGTTTTTATTTGGTATTCCGTTGCTTACAATCATGAAGTTACATAATTCTATTTATAGATTCATGTTTATAATAGCCAGTGATCCATTATATTTAGTTTAGATCTTTAAACATTACAATTGAATAGTTTTTCAAGGTTTTAGTGAAAATAAATGAGAATACGTACGATACAAAACATATTATATGTATGTTTCCGTAAGTTGAACCAGCTCAGTGAGTTGAACAAACGAAAAAAAAAAAAAAAATGGCTGCCAAAAGTTTCTGTTTTGAAGCGGTACTAACCGGATTCGTTCATGACAGATGAGGATCATTATATATATTAATTAGTATTTTTTTTTGTTAAAACTATCGATATTAAGAATTTTATGTGTAGAGATTTAAAATTTTGTAAAATATAAACAAATATATCAAAACCTCAGACTGTAATGTTTTGAAAACGATTTCTTTTTATAAACTGTTATTTAAAAGAAAATAAAAATAGATATGAATATGAAAACCAGAAAAGTTTTGTTTTACATTCAGGTGCAGGTAAAAATGTTAAAGATAAAAAAAGTTCAAGTATCGAAAGATATATATATATATATAAAGCATCTATTTACAAATTGTGTATAAGAT
Organism: Salticus scenicus; assembly: GCA_963930645.1. Lineage (NCBI taxonomy): Eukaryota > Metazoa > Arthropoda > Arachnida > Araneae > Salticidae > Salticus > Salticus scenicus. The sequence continues at coordinate 139,855,682 of OZ005652.1, read as the reverse complement.
TAGTTAGAAATTCGCTTTCTTTGCTACAAGTTATTATTAAGCTATAAGTTATTCTTCGCTACAAGTTCTTCTTAATGTTTATCATGTAATTAAATGAACGAGCTTTAAATAAAAAGTAACATTTTTATTTGCATATTTATTTATTTATTTATTTTTTAACCAAATTATTTTTGCTCCTAAAAATGTTTTTTATTAAGTATTTCAAACATATTCCACGCAAATAAGATAACATCATTTACCATTTATGCATATTTGTTACGTTAAATCTAAAATTTTTCTAATAAGCTTATTTAAATTTCACAAATAATTTTTTTTTTAAATAACGCAAGTTTTGTAATTAATTTCATTATTTTAAACTTTATTTGAACAAAAATTTAGACAGCATATTTAATTGAACAGTAGTAATTAATATAAGTATTTTCATCTTTTATTTATTGAAATTTGATTTATTTAAATTATTTCACTTAATGAAATTGAAATAAACTCAAACTAGTAGTAAAATAAGAGTAACTAGCCTTTCTCACTTGACATGATTTTCAGAAAAATCTCATAAATAAAACCACTTACTGTAAAAAATTATTTATATATTTATTTTGTGTTAAAAAAAAAAAAAAAAGGAGATTTAAAATTTTGATATTTGTATTATAATTTCAATTAAAAAAAATTTTTTTCCCCCACTTCCAAGTTAAAAAATTCTTAAAAGAAATTATCATTGTGTTAAAACTGTATCTTGATATGAGAAAAACGAGACGACGAAGATGATTTTGATTTCCATTGACAGATGACGCCACTACTAATAATCAACGATGAAATGTAAAATGATTTATTTTAAGGCATTTTAAAATGTCTTATTTTAAGACATGTTCCTTTTTTAAGACACTTTATATCAGTTCATTTGCCCCACCAGTTTATTAAGAAACAAAAGTGTCTTAAATTAAGATGTCTATTATGTCTGAGCTTCATATTCAGACATGTAAGTGTCTGAAATGTATTTTCAGATATTTTTTTTGTCTTACTTTAAGACACCTTCATTTGCAGTGTAAGTGTTCGAAAAGTCGAGTGGAGTCACGCCAGATTTTTTCTGGTATGTTTAAAAGTTATATCAAATTTGTATGTTTACATTCAATGAAATTTTCTTTTGCATCTTAGAAATTATTCAAAACTGGGATAATTGTTATCGTGTAACATTTTTATTTTTGCTTTGAAAGTATTATAAATAAATGTTTCCTTTAAATATGAAAGACACTAGTTAGTTGTAGGGCGACTAAGGCACCCGTTGAAAAATGATCAATTCATTTTATTTATTTCTCACTTCAAATAATTCATTTGCTAGCAAGTCCGTGGGAAATTTTCGCACTTTATTTATCGCTTCGTTACCTTTAAAATTATTATTATCATCATTATTTTATAGACGTCATTTTTTCATATGCATGAGCAAATTTAATATTATATATATTACGTGAAAGCATATTTCATTTCATGCTGGAGAGAAAAAAAAAAAAAAAAAAAAAAAAAAAAAAGGTGGTGGTGGTGGTGATGGGGGGGGGGGGGGGGGGCAACAATGAAAAATTTAAATGTCCATTTTAAAGCTGTCATTTTCATATTTTCATATTTTGATTAATTTTAAAAATCTAATCAAAAATTCGTTACAAATAAGATACCAAATGAAAGGGGCGATTTTTCTGAATCCGTTGGATTAAACAGTTTATCGATCGGACAATTAGACTTTTTTAAATTAACTAAAGAAAATTAGGTGGCAACTTGCGTTCACACACAGCAGAGTCCAAGGGAAAATCTCTTAGCCTTTTTAAGCGTGACAGTCCGTCAGTGATGAGCGTAACTATATATGCTGATTAGAAATTATATGAAGTTATGAAGACTGAATTATAAAAGAGTAATTCCTCTTTTAAATTTTGAAGATTGGGAAAAATTGAAGCATGTACTATATTTTATCAAACAGATAAAGAAATAAAAGAAATAATACTAATAATGAAAACATTTTTTTTTAAATTTAATATTAATATTCTAGTAGTGTCTACTTACTTGACATAAGTATTCCCAATTCTAAATCGAGTTTTTATGCGTAATTGTTTTCATCATTTGACTGAAATACAACAAATAAAATATTATTAATATTTAATTACATCATTCCTTTAATTTAGTAACACCTTTTACAATATTGTGTTTGTCTATGAAAGTGGCGGTAGAATTATTTTTTCTTTGTGTGATTTTGTGTACTTATTTCAGGATCAGTTGTGATATGGAAGGAGAAAGTTTTTTCTAAGCTGGCCATTATATATGACCGTCATAGATATTTCAAAAGAAGCTAATGATAGAGCCCGTAATGATATTGTTATGAACGTTGTAGACACTTTTGGATGTAGAAAATAACTCTCAAATATATAAGCAGGTTCTAGTCGACGAATGCACTTTATTTAAGGAATTTTCTGGAAACAACTGAATAAAACAATTTTTTATACCACAGAAATCAATAATAAACGAATATTCTTGAAACAATCCAATAAAATAGTCATCCCTAATTACAAACCCTACAGGCAATATCCTATTTACAGACATACTACAGAAATCAAGTAAATAGGGTTAAATACACAACAGAGCAGGCATTTCCAGATTCATGGATAATGATGAACTGCACAGTTCGAGTCTAAATAGAATTTGAATTCAACGAGAGTCTTATCAGTTTTATAGAATTTTCTAGGTAGTCTTGCTCTAGAAATCGATGAATCATTCCTGAAATTTCCGAAACTTGACTCTTATTAAAGATAGAGTTTCCAAACTTTAGAAATCGTAAAATATTGCTTTTAGATAAATTTGGATGCTAAATAGCCTTCTTTGATGCTAAGGCAACGCCCACCTCCGTGAAAATGAAAAAAAATGCCATATTTTCCCCATTTTACCGTAATACCGTATAGAAAGTAACACGTAAAGGAATATTTAAGTTCTATTCTACAATCATTAATAATGACTTTTTTTTTATTCTATAGAAATAGTCATTTATAGAAATTTCGAGGAAGTTAGTACTGCACTAGAAACCAATAACTCTTTTCGGAAAATTCCAGAACTCTGTTCTTAGTGAAGAAGCCAGTTTAATTCCAGTTCGCCAGTTCGCCAGTTTAATTCCTCGGGTTCTAAGATGAACCTATGGTCATATTTTATAAGTGATTCATTAGAACACAATGACTAATGAAGTGGCCGAAGTATGTTATAAAATATAGGCTTCCCATATATGGGAAAAATTGCAGCATATCAGTGCTACCTGTCTGCCGATAGGTAACAAATTGCAATCAGCAAAATGTTTTTAAATTTTTCCATACATATTACGTTTGGTGAATATATGCACAATAAAAGCCGAGATATAGATCTTCAATAAATTGGGGAAATATAAGCATACCAATGCTCCTTGCTAGGCGATATATTTAAATATCTAATCATCGCCAATTTATATAAAGGCCTAATAAAGAATAATGTTTTGTGGAATTTCATCCATTATTTCGTTAGATACAGTACACAAAATTAACACACATGCATACATAGTCTGATAGAGACACATATATATTCTAAAAATAATGAAATTGTGTTTAGGAAATCTTAAAAGTGCAAATCCATATAAAAACGTAAAAATTTTCACGAATCCAATCTCTTTTCTAATGTATAGATGAAAATAATTAAAGGAAGATAACATCTAGAATTATTTGTGACAGATATTCACAAAACTAAAACTGGAACTCTCCAAAATCCTATTCAGTATTTGTCTCTCTCTCTCTCTCTCTCTCTCTCTCTATATATATATATATATATATATATATATATATAAAGGAAATAGGGTGAAGTGAGGTAAGTGTAATCTCAATTTCTAACTAAATTGATAAGCTGAATTTAGGCCTAATAGTTATGATATCTGATTGTTTGAATCTTTCTTTGCTATAATTAGCCTTAAGGAAACCAAATTAAATATGAAACAGCGATAATTTTAAAAGTTTGAAAAATTATATAAATTTCCCTTTCCTACAGAATCTGGAACATATTTTTATTTTTCACTCGTATACACGGCTGACATATTTTTATTTGTCTTGTATTATGAATAATAATTTACTTCCTTGAAGAGAAATGAACCAATACACAAATAGAAATAAGAGTACAATGTTCAACCTCTTTTTTTTTTTTTTTTTTCTTTTATCTTTTAATTATATACTAAAATGTTAAATAAAACCTAAATGCGATAAACTTATAAAAAATTACGTCGCAGTTAAACATAATGACCTTAAATGTACCAGTACTTGGAATATCTTTTATTATAAAAAATGTTCAGATTTTAAAAAATTTAGAGATATTTTTTGATATTTTTATAAAATAAATATAGAATAATCACATATATTATTTTGAGAATTAGCATTTCCTACTTTTATTTTTTGAAGCATTTGAATTAATTATAAATCTCAAGTTTTGAAATTAAAAGTTGAAATAAATTAAAATTTTTTCAAACAACAGTTCCATACAAAAAGAATAGTGCTATAAACGAATCGATAAAAAATCATAAAAGTGAAACGTGGAATAACATTGGTAACACATTTTAGTTGCTTAAAACTTAAACGCATAAAACTTAAATTACTCATAATTACGCATAAAATTTAAATAAAAATAAAAATAAAATCTGGATTTAGAAAAATATTCTAAACAATCCTATAAAAATGGAATTTTGATATTAATAATTGTTTACAAATTTCGAAATATCTGCGAAAAACATTAATATATATCAAATTATTAAAAGATGCTTGATAAGAATACTTGATAATGAAGAATACTTGAAAAAAATGTCTTAAAGAATACTTGATAATGCACTTTGTTATTACTACTATACTTTTACAATATGGTATTTACAACCAGTAATTGAAATGAAACAAAAAGTTTCTCTTATAAAGAAGTCCTCTCTCTTCCATAATTATTGAAGGGGAAAAAAAAAAAAATGATAAACATTGCAGGAATAGTAAAATCTTTTCTTCCCGCAAAACATCGGCTTTCGTAATAAACATGGAGTTTATAGGAAAACTAGTCACTGACTAACATAAATAAAATAATCTAATCGTTACAAGACGAAGTAGGTATTCAGAAACATATCCAACTTCTGTATATTCATGTTTACAAATAGGAGTATTGTGTATTATTTATGGCAGTAAAATAATGTTCTTAAACAATAGTAGAACAATAAGAATAAGGAAAAGAATACAAATTATTGCTAAAAATATTCTTTTTTTTTTTTTTTTTTTTTTTTTTTTTTAAGCAGCGTATAATACAATATTTTTTATTAAATATATTGCATAAAATATTTATAATTAATTATACATTCAATTTTGTATAAAATAATCACATCTATTATAGATTGTAGAATTTGTTTTGTAAATAAAACGTACGCTATATTCTACAATTTTAGAGCCCTCCATCTTTTGAATAAAGCAAAAACGAGCATTTAATGTATACTTCAATTTGTATTATTATTATTATTTGCCGTTTTTTAACGTTTTCGTAATTAATGTATAGTAAATAACATCTGTACAAAAATTCTTTTATTTTGAAACATTAAAAGGAAAAATTAAAGCTACTAATAAAAGCTACTAAATAAAGCTACAAAATAAATAAATAAAAAAATAAAAAATAAAAAATAAAATTAAAATTCTTGTAATTTATTATTTATTTTAGACATCGATATTATACTCAAATTGGTAAAGCACTGGCAAAATTCACTTCTTTAAGCAACTTTATTGGGTAGCCAAAGATTACTATTGAAGGAACAGAATTCAGTTTAAAGCTTTTATTACTTTATACATTTTACGAAGGAAAATATCTTTTTTGCTTAAAAAAGTCTTTAAAATAACCCATTCAGATTATTTAATGCCCAAACTAAAGGAAATCCATTTTTACAAAGACGTTTTATTTAAATTTGAGTGTTTTCATGTTGTGTAAATGTTATGTCTAAACGACGCAATTGAAATTCTCCTAAAGATAAAATATATGAAACAGAAAAAACAAACAAACAAACAAAAAAAAAAAAAAAAAAAAACTAGTATGTTGTGGCCACCACAAGACTTTCTTCTATATTTTCCTATACATATTCAATCAGTAACAATATTTAAAAAAAAAAAAAAAAAAAAAAGATTTTTTTTTTTTCTTTTTCTTTTTTCTTTTTTCTTTTTTTTTTTTTTTGTGTGAAAATTAATACATATTCAATCACTAACAATAATAAAAAAAAAAAAAAATAAAAAAAAAAAAAAATCGAATTTTTTTCTAAGTTTTTTTTTTTTTTTTTTTTTTTTTTGTTAAAAGTAAAAAAAATCGATAACTTTGTTTTAAATTATCACAGATTTATGGTTCAACCATTCGTTTTAAAGGTATTGACGAGATCTTTCGAATGATACCCATCTTCAAAATTTAACCCCCCCGGGGGGGTACTTCCCCCCCAGGGGGGGAACCGATGCCCCCCCATGCACAATTTTTTTTTCCTAGTTAACTACTACTATCATCAATAATTCAAATTAATTTTACAATCACAAGTTTAAAATAACTCTCATTATGCCCATTTATACGGAATTTTGTCCTATGCTGCCATGTTAAAAATTTGCATAAAATGCGATTACAGCGCCACCTGTTGAGCTATTGATCCCCAAATCTAATGGGCACCAGTTCATGTCAGGGTGCAACTAAATACCAAGTTTGGTTAAATTTCATTCATATGTTCGTGAGATACAGCGTCCACAAAAAAATGATACAGACAGACAGACAGACAGACAGACAGACACACAGACAGACAGACACACAGACAGACATTTTCTAAAAACTATCAATTCGTGTTCAGGACATCCCAAAACGTGTAGATCCGTCAAAAAACGGAGGTCGAAAATTTTCGCGAATCCAATACTTTCTCTATATTACATATAGAAGAAAGTAAAAAAAAAACAGATCCATACTTTTTACCAGAACCACATTTATTCGACGTTTGTGAGTAGTAATATTTTAAATAGAACGACTCAACACAAACTCTGATTGTTTTTACTTTATTTCATTTAAACTTTGTTTTACTATGCAGTTAGAATTTTTTTTTTTTTTTTTTTTTTTTTTTAAAGATATTTCATGAGCAATTTGTGTTCTGAAAGGAGTAACACTCATTTATTCTTATTTGTTACAATTGTTAAGTTATCCAAAAATTTAATAATATACAAAATAAGAATTTTTAAAATTTAATCTAGTAATATTTAAAAGAACGGAGAAAAAAAAAATCGCTTTTTAAACAAATTCATAAATGAGAAAATTTTCTTGCTTTGTTAAAAAAAAAAAAAAAAGAAAAAGAAAAATCTTATATCTTATTGATGTAAAGACAAAAATAGAAAAAAAAAAAAAAAAACTGGTATCTTGCGGCCACCACATGACTTTCTTCTACATGTCTAAATGACGCAATTAAAATTCTCCTAATGATAAAATGTATGAAACAGAAAAAACATATCTAACTTTTTGCCAGAACCACATCATTTATTCGATATTCGTGCATAGTAATATTTTAAATCGAACGACTAAGAAATTCAAATTATTTTAACTTTTATTCCATTTAAACCTTGTTCTAGTATGAAGCTAGAAATTTTGTCTAAGTCATTTCATGAGCAATCTGTGTTTAGAGAAGCATTACACTTATTTATTAAAGTTTTAACAATCATTTGTTGTTATTTATTACAATTGATTATTTATCCTAAAAATGTATAGTGTACATAATAAGAAATTTTAAAAGATAATAATGCTGCTTTATATTAAAAAAAAAAAACCCTGCTATTAATGTAAAGACAAAAACAGGAAAAAAAATCAGGTGTGTCACTCACAGGATTTTCTCTTACCATGCATTTCAATACTATAAAGTTAGATTACACATTAAGTTGTAAGACCAATAAGGTAAGACAATAAATTTCAACAATTTACTTAAAAAATAATATAAAATTGTTTAGGAGCAATTTTATTTGACATATAGTTCTGTGTGAGGGAGGCTACCGTCTCCTCAACTGCCCGTCCAATTATAAGGTCTACATTTATTTAAAAAAACAAATCAAGACTGTTGTTAAATTACCTTCAATCTTGCTACTCTTGATAAAATTTGTCAAGTGGCAATCTAATACGAACTTCAAAATGCCAAGTTTGAATCTCCTGCAGTTATTTGCTCTTAGGTTAAGCTGATAATATATATACATACAGATCAACTGTTAAAAATTGAACTTTCGTATTCAGAGTACCATCTCAAAACGTTATATTGTACAAATAAATAAATAAATAAAGAAAGAAAGAAATAAAGAAATAAATAAAGAACATAAAAAAAAGACTTTCTTTATACTATGGATGTGAAAAATTAAATGTCCTTCCTCAGCAGTGTTTGTTGATATAATAATAAAATGTAGCAAAGCATTTCCACCAATTGCATTCAGTAGAAAATAATGTTTAGTTTAATTTTGGGTAGCCCTGTATATTGTCTGTAAATTACATACACATCACATTGTCTACTTTTATTTAGTTTTATATGAAACACCTAACACAAAATAAAATAAACTTTCAGCAATATCCATGCATAGTGCCAATATATTCAAGTACTTTGGGTTGTCCTGTAAAAGAACGATGAATAATTTCCCTACTACACTCTTCACAAAGCATGCTTTTATGCATATTAAAAAATATGTTCATTCAATTTCGTTTAGGGCCGGTTACGAACGTTACACAGTACTTACCAGAAATTTCCACCATAGAAGTAATGTATTTGTATTGTCTTCAATGTCACTGTGCACGAACCATTTGCAACGAAACGAAAAGCTTAGTGTAGCATCACTATATGATACATATTTAGAATACCGAGTTTGGAGTTGCTACCACTATTTGTACGCGAGATATCCAGATAACAGACGCACACACACAGACAGACGCAAAGACAGGCACACACACGCAGACGGACACACACACAAACGGACACACAGACACAAAGACAGACACACACACAGACCAACCGCTAAAAACGTGATTTTCTGATTCAGAGGATCCCAAAACGTGTAACTATAACAGAAACCTCAATTTCGAAAATTTAACTCAAAGACAATACTTTCTCTACCATGTGGGAAGCAAAAGTAACAAGAATGTATAAAATATCTAAAATTAGAAAATAGCATAGAGATGAAGCTTTAATTCCCCCTCCCCCCCCCCCCCCCCCACAAAAAGCATGTTATAAAATACACTGTACAAAAATAATTGTGAATTACACAGATTTGATGAAGTACTAGACAGATTTATTCTGACTGTTAACATAAAATAAAACAAACACCAGTAACCTAAAGCGTAGGAAAAAATAGTAGAAAAACTTCCCAAGAAAAATGAAAGTTGGAAGTTTACATGCTTTTTTTTTCTTTTTTTTGGATTGGACCACTTGTGATATTTTTCTCTAAAGTTATAACACATAGAATTATAGACACAATAAAAGCATTTGGTGATAAAATATAAGAAACTGTAGCAGAAGAAAAAATTTTCAAATTCTTAATTATTTTTAATTTAAATTTCTAAATTTTTATTTATGCAAATCTTGTTTTTCATGTATAAATTACTTTATTTGTTAAATACTTAAAATTCTATATATGAAATAGGTAAAAGTTTTTAAATAAAAAAATTAAAATGCGACAGGTACCCTTAACTTCGACTTGTAGCGAACAGAAAACATCAGATTAGAAGGTAATTTCTTTTAAAACTCGTAATTACCATTTGTTTTCCTTCTTCTTCTTCTTCTTTCTTTTTTTTTAATTATGAAGTAATATAAGAAATATTTTAAGTAATTTAGGCAGCATAAATTTTTATTTTTAATTAATTCACATTTCATCTTATTGAAAGAATAGGCCATTTCATACGCATCTCTTCTCTAAATAAGAGGAAACTAATATAATTTCGGAGTATTTCTAAAAGAATCACACATTAATTTAATTAGTTTAATTGTGAAAAGACATGCAAAATGAGTTAACCCTATTTTGAACTAATGGGAAGTAATATATTTAATGAAGAAATGCCAAAGAGATTTGGGAGATTAAAACAAATGTTTCTGAAACAGACATAAAATTTACAAACAAAAATTAAGTGTTAGAATCTGCAAACGATAATTAGTTACTTTAAAACTTCAGTATGCAACAAAAGAAGTTAAATAACATGCAGATAATAAATGAGGAAAGGTATATTTTAATTCTACTTCTTCTCTGGATATATTTTTAGTCCCATTATCTGACTATCCTTGGTAATGGAAGTATTATTTTCGGTCAAAAATTTCGATATTGATTTTCCAACTGATTTATACTTTTAAGGTCTCCCGAGTCCAAAAAAGTGGTTTTTTGGCAATTGGTCAATGTGTGTCTTCAAAACTAATAAAGTTAGACGAAAAAACTGGAGAATCAAGACAGGTCCGGTGTATAAATGATTTTTGCAAACTTTTGTTACAAATTGAAAAACTGAAAGGGGGACATTAAAAACCGGAAGTGGGACAGAAAGTCCGTATCTCAAAAACAGCCTTAACGATTTTCTTCAAAGTTGCTACATAAACTCCCATTTAGATTGCCTTTCGTACTGTATTTGTTGGTTTACTTTAGAAAAATTGATAAGTGTTCCTTACATGCAGACCAATTTTAGGCCTCGCAACTGTTTTTTGAAAAACGGCTCTACGTATTTTTTAAATTCGCCCTATTAACACTTTTTATACGTCTTTTCGTTTGTAAATGCAGATTTCCAGTGCACATAGGCATTTGCTAGATATGTTAAAAATATGAAGTGGAACTGAAAATTAGTTTCTCAAAAAAGGCTCTAACGATTTTCTTTAAATTTGCTATATAAACTCTGTCGGATGTCATATTAATTATTATAAACTTTATATGTAATATAAATAAGTACATCACGACATAACAAAACACACAAAAAGCATTTATTTACATTCTAGAAAACCAAGAGAAATAATCTCGTTGCCACTAAACAATAATGAAAATTATAATAATATTTCTTCAAATGCAAACGATAATATTTGATTTTTATAACTCGAATAACTGCAGACAGTAATTGCAGCCGCAACTCCTTTCTAGATGCCTTCGCGCATGTGTTACTTGGTTGCTACAGGAAAATTCCAGGCGTCCAGATTAGATAGGTCAATTTTAAACCTCAAAAGTGGGTGTTTCAAAAAACAGCTCTAAAGTTTTTTTTCTAGCTCTCTATTTAAACTCTGTTTTTTTTTCATGTTTTTAAGACGTATGTATTAGTTTTATTTCATTGGAAGATTATATTTAGCTTTATGGCGTATAAATGCATCAAACATATTCTATGTGAGATAAACATTATGGAAATGAATGCAGGTTTAATTTGGTGTGTATCGGCTGACAGGTGGCGTTACCGTATTGCAATTTTTTCCGTGCACTGGAATGCTATATCTCAGCTTCTTTAGCGGATTAATGCGTCAAACTTTATATGTCAAGTGAACTTTAAAAGCGAATGTGAACTTAATTTAGTTGTATATTGGCTTACATGTAGCGCTAATATTGATCATATCTTATGATTTTTACTTTCTATTATTCATAAGGCAGAGAAAGTATTGTTTTTGGGTCAAATTTTCGAAAGTGAGTTTGTGTTATATTTACACATTTTGTGGTCCTCTGAATCCGAAAATCATGTTTTTAGCGGTTGGTCTCTCTCTGTGTGTGTGTGTCTGTTATCAGCATATCTCGGGAAATTGCAGGTAAGTAGAGTTTAACATCTATAGACTGCACTAAACCAAATGAAATAAATATATATTTTTTATATGCGTAAAAACATGTCTCATGTAGAGAAGGAAATCGTTCACTGTTCGTTTCCAGGGCTACACAAAAGAACTAGATTATAGTGCGACAATTGCTGAAAATTGATGGAAGTGTATTTCAGGGTGTGCCGTATATTATTACTGTTAGATTATATTTAGGTGCACTATCCCAGACAGCACATCGCTTCCCCAGGATATCTTCAAGATGTCTTCTGGATGAAAATACATCCCATAAACGTCCTTAAGATGTACTGTGGATAAGTTAAGCCTAACTGTGCTGTTAGGGATGTGGTTTGTACATAATTTCCAAAGGATATACAAGGCTGCAAATATTTAAGCGATAACATTCTTTTTTATTGTTAGTTGAAGTGCTTTACTGTAATATTTTACCATGTCCAGGAAAACTGCTCAGGAATGGAAAAGAATTCCTCATAGACATATAGTAATGTATGTTTTTAAACTAAACATTCATCACTTGTTTTTTGTATATTTACATCTTTTGAGTCTTTTTTATTACCGAAGTCAAGATTTTTAAAGTTTGATCTTTGTCTGTGTCTCTTAGAGTAACTTAAAAATGAATAATTTCAGGAGATCCAAAAAGTTGTATTTTCAAATTAGTATAAGTTTTTTGCTGAAAAAGTTTGATCAAGACTGATAAGTTTTAAGGAATGTTGCGTGTGAAAGTTACATGAATAATTTTAAGTGAACTTTTAGTTTTAATAACGGATTTAAATTCTATATAAATATAGGTGCAGTAATGAAACGGGGGGTTGAGGCTGGCGGTAGCCACCATCACACAGAACTAATTATCATATAAAACTCTTCCGAAGCCTAATTTGAATTGTTTTAACATAGGTTTGCATAACGGTACTCGTTATGTTACCTCTTAATCTCGAACCTGTATTTATAGTATTAAATTTCAGGGTAACAGAAAGTTGTGTGAGTGACGCACCAGATTATTTAACATGGCTAAATCTCATTATCTATTGGCTGAAATTACATCAAAGTACATACGCAAAATCTTTCCTGAGAAAGGTTATGATTAAATGTGTATGCATGTTAAACAGTGGATATCGCCATTAATTAGAATGCGTGACCCGTCAAATAAGCCCAAGACAAAACGGCCCCGACAAAAAAGCCTCGACAAAATAGCTCCGACAAATGAGCCCAAAGGACAAAAGAGCCCCGACAAAACAGCTCCGACAAAACAGCCCCGATAAAAAAGCCCCGACAAAATAGCCCCAGACAAAATAGCCCCAGACAAAACAGCCCCAAGACAAAAGAGCCCCGACAAAAGAGCCCCGACAAAATAGCCCTCGACAAAATAGCCCCGACAAAATAGCCCCCGACAAAATAGCGCCAGACAAAACAGCCCCCCGACAAAACAGCCCCGACAAAACAGCCCCCGACAAAACAGCCCCCGACAAAATAGCCCCGACAAAATAGCCCCCGACAAAACAGCCCCGACAAAATAGCCCCCGACAAAATAGCCCCGACAAAACAGCCCCGACAAAACAGCCCCCGACAAAATTTGTATGTATCTTTCTTTGTACATGGAAAATCTTCTGACTATCATATCTCAAAAAAAAAAAAAAAAAAAAAAAAAAAAGAGATAGAACTACGAAACTTCAGAATTGAAGCAGGTCTGGTGTACATATGATTTTTCGAACTTTTGGTGAAAATTGGATAACCGGAAGTGTTTCATATAGTTTTTTCAGAATCAAAGAAAAATAAAGCGTATTAGCGTCACCTATCGGCCTATACACACAAAAACTTAAACATCAGTAGGAAAAAAATGGTGCACTTATAAACAATAGATTTTGATGTGTAGTATTTCATAAGCAGGGAAAATTCAGAGAAATTTACAACATAAAAACGCTACTTTCCGACCGGTAACAAACAACATTTCGTGTAATATTCACAGAATTTAAAAAATGATGCAGTTATGACCATTATATTTTAAGATAAACTTTTTCATAAACAGAAAAAATGACAGCATATCAGCATCAGCGCTACCTTTCGGCCGATATAAACACAAATTTAAACAAAATTTACAACGTAACTACACCACCTTTCAGTCCTTTTTTTTTCGTTGTTGTTGTTGTTGCTTAAAATTACACAAGATTAAATCATTTCAGCGGAGCATAACACTGACGTCTGCCGTCGATGTACACATAAAGTTAAAGTGGTTGCTGATTAAATCATTTTTATCTTAAAACAAAATTATACAAGTTTATTTATTTATTTATTTATTTTTTGTAATTATGAAAGTGTAAAGTTATTTGGAGGATAGATTAAGGGACAGTAGGCCCCAAGTGGGAGTTCACTACGGCCTTAGAATAAATGAGTTTAATCGCTGGATGAAAGCTCACCTGTTTGGCGATGTTTCACAAAAGTTAATCAGAACAAATTTAACTCAAGATGAAAAAAAAAATCAAGTATTATTAAATTCTGCTTATTGGTTTAGTTACAGCGACCAGAACTTTTGCTGACACACACAGACAGATATCTCGAAATGTGTAAATTCCTAGAAAACCTTAAATCAAAAATTTTCAGGAGTATTTCATTTCCTATTTAGGTATATAAAAGAAAATAACAAATCCACATTTAAAAAAAATAGTCATTTACAATTTACGAAAATATATTATGTTTTACAATAAATAATTACAAGATAAAAAGAACTTTTATGTACCATGTTTTTAAATTTTTCTGTTGAATCATATAAACATACAGTCGGTAACAAAAGTCTCCGAACACTAGCAAAAATTCCTATACAAAAAAGTACACTTAATACAGTTTTGTTAAATAAATCCTTGTCGAATCCTGTTCTTAGTCAGTCTAAGAACATGATTCACAAGGATTTATTTAACAAAACAGTATTAACTTTACTTTTTTTATATAGGAATTTTTGCTAGTGTTCGGAGACTTTTGTTACCGACTGTACCTGGTAACTTTTATAATTTATTCCGGAGTTCTGTTAACCTCGCCCTTTAGTCATACCAGTATATTTTAAAAGCACTTTTCTTCTTATATCATCGTAATTACAGATTGGAGAAAATTTCTCTACAATCATACTGGTGTGAAAAAAGGGCGGAGCTAACAGTACTCCAGAATAAATTATGAAAGTTACCAGGTATGTTTAAATGCTACTGAAGGCAGCGGGGACCCATTATAATTGGTTGAAAATTTAAAAAAAATGCATTGTCCTCGTGTTCTGAGCTTTTTTTAAAGTTTCAAATTTCTAGCTAGTCGAGATAGAGGTCTGCACGGGCTGAAATTTTGAGGCCCAAGCCCCTCCCGGCCCGTTTCAAAAATATGTAAATAAACAAACAAACAAACAAACAAAAAAAAAACTGCATGCCTTTCTATGAAAAAATTTTTTAGTATGTGTTTTGTGGAGATTTTATATAGCCAATTAACAGAATGTCCTTTAACAAAGCTGCTGAACTTTTACAAGATAATTATATATAAACAGAAATTCATTATTACCCACGTACAAAATACTCAAAGGACGACAGAAAATCGAGTCGAAAATATTAGCATTCATCAAAAAATATAGGAAAGTATTTAAAATAATTAATACTACTAAAAATGTACTCTCAATCATTTCCTCTTATAAACCGTAATGTATCTGAATCTTTCATGTTATCCGATAAACAAAACTTTAATGCTAATCCAACCATATTCAATAGAAAAGATGCTTTTGCATATGCTAGAAATGGTGCTACTTTCATCCAGTGCACAGCAGATAAGAAAAAGGAGCTTTCGCGAAAAAGTTACAGTGGAATGATTTTTACTGCCTTTATACAACCTAAACTTATCAGACCGTAGGACACAAAGCCTTATACACAGTAACGTATCTAATTTTTTTTGTTTGTACATGTGTGCAAACTAATAATGTCATGCATACTATTTTGAATAAGAAACCATCTAATATTACATTAAATAAAATACATTAATTTCGAGATATGCTAAAAATATTTGCGGAAAATTAAATCTCAGACAGGCATACTGATATTCATTTTAATTGAAGTTACAGACATTTTTTAACAAAATAAAAATTTATGTGCTACACAAGCCTGTGAAATTATGTAAAATAAATGATTGAAGAAATATTTTATCTTTTTAATTTTCCGTGATTAGCAGGGAAACTAAAAAAAGAATCGAGCTGACACGGCCCGGAATAAATATCATCCACGCCGGCCCGGCACGAGTATACACAAAATAACTGAGTACGAGCCCGGCCCGAGCGCAAATTGAAAAATTTGGTCCGAACCCGGCCCGTGCAGACCTTTAAGTCGGGAAGTTATATGATTATTGAATCATAAAAAACGCTACCGAAGGCAGCGGGGATCCGAAAAAATTGGCTAAAAGTATTAAAAAAATGCATTGTCATCGTATTTTGAGCCATTCTAAATATCTAGCTAGTGGAGAAGTTAATTAAATAAATTTCCTGTTAAATCATATAAATGCTTCCGGGCTATTTTGTTGGGGCTATTTTGTCGGGACTATTTTGCCGAGGCTGTTTTGTCGCGGCTATTTTGTCTGGGGCTATTTTGTTGAGGCTATTTTGTCGGGGTTTTTTTGTCGGGGGCTTATTTGTCGGGGGCTATTTTGTCCTGGAGCTATTTTGTCGGGGGCTATTTTGTCGGGGGCTGTTTTGTCGGGGCTGTTTTGTCGGGGCTGTTTTGTCGGGGGCTATTTTGTCGGGGCCATTTTGTCGGGGCTATTTTGTCGGGGGCTATTTTGTCGGGGGCTATTTTGTCGGGGCTATTTTGTCTGGGGCTATTTTGTCCTGGGGCTGTTTTGTCGGGGCTATTTTGTCGGGGGCTATTTTGTCGGGGCTCTTTTGTCGGGGCCGTTTTGTCGGGGCTATTTTGTCGGGGCTGTTTTGTCGTCAAGGCTCTTTTGTCGGGGCTCTTTTGTCGGGGCTATTTTGTCTTGGGCTATTTTGACGGGGTACCATTAGAATGATATAGAAGAAAGCTCTGTTTTGATCGCATAGTGCTAGTTTGCTTTTGTTTGTCAATGTTTATTTCATTGTTGTTTGTATATTTTCATCACATCTTTGATAAAAATGTGTTATTTGGAATGTTTTGAAAAAAAGAAAAATCATGTTTAAATTTTTAAGTAAAATAAATTTTTAAATCGTCATTTAAATTAAATATAGAATAATAAAGTATATTTTTAAAGGAATGGTATCGATAATCCTTCATTTTTAATAATTATAATTAGAATCTATATTTGAAATAAAATCTTAAAATAAAATAAAACAATCACAATCAATGATTCTTTATAGCAAGTAATACAATACAAAGAAAAATCTTAAAAATAAATAAATAAATAAATAAATAAATAAATAAACGAAGAATATTCTTTGTGAAAATTTAATTTCTTATTAATCCTATAATTTATGAAATATATATATAAGATAGGTTATATAAGAAATATATGTAAGAGCAAATATAAGTACACTCATGTTTGTAAAAAATGCATCATCATGAAGGAATCCTCAGAATCAAATGAAATTTAATGCACAAACGACTTGTATTAGTACAAATAAATGATTATATTTTCAAAGCAAAGAAACAATATTAAGTGTCCGAAATCAGTAGTTGGTGTGGCCACCATTCGCTGCAATAAGTGCTGCTATACGACGTGGCATAGAATTAAACATATTTTGAATTTATGCTTGGGGAAGAGCATTCCATATTTCTTGTAGGCGTACCCAAAGTCCTCTTGAAGCTGTAGGACGAGGATCACGAGCGAGATGCCGACCAATGAAATCCCACACATGTTGCAATCAGTGGCATAACCGGCAAATAAGCAGGCCACAAAAGAAGCTGTATGTTTTCTGCTGAAAAGCAGTCTTGCACATTCCTTGCCACATGTAGTCGGGCATTATCCTACTGAAAGATAGCTCCAGGAATGCCTTGAAGGAAAGGAATGACTTCGGACTCCAGCACTTCTCTGATGTACCTGTCGTTGTTAAATTTACCCACAATTCATAGAGCAGAGATCATCAATGATACGGAATCGCACCCCCGAACCCGATCATAACATCGGGTGTTCATCCACTATGGCGTTCGATAATGCACTCCGGAAGGTAGCGTTCACCGGTATAGCGTCTAACATGAATGCGGTCATAATGGTGCCGCAAATTAAAGCGGGATTCGTCAAAAAGCACCACTTGCTGCCTATCTTCACGCCAGTCTCTATGTGCATGAGCCCATTGCAGCCGCAAGCGTCGATGGCTTCGCTTGAGGGGGGATCCTGTATAAAGGAGTTCGTACACGCAGTCCACGGCATAGCAGACGTCGATAAATTGACGAAGCAGACAGTGATACACCTGTAGCAGTGGATCAGTGTGCTGCCAACTGTCTAGATGAATCTGTACGCACCATCAGCGTCATGCGGACCGTCTATCATCGCGCACTGACGTCATTTTTCGGCGTCCACGCCCGGATTTTCGAGTTGTAATGTTCTCGTCTGTCAACTGCTTCTAAACTCCCACCACTGTGCTGCTGTTAGGCGTCACACGAGCTGCTTTTACGCGATAGGAAAATCCTACTTCAGAAATGCCAATGATTCTCCCCGTTCAAACTTCATAAGTTGTTCTAATTTTGCCCTCTGTCGTCGACGAGACATAATTACGTCTCACCTCACGTTTACCATAAAGAGATAAACATTGACTGTTTTAAACATTCTGCTACAGCTCTTTATTTATACGGTTTCACCAGCAGTCCAGAGGGCGCTGCTAAGCCCACTCCCTCCTGGTGGCTTTGAAATTTTAATCATTTGTTTTATACAGTATAATTTGCATTTCCTGAAACTTACAGCTCAATCGCGTCATTCTTTCATGGTGTTGCAATTTTCACAAACATAAGTGTATTGAAATAATCAATAAATATACTTATATATTTGCTAAAACCATTTACTGCCTGTTTACTGACGACATTAAACAATTGAAAGCGAACTGAAAAATCCAGTATACACAAAACTCGCGAATATACAAACGCACCGACTTTAAAGTGCTGCGTACGAGGCAAAACGTCAGAAGATAGTTGCGGCGCACATATTTGGCAACCGCTTCATTTTAAATTTATGAATTAGGGGCATAATCACAGACCTGATATATTACTGTGGTTAAAGATTTGTGAAGAGAATTTATTTTTCTGCTTAACTGAAATATTGCAACTAGAGTTCTGCGTGGGTCGGGTAAAACTGACCCACATCCGACCTGCAAAATGACTTTCGATCCGCAACCTGATCCCCAACCCTTCTGCTGCGTAATGAGACCCGCCAGAAAATTGCATTAAATTTATGTTATAAGACACTGAATTGGAATATTATTACACAATATTATTCAACAAATTTCTATTATTCTAACAAATTTCTATAATTTTCTATTATTCAACAAGTCTTTCAGAAAATTAAATTTTGCATAAAAAAATACAAATACAAATATTTAATTATAAACAAAACTTCAGTAAACAATATAACAAACTTCCAAATGTATAAACCTTACTTTAAAAAAATCCACGGTTCCAAATATTTAGACAGTATGTAAAAAAAAGTAAAGTAACGAAGCATATGGACAATGCAAGACAATTAATTTTTACATATAAAAGTTTTAAACGTTAAATATAGATATTTATGTAATTCTTAATTCCTATCGTGAGGCAATTTGCTTTAAATTTCTATGTGGGAAGAGAATATTATTCAATTTGTGCTTAAAAAAATTTCGAATCATAAATTCTTCGAAGAAAATATTTTCATGCGAGTAGATCCACGGTACCGCCCGAGGGTAAAAAATTCGGGAAAATCTAACCCACACCGGAGACGCAAAGGGTACCCAACCCTATGCAGGATTCTAAATTCAACCATTTCTATGCTCTTATGTGAGCGCACTTAATTGTTATCAGTCTTGAAAGCAAAATTATGGATTCTAGATCCTAAATAGCATTAACGCAAAAATAACGCCTATGGCATTAACGCAAAAAATATTTTAACTCCAACAGGTAAAATTTTCCTAGGACCAGCTTATCTGCAGCTTCCGGACCAGCGGTTGAAAAACACTGTTCTCAAGTACACATGTTCTTAGTAGTGAATCGATGGATCAAAAGCCTCTGTATCCTATTAGCATCACAAATTACACAGTAGATCATTTTTATTTATTCAATATTATTTAGAATAATTATATATGTATATATATGATTAACCTATATAAAAATGTACATTTCTGAGGGGGGCTGCAGACACCTCAAACCTTCGTTGTATCTGCCTGTTTATATCTATCTGTATATGTCTGTACATACACTAAGCGACAAAAAAAAAAAGAAAAAAAAAAAAAAAAAAAAACACTGCAGAAAAAATGACTTATACATTTTTTATTTGTAATATCTTTAAAATTAATGTTTTAAACAAATAAAACTGTCTTGTTTACATAATACCAAAAGTATGAAATGATACCTATGTACATATTCGATTTAATAATTCGCTTTATTGCATTCTACGAAGTACTTTTTAAAAATTTGCATAAAATTTTCTTTTTGAACATAATGTAATAACCATACACTTTGTATTCTATTATGATTTATTATATGAAATAAACAAGTTATATTTTAATA
Source organism: Salticus scenicus (assembly GCA_963930645.1). NCBI lineage: Eukaryota > Metazoa > Arthropoda > Arachnida > Araneae > Salticidae > Salticus > Salticus scenicus. The sequence goes on along the minus strand of OZ005652.1, from coordinate 139,835,207 downwards.
TATGAAATAAAACTATTTATTTGTTAGATTTAAGCAATTTTTTATTAAAAATATGTATTTTATATTGGGTTAATTCCACCTTTATATGGAATTACTGCTTTAATGCGCTATGGCATAGTTTTATACAGTGTTTTAATATAAATCTCTGAAATTTCAATGAGCCAAATATCACAAATAATTTTGTCTAGTTCTAGCAGAGTTATAAGCTGCAAATTTCGAATCCTCTCCCTTCTCTCCCGCCTTTTTATAGACGAAAGATTTTCGAACGGATCGCGATTAGGACTATTTCCATGTCTGGTAAAGAAAAAATTCTACTATATCCTTTGTGGGTTTTAACTTAAAGTGAAAAAAGATATGATTACTTACAGAATTTTAGGTTCTCATGGGAATGGATAGGAAATTTTGACAATTTGAAGTGAATAAACTTACCACAGACGCCGTGTAGTAAGGTGAATTATTATCTTGAAATACTGTTTGCGGAAATGTCCAAGATACCTCCAAAATAGTCGCTCAGGCACCACTTTTATGAAGATTGTATTTTATTTCGAGTTAATTGATCCATTGAGCATAAAAATTTGCCCGACTGTTTGGAAAGTTATGCACCTCCGTACCATAATGTAAGGAGAATGTGTCACCGTTTTAAAAGTGCGATTTTCATTAACTCGGTCATATTTTCGTTGTCAGATCTGCTTGTTTTCTTTAACTCGAAATAAATTAAACTCGACTCATCAAAGTGAACCAGTTGAGCCCAATAATAAACTAATCATTTTTTAATTTGTTTTAGTCATTTGAGATCTCACTTTCCTGATTTTCTTCACTAAGAATGTTTTTTTTTTTTAATTTTCTGTCATTTAAACCTGCTTTGTTTAATAGTTGCTGTACTGTAGTTAAAGAAATTATGCTGCTAAACACTTTTTCTGAATCTCTTTTATGTTCTAAATGTAATACAAACCGATTTTATATGCAATGGCTTTTTAACTTACGGTCATCTCGCTTGGATGAGCAATATGGCCGCTTGAAACCAAATTTCCAGTTTAAACGGCTAAAAACTCTTGCTAAAAACTCTTTTACCAATATTTCGTTAACTTTTAATTATTTTTCCATCTTACATATTAAAATATTTTTTGATTTTCCTTCAAAAATTAATACTTTTTGTGGCATCGTTAACTGCATTATTTTTACCATTTTTGAAATAATTTCTAAAATTACAATTTTTCTGGCAATTGCATTTTGTTTTTAACTCTGGATTCAAAGCTAAAGTGTACGTGGAGGACAACATAATAAAATCTGTTCGAAAATTTGCTTTTTAAACGATAATATTGGCGGTTGTAGAAGGCGAAAAGGAAAATATCCAGGTGCAGCTTTTTTGTTTGTCGCTTAGTGTATATATATTTCCTTATAACTCATAGCATTGGGATAAATCCTTTTAACAAATAAATGTTTGTACTAAATTTGATGCGAAATGCTTAAATAACGTTTCGAAATCATTTTATGTAGCCCTGTAACGTAATTACCAATTCTATCACTACCATTTTACACAGAAATCATGTTTTTAAACATTTTAATAATGTATGTTTATTTCATTATGTTTAATGGAGCGTAAGCATGTTAAAATGCACAGATAAGAAATACTGTCTATAAACATTAATGATGCGATATTCTTTTCTTGTCCCTGTACACGAACCACAATAATTATATACATTAATAACAAGTATATACAACTAATTCATTATAACTCATTAATATTTGAATCAAATTTGACATCATTTGTATAATTACAGAATGTCAACGGAATTCTTTTGTGTGGTCTTAAATAAATTTATTATACATAACATTTTTTTAGAGAAAACATGATTTTGAACCTCTTAATAATGTATGTTAATTCCATTTTGTTGAATGTAGCATAAACGGGTTAAAATGCACTTAAATAAAAATATGTCCAGAAACACTAATGTCAACAAAATTCTTTCTATGTCCCTGTAAACGAGCCATAAGCATTATATATCCCAATTAAAACTATACAACTTATTCGTACACTGTTAAAAATTTTGTCCTAGGTTGAACCAAAACATGGTACACTGTTAAAAATTTCAGTTCAAGGTTGAACTAAATGTTGGTACTACAGTAGCTTCAGTTTGCTAGGTTGAACCAAAACTTGGTACAAGTATAGCTTCAACTATGCGATGGTGAAACCTTCTACTATGATTTGGCGTTTCTTGATTGAAAAAAGCACCAAATTATGGTAAAAAATTCTCCATCTTATGGATGTAGCTATTGCAGTACCAAGCCTTGGTTTAGTAAAGCACCAAATAAGGGTAAAAGGTTTCACCATCGCATGGTGGCAGCAAAAATGTACCAAAATTTTTAACAGTGTATGGCTCATGAATTACTGTTCGAAATTTGACATAATTAGAATGATTATATGACATTGTCGAAACACTTTTGTAATGTCCTGCACATTTATTATTAAATCTTAGAACACATTTTCTACAGAAAACATGTTTTCAAGCATCTGAATAATGTGCGTTAAATTCGTTTTATTGTATGCAGTGTAACCATGTTAATATGCGTTTAAACGAAATTCTGCTCATAGACCGTAATGATAAGAAAATCTTTTTTGTGGCCCTGTACACGATCAGTAAACAATATAGACACCAAAATTATACAGCTGTTTCTGAAAGGTGCGTGAACATGTGTAACAATTTGCAATTTAATCGGGTGATTAGTGAAATTTTTGTTCATAGGCTGTAATGATAAGAGAAACTTTGGCGTGTCCCTGTACACGAAACACAAACAGAATGCACACCCAAAACTATATAGCTAATTCTGAGTGGTTCATGAACACGTGTACCAAACTGAAAATCAATAGGGAGATTTTTGTGGCCGCTTTCGCAAGACATACAAACGCATTCGCAGACAGACACACAAACACACAGACACACAGAACACAAAAACTTCCTGAGTCTCCACATAGAGGACGCCACTGACGTTTATAGCAACTAGTGGATTTGCAGGTTAGGAGCCTCAACGTCCTATTTGCATTACTTATTACTAAGCAGATCAATCGATTTTATTTATTCCATATTATAAAAAAATATTTATAATTATATATATATATATATAACTGTATATTATATATATATATCTGTATATCTGTATATATCTGTATATATATTTGTATGTATATATATATATATATATATATATATATATATATATCCTTGTAACTCATAGCGTTGTGTTAATTCTTGTAAATCATAGATATTTGTACCAAATTGATACGAAATGATTAAATAACGTATCGGATATATTTTGTGTAGCCCTGTAAATTTATTACCAGTTCTATGCTTACCGTTTTTACGGAAACCATATTTTTAAACATCTAATAACATACGTTTATTTCCTTATGTTTAATGGAGCGTAACGATGCAAGAATGCACTTAAAAATATGCTGTCTATAAACCGTAATGCTATGAAATTCTTTTGTGTGTCCCTATACTGAAGCCAACGTAATTATATACACTAATAAAAAGTATACAACTAATTCATTGTGATTCACTAATATATGGACATCAGCTGGATGAATACAGAATGTTTTTCGTAATTCTTTGGTGTGGTTCTACATATAAATTGTTTAGTCTATACGTACTTTTTTTCTAGAGAAACCAAGCTATTAAGCCCCTTAATAATCTATGTTAATTCGGTAATGTTGAATGGAACATAAATGTGTTAAAATGCATTTAAACAAAAATCGGCCCGTAGGCTCCTAATATCACAAAATTACTTTTTTCAAAAAATTTCGAATTTTTTTTTCGAAATTTGACATATTTTGAATAATTGCGGGACAATTTTCGAAACAATTTTGTAAGATCTTGTTCATTAATTATTAAATTTAAGCTCATGTTTTTTTTTATAGGAAATATGTTTTTAAGGTTCTCATTAGTGTATATTGATTTCATTTTGTTGAATGCTGTGTAACTATTCTAGGATGTGTTTAGACGAAATTCTGCCCATAAACCATAAGGATAGGATACATTTTGGTGTGACCCTGTACACGTACAATAAACAATATACTCTTCAAACACTCTACAGATATTTCGGCAGGGCGAGTGAATATGCGTACTAATTTGCATTTTAATTGGTGATCAGACGAATTCGGTCCATAGAAGTAATGATCAGAAACATTTGGTGTATTCCTGTACACGAACGACAAACAGAATGTACACCTAAACCTATACAGTAAATTCCATGTGGCTTATGAACAGGTATATATATTTGCATGGCAATCGAGTAATGTTTGCGGCCGCTGTCGTGGTACGGTGATATTCTGTCCATAGACCGTAATGATATGAAAAATTTCGATGTAATCCTGTGCACGAACCGTAAACAGAAAATACACTCAAAACTATACAGCTAATTCCGTAAGGCTGATGAACATATGTACCAACTTGCAAGGGTGATTTTTTTTAGCGGCTACTATTGCGAGACATGCAGACACACAGACAAAACCAAAGTCTTTTTGAGTCTCCACAGGGACATGGAGGCCTACACTGATGTTTCGGCAAAAACCTGGACATTTATTATTAAATAATAAAAATCGAAATCTGTAAAAAATTTAATAGCCTATTTCAATTATGAAATTATTATAATAGGTCTATAAATTAAATTTTTATAATTACAACAAATAATTTTTAAAGCTAAATGACGGTTTTCTCTAAAGAAAAAAAAAATCTTCAAAATTATTGAGGAAAACCAAAAAGAAAAGAACAAGTAAAAACTTTCCTAACAGCAAAACATTAGTTTTCTTATTAAACACAGAGCTTATAGGAAAAGAAATCAACGACTAATATAAATAAAGAAATGTAATCGTTACTAGACGAACCAGATAGAAAAATATTGAAATTTATTCAGATTTGGGAAGAAAATAGATTTTTATAAACAGAAGTATTGTGTATTTTTCTTGGCAATACAGTAAAATTCTTTCATGCGACAGTAGAAAAAATGTTTATTTTTTTTAAATAATTTTTTAACTAATAAATAATACAATTGTATTTATAAATATTTCGTATAAAATAAATATAAATGTTGCAACTCTAGTTTTATATATAAAAATAACCTTTATACTATTTTATATAGCTTGTTTTGTAAATGACGTATGTATTATATAGCAAACTCATTATCATTTATTGAATCAGCAAAAATATAATTTGAGTTCAACCATACATGAATTTGCATTTTTTTTGCCATATTTTGTTCGTATGTATCGTAAATTACAATATAGTACAAAATATTCATACAAAAAAATTCTTCCATTTTGAAATGATTATGTAAAAAAAAAAAAATAATAATAATAAAATGAATAAATTAATAAATAAATTTAAAAAAATAATAATAAAAAAGTAAAAATGGATGAATAAACGGCGTTAATTTGAAGCTACACATAAAACAAAAGATTGGGTCCTGCAACCATTTGTTTCTTCTGACACCGATATTGTACTCAAATTTGGCAGAGCACTGACAAAATTAATTTCTTCAAGCGACTTCAATGACATAACAAAAGATTATCATTAAAGGAACAGAATTCAATTTAAAGTTTTTATTACATCGTCCATTTTACAAAGGAAATTGTCATTTTGCTAAAAAATCTTTAAAATAACCCATTCAGATTATTTAATGCTCAAATAAAAGGAAATCCATTTTAGAAAACGTTTTATTTAAATTCAGTAGTTTTCTTGTTGTGTCAACATTATATCTAAAGGACGCAATTGAAATTCTTCCAAATGTAAAAATGTATTGAATGTAATATATATATATACATGCTAGCACCTCATATATTCAGTATTTATATTTAGTAATATTTTAAATCGAATGACTATGCATAAATTCGAATTGTTTTTATTTTATTTTATACTATATTTTTAGGAAGAAGTGTTGGACTCGTAAAAGAATTTTGACTTCCTGTTTTCGATGGATTTACATGTTTTGAGATATCTTGATACGAATATAATCTGACTATTTTCAGAAGTTCTCAGCTTACGTATGAGTCTGTGTGTGGGACAAAAAGTTTGGGGCACATCTACGTCTACAGTTGGCAGCAAAATTATTCGAGCATTAGCAAAAATTCCTGTATAAAAAAAGTGCACTTAATACTGTTTTGTTAAATAAATCCTTGTCGAATCGTGTTCTTAGTCAGTCTAAGAACATGATTCGACTAGGATTTATTTAACTAAACAGTATAAAGTGTATATTTTTTTATAGGAATTTTTGATAGCGCTCGAATAATTTAACTGCCGACTGTAGATCAATAACTAACGATCAGATTTTTACATTAAAATATATCTTGTTGCATCTTCGCATAAATTGGTATCCATCATCTGTGATTTTATCTACTTACGCGAAGGCTATACTTAAGCTTCTATAGTGCATAATTAAAGAAAACGTTATATATGAGAGAAAACCACGAAAATATGTGCCGATTTTATTTACTTGCTATTGACTGATAGTTCATTCTACTGCGCTGCAACTTTACTATAAACAGTATAAAACAGAATGCTGTTTTAATGTAGGTATTCCACCGATAAGTGATGCTGCAAATATTCACGTTCTGTTATAATTTAAATTTGCTAAATATCAGCATCCATTCGTTAAAACTGTACCAAACTACATATATAAAATCCTAATTCGTATTTCAGTAGTTTTGTAGTCGTTTAAATTATAGCTTTGAATTTAGTTTTTCAAATTTATCTTTCTCTACATTCATTGTAAAGTCGGTAACAAAAGTGTCGGAACACTAGCAAAAATTCCTATGTAAAAAAAGTACAGATCATACAGTTTTGTTAAATAAATCCTTGTCGAATCCTGTTCTTAGTCAGTGTAAGACCATGATTCGATAAGGATTTATTTAACAAAACCGTATGAAGTGTACTTTTTACTTCCATTACCCTACTACCGCAGGTAATGGAAGTATTGTATTCGGTCTGAAAATTCGGTATCAGGTTTTCACCCGATTTACACGTTTTAAAGTCCCCTGAGTCCAAGAGGCAATTGGTCAGTGTGTATGTATGTATGTGTGTGTGTGTGTGTGTGTGTGTGTGTGTGTGTGTGTGTGTGTGTGTATGTGGAGAATCTTCTGGCTATTATAGGTCAGAAACTAATAAAGATAGAGCTACGAAACTTTAGAATTAATATACGTCTGGTGTACAGATGAAATTTCCAAATTTTGGTGAAAATTGAAAAATCGGTAGTGGGACATCGGAAAACGGAAGTACGGTAAGTCCGTATCTCAAAAACGGCTCTAACGATTTTCTTCAAACTTGCTATATAAACACTCTATTAGATGTCCTTTCGAATGATATAGTTGGTTAGTTCAGGAAAATTGACAGGTGTCCTGTATAAATAGCTCAATTTCAGGTCTCGCAAAGGCGTTCGTTTAAAAACGGTTGTACGGATTTTTTTCAAACTCGCCATATTAACTCACTTTTAAATATCCTTTTGTATGTAATTATTGTTTTCCGGCCAATAATTGATTTTTTGTAAAAGTAGGTATCTCAAAAACGGCTCTAACGATTTTCTTGAAAATTGTTATATAAATCCTTTTCTTTCTCGTGTATTACGTGGTTATTAGAGGAAAATTAACAGTCTTTCTGCTTAGGTAGGTCATTTTCAAATTTTGGAAATTTGTGTTTAAAAAAAAACCTCTACCATTTTTTTCTCTTATTTTTTACCTCGCTATATATATGTAAGCTTCGTTTTATATGTCTTTATAAGTTTCTCTTACTGGAAAAATTTTAGGTTTCTACTTCTTTAGGTCACTTTTATGTTTTCTGATCACATTATCTCTCAAAAATGCATATTAATACGTGCAATAGTGGGTAATGGAAGTCGTGTGGTTGTTTCACACCAGATTTTTTACATAGGAATTTTTGCTAGTGTTCGGACACTTTTGTTACCGACTGTACATTATTTTTTAGTTTTAAAATATTTGATAGGAATTTAAAAAAAAATTGCATGAGATTTTCATTAAGAATTATTTATTATCAATTATTTTTTAAAAAAAGTTGACTGTATTTACCTTTATTCAGGGATGAAAGATTTCCAGGTTTTTTTTCCACTAGTAATCCTATGCAGAAATATTTATGATACATTTGCAGCTATTTTTGCGATCTTTTTATTCATAATTTTTCATAAGAAAATATTGGCGGTAAAATAAGCTGAAATCTTTCATCCCTGTTTATCCGAAAACGCAAATCAGAAGTGGGATCACGCTCAATGAACCACTCATCTGATACACAAATTACTTCAGAATAACAAAGTGCCTTACACGCACTGTCGAAGGGCTTGAAAAACACATTTTTCTATCTGGTGGAGTAATAATATTAAACTAGCATCGCCCAGTGGTCGAAACTCGACCATTTTTTTGCAAAGCGAGGCAAAGCAAAGTTATTGCCTTGTCCTAAACGGAATGCAATTGCAACACAGCTGCGGCAATTGTGTGCCGATATTCACTCTAACTGAATCAGCAGAGTTTTTCTTAATATAACTATTTCTCTCTGTAGATGTTAGCCTTTCCTGAAATGAGAGAAAATCGCAACGTGAAAACGCCCCTTGTTGTGTGATACAGCCCAGAAGCTAATAGGTACCATGTCAAACCAAGGCCCAACCAAGTATCAAATTCTGTTAAATTAATTCGATTGGTTCATAAAGTACAGTGTTTGAACAAAAAAAAAAAAAAAAAAAAGATATTTTTCAAAAATGGTCGAATTGAGTTCGGGAAATTTCAAAACGTGTAACTTTATCGAAAACCGAAAATCTAAAACTTTTCTGAATCTTGTATTTTCTACTTATATATGCAGAGGAAAGAATAATAAATCCACTTTTAAAAAAATAAAAATAAGTAGTCAATTTCACTTAATTAAAATGCAAGGAAATCTCAAAACGTGTAAATTCATCGAAAACCGGAAATCAAAAGTTTTTATGTATCTTCTACTTGCTTCTTCTACCCACAAAAGCTATCATTAAAGACACTTTTTTAAAAAATAAGTAGCCAATTTCAGTTAATTGAAACGTAAAGAAAGCTCAAAACATGTAAATTCAGCCTAAAACGGAAATCGGAATTTTTTCCCTATCGTCTACTTATACATGCAGCAGTTAGTAACAAATCCATTTTCCTTTTATTTAGTATATTAGTTGAATATTTATTGTTTAAATATCACCCTTTGAAATGAAATGTTTATGTTTACATTCGAAACTGGAAGTTTGCCATTTTTTTTTTCCTGGAGTTTTGTGATTTTAAATTAAAATTTTATCAATTTTATAGAAAAAACAACTCAATCAAACACATGTAGACAGTAACTTATATATGACTATACCCAAATATCGGAATTAAAATCGGCAGATAATTTCCGTTATTTTTTAATAATTTTTTACAAAAAATCCATTCGACGATTAACATAGAAAAACTTTTTCATGGCTCCATGGACAGACAGTGACGTCATCACTTCGCTTGCGTATAGTGATGCTACATTATACAAATTACTGTGTCTATGGTTTTATTTGAGCTTTATGAAATTGCCAGATTTAACAACTTTCTACTTTTAGGTATTTTTTAATGTAAAGGAATACGTGTATAAAAGGGAAAAATGGGGGAAAATGCATAAAAAATAAATGTATTTTTAAATACCTTCTTGACATCATAAGAAAATAATATTTGTATTCGCACCTTCCAGCTAACCATACCTTTCGAATGATACCATTTTCAACCCTCTACTCCCATAATTAATATGTTAAAAAGGGAGTACAAATTTTATGCTTGCCTATTAATATATAGATAAGGAAGATTGTGAGCGAGAACCGAAACTACTTCATAGGAATGTCAAAATTTACTTAGAAAAATTTACTTACAAGGAAACATTCAAAAGGTGTCGTCTTCAAAAAATATTGAAAAAAATATATGTAATTCTACTCTTTCTAAAACACCAGAAAGTGAAAAAAACATCCGCTGAAATTAATTACAGTGACCACAAAAATTATCAAAGTTAAGCATATTTGACGATTACCATTTTCAACCCTCTACTCCCATAATTAATATGTTAAAAAGGGACTACAAATTTTATGCTTGCCTATTAATATATAGATAAGGAAGATTGTGAGCGAGAACCGAAACTACTTCATAGGAATGTCAAAATTTACTTAGAAAAATTTACTTACAAGGAAACATTCAAAAGGTGTCGTCTTCAAAAAATATTGAAAAAAAAATATATGTAATTCTACTCTTTCTAAAACACCAGAAAGTGAAAAAAACATCCGCTGAAATTAATTACAGTGACCACAAAAATTATCAAAGTTAAGCATATTTGACGATTTCCCATTGTTAGGCGACTGATTTTGAGTACTTGGCGGATAAACAAAACACGTTTCTGTTCCTACACGGCAACCTCGGTGCTAGCGAACTGAACGCCTAACAGCGCTAAATCACCAAATATGCTTGAGATTCGCGAGATTCGCAACCAGATTCGCTGAGTCCTGTTCCAACATCCGTTGTGAACAGACGTCTTTTCCTGAGCTCCGCGCTGCGCCATCTAGCGGCGTAAGCATAAACAGTTTCTACCAGAGTGCAAGTGCTACTGTGACCTAAAGAGCCTTTTTCAAGGCTAATATCCGAGGGGATCAGTAGTCTTCACTCGAGAAGAAAAGTTTTTTATTGTGCTTCACATTTCACTGTATATTAGTAAAACTTAGTTTATTTACTTAAAATGGCTGAAAATAGCCAGCAGTCGACTTCGATGGGCACTCCGGTCACCTGCCCTTATTTCAGGGGCCTGGATCTACGGAGCCTGTCATCCGAAGGAGCTGAGGCCGAGATGGTCAAACTTAGAGCAGTCATAGCCTGCAATGACGCAGCTATATTCAAGCTAAATAGGAAGGAGCTGGATGATGCTTCTACTGCCAAGCTCTCCTCCCATGTCCAAGAAAGATCTCTGGCATGGCAGGCTGCTACCCTGCTATCACAGGTTAGTGGGCTGAGCTTATATTTCACACCACCACCACCACCTCCTAAAACTAATTGCATGGGCAATATTAATGGTATTAAATGTAATGATGAGGAAAATTCAGTAAGCGCAGGTTCGCTACTGGTGGCGCCATCTTCCGACATGGAAGTAGTTGAGAAACCAGTTTCGGTCAAGCGCTTACACTCAGAAAAGGTTGACAGCAACCCTGATTCCGATGGGGATGGGAATTGGGAGAAAGTTACCTATAAAAAGAAAAAACCCAAGTCTATTGTTCAAAAAACTAATGGTAGCACCTCTAATGGGGAAAATAACGTTAATCAGGCTAAAACTAAATCAAGCAGAATTCCTGCTTTTCACATTATTCCGCCGCCCCATTGGCAAATACTGCTGTCCGGAATGCGGAACATTGTTCCAACGCTGGCCAGCAAAGCCCAGGGGCGTTTTCTGAAACTAAAGGTCGAGAATGAGGAGGATTATAGGAAAATTCAGTCCTACCTCATTCAAGAAAAAATCCAATTCAAAAGTTTTTTGCTTGAATCTGAAAAAAATCTGAAGGCGGTGATTCGGGGTCTCCCCATCAACACTAGTCCTTCAGACATCGCTCAAAATTTGGAAATCGAAGGTTTTATGGGGGTCACTGTGACTCAAATGTTCAGAGGACCTGTGTCCAAGAAAATTCTAATGCCACTTTTTCATTTGGCAATACCTAAAACTCAAGTTGAGGTAGAACTAGACTCCATCTTTCAGATCACTCAACTGATGGGAACAGAGGTCACGGTCGAAGTTTACCGGGGCCACAAAGGACCCTCACAGTGCTTCAACTGTCAGGGTTACTTCCACTCTGCAATTTCTTGCAACTTGCCGCCCCGGTGCGTTAAATGTGCTGGGGAACACAGGAGCAAGGAATGCAGAAAGGATTTTGGTGATCCTTGCAGATGTGCGCACTGTGGTGGCGCCCACCCGGCTAACTATCGGCTGTGTCCAAAGTTTCCCACCCAAAATAACAGGAAAAACGCTAAACTCAAGCGTAAGCCCCAGGAACAGGTCACAGGGGCTCCCAAAATCCAAACTTTTACAAGCAAGAAGGTTCAACCTTCCCAATCTTTTGCGGGAATTGCTATTGGTCGTAGCGAGCCCGAAGCTCCTCCCCCTTCCAAAACTCCTTATATAAATTCCTCGGTCCCAGAAGACGTCAGTTCGGCTACCGAGTTCCTAAACTACGTCATGGTCTTGGAAAAGAATCATGACAAAAAAAACATAGTAAAAGCCTGGAAAATGGCACTTCCACAAATTCGTGCGGCGTCCACGAACTTAGATCGATCTTTCATCTTATACGAGAGTTTAATATCTCTCGAGTAATTTTGTTAGGGAATTTCCACCCTTTATTTAGGCTTAACTTTAACATTCGACCCTAGTAGAACGTTGAATTCTTTCTCTGTTGGTATATGGAACGCCAATGGCCTCCATTGTAAAGCGGCTGAGTTCCGCGATTGGGTTTATAGTAATAATTTAGATATTATCTTTGTCTGTGAGACCAAATTCTCCCAGGGTTCTACTGTTAAGGTGGCCAATTATATGTTATTCAATGTTGACAGGCCATATAATGGCACCTCTTCCGGCGGCACTGCTATTTATTTAAAGTACGGCTTCAATGCTACTCTCATTAAAGTCCAAAATTTAAATTCCATTGAAGTCACGCCAATTGTTTTGGAATTCCCCACTATTCAAAAATTACTTGTTGCAGCAGTTTATATCCCTCCTCAAAGTGAAAGGAATAACCTGCTCATGCGAGATTTATCCCGGCTCACTAATATTTATTCAAATTTTATTATTGCGGGTGATTTTAATGCCAAACACTTGTCTTGGAACTGCCCCTCTAATGATGCTAGAGGGAATATCATCAGGAGATGGGTGGATCAAAATCATGCACAAATTCTTGCTCCCCCTGAACCCACCTTCACTAGAAGTAATAATATTTTAGATTTTGCTATCACCCGCAATTTTCCATATAGTTACAGCATTCAAACGCTGAATGATCTTACCTCTGATCACCTTCCTGTGGAAATCTGTTTTCGGACGAATAACTACAATTTAGATTTACCGGCGGCCTTCACCACCAGGTGGAGACACTTTACGGAGATTTTAGCCGATTCTGAGCTTCCTTCACCTCTTCCATCTAACAAACTCGAAGCCGAGAGATCAATCAGCATGCTTGAAAATTACATTCAAGATGCCTTTCAGCAAAGCTCGGCTCCGAGAAAGAGGACTAGTCTATTCTTCCGATTACCAGATGAAATCAGGCATTTGATCAGAGAAAGAAATCATGCTCGCAGGAATTGGCAGGTTCATAGGCTCCCCCATTTCAAACGCTTGTACAATGTACTTGCAAGGAGGGCTAAAGCTGCAATTCATGAGTACTCAAAAACGCATTTCAACAACTTTGTCGAGAGTTTATCGACGACTGACAACACCATTTGGAAGGCTACTTCACGTATTCGTAGGCCAAAAACAAACATTCCGGCTCTAAATAGCCCAATTGGAATGGCAGTGACAAACTCTGAAAAGGCTGAAGCCCTTGCTCACAGTCTTAGAAGTCAGTTCACACCTCACAATGATGTTTTTAAGCCTAGAATCACTTCAATTGTTAATAACAGTGTTCAAAATTTATTAAGCAAAAATTCCATTAATACTCTTAACTTGGCCACTCCCTCTGAGGTAGTGGAATATATTTCTAAACTGAAAAAAAATAAATCCCCTGGCGAGGACCGAATAACAACTAACATGCTTATTAACCTTCCTACCAACTTTATTTTTTATATCACTTTAATTATTAATCGCATGCTAATACTCAATATTTTTCCAGATTGTTGGAAAAAGAGTTTAATCGTTTCTCTGCCGAAAGGTGGCGACACTGATCCGCACCTTCCTCAAAGCTATAGACCTATTTCTCTTCTCTCTTGCATGTCTAAAATCTATGGATATATTCTCGTTAATCGTCTGAATGATTTTACAAACTCTCATGATGTGATTATGCCTGAACAATTCGGGTTTCGTCCACGTCATTCAACACAACAACAGTTGTGGAGAGTTTGTGAAATTCTTCACGACGGCTTCCAATCTGGAGGTGTAACGGGGGTTATATTTCTAGATGTTCAAAAAGCTTTCGATAAGGTCTGGCATGCTGGCCTTATTCATAAACTAATATCTATTGGTCTTCCCGACCAACTAACTAAAATTATTTATGACTATCTTAGCAATAGATCTTTTTCCGTTAAAGTCGGAAACTCTATCTCTAACCCTTCACCCATTTTAAGTTCTGTTCCTCAAGGTTCTCTGCTGGGGCCCTTCCTCTTCAACATCTACGCCAATGATCTTCCGCGTGATGTTGACGTCACTTTAGCGACTTTCGCTGACGACACTGCCATTTGCTGTAAACGAAACACTCCAAACGCTGCGTTTGAAGTACTTCAAAATTATCTAAATAAATATTCGATCTGGTTACGGAAATGGAGAATCAAAGTAAACAGTTCCAAAAGTGCCGCCATATTTTTCACCAATAAAAACTATGACACCTCCACTAACTTTCTCTTAAATAATGAACCCATACCCTGGGAGACATGTTATAAATACTTAGGAGTTTATATTGATTCCAAATTAACGTGGTCTCGTCACATCTCAGAAACTCTGGGTAAAGCCAAACGAGCCACGCATTCCCTTCATTCTCTCTTAGCTTTTAATAGCTGCCTGTCCATCAAAAATAAATTATTACTATATAAATCCATGATCCGTCCTATCTTAACCTACGGGTGTATGATATACGGATCTGCTTCGAAAACCAACTTGGATAAAATTCAAAAGTTTCAAAACAAGCTATTGCGCAGGTTTTTGAAAGCTACTCGCTACGTCCGCAATGATACTATTCATCGGGATCTCCGAATTAAGCCTATTTATGCTCAATTTCGGAAACTTGCATTGAAGTTTCACAGATCCATTCCTAATGTTGGAAATCCTCTGTTGGACTCTATTCACAGATACGACGCTAGAGTCGGTCGTGGTAAAAAACGGCCTTTGGCTATTTTAGTCAGAGGGGATGATTTTCTCCCCGTCTCTAAAAAGCGTAGGAGTATAACTTCCGGAGTCACCTAACTTAGTATTTCCATCCAAAATTCTATCTCCCCTAGATTGAACGAAATGTTCATCTAGCTTTGGCTAACCCTAGTATCAGGCTTATCTACTGAACTTTGTCAGTCGCGAGCTTTGAACCTTCTTTCTAGTGAAAATGTTACTTAATTTTTAATTATTTTTTTATCAAAATTTCCTAATTGCTGTATACTTTTTTTATTATTTGGCTTATTTTTTAATTTTTTATTAATTTTATTGTCTTTTAGTGTAGGGATCTGAGGTCTCCTCTCATTGGCCGATTTCCTGGCCTCTGATTGGCTTTCAGTTTCAGGACAAAATCCTCTGCGATTTTGCTCGTTTTACTTTCAGTGAGGATTGTGAGTGCTATGTGTGTCTCTGAGAGGTCCGCAGATCCAGCTCAGAACTTAGTTTCTGGCTGGACACTGAGACTTTCATAGGATTCATGCATGCACTTCACTTTAATCCTCCTGAATTTTAATTATGATAGGAAAAAAAAAATTGTATGGCCCCCTTTTTTTTATTAATTGCGGGACTCCGAGTGATTTCCTGTGCCCCTTGGGGCGCCCTGCTCAACTCTTAATTCCTTTTCGCCGTCCAGACCGTCTCGTCAACGCACGTAACAGTTTCACTGTTACACTTAGGTTTTTTCAAGGAGTTATTTATTTATTATTTATTTTATTATTTATTTATTATTTATTTTATTATTACTTTTTTTTTTTTTTTTTCTCCTTTAACTCCTGGTGCTTCACTCTGATGGGTCTCTGCTCACGCGGAGATTTATTCAGAGATCAAAATTCTAAATTCACCCATTTGGCTTTTAATTATTTTATGGAAAATTATTTTTATGTTTTTCGCATTTTTCGTTGGAGGTAAGCATTGGTTGCGACCAAATGCAGGTACTCCGAAGCACATCATTGACTTGACTTGACCAAATATGCTTAATTTTGATAATATTTTGTGGCCGCTGTAATTCATTTCACCTGATAATTTTTTCACCTCCTGGTGTTTTATGAACAGTAGAATCACATATATTTTTTTCAATATTTTTAGAAGATGACACCTTTTGAATGTTTCCTTGTTAGTTCGAATGGCTTTGTTAGTTGATCCAAAAAGTGTTTGATGAAACTGGGGCGTTTTGAAAAAATATATAACCAGACTTAACGTTGAATACAGAAATATAAATATTTACACAACGTTCAAAATGCCAATGTAAAAATATTAAATGTAAAATGCAGTTTCGGTAGCCTATAACGTACCGTCATCAGTG
The DNA here is from genome assembly GCA_963930645.1 of Salticus scenicus. Taxonomy (NCBI): domain Eukaryota; kingdom Metazoa; phylum Arthropoda; class Arachnida; order Araneae; family Salticidae; genus Salticus; species Salticus scenicus. The sequence continues at coordinate 139,818,788 of OZ005652.1, read as the reverse complement.
CAGAATGACGAAGTGGATTATTGCTTACATATATAGATAGTTAAGCTAATTTTAGATTTACAAGCCTTTCGAGAGAGACTTGTAAGAATTTTAGAGAATTATAAGAATTTTAGAGTTATAAGAATTTTAGAGAATTGTAAGAATTTTAGAGTTATAAGAATAATAGCCATTCGGAAGTTAAGAAACTAGAGGTGTTAGCCAATTGGTATTTGGGATGTGAAAAGCTCTGTAAAAATCAAGAATATGTGTGTTTTATACAATATTTCCAATAAACCGGAAGTGGGAGTACAGCAAAATCGCAATTAATGATATTTTTACGATATGGAAAGTTTTTAGAAAATCGTGTTCATGTAAAAGTTTAGGCCGACAGATTATTTTAGCCGAATTAAAGTTGAAAGTACGGTTATTCTCCCAACAAAGCTTAGTAATGACCGATTTGTTAATTTCTTGTTTCTGAATATAACCCATGCGTTCTTTAAGACGAAACTTGAATTTATGTTTCGTTTGACCAATATATGATTCTTCCACATTGATAAGGAATAAAGGAATGCTATATATACCCCAAGAGTTAGGTATATGAATAGGGTCTTTTAATCTAGAAAAGACTGATTTGTTTGAGGGTGAGAAAATCATTTTAAAATCATACTGTTTGAGACCTTTAGCTATGGCAAAACTAGATTTAGGGAAAAAAGGCAAAATAATACTGACATTGAAAAAGGACTTAGACCTAGAATTGCGTGAAGTATAGGAATTTTGTAATTTGAAAAGAGCTTTGTCAATAATACAAAGGTTGTAATCTCTGTTAATAGGAACCATTTTCAACGCTTTCCAACAAGGTTGAAAAATGTTTATGAGTTCGGTTTGTCTGTCTGTCTGTCCGTCTGTCCGCGCTCTAACTCCCGTAAATATTTATGGAAATTCTTGAAACTGATATATGTTATTCAAGTTCACTTTCGGACGTTCGCTATTGAAAATGAAGTTTATATCTCTACTGGTTTGTGTACAGGGACACTCGAAAGTATTTCAAAGCATTGTGTTCTGGGAGAGGTATTTCTATAAACCCTATTTTCATACCTTTGCTGTAGACATATCTTAATGAAATTGAAATATGTTATTCAAGTTCACTATTGGATGTTTCCTGTATAAAATGGAGGAAATACCACCATTGGTTTATGTACAGGGATACTCAAAAATATTCCAAGGAATTGCGTTCTGTGAGAGATATTTCTATAAATCAAATTTTAATAACTTTACTTTGAAAATTAAAATACGTTATTTATGCACAAAAGAAGGCTTTGCACAGAATATAGCATGGTTAGCATTAGATTTACAGGGTGGCAAAAAAAATATATAGTTACATTAAGAGCTATTAATAAAAAATTGCTAGAATTGAACCTTCGTTTACGTTAAGAGTTTTTAACACTTTCTAACATTTTTTAAGTGTGAATATAATTCCAGTTTTGTGTATCTGCCAGTCCGTCTGTCTGTGTGCCTGTCTGTCTGTCCGAGCTCTAACTCCCGTAAATATTTAAGGAATTTCTTGAAACTGATATATGTTATTCAAGTTCACTATCGGATGTTCCCTATTGAAAATGGAGTTTATACCTCTACTGGTATGTGTACAGGGACACCAGAAATTATTTCAAAGCATTGTGTTCTATGAGAGGTATTTCTATAAACCATGTTTTCATACCTTTACTGTAGACATATCTTAATGAAATTGAAATATGATATTCAAGTTCACCATTGGATGTTTCCTGTATAAAATGGAGGAAATACCACCGCCGATTTGTGTACAGGGACACTTAAAAGTATTCCAAAGCATTACGTTCTATGAGAGATATTTCTATAACTCAAATTTTGATAACTTTACTTTCCACGAAGTTTTAGGAATTGAAATATGTTATTTATATGCACAAAAAAATGCTTTGCATAGAATATAGCATGATTAGCATTAGATTTACTGAGTGGCACAAAAATATCCAGTTACATTAAGAGTTATTAATAAAAAATTGCTAGAATTGTACTTTCGTTTACATTAAGCGTTTTTAACACATTCTGACATTTTTAAGTGTGAATGTGATTTCAGTTTGTGTATCTGCCCGTCTGTCTGTCTGTCTGTCTGTCTGTCTGCCCGCGCTCTAACTCCTGTAAATATTTATGGAAATTCTCGAATCTGATATATTTCATTGAAATTCACAATCGGATGTTCCATACTGAAAATGGAGTGAATATCTCTTCTGGTTTGTGTACAGGGACACCCAAAAGCATTCGAAAGCATTGTGTTCTATGAGTGTTATTTTTATAAATATTTTCCCTATAGAATGTTCCCCATTTAAAATGACATTAATAGGTCCTGTGTAACTAGTTTGTTTACAGGTACAAGAAAAAAAAAAAAAAAAAAAAAAAAAAAAAAATCCAATGCATTGCGTTTGAGGACAGAATTTTTTGAAAGTTATATTGAAAAATCTTTCTACTGTAAAATTCATAAAAATATTGAAATGTGTTGTTAATATTCTAAAATAATATTTTGTATAGAATATGATATGATTAACTTTCTGATTTACAGGGCTACACTAAAATATTAAGAGAGATCAGAAGCTGTAATTATAATCTAATGGCTGCATTTTCTTTTGCGTTAAGCCTTTTTAACACTTTCCATAATGCCTAAGAGTAATTTTAAAATCAATTAGTCTATCTGTATATTCTTCAGTCCTTCTGTCCGTTGTGTGATAACGTAGGAAAAGAATATTAAAAGTTATTCGATACAACAATTACGTACAGTTGGAAACTGTTAATAATCAATGCGTACTGCATGATTTTTCTTTCTCGTTAGATATTTGATTTCAGAGTGGAGAGATTCAAGACCAGAACAAACGTTAAGGACATGATTGACAAAAGTATAAAAAGCCGTCATTTTATGAGTTTATTCATTACATGAACGAACACGGGGAGGTAATGAAACTGCAAAAGTTTTACGATAAACGGTAGTGCAAAAACCTTTTTCAGTGCGAGAGACAGGGGTATCAAATAAAATGGTTGAACCATTGTTTTCATTTTCATAAGTAAATTGGATGTTATAGTCAAGTGAATTTATGATCAGTAATACGTCATGAATATTGTGCCAAGAAGTGTCAATCAAAGTGAAAGTATCATCTAGATAGCGGATCCAAAATGGAAAATTATTTTTTTAAATAGATAATTAAAAAAAAAAAAGGCATGTAAATATCAGCCAGAATTGGAGAGAGGTTAGAGCCCATGGCTAAAACTTCTGATTGTTAGTAAAATTTACCTTGAAAAGTAAAAGTAGTTTGAGATAAACAAGTGCAGATAAAAGAAATTAATTCTTGGTTTTAAAAAATTGTGTAATAAAATTCTTTTAGTCCCTTTTCTAGGCAGAAGAGGGCGACACTAATCAGGACATTAGTGAAAAGTAATTTGACATCAAAAGAAACCGTAGTGAAGTTTGTGTCATAAAAATTTCGAACATCATTGCAAAGCTGATATAGTTTCCATGACACAAACCTCACTATGATTTCTTTTGATGTTTGATTAATTTTCACTGATGTCCTGATTAGTGGCGCCCTTTCCTGCCTAGAAAAGAGTCTGAAAGATTCAATCGTGCCAATCGTGCCTTTAACATTTGTTCTGATCCTGAATCCTTCCCCTCTGAAATCTAATATCTGAAAGCGGTTGCTGTTGACAGTGATTACAATCCTTCCACTATTGATAAAGCTTTTTTAAAATTACAACCTTCCCACACTTCACGTCCTTATACGTCTAAGTCCTCTTCCAATATCAGTATTGTTTTGCCTTTTCTTCCTAGTTTGCCTTTTCCATCTGTTTTGTCTTTTCTCTAGTTTTGCCACAGCTAATGTTTTAAAAAAATATGATTTTAAATTAATTTTCTAACTTGCAAACAAATTAGCTCTTTCTAGGTTTAATATAGGTTGTTAATATTCACTTCGTTTTCTAAAGAAACGAACAAACCCCTTCTGAAAGTTGTTTTGAACTACAGCGTCTGTTAACGAAAAGAAACTCCTCTATAGCTAACGTTCACATGTCGTCATTAATTTTTCGCTAAAATACGTTTCAGACTAACATAATATTGATTCAACACATAAAATTCTTGAGTAGCAATGTTTCTCCCTTACTGAAGAGTAAATAAATTGCCGAGTTTTCAATTCTTCGTCTTGCTTCTTTTACAAGTTACACATTTCATCTGCAAAACAGTTGATCCAGGAGGATGAAGTTAATCACAAAACGTCACAAGGTAATTTTTAACAGTTTTCTAAAACATTGAAAGAAAAACTAATATACACATTTTTAAGAAATTTTTTTAAACACATAACACTTTTTATTGAGTACTAGATGAATATAAATAATTTTTCATGTACAAGCAACGTGAAAGTGTTTGAGAACTTTATAAATAAAAGTATTCTACTTTTTTTAGTCTTCTTAAATTCTTTGGAAATAATCTTCAACATTAAATTTAATACTATTTCAGCTTCGTTACGAAAAGCCTTCGATAAATAAAAACATTTCCTGAAAAATCATTCACATAATATACTTTATTTCTTAAGAACAAAATAATCTGAAGTATTCATAAAACTTCTTGCTTATAAAATGACAGTGTTTTTATATCCTTGTCCCACGCTTCATTTTCTATGATATAAGTAAATACTTTATTCAATGAAAAAGAGGGAAAAAATGTTATGATACAAACATTAAGGATATTGGAGAACTGGCTAAAGCAGTTGTCATGGTTTCAATGATCACCTTTGTTTTATCAAAATATGAGCCAACTTCTTTTCAGAATTGGTTTATATCTATATCTGTCTATATAAATTTGTTTTTTTCATTTTGTTTACTTCTTGTAACGTTTTTTCGAATTATGATTTGAAAATTTAAACGAAAATTTCGCATCATAACTTTATTTTTACAATTCTAGTCTTGATTTCGATGATTTATTAAAGTTCTTTTTTTTTTTTTTCCATTTAACTGAAATTTAAATATGTTTATTTTGTGATTTGAAAACTATTTTAAATAATAAAATTAATTAAATATTTTCCAAAATTGGGATGCTATAATTATTGATATATTTTTTAAAATGATTAATTTAATGAAAAGAAAAATATTGATAACTTTTTATTTTATACTGTTCCATATCAAATGTTGCACGTTAATTTCTATATTGATAATTATTATAGAGGAAATCTGCACTTAACTTAAATTTCTCCAAATTTTAAGGAATATTTTAATCTATTGCTTTTAATTGCTAAATATATTTATATTGTTTAAAAAAAAAAAAAAAAAAAAAAAAAAAAGAATAGGATTTGTGGTAAAGAATAACATTTTTTTCCTCAAATATATCAACAGAGATTTTAAAATGTGTAATGAAAAATATTTCTCTTAAGTTACGTTTTAAGTATTCTCTCGAAATCAGATACTACATCCTGAATTAGGAGATTTTAATATCGTCAAAATTTGGCAATAAATTACCAAGAATTTTCATGCTGCCATTAATTCCATTCCAATATATTGTTATTAAATAGTTTATGAAAGTATTTTCTTGATCAATTCTTTTCTAAACTATAACGATATGAAAAGTGCTTGTTAGTAACATGTATGGAAGGCCTAATTTATTTAGGTATGAAATAATGTATTATTTGTAAAAAAAAAAAAAAAAAAAACAGCAAAAATGTAAAACTTTTCCAGTATGTTACAGCGGGTATTTTTTTTTTTATTTTATTTAACTGTTGAATGTTTACTACATATTTTGTATAGAAAATTTCTAAACTAAATTTAAAAATGTCTATTAGACACATAGCTAATCATTTCTTTTTTTTTTTTTTTTTCACAGAAAGGTTTGGTTTGTAATCTATAATATTAAAATACAAAGTATTTTCTTTAAGACCAAAATTGTACGATCTGGACATGCGCGAGAAAACTTTGAACCAATTCGGAACGGGAATATTCCTTTTTTTAATGCAGTGCAATACCCAGGTAGCACAAAAATATTGGCCAATGTCCTACAAATATTGGCCGACATTTTAAATGTCACTGAAGGTCATACGTCAAACTTACAATATCTATCAATATTGACAGACGTAATTTAAATGTGTTAATATAAAAAAGCATTTAAAAGGATTATTTTCTGTAATCATAACTATTATGATCCGAAAATAACATTTAGAAAAATAAACTTATATAAAATAAAAATTTTTAAAGAAGTATAATTTTTAAAAGCTTTATTTTTAATATTTGTTAATATTAACCATTTTCATAAAAATGATGTTATTTTAACAAGTCTCTGCGATATTTGTCGACATTCGACAAGCAATATCATATTTTGGATATTGAGATATATCTGTCAACATTATAAAAAGAATCCATGTTATTTTTCAGCATGCGTCATGTTTGAGATGCCAAAAAGTGATATTTATTGATATCAGGAAATACTGGAAATATTGTCAGATATCAGAAAAGAATATCTGTGAATATCTTTCAGAGGGGGTTCATTTCATGTTCTCCAATGTTATATTTTTATAATGGCCAATCTATATGTGATGCCTGGGTACGAATACCGTTGATAGAGATCGAGCAGTCGACATTAATATTTCATATGTCTATGGCAGACGCCTAATTAAAGCTCAATCATAAAAATAATTCACACGATTAATTCAATGATTCATACTTTCCAAGGCAGTATATTAAAATAAACCAATTCGCGAATTCTTATCGGTTACCGTCATGTGCATTTTCGCCGAAAATTTTCTTACACAGCAAGGTATTTCAGGATTTTATACTGTGGCGCCATCTGTTACCATATAAAACATATATATTCCTAAAATTATTGTTTTAATAATTAGTATTTAAAAGATTTGCGCTTAATATCGTTTTGTTGAATAAATATTTTTCGAGTCATGATCTTTGTCTTATGCTGTTTGTAAAAAAGTATGTTGAAGATAAAAATTACCTCTCAAATTAAAAATGTATGTATGAAAAGTATTGATGTGTACTTTCTATCTCCATTCTTACCATAATTTATAAATTCTTTCTTTTAATTACTTCTCACATTCTTTTGGTCACATTTAGAGTAAAATTAGGAAAAATTTTGGGATTTTATTTTTATTATATGGAGCACGCTTAAATTTCGTATATTGAAATTTCATGAAATTTATTCACCCTTTCCCTCCAATCAAAAAATAATTGATTACAGCAGGGGGTTTTAAACTGGCTAAAAGCAATGCGAAATATTAAAACAGGAATATTTAAAACTTTATGCCGTGAAAAGATTTAAGTTTCACATGGTCTGTCAAATTTTGACGGGTGTTAACTAGTATCTATAAATTAACCTTATTATATTTAAATAATATTTAACTTAATAAAGAAAAAAAAAAACAGTGTGAGTACACATTATAAACTAAAAAATTAGCAAAAGTACTTTCAAGTCCAAATAATATCCTAGGCCTTCATTAGGTTGAAAAAAAAATATACACGTGTGCATCTATGAAGACATTTTATTGCTATAATTACAAAGTTCGCAACAGAACACCAGGTAACATAACACTTGCTGTGATAAAGAATGAACTGCATCATCATAAACTAATACATTTTTTTATTTGAAGAGCTTTGCAATCATAATGGAAATAAAATATTTTTCCTTTATTTTTTTTTTATATATTTTTTTTTTTAGCAGACTAGGGGGCTCTGCCCCCTGCTCGCTCCGCTCACCAACCCCCGAAGGAGGCTTCACCTCCTCCCCGACTCACTTTACTTATTACCACATGCAGAACTCTGCCCGCCTATTCGCTGCTTTCTTTCACTGAAAAAGAATATTAATAGTGCATATTACAAGACAAAACAGAAAATTATTATGGAAATCCTCATATTCAATGTCAAATTGAAATATATAATATTTGTATATATATTTTTTAATAGAAAGAAAATCATAATATCTAGACCATTTTGCATTGCAGCTTTAGTATATGACCCTTTTTATTTCTTTTTTTACAACCTTAAATCCGGACCACGGTACCCCAGTCGGTAGAGTGCCAAGCTGATAATTGGAAGATTGTGGGTTCGGTTCTCGAGCCGACCAAAGACCGTCGTGTACACTAATAGTGGCTGGTGCACGTAAAATATGTCGTGGCTGCAATATCCTCCGTGTTCCCATCAAAATTATACCTCTGGGGGCCACCGAAGCTGAGGAGCTATCCCCTTCGTGCAGGACCAAAACTGTGGTGGCATGTCTCCGGAACATCCGTAGGGGTGCGTCCCAGACCGTCGCCAATTACCCATAGCGCAGTAATGGTGCGATGTTAATCACAACTTACCTAATTATCTACCTACCTACAACCATGGATCATATTTTAATTTTCTCGTGTAAGAAGATTAATTTTCTAAAAGTAGAGAAAAAAAGTTGATATTTATTTTCTTTGTTTTTTACATCCATGGTTTCGGACCGCAGTACCCTAGTCATACAGCGCTGAGCACGTAATTGGAAGATTGCCGATTCGATACTTGTGCCGGCCAAAGACCGTCGTGTACACTAATGGTGGCTGGTGCACATAAAATCTGTCGTGGTCGCAAAGTCCTCCATGTTCCCATCCCCACTATACCTCTGGGATCACCAAAGCGGAGGGGATCCCCTCCGTGAAGGTTCAAAATTGTGATGACATATCTCCGGAACATCTCTAGGGGTGCGTCCCAGACCGTCGCCAATTACCCATAGCGCATTATTGGTGCGACGTTAAAGCGAACCAACCTACCTACCTACGTACAACCATGGATCATATTTTACTTTTCTCGTGTAAAATGACTTCATGACAGAAGAACAACGTCACTGGGAGAAACATTTTTCAAAATAGCAAATAGAGTACCTTCATAAACTTGTCGTTTTTAGTTAATAACTTTTTTAATTAAAATGATAGAAATTTCTATGCGGCTGAAATATCTTCCTTAGAGTATTCGGAACACATTGATGCCTCTCATGACGCGAAGGACCCTGCCCTCCGTTAGAAGATGTTGTCGCAGACAAAAAAATTTGACGCCAATGACAGTAACTTTTTTTTTAATATATAGAGATAACATTATTCTTAAAAAGTTTTGTAGCCATACAGAGGGTTTTATGTAGGTACATCAGGTGAGAGAGAGAGCTTTTAATATCATGTAACCATACCAGTGATTAGGATCACAGTGTGTGTGTGCTCTCAGTCTCGCAATCACGATCCAACTGCCGAATAAAGCCAAGTTTTCCGAAATAGCGCCAAATTTAAAGCCAAACAGAATCAATTGTCTCTCGAATAAATTAATATAAATACTCTGAATTTAGAAAGTCCGTTAAAGAATTAACGCTAAACACCAATGCCAATTCTCACGAAATAAAATCGTCTGTTTCCAAGTAGACATAAAGTCTACATCCTGTCATTAAGAATATACAAATTACCCTTTAATGATTTTTCAACGGACAATACTTGCACAATCTAGCTATAATAAAGTGAACTTTCGCAATCTAAAAGAATGAATTGTAATTTATGGAAACAGTTAATAGATGAAAATAATATTCTTTATATTTTATTTTATTAAACGATTTAGCATTGGGAGATTAGAATTACCAAGGACGGATATTTGATAAAAAGACCTTTAGATTAGTAGAAATAAATTATTAATTTTAAAGAATATGTTTTTGTTCTCAACAGATTTATTTAATAGATTAACAGATAAAATAATATTAGAATTAAGATAATTATTTATAGAAAGACAAATGTTTTTAAATATAAAAGTTAATTTGGGATTTCGTTATATACTTTAATAGAAATTTTATTTATTGAAAATATAGTATTTAATTATTAAATTTATTTAAAATGTATTTAAAACTAATATATGTGAAGAAACACCTTCACATATTTCTTCCCAGAGGCAAGGAAAGAAAAAAAAAAAAAGAACCGTCAAAATGGACAAAAAAATCAAGATAATCATAAAACGCTCTCTCTCACTTATACAACAGTGTAATATAATTCCACAATTTTGCATAACATTGTAGAAAAGGTAAAATAATATTTTGTTAAAAAAAAAAAAAATGTGGCATATAACAATAAATTTGAAAAAATAAATAACACTGAATAGTTATAGAACAGCGTAGAAGACATACACAATCAATGTTAGAATAAAGTGAACCACCTGAAATAAGTTATATAGTCAATACAGTATATAAATGTGACACAATAATATAAAATGTGTAAAATATCAAAAACACTTATTCATAAAATTCTATGTATGGTCGAGAGTGAGCAAAAGGAAATCAGTAGCTAGAAATATGAAACTAATTAACTTTTTTTTTTTTTTCTATTTATTAATTTTCAAAACTATTCATTTAATACTGCATTAATATGAAAAAGATTTCAAATAATTTTAGAGTATATATATATATATATATATATATATATATATATATATATATATATATATAAAATAATATCCTACACGTGAAATCCAAATTTTAACAAAGTGAGCCAGATAGTGTAGATTAGTACAAAAGCTATGACAGACATTATGGTTTTGTGATGCCAAACTGAACATAGCGTAATGAACCATATGTGAAGCAGAAGAGGCTTCATGTTGTGCACCAGATGACAACCTGCATTCTGCAAAGCGACATAATGAAATGTCTCGTGTATTTAAAAATATATGAGGGGGAAAAAATAGTCCTATGTCAGAATAAGTGCGCACATGCAAGAGCTGTAGTAAAATTTTTAAAGGAAAATTTAATATCTTTTTTTGTATTATAATTTATTTTTCTTGAAGTTATGAACCATTTTTTTTTTTTTTTTTTTTTTTTTTTTTTTTTATAACATTGTGTTGGTCAGCAATTTATCAAGATTTACCCACATTAAATACGTTTCCTTTTCCTGAACAAAATTTTAACAAGTGAATTACCATTTGAATTTCTAAAAAAAAAAAAAAAAAAAAAAAAAAAAAAAAAGACCTTGACAAAATTAATTTTAATGAATAAAATCTGTGTGAACCTGAAATAGATGTAACAGGAATACAAACTAAAAATTGTGAAAAACAGCAAAAAGTTTAAATATATTGCTTTAGAATTGAATTGAATTATTATTTTATCAAGCATAAGTAATATTTACCATAACTTATTAAGGGAAATACCCTATGTTACTAGAATAATTTTTATACTACTGCTCATCAAGAAATAGTCTTAAAAAAAAAAAGAGTGAACAGGACAATTTTTTATACATTTGATCGACATCTATGATATATGGCTTAAAGTGGATTCCAAACCGCTGCGAATATCCATGCATAAACCGGGGAACGAACCCCGCACCTACAACTGAAGATTAGATTGTGATCGTGGGGATTAAGGTCGACTGACTGCACTAGAGTCCTAGGCCTGAGGGGGTAGTGCCCTTCGTGGGGGTTTTTCTAAGGGATCCTAGCTCATATTTATACAGGTTTCGGAGAAAACCGCAGAAAACTCCGAACTTCTAGGCCGGCGAGCGTTATTTTGGATCGAACCCGTCACCCCACGTCTACTAGCTTTGAGCGCAGAACCGCTCGGCCACTGGTGAGCATTCAAGATTAGAAAGCTAACATTTTAGCTTCCAGATGGGCATAAATAAAACAAGAAATGTTATTCTGTTGAAAGATAAAAATTATACGATATAAGATGTTTTGCCCATATGTTAGAATCTATTTACAGGTAAAAGGATTAAATAAATACTAAATGTTTTACAATTATTCCTTATTTTTATGCGCAATATCTAATTTCATATAAAAAAATGATCATAACTTTGTAACATTTCAACATATTATGATTTTCTTTTAGTTTGGAAACAAATTAAAATTTGATTTTTTAATAACATGTCATCATGTGAAAATAAAAGAAATCATATAAAATACATTCAAACTACGTCGCATTATCGAAATCAAATTATTCCAAAATAAAGTTTATGAAACAAACATCTTACCCTTCAATAGATATGTCATTAAAGTGGATTTTCCAAATATTTTCTTATTAGAATTTTAACAGATACAAACTTGTAAACTTAATGCGGCGTTAATAATTACAAAGTTCTTGATTGTAAAAGAAATATTCGCTCTTCACAAGAATTTTGCTTCGCTTAGAGATAAATAGAGAAATTCTTGAAATTTTCTTCGCAAGAAATGTGATTAATTACTATGGAATGAACTTTTAATCAATAACTGTTATTATGTCTCAGAATTGATTGTGAAATATGTCAGTAGCTCAGTTGAAGAAAAATTTTTGCTACATGTTATTTGAACTTTGTGCTTAGTTTCGTTCGATATATTGTTTGAAATCTTCAAAAACATTTTTATAAACAAAACATAAATTGCATGAGAGATTTATTATATCGTCAAGATTTCAAAGAATAAGATTTCTGAAGTAGTGTTTATTATATTACGCTTATTCTAAACTAAGAGTTCGTGACTTTATAGTCTAAGCCATTCATTAAAATTTTCGTTTATTATCTGTCTAAATATTTTCTCGTAAATTCTTGTAACATTAACTAAACTTTATTTAATTTTAAAAGAAAAATCATTTTAAATTTATTCAATTGACGCTATTGGACTTTTCTTTTACCATATAGTCTATTAATAAGTATAATCATAATTTACAATAATTCTAAGTTCTAATATAAACTAAACACAATTGATTATTTTATAAGACATTTATTTGTGCCAAAAATCTACAGTATTTATCGTATAAATCTTAAATAAAAAGGAAAAAGATCTTATGTTTCTTTATAAAACAGCCATATTTCTTAATTTATTATTCATAATCTAGAACTCTAAACGTTTTATCTAACAGTTTTACAGTCTATGTTTTCTTTTTCATTTTATTGATAAAAACTAACGAGAACTACATAGTGTAGGTGCTGCAGTGATTGGCATGCTCCAGTAATTGACATCTATCCCGAAATAATTAATAAATAAGAAAAATAATAAAATAATATATTTTACATATAAGAATTTAAACATTTTATGTCAAACACTGGAGCATAGGTTGCAGTAAAATGAATAACTGGCAGTGTCAAACACTGGAACATAGGGGCCAATTACTGATAAAATGAAAAACTGGTAGTGTCAATTACTGGAACATTGAGTGGGTGTCAAATAAAATTAGAATAAAAAATGTTATCAAATTTATATATTTTAACATATATGTGTTTGTGGATGTCTTTCATACCATATGTACTAACTTAAGATTTCTAAAAATATTTTCTGATGACTAGAACATTAAAAAAATCAGAGATTGCTCTAAAAGTGTCAATCCATGATGCACTAACCCTATGTTAAAGCTAAGAAGAAACTTCTTTCTTTTCCAATCAGGATATTTTAAAAAGCAAGACATTTTTACGGAAACAAATACCTTTCTTCGGTACTTTAAATATTTATTAAAAATGAGAAAGTGATGTTTATATTAATTTTAGTAAAATTATTTCATTTCACACATTCGATCATTTTATTTATAAAGTATATACATGCACATTTGTTTTTTATAAATTTAAAAGTTTTACTTTAAATTGCGTTTACGATTATATATATATATATATACCGGGTGATCCAAAAGTCAGGGCAAACTTTAAAAATGAATAATTCGAAAACGAATCAAGATACAAAGATACGGTTTTCACCAAACGGATGAAAAAGAAACCGGGTTTTGTGTGGCAACGAAAAAAAAAATTAGTTATGTTGGCGACCAACAGATGGCGCTATAGTGTTTTATTTCACCAAAAGATTTACAAATGAAAAAAGTGTTGATAACTTACAAGTCAGCTTAGTTACAGTTAATTAGTACTACTACAATAACTGCTCAATGTGCTGTCCATCATTCAGAAGTACAGCTGTGAGACGATTCACCACACCGTTCACAGGATTTAGTAGCATTTCTTGCGTTATGGCAGACACATTTTGGCGGATGTCATCTTTCAGTGCTGCTAGTGATTCCGGTTGGTCGCGGTACACTTTTGACTTCAAGAATCCCCACAGCCAAAAGTCACAGGGTGTCAGATCGGGAGATCTTGGAGGCCATGCGTGATTAAAGTAGCGACTGAGAATGCGATATTTTGATGCATGTAAGTTTCGACAACCATTACCTACCGCAGTTGCTCCTTTTTATATCGTTTGTTGCTTTGCATAATCCTACATCAGAAATCCGACAGCGCCATCTCTTGGTCGCCAACAGAACTATTTTTTTTTCGTTGCCACACAAAACCCGGCTTATTTTCCATCCGTTTTGTGCAAACCGTATCTTTGTATCTTGATTCGTTTTCGAATTATTCATTTTTAAAGTTTGTCCTGACTTTTGGATCACCCGATATATATATATATATAAATGTAAAAAATACTAAGCTTTAAGCAATATTACTTTTTGTTATATATACTTGAGCCTCTTATAATTAATTTTATATATAATGACATAGCTTTTTAAACAAGAAAATTGAATGAACAAAATATAATATATTAAATTAATCTTTTAGATATTATTATTACTTTGGTCTACATTCAATAGAACAAAGCATTGGATTCGTAAGAATTTTTGACTTCCGGTTTTCGATAAATTTACATGCGTTGAGAAGTCCAGAACACGATTTGACCACTTTTAGAAAATGTCTATCTGTCCGTCCGTATGTCTCTCTCTGTGTGTGTGTGTGTGAAAGAAATTTTGTGGCGACTGTTTTACAAGAACTACTGCACATAAATGCATATAAATTTATATGTACTGTTTAGGCAAAGATTAAAAACAGGTCATGTGACTCGGAGGTGGGAAGAGAAGGAACCTATTCTATAAAATAGTATAGGAGGGAAACGACTGGAGGATCTTCCATTACTGTTTTGGTGACAGGGTGACTTTTCTCACCCTTTCAATGTATATTTCTTTCCCTCTGGAATAACCCATTTTTTTTGGAAACGTGCCAAGGTCAGTCTTTAATATCTGACTGAGCAGTAGATGCACTTTGACCTAAGTCAGTACCTATCAACTTTTGGTGCTGCGAAAACGCAGTTTATAAGCTGTTATTTATAGGGAATAAAACTGTCTTTCTTTTGATATTTAGTGTTAGTTTTTTCTAAGATGAAAATCGTCTGCATTCATCATGATAGATAATTTTAATAAATAAAAATTTTAACAAATTATTTGTACTGAGTGAATTTGTATAGGAAAATATAGAAAAAAGTCTTGTGGTGACCACAACATACTAGTTTTTCATAGTTTTTACTGCGCAGTTGACTGATTTAGAAGCATTGTAGATCATAGAATATTTTTCTGAAAAAAAAAAAAAAAAGTTTGTTATATATATTATCCTTTCACCAACTATCAAACGTTTTGAGTTAAAAAATCTTTGCTTTATCACATTTCAGATAAACAGATTTTTTGTTTTCGTGGGATTAGTAATATTATTTTTAAAAATCTTAATTTTATGAACTTTTGAATCAAATAAACTTTTCCTTTTGAATTTAGATTAACCATAAACGATTTTTGAGTTAATATTTCTTATTATAACATTTGATCAAAAGAACAAAAATATCATTAAAAATAGACCTAAATAATTTATTTATTAATTTGTTTAAATTTCAACTTATTTTCCTTAAAACTCTTACGAAAAAATATTTATCCTTATTCTAAGTCTCTCTATTCTACATGCAACGATTACTTTTTTCTATATTCAGTAGAAGAAAGTATTGATTTTGTAAAAATCTTTGACTTTGTTACTTTCTTCTATATGTATATATAGAGTATTGGATTCATGAAAATTTTCGAACTTCAGTTTTCGATGGATTTACATGTTTTGGGATGTCCTGAACACGATTTGATTGTTTTTAGAAAATGTCTGTCTGTGTGTGTGTCTGTGTGTCTGACTGTGTGTATCACAAATTTTTAGTTGCATCCTGAGATAAACTAGTGCTGATTAGATTTGTGGAACATTTGCTCAACAGGTGGAGCTGTGATCGCATTTTTTTCTAAATATTTAACATAGGACAAAATTTCGTATAAGTGTACATAATGAGAGTTATTTTAATCGTGTGTTTGTAAAATTAATGATAATAGTAGTAGTTAACTAGGAAAAAATTTTGTGCATGGGAGATCATCGCTTTTCCCCTTGGGGGGGGGGGGGTAGTACCCCTTGGAGGAGTAAATTTTCAATATGGGTATCTTTCGAAAGATCTCGTCAATACCTTTAAAACGAATGGTTGAACTATAGATCTGTCATTATTTAAAACAAAGTTATCGAGATTTTTTAATCTTTTAACGAAAAAAAAAAAAAAAAAAAAAAAACCGGGAAAAAAATCTCATTTTTTCTGATTTGCAAACAATTGACATTTTTCAGCATTTAGTGATAATATAATACTGTCAGATAAAAATCGTCTGAATTTATAATGGAAAATAATTTGATAATTTAATAAATAATTTCTATTGAATAAATTTGGTGTAAAATCATATAGAAGAAAGTCATGAGGTGGCCATATCATACTATTTTTTTCGATGGATTTACACATTTTTAGAAGAACACGATTTGAATATTTTTAGAAATGCCTGTGTGTGTGACAAAATTTTGTGGGTTGCTTGTCAGGAACTAGAGCACAGAATTTCATACAAATTGTTATGTAGTTACATCTTGACATATATTAGTGCCTATCGACTTTTGGTAAAAATCGTCCAACAGGTGACACTGCCATCCCGCTTTTTTTAATTTTTATCATGGTTGTATAGGACAAAATTTCATATAAATGTGCATAAAGAGAATTATTTTTTACGAATAATTTTGAAATTAAAAAGAATTATTTATAATCGTTATAGCCAACTGGATTTTTTTTTTTTTAAATGTCGGGGGCAAAGCTTCTCCCTCTGGGGAGGGCGGCAAATTTTCATTTTGAGTATCTTTCAAAAGAGCTCGCCAGTATCTTTAACCCTTTATGTACCGACGGTACTTTAAAGTACCTTAGTTTAAAAAGTGCATAAAATCGAATTATGGAAGACACGCGAAAGATATTTATAGAAATAGAACGCACATACCTCATTTTAATCCAAGTACAAGGCATTGGACGCTGCATGTAGCCTTTTTCATTCCGTAAAGGATTTTATAGAGTGTTCTCACTGTTTTTGCTTGGCATTTTGTACGATCTTCATGTGTGTTATAACTTATTCCTATATTACGTTATGAGATAGACGTAGCGTCAAGTTGAGGAAATACAAGTCAGTATTGAATGTGATAGCGTCGAGTTGCGATTAAATGTTGGTCAAGTTTGTGAAAATTCTAGTTGGATCCAGCATAGTTTGGCGATGTTAAAGGCGAAATTATTAGCCGAAGGGTAGAGCAGAGGTGATTTTAGGTAAGCATGTAGTGTCTAGTTATTGGAACGTAGTTAGATAAATTAAAATTGGGATATACGTAGATTGTGAAAGATGATTTAATATGTTAAATATTAAAATATTAAAAGGTGACTGGGTGCTGGATTATTAAAACCGGTAAAAACTACAACATCAGAAACACCAACGAAAAATATTTGGGAAGGACACAGCTGTTTCGGTAGCCTTTAGCGTACCGTCTTCAGTGCATAAAGAAATGAGAGAGAAGTGCTCATATATATAGAAAAGGAATCCGATTCTGCTCATCCAATAGAATTACGCAGAAGCAGGGGAAGGACATGGATGGACCAATAAAATTATCTTTCACGTAATTCTATTGGTTGAGCAGAATCCGAATCTATTTCTATATATATGAGCACTTCTCTCTCATTTTTTTATGCACTGAAGACGGTATGCTAAAGGCTACCGAAACAGCTGTTTGCTCCCCAAATATTTTTTTGCTTTGACGTTTCTGACGTTGTAGTTTTTACAGGTTTTAATGATTGAATATGGTTAGTTTTAAGGAATTAGCTGAATAAAATGAAGTGAATGGTGTTGTATATTTTGGAGAAGTTTAAACAGTGTGATAATTGCGTCGTGAAATGTGGTGTCGATGTAAGCAAATGATGGTGTATGTAGTACGCAGATTATACGTGTTGTGGCGGAGGATGTATGTTAGTATTGCTGAATTAGTTTATAGTACGGAGGTTATCTCGGAAGAGAAAAGCATTCTTCGTCAGCCTAAAGGTATGTGATCGAACTATCGGTGGAAGTCATTCAAATGGTGAGCAATGAATGACACGCTTCAAATGTTGATCATTATTTCTTTATAACAGTTTTAAATTATTTAAGTTAAAGTACTTGTGAGTGGCTTTGAAATCCCCAAGCCCCTCTTAATCGAGTAGAATAAAAGTTTGATGTCTTGTAACTATACCTTTTGATTGATTTTTAACTGAACATTAAGTATAATGGAAACAGCGGAAATAGCCACGGCTGCTTCACAACGTATCTCAAGAATCTCCCATAAATCTCAGAACAAATATAAGCAACATAAAATGTAAATGCTTTTTTACATTTTTTTAAAGGTCCAAATACTTTTTTTGACTTCTATTTAACAGTGATACAAATATAGTACTACCTCATAAAATTCTCATTAATTAATATGATGAGGTAATATGCATAACTTTTATTGCATATAATACTCTTAAATAGCTAAAAAAAGTTTCACATTTTTTTTTTTTTTTTGTCTATTTGATACTGCGGTAGATAAAAAGTTTAAACGAATAGGTTAATCTTTGATCTGTGATAATTTAAAATTAACATATCAATTCATTTCATTTAAAAAAAAGCATTTTTTAAAGAGGTCATGCGTACAAAATTAATGTTCTTTAGATATTTAGTGTTATACTTCTCAAGAATGGATTGCATTCATCATGAAAGATAATTTTTATAAATAATAATTTTAATAAATTATTTCTGTTCAGCGAATTTATATAGGAAAATATAGAAGAAAGACTTATGGTGGTTAGAACATACTAGCTTATTTTTTTTTTCTTTTTAAGTGATGCGTGCAAAACTGGGATATTGAGAAAAAAAAGACAATATTATATGTAATTTAAAAGAAAAATGTATATAAATAAAAGAATAAATAAACAGGCCTATTAAACGATTTAATATTTTTTTTAATAGAAAAACAGAAAGTTTTATTATTCTCCAGCTTCATAAATGTTTTTATTACATACAATAAAATTTTTGAGATAAAATGCCAAGTGTTAAGTAGTTTCGAAACTACTATTCAAGAAAATGTACGCTGATATTCTATATCATAAATAGAATACCTTAACTTTATAGACTTGTTATTACAATGGGAAGTGTTTTTATTTTAAATTCTGTTATAAAGATATAAGAAACCAACCCTTGAATGGACAGTTAATTTCTCTCTAAAGACATATGTCAAACTAAGGATAAGAGAGAAAACTGCAAAAGTTATTATTGCTCGTTATGTTTCAGTTCTACTTGCCTTGTCTCATAAAAACAGTTATAGCTCATACATTATAGAGACGCAGTATTTTTGGACCTTTTTTTTTTTTAAAATAGAGAACTTTGGTCTATTTTCTAATAGGCGAAGAAGAATAAATTTTTCAACTTCGGAGAATTGCCGTCATTACAAATGTCAATGATTGTGTAGAGGTCGAATACTTTTATTTTATCGAAACAAAATACATTAACTGAAGCACTTTCGAGTAGTTACCAGGAAGTAGTAAAAGCTGTAGAGGAAATTTTTGCTTTAGAAATGTTTTTTCTTAATAAAATTCTTTGATTTCTTCTCTAATCAAGCCATAAAAGATAAAGCATAATACCTTTTTACACATTAAATTCGATAAAATAGTTTTTTATCTAGAAAGACAAAAAAAAAAAAAAAAAAAAAAAAAAAGAAAATTCTAGTATGTTGTGGCCACGACAAGACTTTTTTCTATATTCTCCTATACAAATTCACTAAGAGCAAATAATTTGTTAAAACTATTATTTATTAAAATTATCTAACGAGATAAATGCAAATGATTTCCATCTTTGAGAAAATTAATACTAATTATCCAAAGAAAGGCAGTTTTATTGTCTATAACATCTTAAAAAATGCGTTTTTATAATGTTTATCTCACACTTTCGTAAAGTTATATGCCATGGAATTTGAGATATAGCCTTCCCTATCGAGGAAATTTGCAGTATAGCAGCGCCAAATATTGGCGGATATGCATCCAAACTGAATCAGCATAATGTCTCATGAATGGTCTTTTTACATATCAAGTTTTGTTTGATGATACGCAGTAGAACCTGAGATATAGTCTTCTCTTTAATTGCTAAAATCGCTGTGTAGTAGCGCCACCTGGTGAGCGGTTAACACCAAAACTTGAAAGGCACTAATTTATGTCAAGGTACATCTACATATAAATTTATATGCATTTCTGTACAGTAGTTCCTGAGATATAGCCTTTCCTTAATTTGCAGAAATCGCTGTATAACAGCGCTACTTGTTGGCCGATATGTATTCAAACTGAATCAGCATAATGCCTCATAATGGCATTTTCCTACATCAAGTTTTGTTTGATTATACGCAAAAGAACCTGAGATATAGCCTCCCCTTAAATTGCGGAAATCGTTGTGCAGCAGCGCCACCTGTTGAGCGGTTGATACCAAAAGTTTATAGACACTAATTTAGGTTATGTTGCATCTACAGATAAAATTATATACAATTCGCAGCAGTAGTTCCCTAGATACAGTCGCCACACAATTTTTGTCACACACAGACAGACGGACAGACAGACATTTTCTAAAAATGGTCAAATCGTGTTCTAGACCTCTCAAAGCGTGTAAATCCGTCAGAAACCGGATATTGAAAATTTTTACGAATCCAATACTTTCTTCCATTGAATATAGAAGAAAGAAAAACAAATATATATATCTTATTGAAATTTAAGAATTGTTAGTTATACATCATGATTATCAACAATGCTATTCTGCCTTTTGTTCGGTGAAATATCACTTTTAATATCAAAACTTATGTGAAGTTTTTTTTTAATACTTCATTTAATGGACATTAACTGGAACGGTCCCTTTTTCCTGTACCCAGAGCTAAAAAAAAAAAAAAAAAAAAAAAAAAAAATGTGTAATTAGTTTTAAAAAAGAATTGTCTTAGCTTTTTCATAGTATTTTACTTTGCAGTGATTGTATTCCCTTCTTAACACTTTTAAGTAAAATTTATTCCTAAATATTAAAACCAGAATAACGCAAGCAATGTTAGTGCAGTATTTAGCTGCGCATTTGATAAAAGAATAATAAATAGATTCTTCTAAAACCGGGTACACAGCCAGTTAGGGAATTTTCGAAAGTGGAGATTCACTTAAAATTAATTTTATTGTTAAAACTTTATAAGTTGCTAACTCTATACAAATGGAACTACCTTTTACATATTTGACATGAAGTATAACTGTCAGTGTTGGGCGGATATTAACCAAAATCAAACTACCCTCATTTCCGTGGCTCTAAAGTGACAGCTTCATGGTCGTACATTTTGAATATCAATTCGATATTCGGGCATGCGCTGTGAAATGCCCTAAAATTAATCCTAATTAAAAAGCAAACATTAATCTGAAAAATAATATGGTTATTAATAAATAAATTTACTCTCAAATAATACTAGATTCATATAATTTTAATTAATTTCTTTATTAAATATCCAAATTTTAAATACTAATTAAATTAATTATTCTATGATTTTACAATACAATATAAATGATATAACAATGATCTTTGATTTTGCATCAATGGTGCTAAAGATGAGTACTTAAAAAACATGTATCTAGAAATGCGTTTTTGCAAAGTAAAATGAATATTTACTGACCCAGGAATAAGAGAACTTCTCACCAGATTTACCAGATGCTATGGCGCAGTCAAGGCACAAGAGGGATATTTTGGCTAGCAGGGAGCACATCTTAGATGAGTCAGGTCGGCTAGGCAGCAACACACTGATGATAGCAGGACCTCACATTACGTCTGCACAACACGAAGGCAATTTTTAGAATCCCACTCTTAAAGGAATTTTTTTTCCCTTTAATTTTTTTAAGTCTCTCATTATAATTTTGGAGGAAGTTTTCCCCTTGCCTTTTTTCCATTGGGTGTACTTCTGATTGGACCTTTCTTCGACCAATCTGCTTGCTTCTAGATTACTTTAGTGCCTTCTGAAGATTTCGCAGGGGCTTTTTTTTTGGCGTTGCCTGAAGGGCTTAATGCGGTGGTCCTCTTTCAGAGTTCCACGTGCAGGTCATAAATATGACGTTGTATTTCTGTCTTAGGCTTTTAAAAGGCAATAAAACAGCTTTGTAGTCTTCAGTAAAACAGCTTTTGTATTTTTATATTATTTTTCCTTTTAAACAATGCCTTTTTGTACCTTTATTATTTTGTTTTTAACAAAATGGCTGATTTTGCCCATCAGTCAGCATTATTTCTGGTACACAGCCGACAAATTTCGGAACTTTTTTAAATAAAACTAATTACAATTTTCTTTTTAAACCGTAATATTTTTTAAGAGATACACATCAAAGTAGTAGAATAAAGTGCAAAATTTCAAAAAGTACTAAAGTTTCATAAAAGGTATAAATGTTCTAAATTTCCCCCGCGAGCAACGTGAATGACACCGATTTCGTCCCACACTTTTTGCAAGGTGATAGTGTGGACGGATGCTACAACTTCTATTATCCTGTTTTTGGAGTTCTTTCTGTTTGTAAGTAATTGTGGTACAGTTCATTCTGCAGCAACATTACCGCCATCTGTTAGTATCACCAATTTTGAAGAATGTGTGGCTAATTTAGTTACCATATTGGTACTATTCCTGTTGTTGTAGAGATGTAAAATAGTAAATAAGCGATTTTACATGTGGGCACATTTATAATAGCATTGATGAAACTTTAGTATTTTATGCAATTTTTGTACTTTGTTTTTATACGTGTACAGTCGGAAGCAAAAGTATCCGAGCACTAGCAATAATCCCTGTCTAAAAAAAAGTAAGTATATATTACTGCTTTAATAAATAAATCCTTGTCGAGTCATGTTCTTAGTCAGTCTAAGAACATGATTCGACAAGAATTTCTTTAACAAAACAATTAAGTGTACTTTTTTGATATCGGAATTATTGGCTAGTTCTCGGATACTTTTTCTGCCTACTGCATATTTCTATTAATATTACGGTTAAAAATAGGGTCGTTGTTTTTGATGCACACTATATGAATAACTCTGGCGGTTAAGAAGTTTTTAATGTCGTTTAAGATTAATGAGTACAATTGACTTTGAGCATATGGAAACTTTTCAGATTTCCCAGTTTCTTGTTATCTTTGGGTAGAAAATGTGGAAAGAAAATTTTATTTGAGCAAATATAAGAAACATGTACACAGACAGCTATTAATGGCATCAAAATTGTGCTATTATCTTTAATACACTATGTATGAATAACTGTAGTTGTTAAGATAGTTTTACTATCATATAAGAATAATGAATATAATTATCTCTAAAGAGCTCAAACATGTTGACAAATTTTTCTTTTTCTTTTTTTCCATTTTCTTGGCATGATGGATTATAAAAAAAAAAGGTAAGATAATCTTATTTGAGAAAATATAAAAAAACATAATACTAGACACCATAGAAATAATGTAATCGAGAATATTAAAAAAGTTTATAAGAATCCCTTGCGAAAGCAAATGTATGAAGTACTCTAGTGCTTTATTATAAGTGAGAGCACAGAAGCAAGCGGTGGTCAACAAGTAATCTAAATTATTTTATTATTTAATGATTTAAAATTATTGCTAGCTTATTATAAAAATAAAGTTTATTAGATAACCATAGTGCATTATGACTATTATGAGACACTAAAAAAGAGCTCTGCATTAAAAAGAAGTATAAAGAATAAGGAAGACCATTTTTTAGCTGCAGAGGAGAAACAGAGATGGAACGAAGTAAGCAAGAAACTCCATGTCCGATTGATTAATATTTTACTTAAAAATTTGTATTTGGAGTACATTTAGTAATGCATATTAAATGTATGTTTTCATATGTAGTATATCTTTAATTGGTGCTTCATGTGAAATTATTTCAAAGACAATCGACAACCAGCGGATATAAGTTTGAATAAAATAAAATCTATGAGTTTTGATAAATTGGTAAGTTTCTAGGAGTTTTGATAAAAGTGATTTTAAAATGTCATTTTTTAAAACGATATTTAACAATTGATTACTTTTACTTTTTCTAAAGAATTTAATGATAAATGAGTAATCGTTTATTTGAGATTGTATAAGTTTTTACTTAAAAAAAAAAATCGACATATGGGCTAATTTTTATTTTCTATTTTTAGACTTTCTTACATATTAATCATTTTGCAGCAGCATCCTACCAATGCTCATCACCGTAGCGTTTTATAAGGTCTTTTACTGTAGTGGAAACATAAACAACGTTTTTCTGTTCTCCAGAGGAAAATGTCATAAGGCGTTAAATCAATGACCTGGGGCGGGGACTAGGACCGAAAGGGACTCATCCTCCTGTGCGGGGAAGGGGGGTACATTAAAGACGCATTTTATGTATCCCCACTTCCATAAAAATTCAGAAAAGCTCAGGAAAAAGATCAATGCTGCAGTGATGACTATTTACAGGATGACACTATAAACTTTATGAAACGAGTTCAACTGCCACCTGGACGTAGGGTAAGTGCACCAGTGATTGACACTTTTAGAGCAATCTCTGATATTTTAATGTTCTAGTCATCAGAAAACATTTTTAGAAATCTTAAGTTAGTACATATGATATGAAAGACATTCAAAACAACATATATATTAAAATACAGGGTGACAAGAAATAACTTGGACGAAGTTTCAAACGAAATATCTGTAACTACCACTACAGTTATAAATTTATTTCATTAAGTATTGATCCTAGAAAGCGACTAAACAGGTGTAAGTAAGTTAGTTGTAATAACCATTATGGTTAACAAATGATCTGCCATACTAGAATTACATAAGCAAGGAAAGAAACATTGTGAAATTGTTCAACTATTGAAAGTGCCTAAGCAGACGGTTTCATACAAAATCAAAAGGTTTAAAGAACTCTGACATGATGGTGACAGGCCAGGAAGAGGAAGAAAATGCACAGTTAATACATGAAGAAACCAGAAAGTTATTAAAAACCGAGTTCAACGAAATCCTAGGATTTCAATGAGAAAGGTTGCTAGAGATATGAAGATCAGCAGAGAAACCGCAAGTTTGATGGCAAGAGTAGAGCTTGGTCTTCGCCCTTACAAAATGAAAGAGGCTTAAAAGCTAACAGCAGAGAACAAACACACAAGACTTCAAAGGTGTAAAGAACTGTTAAAGTGGTCCACAGGTGATCGATGGCAAACATTTGTCTTCACAGATGAGAAACTGTTCTCTATTGAACAAGCTCACAATAGCCATAATGATAGAGTTTCGTCAGCAGAAGCACCTGGACCTTCTTGCATTGTTGAACGGCGTCAGCGACCCCAATCTGTAATGGTTTCGGGTGGGATATGTGCTAGTGGGAAAACACCACTTATTTTTGTTGATCAAGGGATAAAGATTAATCAACAAACATATCGCAAACTCATTTTGGAAGATGGTGTCTTACCTTGATCGCAAAGTTCTTTGGAAACAAAAGATGGACCTTCCAACAGGATTCCGCACCTGCACACAGAGCTAAATGCACTCAAGATTGGTGCAAGACAAATTTTCCTGACTTCATTGGAGCTCAAAACTGGCCACCGTATTACCCAGATTTGAATTCAGTTGATTATTCTGTTTGGTCCATCTTGGAGACAAGGGTGTGTGCTAAACCTCATAAAACTTTGGCCCCCCTAAAGAAATCCTTATGCAAGGAATGGGATAAACTATCAGTAAGTGAGTTGCGGCCCATAGCCGAAAATTTTGTGACATGTTTAAAGCTCTGTATTAAGGCTAAAGGTAGCAACTTCGGAAATTTGTAAATATATTAGACAAAATAATGTATTCATATTTATTTTGAAGTTTGGTCGTAATATTTTCATTAGCATTAAATTTATAATGTATCATGTCTGTCCAAGATATTTCTTGTCACCCTGTATATACATTTGATGACAATTCTTTTTTTTTAATGAATTTTTATATGACACCCACTCAATGTTCCAGTAGTTGACGCTGTCAGTTTTTCATTTTATCGGTAATTGGTCTCCTATGTTCTAGTGTTTGACACTGCTAGTTATTCATTTTACCAGTTATTAGCACCCTATGCTCCAGTGTTTGACATACAATGTTAAAATTCTTATATGTAAAATATAGGATTTTATGATTTTTCTTATTTATTAATTATTCCGGGATAGATGTCAATTACTGGAGCATGCCAATCACTGCAGCACCTACCTATATAGAGTGACAGAGCGCAAATAGAATATTTGTAAAGCATGCAAGAAACTTGGCGAGTATGCATTTATTTTCATATGTTACACATATTTATACGTGTAATACTTTTGAATATATAGAATTTTGAAAATCAATATATATTGTTTTGTAGCCCTGTATTTTTGTATTTTTACTGTATGCCTTAGATTACACATAACTTTTAATTTATGGAAGAGTTTGAGAGATATGCAATATATTTTTTAAAAATATTGAATGTGTGAACATTACAATGTTGAGATAGCGATGAAACTCATTAGAAAACTCTAGCGAAAAATTACTTTGTTAAATACAGCCTGAATAACAATAACAGATTATTTTGCCAAACGTGTTTGAAAATTAGGTGAAAATATCTATATCATTGATAATTTGTTACGAAATGTTGATAGTTAAATTTCTCCAGTGATAATTTAATTTTTCTTTTTTACAATTAAGGAGTAAAAATATTGTTACCGCACAAAATATAATAAAAATAAAAATGACCTATGATGATTATATATTTAAAATTCTTTTAATTTATCTATATTATTAGTTTTAAAATGCACAAATAACGCTTTCTAACTGTCGTATACATAGTAAATAAAAGTACAGACATCATTGCACCTGTAATAACAAAAGCGTTCGGAGTACTAAAACTAACACATGAATATTTCAACAAATGTTCGAAATAGGTGCGTGGATCACACATGAATAATATATTAGATTTTTTGAAGGAATACAAAATGATGGATATACAATAAGCTAGTTAGTATGAATAATGCATGAAAAAACAAAAGTTTTAAACTGCACATTTGCTACGGTTTATCCTATGTCTTAAATTTGACATTATGGTTTAAAAATTTCCGCCTTACATACGCTAAATAATAAAGAGCCTTTGAAAGAGAGTACATGAAAATATGTATGTCTAAATGCGGGAATTGTTTATTAAATATATGTTATCTCATATTTAAAAAAAATAAGATACTTTTTTTGAAATTATTACTGTCTAAATTTCCAGTAACTAACTATTTTTATAAATGCAAGCAAGTCGTTTGTTAGAGAACATGAAACAAACATTTTATGCACAATATTTATTAAAATACCGAAAATTCATGCATATTTCATAGAGTTAAGGTAAAAAATATGACATTATAAAATATGAATAAAACAATTTATGATATATAAACTATTTATATAATAAGGGACCAAAAAGAAAAGCCGCACTAGGACATTTTTTTAAAAAGTTAATTAGCTTTAATACGCTGTTCGCCTTGTATTATGCAAGTAAGACAATTTTATTTGTTTATTTTTTTAATTATTAATATATATATATATATGTCAGTTTTGGGCAGTTCGGCTATTTTTTGTCACTTACTGCAGTTGTTGAAATTGGTTGGTTTTATTTAGGTTCACAGTAGCCCATTTTCTGTAGGAAATTGTAGAAACAGCGATGCTGTTATTGTTACAGGAATCACTAAATGTTCCGGATACGTTAAGATATTTGTGAGGTACATTCAGGAAATTCTTATGAAAATTTTAAGCGTTGTAATTTACTAGTAAAAATAGAGCGTATAAAGCGATCTATATCCATTTAAAACTTGAAAAAGTAATAAAAGACAAATTCTTTTACGATATTTTTAAACACTTTCCAACAAATTTTAAAATTGTTTATCAATCCAGATAATCAAACGTCCGTGATCTCATCTAAAATGCTTTGAAATTGATTGTAGTTTTATTTAGGTTCACTCTAGCACGTTTTTTGTTGAAAGTCGTGAAAATAGCAATTCTGGTTTGTGTTCCTGGAATCACTAAATAATTTGGATACGTTAAGATATGTCAAAGGTACATTTAAAGCTTATTTCAGCATCTTTATCCCACAAAAATCGTAAGAAATAAATTTTTCAGTTGTGTTATGCTTTTTTAAACCCATTTTGCATTTTGTAGAATGTGAGTAAAGAGTAAAAATAAAGGGTAAGATACATCGAACAAAATCATGAAACACAATCTTTATATTTTATAGAAAGATTTTCTGAATAAGAAATTTTTATTTCAAATGCAGCTATCATCAACACTTTATGTATTAAAAAATTAGAAATCACTTAATTTTAATATTTTGTACATTGAAAAAAAAAAATGTTATTCGTCATATAAACATATTGAACTAAACTACTATTATAAAACTACTAGTTGGCCAGTATTTCCAAAAGTACTTGTCTCTAAATTACGTGCTTGCATAATACCCTGAAAAGCCACATTCACCCTTTTTACAGTAGCTAAATACCATGATAAATAACTGAAAATTAAAAAATGTACATATTTAAAATTTAACTGTTTTTTATAATTGACTAGCAGATCCGGCCACGCGTTGCTGTGACTAAGTTATACGTTGAATTATACGGCTGTAAACTATTTAGTACAGTCAAATTATTATTTACGAACAAAGACGAAAACGTTGTAGTCGATGTAAAAACCCACAGGGTTGAGATCTGAAACTTAGGTCAAAATTTGGAAGCGATTAATAAAAATTTTCGTAGTGTTGATATTAAACACAAATTAATTTTATTGTAGGGTCCTATAAATTTTAATGGAGAAGTGATATATATTATTTCTAATGCTACTTTGGATAAAATTGCTAAAATGACTAATATATAAATTAAATTCTATTAAAATTCTATTAAAATAAAAGTATAAAAGAAACAGACGATTTTAAAATCAATTTTTATGGAGGAGTGAAATATAATATATGCTATAATGGATAATTTTACTATAAAATGACCTCATCATTTTAAATATTTTAAAGAGGGCAACAGCTGTAGTTATAAAAAGGAAAACAATAAGGCTAAACCAGAAAAAGAAGTAAATTTGATAAATATTTTAAAACTTTAAAATTGGAAATCTTATGAAATATTGGACATTTAAAGTAAATACATGTATCATTTTAAATAGAAAAAGATTTTGGAAAAGTTTAGTGTATTTTAACGAAGTGATGAGAAGTTTTTGAGTATGTTAAAATTTTAATAGTAAATTCAAGTTAATAAAGATGGGAAACATTGAGGATTAAGATAAGAATAATTATAAGATAAAAAAAAAAACTTTTTATATACCGTGCTTTTAAATTTTAATATACTAATAATATACTAATTAAAAGGAAAATGATAAATATTCTATCATAGTTTGAAATCAAATTTGTTTTCAAATGCCTAAATAAAATATCTGATGTAAGATACTAATATTTTGCAGCGGAATAGATTTCATTTCTGTCATCCTTGGCGAAAAAAAAGAATATCGCCAAATTATCTGGCGAAAATATTTAATTCCTTTCAAAAATCATGGTTATTTTAACAACTTATATTAAAAGAGTAATGAATAATATGAAACAATATTTCGTACAATACATATTACATGTCATACATACGTACAATGAATAATACATATTACATTTCGTACAATGCATACATCTGGCATGTATATTTTCGTGTTACGCTTTTGATCGCCAAATAATAATAATAATAATAATAATAAAAGCCAAGGGCGACAGAGTTTTGAAATTTAAAATTAAAATTTTGTCAATTTGACAGCAAAATAATTCAATCTAACACCCGCGATAACTAATACATATCTATACCCAAATATAAGGATTAAAATCGGGAAATAAATTTCCTCGATTTTTAATAATTTCTTACAAAAAATCCAGTGGGCAATTAACATAGGAAATCTTTTTCTTGGCTGCACAGACGGTCAGTGAGTCACACTTCGCTTGCGTATAGAACTCATAGATATAGTATAGCATATATAGAATAGAGTGATCATTGGGGAGAAAAACGTTATTCCTTTTCATTTGGGAAAAGACGACGTTTTTACCAAAATATGGCCGTCTTTCCCCGAGTGAATACACACGGGAATACATACTAATATTTTAGCAAATAAAATTTATGAATAATTTATTTGCTAAAGGGGAATGGAAGACTCCAGATACAGTTTCAAATTCATATTTCTTTCTTTCTTTTCTTTTCTTTTTTTTTTTTTTTTTTTTTTTTCAATACCACTTAATGGCTGTTTCAAAGCTTTTATTTATTTTTTTTTTCGGCATCAAAAATCTTTGTACGATAACATGGGGATGAGAGATCTATATATATTACTATATCTATGATAGAACTACATTAGCACTTTATCAATGTGTATAAAATCTTTAAATTGATTATGACGTCAATTTTCGTGAGATGCATAATTTAACTTTTTATAATTTTTTAACGTTCACGTTTGATTAAATGTATTTATTTTTATGTCGAAAGAAAATGAACTCGTATTTTTTTTTTTTTTTTTTTTTTTTGGCAACAATTAAATTAATGGAACTCACAGATATTTTGGAGCAACTTTAATAAAGGTCTATAATTGACAAATATTTGCAATAAAACAATATTGTGACAATAAATTGAGATAAAAACTATCCTATCTCTCAAGTTGGACCAAACTGCATACAGTGTGCAAAATTTCATTAAAATCGGTTCCTTAGTTTAGGAGTTTACCCTGGACAAACATCGTGACACGTAATTTATATATATATACAGATAGATTCATCAAAATCAATAGGGTTCTTTTTGCGATGACGTTCATTACGTATATATTTTTTAAGTTCAATTAGATAAGGCATTTAGACGCTATCGTATTTCAAATAATTTCAGCCAAAAGGCCATAATGATAAAGAATGTTTTGTTGTGTCCCTGTTAAAAGCATATATAAGTGCTAGAGTCACCAAAATATATTGGTTTCGTTCTACGGTAACCTATAACCTTGTAAGGTCTGTGCACCGGCTTCAACAGTCCCCATTATAATAAATACTTAAGATAGGAGACAATCAAGAAGCTTTACTTTTCATAAAACCAATAAAGTTTATTTTAGCTTAGAATAAGGATGAGGAGGATCGTAAAGGAACTCACAGATACAATAAACAAGGTAAATTAAAGCCATTATAAATAAAAGTGCACACCACCTGTAGCTTTAATAAATGATTTCCGAAGCTTGTCGGAACTTCTAGGTATTCGAAGAATGCTCACGAATCCAACACAACTTTCAGAGGATAACTTCGCACTACAACTTAACCTCGTGCAACTCTAGTCTACTAAACTTTCTTGGCGTGGCCACTCACAATCCGATCGCACTTCATACTATTAATAAATATAAACCACTAACTGATAACTTATCGCTTTATCGCTTAAACACTTCACATCAAACTTCAACACCAACACTGTACGACGCAAACATCACATACTATTTAAACTCTTTCAAATTTTCAAATTAGACAACCTCATTCCCTTCGTTTCATCCAACCACTTCTTTAAAACTAATCATATTTAACTATCTTTCCCAACCTGCGTAGATCCTAATTTCCTTTTAGACACTCCATGCCTACTTAAAATCACTTCTACTCGACAACTTCAATCTAGCAACTTTACCTCTAACGTCGCCAAACTACGCTGGATCCAGCTTAGTATACTTTCCCGACCTCAATCAACATCTTAATCCTTCAATACTGATTTTCTTCGGCGATCGTCATTTCCTCAACCCGACGTTACATCTACCTTACAACATACGGACCAAGTTTCAGCTCAATCGAGTAAATCATTCTAGATGATATCATGTTCAATCACATACATACACATACATAGATATATCACGAAAAATCGTTTAAAATCGTCGATATCTCTAAAAGAGGAGATCGTGTCAAAACTGAATTTGGAGGTGTACAACTAGACATCAAGAAAGTCACAAGTATAAATCTGCACCATTCTACAATCATTCTTGTTTTACATATGTGAGATACAAAATCCATTTCGCAAATCATGACTACAAAACTTTCCATACATATAATGTTCGAAAAGTAAAAATCAGTTGAAGCCTGTGATTAAATCAATAGCGAATTTACAATTAACCCATAAATGCGTTTAAAAATTTAAATAGTATTTAAAGTTGTTTAAAAAAAATCCATTTTTGTTTCTAATTAGCACTGATGATGCAATTCACAAGTTGAAAATTGATTAGATAACATCCTCATATTCTTTAATGCGTATAGTATTTTCAGTATCATTCACGGTTCAAAGTATTTTACAAGACTAAATTAGTTACATTGCTGAAAAACAACACTTAGCATTTAAGGGTTTTAAACAATTATATTATGTTGGATTGGTTTTCAAACTCTATTGAAGAAGTAACACCGTCCTACTGGAAGTACTGGAATACATCCAGATATTTCTATGGAATATTTAAACACACAACTCGTAACTAAAACTACAAATTGGATGAAATACTTATGCACTTTTCAAAATATCACATTCTTACAGAAATATTTTATAGATTTTTTTCTAAATACAAAATGCAGAAAATTTATTTATAAAATTTTTAGAAGTTTATATTTTACAAAATAATACACTGCCCGACATAAAAAATACAACACTATGAAAGAGTGGGTAGAATATGATGAAAAATTTTACACAGATAGCTGATGCATATCTAAATAAGTGTCTTTATTTACCAATAGTTAATTTTAGGTACAACGGTGTAATATAGGGTGATCAGGACCTTCTGTCGCAACGGTATAAGCATCAACCCTACGAGGTACAAATTGATTTAGCGTGCGGATATAGTGACCCGAGGACTGGAAGCCCATTTTCAAGCATTCTCCATAGAAAGTTCTCTTACTGATACCGGGCCAAAGCAGAAAAATGACGGCCAATCACGTCCTACAGATTTTCAGTCGAAGAGATTAGGAGACCTTGAAGGCCAAAGAAGGATCTGGATATGCTGGAAGGCTACCAATTAACGAGTGCAATATGTGATTGCACATTGTCTTTCTGAAAACAAATTCTGCCACTGAACATATGTTAACAGAACCGGCTGTCACACCAAATCAACATATCGCCGCGCTGTCAGTGTATCTCTCATGTGTACCATGGGAACCCGCTATCAAGTGTGATGGCCCTAAACACGATTTGACTGTTTTTAGAAATTGTCTGTCAGCCAGTCTGTCTGTGTGTCTGTGTGTGTGTATCACAAATTTTGTGAGCGCTGTATCTCACGAACCATTGAACGAAATTTAACCAAACTTGGAATTTAGTTGGATCCTGACATAAACTGGTACTGAGTAGATTTCGGGATTCATCACTCAACAGGTGGCGCTGTGATCTCAGTTTTTTCAAAATTTTTAACATGGCAGTATAGGACAAAATTTCATATAAATGCACATAATGAGAGTTATTTTTAGAGTGTGGTTATAAAATTAATATGAATTACTGATAATAATAGTAGCAGACTAGAGAAAAAAAGTTTCTGTATGTGGGAGCATCGCTTCCCCCCCCCAGCGATGGGTGTAAATTTTCAAAACCCGGAGGGGTATAGATTTTCAATATGGGTATCTTTCGAAAGATCTCGTGAATATCTTTAAAACGAAAGATTGAACCATAGATCTGTGATAATTGAAAACAAAAGTATCGATATTTTTCATTTTTTAACGGAAAAAACTAAGGAAAAATATCGTATTTCTTTTGACATTGGCAAAAAATTGCCTTTCTCTCAGTGATATAATTCTGTCAGATAAAAGTCGTCTGCATTTATCATGGAAAATAATTTAATAATTAAATAAATAATTTATATTACATGAATTTTGTATAAAATAATGTAGTAAAAAGTCTTGTGGTGGCCACATTATACAAGTTTAATTTAATAACTGTAACATTTCGACTATAAATTGAGAGTTTATTTGAATTTACGATATTTGAAGTTGTTCTTCATGCTGTAGATTTTAACGAATATATATATATATATATATATATATATACTAGCAGACCCGGACACGCGTTGCTGTGGCTACGTTAAATTATATTGCAGTAAACTATTCAATACAGTCAAATAATTATTTACGAATAAAGACGTAAATGTTGCAGCCGATGAAAAAACCCACGGGATTGAGATTTGAACCTTAGATCAAAATTTGGAAGTGATTCATAAAAATATTCGTAGAGTTGATATTAAGCACAAATTAATTTTACTATAGGGTCTTATAAATTTTAATGGATAAGTGAAATATATTATTTCTAATGCTAAGATGGCAACAGCTGTAGTTTTAAAAAGGAAAACAATATGGCTAAACCAGAAAAATAAGTAAATTTGATAAATATTTTAAAACTTTTAAAATAGGCTATCTCATAAAATACTGGGCATTTAAAGTAAATCATTTTAAATAGTAAATCATTTTAAATATATAATCACAGGTATCATTTTAAATAGAAATGATATTAGAAAAGATTAATTTTAACGAAGTGGTGAGAAGATTTTCAGTATGTTAAAATTTTAATTGTAAATTCAAGTTAATCAAGATGGAAAACATTGAGGATTAAAATAAGAATAATTATAAGATAAGAAACTTTTTATATACCATGTTTTTAAATTTTCTGTTGAAGTGATGACGTCATTGACCATCTGTGGAGCCAAGAAAAAGGTTTCCTATGTTAATCGCCCTTTGGATTTTTTGTAAAAAATTATTAAAAATCGAGTAAAATTATTTCCCGATTTTAATCCCTACATTTGTGTATAGATGTTTATTAGTTATCGTGTGCATGTGTTAAATTAAGTTTTTTTTTTTTTTTTTTTTTTGTAAAATTGATAAAATTTGAATTTTTAATTTCAAAACTCTAGAAAAAAAAATGGCAAACTTCGATATTCGATTGAAAACATAAACTTTTCATTTCAAAGTATGATATTTACACAATAAATATCCAACTAATATAATAATTAAAAGGTAAATGATAAATATTTTATCATAATTTGAAGTGAAAATTGTTTTCAAATGTCTAAATAAATTATCTGATATAAGATATTAACATGTTGCAGCGGAATAGATTTCATATCTGTCATCCTTGGCGGAAAAAAAAATATAGACAAATTATCTGGCGAACATATTTAATTTCTTTCAAAAATCCTGGTTATTTTAACAACTTATATTAAAAGAGTAATGAATAATATGAAACAATATTTCGTACAATACATATTACGAAAATATACATCTGGCATGTATTCGTGCATGCGTTAGATTAAGTTGTTTTTACTGTAAAATTGATAAAATTTGAATTTTAAAATTCAAAACTCTAGAAAAAAAAAAGGCAAACTCTCATGTTCGATTGAAAACAAACATTTCATTTCAAAGGATGATATTTACACAATAAATATCCAACTAATATACTAACTTAAAGGAAAATGATAAATATTCTATCATAGTTTGAAGTCAAATTTGTTTTCAAATATTTAAATAAAGTATCTGATATAAGATACTGATATATTGCAGAGGAATAGATTTCATATCTGTCATCTGTGAGGAAGTTAAACATATTACTTAAATATATCTAATTATATTCTAAATTTATAAGTATTAAATAATCAGTTAAATAATTAAATAAATAAATTTAATTTATATCTAATTCGCAATTATGTTACTTAATGTATTCGAAATTATCTGAGAAGATCACTTTTATTAATATCAGTTCTTTCAATTCATTTAACTTGGCGGAAAAAATATATCGCCAAATTATCGAGCGAACATATTTAGTCAAAATCCTTTCAAAAATCATGGTTATTTTAACAACTTAGATTAAGAGAGTAATGAATAATATGAAACAATATTTCGTACAATACATATTTCGAAAATATACGTCTGGCATGTATATTTTCGTGTTACTTTTTGATCGCCAAATACAAAAATACGCCAAGGTCGACAGAGTTTTGAAATTTAAAATTAAAATTTTGTCAAATTGACAGCAAAATAGCACAATTTTACGCCTGCACACGATAACTAATACATATCTATACAAAAATATGGGGATTAAAATCGGGAAATAACTTTCTTCGATTTTTAATAATTTTTTACAAAAAATCTAGTGGGCGGTTAACATAGGAAATCTTTTTCTTGACTTCACAGACGGTCAGTGACGTCACACTTCGCTTTTGTTTAACTACATTAGCACTTTATCAATGTGTATAAAATCTTTAAAGTGATTATGACGTCAATTTTCGTGAAATGCATAATTTAACTTTTTATAATTTTTCAACGTTCACGTTTGATTAAATGTATTTATTTTTATGTCGAAAGAAAATGAACTCGTATTTTTTTTTTGCAACAATTAAACTTACGGAACTCGCAGATATAATTTGCAATAAAAAGTGACTATAAATTGAGATAAAAACTATCCTATCTCTCAAGTTGGACCAAACTGCACACAGTGTACAAAATTTTGTCAAAATCGGATCATTAGTTTAGAAGTTTATCGCGGACAAACATCGTGACACGAAATTTTTTATATATATAGAGATTTATTTGTTTTTTCATATTTTCGTCTTATTTCCTTTGCTATGTCTCATTTGGTGTAAATTGGGACTTGGCTCCTGCAAAAGCTTGACATATGCATACAGTACAACAGAATTTACCCCATTTGCATACAACGTACAATTAGAGCCCTGGAGGACGTATTGTATTGTTAAATGACTACATTTTATAGAATTTCTTTATTTTTTCTCCCTTTTCAACTTGTTCATGCTCTCCAAGTGATGTCATTCCTTTTTGTGCAATATCTGAAAAACGGTATTCCTAATTTATATATATATATATTTATACATAAAATGTGCTGCTCTAATTTTAGAATATGTTTAAACTAATTTCTTAACAAAAAAATAAAATGAAGTTCTATTTAAGACTAAACTATTATAAATAATTTATTGCCGAA
Organism: Salticus scenicus; assembly: GCA_963930645.1. Classification (NCBI taxonomy): domain Eukaryota; kingdom Metazoa; phylum Arthropoda; class Arachnida; order Araneae; family Salticidae; genus Salticus; species Salticus scenicus. The sequence goes on along the minus strand of OZ005652.1, from coordinate 139,781,670 downwards.
ACGTCAGTGGAGGCCCTCTGTTGAGACTCAAAACGGTTTTGGGCTGTGTCTGTCTGTCTGTTTGTCGCGCGATAGCGGCCGCAAAAACAGCGCTATTGACTTGAAATTTGGTACACGTGTTCATGAGCCCCACGAAATCAGCTGTATAGTTTTTGGTATGTACTCCATTTGTAGTTCGGATACAGGGACACGCCAAAGTTTTTCTTATCATTACGGCCTATGGGAGGAATTTGTATGTATCGCGATAGCGGCCACAAAAATCACGCTATTGACTTGCAATGTGGTACACGTGTTCATGTACCCCACGAAATCAGCTGTATAGTTTTGGGTGTGTATTCCATTTGTAATTAATGTACAGGGACACGCCAAAGTTTTTCTTATCATTACGGCCTATGGGAGGAATTTGTATGTACCGCGATAGCAGCCACAAAAATCACGCTTTCGACTTGCAATTTTGTACACATGTTCATAAGCCCAACGGAATCAGCTGTATAGTTTTAGGTGTGTATTCCATTTGTAGTTCGTGTACAGGGACACGCCAAAGATTTTCTATCATTACGGCCTATGGGAAGAATCTGTATGTACCGCGATAGCTGCCGCAAAAATCAAGCTATTGACTTCAATTTTTGCCGAAACGTCAGTGGAGGCCCTCTGTTGAGACTCAAAAGGATTTTGGGTTCCGTCGGTCCGTCCGTCTGTCTGTCTGTCTGTCGTGCGATAGCGGCCGTAAAAACCACGCTATTGACTTGAAACTTTGTACACATGTTCATGATCCCCACGAAATTAGCTGTATAGTTTTGGGTGTGCATTCCATTTGTAGTTCGTGTACAGGGACACGAAAAAGCTTTTTTTATCATTACGGCCTATGGGAGGAATTTGTATGTACCGCGATAGCGCCCCCAAAAATAACGCTATAGACTTGAAATTTGGTACACATGATCATGAGCACCACGAAATCAGCTGTATAGTGTTAGGTGTGTATTGCCTTTGTTGTTCGTGTACAGGGACACGCCAAAATTTTTCTTATCCTTACGGCCTATGGGAAGAATTTGTATGTACCGCAATAGCGGCCGCAAAAATCCTTCGATTGACTTGCAAATTGGCGCACACATTCCAGCTTTCCATATAAGTAGCTGTATAATTTTCATTGCTATATTTTTTATAAACTGTGTACAGGGACACGCCAAAATTCTTAACATTACGGCGTATGGGGTGAATTTCGTTTAAACGCAACGCAACTTCATTACTTTGCAATGAAGAAAATGAAACTAGAGTACGTGCGTAAGATGCTTAAACTTATGTTGCTTGAAGAAAATATGTGCTCTTAAGCTTTCTAATTAATGTACAGGACCTTACAAAAGTGTTCTGACAATGTCACTTAGTCATCCAAACGATTTTAAATTTGGAACAATTATTAATTTTAAACGCAAAATAAGCTGAATAGTTTTTACTGGTGTATACAATGTTTATGGTTCGTTTACAAAGACACACGAAAAAATTTCGTAACATTAGAGCCTATGGACGAATTTTTAATTTAAGCGCGCACTTTAATGGGTTTATGCTGAATTGAACTTCATTGTTAAAAATAATCTGAAATTCACGGATATTTTTATCCTGAATTTCACAGAAAAAATCCATTTTCACGACAAACCGGCATTTTCCGTTAAAAAACACAAAATTTCGTCATATTTCCTGGAAACATTGGAACTATAGGAGCCTTATTTGGGACATCGGAAATATTCCGTTATCATTTTGTTTTTATCAACTGCCGCCCTCTGCCGGCATGGAAGGGAAGGACCGCCTCGTCGTGAGCCGTGACGTGAAGCCTGGGGTGATTCGTTTGTTTACTCAAAACAATGGCGTTTCATTCTACTAGATTAGAAGTAAGTGCCTGATATTTATTATTTGATTTGAATATAAGCGATATTTTAAAAATAATTTTGATTGTAGTGTCTTTAATTCTTGCTTTTGACCTTTTATCATGCAAAATATGTTTTTGTTTTACCCAATTATAACGGTTCTGGATTCCCGCGCTTGTAGAGAGCGCGAATTCCTAAACCAAATGGAATAGAAACATTTTTGCTCTTAGTATGTTATCACTGAAATATCATGATCAAGTAACATGAATCAACTTAGAAAATGCAATGAATCATAATTTGAATACATGCTTTTTTAACAAAAATGAGTGCTGATAAAAACTTTGTTTGTAAACTGTGTAAAGTAGAATTCCTTAATTTAAAATCATATGCTAGCCATCTACAACTACATAAACATGTAAAGAACTTTAATTTTAGTTGTAGTGTCTCAGGTTGTCCGAGAACATACACTAAATATTCATCCTTCAAAGCTCATATTTCTCGAGATCATAAAAGGCAGAAAACTGAAAATTACTCCAATAGTATATCTTTAAAATGTGGGATTGAAACTTGCCAGCAAGATTGTTGTGATGAATCAACTATGATTGCGCATCTCCAAAAGCATATCAAAAATAATGAAAAAATAAAATGTCCATTATTTAATTGTAATATAGAATTTCACAAAAGATCTTCATTTTCTGCCCATTTATCTAGGAAACGCCCATCTTTAAAATTGAAACCTTACAAAGAATCAAATTGTGTTGCTGGAAGTCCATTTGAGAACTTTGAAGATAGTGAAGTTTCTAATAATTTGCTCGAAAATTCTAAAATCTCTCCACAATCTGTAAATAACTCATTAGCATTATTTTGCCTGAGATTGCTATCAAAATTTCAGCTGTCATCTTCTGTTATAGACTTAATAATTACTGAAATAGTAAGTCTCCATGAACTAAACATGCAAAGTGTAAAAGAGTGTATAAGTAAAGAACTGATTAAAATTGACATAAATGAACTTGCAAGAAATAATATATTAAAGTCTATAGAGAGTAATAATTTGTTATCTGTTATTAATTCAGACAAAAGCTGTTTAAAATCTAATTATTTAAGAAATGCTTACTTCAAAAAAAATTTCAATTATGTTGAACCAGTTGGCATTTTTTTAGGTCGAGACAGATTAAATAAGAAATGTTTTTATCATTATGTTCCTATACTAAAAAGTTTAAAAGCTCTAATACAGAATAATTCAGTCAAGTTCCAAGTTGAAAATCCCATTAAAAATTACGACAACAGTCTATTAACTGATTATTCTGATGGAACTGTCTTTAAATTACATGATATTTTTAGCGAATCAAATTTCTTAAAAATTTTTCTTTATCAAGATTCCTTTGAAACAGTAAATCCTCTTGGATCTGCTAAAAAAAAACATAAAATTCTTGCAGTATATTACACTTTAGGAAACCTGTACCCTTGGAATCGATCAAAAATAGATAATATGCAACTAGTGATACTGTGCAAACAAAAGCATTTTGATTACTTTGGGCAATCAGTTTTTAAGCGATTAGTTGATGATTTAAAATTGCTGGAAAAAGGGGTAGTTATTGAAGGAAGTAAAATTCAGCGAGGCGCAGTATTTTCAATTATTGGAGACAATCTTGGTAGTCATGGAGTTGGAGGATTTGTCGAGAATTTCTCCACATCGGTATACCATTGCAGGTACTGCCTAGTTACAAAAGAAAGAATGTTCCAAGAAACTTTTTATTATGTGTTTGATGAGATGCGAACTATTGAAAACTACAAAGTCTGTCTTAACCATATTGAACACACAGATTTAAATGATTATAAAGGGGTTAAATTTAATTCAGTTTTTAATGAACTGACATATTTTCATGTGTGCCAGCCGGGTCTCCCTCCTTGCATCGGTCATGATATTTTAGAAGGTGTTGTTGCATATGATGTTTTTCTTTATGTGAAAGATCTTATAAAAGACAATGTCTTTACAATTGACATTGTAAATGATAAAATCAATAAATTTTCTTATGGTGTTTGTGAAAACAGAGATAAACCTATTAGTATAAACATAAAAGGAAACAGATTGTCAGGCCATGCCATGGAATTTTTTGCGGTTTTTCCCTGTCATTTTTTATGACTTTAAAAACTGTGATAAAGTAACTTATAAATTAATTGTTCTTTTACATGAAGTGGTTGAGCTTATATGCACTCCAAAAATAACCATAGAACAAGTGTCTTATCTTCAAAATCTTATACAGGAATATTTGGAATTAAGGCAAGATGCCTTCTCACATGTCCCTTTAAGAGCAAAGCATCATTTTATGTTGCATTACCCAAATTTAATTTTAAAGTTTGGACCATTAATTAAATTATGGACAATGCGCTTTGAGTCTAAACACTCATATTTCAAAAAATGTATCCATTCTTGCCAGAATTTTATAAATGTGACAAAAACATTATCGGAACGCCATCAGTTACTTCAGGCTTATCTTGGAGTAGGTGATAGATTTAATGATTTTTTTTGTGAATCAGCTGTTCCTTTTTGCATATTTTTGTACAACAAACAAATACAAGATTCAGTTTTATTCACTTTGCAAGAAAATCACTCAAAAGCATATGTATCGGACAGAATTACATTTCGTGGTATAACATATAAAAAGGGCTTGCATGTGACGGTATCCAGGAAAGAAAAGTATCTTTATTTTGGAGAAATATTGTTAATATTGAATCTTGAGAGTAAAATTTTTCTTTTCATGAATGTGTTTAATTCAAGCTATTGTAATAAAACAAATTTGTACATAAAAGAAAAAGAACTGTTTTTTAAATGTTCAGAAATTACAGACCTGTTAGATTATTATCCATTAACTGTATATAAACATGAAATGGAATATTTAATTGTACTCAAGCATAGTATTATAGATCATTTCCAGTGAATTATCTCATATAAATGATTTTCATATTAGCAAATTGTCAGATTTTCTTGCAATTGTAAAAATTTTTTTTTTCTTACAAGTTATTAATTGACAGAATAATATAAAATTAAAAACTGTCTGTGAACACAAATAATTACTTGAAAATTTACTGCAAAGATCTCGCAATACTCTCTTGCAAGATTTATGAATGATAAATTAAAAAAAATAATAATAATCTTTTGCTTGCCAGATTTAAAAACTAAAAGAAACATTGCTTTTGTTATATGTATCCGCGATTGTAATAAACTGCTCGCCCTCTGGTGGGCTAAGGTGAAATTATCATACCACTGGAAGCTTTCACGCTGAAACTATGATAGAACAACAAGAAAGAACAAAATACATACACGTGGATATTATATTTACTGACAACTGCAGTGTTGAGAAAGCGCCATCTATCGTTCATTACAAACGCGGATAGTAACATAGAAGACACCAGTGGAAGTTGGTGTTATGCAACATAATTAAATATCGTATAATTTGAAATTAAATGTTTTTGTTGCATATAAATGTCCAATTTCTGTTGTTCTATATTTCCTCTTTTTGTCAAAATATTAGATTTTTTGCTTTTGTTTTACCCAATGATAGGTTACTGCAAACAAACAAAATAAATAAACTAACATAACACATTTTTTCACTCGTGTCTTCGACTACAAAAAAAAGGATTATTTTATCTAGTAACTAAAAACTTTCTGTAAACTTGGCAAACTTTCTGCGAACGATGTTCGTGTGTTCGTCTATGCTATCTGACTCTGTTAATTGAAATGTTATTATCTGCCTCTAAAAGCTCAATTTTTTAAATAAAAATAAATTTATTAATGACTACTCTGTCTATATCTCAAATAGTTATGAGAATTTTATTTGAAATGCAAATCTGTGCTTAAAGACAAGCTTATTTTACTACATTATATTATGAAAGCCATGAAGAAGTGATTTAGTCTAACTACTTTAGTACACTCTGATTGGCTAGGATTGAAATCGTCTGCTGTATTGTATATATGTCATATGCAAGCAAGAGATATTTGTTGAATAAAAAATAAGATAAAATTAAAACTATAAAGCATTTATTTTAACAATCAACATTCCATATTTTCAAGATATATATTAATTTAATTCAGTATTCATGCTTTCTACTATAAATTTATGCATTTGAAAAATGAAGAGATACTATTTCCAATATGCACAGACAAGAAACTTTTCTTGAGTATAGTGTCTCTGTGTTAATACATATTAAGTACTTTTAATAATGGATATTTTATTTTTATTCTTTCTATATGAAATCGAAGATTTATTAAGATCAGCTCTACCAAGAGTTGATGACCAAACCATATCAAGTCTAGTTTCAAAATTAGATAAAATTGGAGTTATTTCATTAGAAGATCTCCAATATGTTGAAGAGCAGCAAATCAATAACATTTTGAAACCCATTCAGTTAAAAAAATTTTTGCAGTTCTGCCATCAAACAATACCAGCTTCTTCAGTTGAAACAATCGACCATAACAATTCTTCAGGAACAAGCCTATCTATATCCGTTGAAAATTCTGATGTTGACGAAATTTCAAGTGATAGAAGTTCTGCTTCTCCATTAACAGAATTGTCAATGTCATCATGGGCGCATAATTTCCAGATTGATTGGAATATGTTTCCAGAAGAAATTAAGGAAGCTCATGATAAGAATACTCTTCCGTTAAAGAAGCACATAAATGAAATGATTCGAATTTTGCTGATTCAACTTACAAACGTAAAAAAAAATCTTGGAAGAAAAGATTTCAGAATAATTGCAGCTAAAATAGTCGGCAAATACCCTAACCTTTTCCTAGATATGTGCGGAGAAAAAGTTATTGGTAATGGCTGTGAAACATTGGTAAAGAAGTTGGAAAATTGTATGGATAACAGAAAACGAAAAAACATATCATTTGAAACTAATTTTGGATCTGTAATTAAAAGAAAAACCACAAGAGACAGTTATGGCTGTTTATTTTGGCAGCCTTCAGAATTACCAGATGGCGAAACTAAAGAATCACAGATGCAACATAAAGAGTGGCTTATTTCTGAATTTACAAAATCAAAAAGAGAAGAAGAAGAAGTAGAAAACAAAATGAAAATTTCATATGCGTCCCAACGCTATTTCATCAACAACTTGAAGACATCAATAATGTCAGTTAAAGAGAACTGGCCATTTTTATTTGAAGAAAACCATTTGTTATATCACTCGAACACATTGTTGGAAATGGATATAAAAGAACTTTTTTTTGCAGCAGTTCCTGAAAAAGGGAAGAAAATCTTTGATTTTATGCAGACAAAAAGCATGAAATCGGTTAGGAATTGTTTGGATTGCATTTCAAAAGCTAAGATTATAGTTAAAAACCAAACCCCAGAAGTTATTGGAGCTATTCCCTTGGTGATGGCCTATTTTAATGAAGAGCAAGCTTTGCTTTTTGCAGAGAATTCGGTAAGATTTTATTTCTAATATTATCCTCACAAAACATTTTAAGCTTTTAAAGCATACTTTTATTTTATATGGTAATACAAGATACTTTTGAAGGCAAGGATAAGTTAAGTTGATAATTTTAAATGATATTTTAAGGCTTAAGTTATGCTCATATGATACACTAGGATAAAATACAGCCATCTATCTCTAAAAAGGGCTTTTTAAAATATTGCTTAAAATGAGTTTAAAAAAAAAAGTTTTCACTGTGATTTTAATGCTTTTTAATGTAATTATTTTTAAAGATTTTTCTTGTGATGAACATTTCAATTAAAATTTAATGATTTTTTTTTCTCAATGTAATTTACCTTATGTGTTACCTTATAAAAGATACCATTGAAATCATTATATATATATCCTATTATCTGAGCATATTATGGCCTATTCCTGTAATCTGTAATATTTTGAAAATTCGAGGAATGGCTTTTTTTAATTAACATTTTAAAATTCAGAATAAAATTTAAAATGAAAAAAATTAACTGCAACCATATCTATATATGAATGTCCACATGCATATGATGTGATATTCTATATTAACAACTTATATTTTAAAAATTAGTAAGTAAATATTTTATTTTCTGTAGGATTCAGCTGAGGAGAGTATTCTTACACCATATATAAAAACGTTTGGTAAGTAGGCGTTCAAATTATCCAACATTATGATCTTGTTTCAATAATAAATCATTAATCGTATTTAACTTTATTGATAAATACTAGCTGACCCGTCCGGCTTCGCACTGATGAACAAATTTTAGTTAAAGATGGATTGATATGTAAAAAATCAAGAAATATATCAGTTTATATGTTATAGTCAGGCAATATTATTAACTGGAAAGTCAAAATATAATTTTACAATTATTTTTTTTTAATTAGTTGTTAAATGTTGGCAATTTTTACTTAATGCTATTTATTTATTTATTTATTTCATAAAAAGAAACATTTCTTTACTCATGAATAAAAAATATTGAAAAATAAACCTATGACATGAAAATGTTTTTGATAAAATTGACGTCATAATAGCTTTAATTATTATTTATTGTTTCATTTCGCAAATATATTTAATTTTTTCCATAATTGATTATTATTTTAATAATGTATATTAAAGGAGAAATCAATAATATGAAACAATATTCGTACAATATATACTATTACAGAATCTGGTGTGAAACAGCCACACGACTTCCATTACCCACTATTACACGTAATATATACAATTTTTTGGAGATATTACTTGCATTTTTTGAGATTTTCGAGTAAGAGAAACTTGATACACGTATAAAGACACATACAACAGAGTTTGCATAGCGAGTTAAAAAATAAGGGGAAAAAAATAGATAGTTATTTTTTTAAACACGAATTTCCGAGATCTAAAACTGAACTACCTAATCAGGATGACCGTTAATATTCCTGTAATAAGCACGTAATACTTGAGAAAGGTTATCTAAATTGGATTAAAGAAAAAATTTTCAAGAATACGTTAGAGCCGTTTTTGAGATACCAACTTTTACCAAAACTTAACATACTCAATTATTGACCTAAAAACAATAATTACATACAAAAGGATATTTAATAGGAAGTTAACATGGCGAGTTTGAAAAAAATCCGTACAGGCATTTTTAAAGGAACGCACTTGCGAAGTCTGAAATTGAGCTGTTTATAGAGGACGCCTATCAATTTTCCTGAACTAAGCAACTTTTCAATCGAAAGGGCATCTAATATATTATTTATATAGCAACTTTGAAGAAAATCATTAGAGGTGTTTTTGAATATGGGCTTAGGGTCCCATTTCTGGTTTTCGATGACCCAATTCCGGTTTTTCAATTTTCATGAAAATTTGGAAAAATTTATCTGTACACCAGACCTGAATCACTTGTGAAGTTTAGTAGTTCTATTTTTATTAGTTTTGGAGATATGACAGCCAGAAGATTACACACACACGTGCACATATACACACACACTGACCAATTGCCAAAACCTATACAATACTTCCACTACCTACAGTAGTAGGGTAATTGAAGTAAACACATACATCTCGAATTTACTACGATAATATACAGATTTTCGTATTACGTTTTCGATCGCCAAATACAAAAATCGCCAATGACGATAGATATCAAATCTATGCTTTGTTTTCAATTAAAATATTGAAAATTTTAATTAAAAATTTATTTTACCAAAATTTATTATAGCTTCTAGCACTTAGAGAGAGACAGTGTAACTTTTGATTATTGAAAGAAAAAAAAAAAAAAAAGCAATCGGCTTTTTAGTTCTAGCGATCGTTCTCTACATATGCATATAAACCTTTCTTTTTTTTTTATATTAGTATAGCTATAGAGCATAGGTATATTAAATAGGTTTCCAGTCAACATAATGTAACTCAAATAATTAAATGCTATTTACATTTCAGTAATGGCTGTATGCGCTATGTATATTGAGCTACTTGCCATAACTGTTAGTTGCTAAAAATAGTCGCCAAATAAATTTAAACATCTCAATACGCAAGCGAAGTATGACATCACTGACCGCCCGTGGATGCAAGAAAAAGATTTTCCATGTTAATCGCTCATTGGATTTTTTTTTTTTTTTTTTAATTAAAATTCTAGAAGAATTATTTCCCGATTTTAATCCTCATATTTGGGTACAGATATGTATTAGTTATTGTATGCATGAGTTAGATTGAGTTATTTTGCTGTCAAATTGACAAAATTTTAATTTTAATTTTAAATTTCAAAACTGTCACCCTTGGCGTTTTTTGTATTTGGCGATCAAAAACGTAATACGAAAATATACATGCCAGATGTATATTTTCGTAATATGTATTGTACGAAATATTGTTTCATATTATTCGTTACACTCTTAATGTAAGTTTTTAAAATAACCATGATTTTTGAAAGAATTAAATTATATTCGCCAGATAATTTGGCGATATTTTTTTTTCTGCCAAGGATGACGGATATCAAATCTATTCCGCTGCAACATATTAGTATATTATATCAGGTACTTTATTTAGACATTTGAAAACAAATTTGACTTCAAATTATGATAGAATATTTATCCTTTCCCTTTTAATTAGTTTATTAGTTGGATGTTTATTGTGTAAATATCATCCTTTGAAATGAAATGTTTATGTTTTCAATCGAATATGGAAATTTGCCATTTTTTTTCTAGAGTTGTGAAATTTAAAATTCCAATTTTATCAATTTTACAACAAAAACAATTTAATCTAACGGATGCACATGATAACTAATACATATCTATATCCAAATATGGGGATTAAAATGGGGAAATAATTTTCCTCGATCTTTATTATTTTTTTACAAAAAATCCAGTTCACTTTTTATATTATTGTTCGCGTGAAAATATATTTTATTATATGTATAAAAATAAATTAATTCGTAAATCTTTTTGGCAACAATTATAAATTAAAATAAATAATATTATAAAATAGAATTTCTTATTTTATTTTATTTTATTTATTTATTTATTTATTTTTAAATTCCAATTTCGTTTACACACATCAGTTTAAACCACGGAGTAATAAAGACTCCGTGGTTTAAACATTGATGCTTAGATATTATATCATATCATATCAAATTAAATTATTAGAAAAATGAACACTTTTAATTCTATAATGACGTCAGATTTAACGTGTAAGTTTAACAATTAAAAAAGCTTTATATGAATTTCAATTTAATGCACGTGCAAATATATTTCTTTTCTTTTCACGTCAAGATATTTTAAAAACGAAATGAATATGTAAATGTTTCTTTTATGTTGGCAGCAGCTAATTTTTTTTAATATTTCATTATTTCCATTTCTATTACGGCTTCTATGGGGATTTTAATTAAAATGCTCAGATTTTAAACTAAAATTTATTTTATCAAAATTAAATATAGCCTATAACAATATGGCATACTGTAGCTTTCGGTCAGCGAAAGAAGTTTTTAAATCGGTTCAGTAGTTTCAGAGATTACCCTCCACAAACAAACAATTTTTTGCGCTTTATATAATGATATAGAATAGATTAAAACTTAGTGTTCAATGCATTATCTGCCAGTATTTAAACAAATTATATAATATACAAACAGCATATTCTGTCGAATCTGCAGTTGACTGTGAAATGTAAGCAATGAAATTTATGCTTAAAATAAAACTCATTGAAGACATTAAATATAATAATTTAAAAAAAATTGACATGTTTTGCATAATTGTGTACAATAAACTAATTTTAAGTATGCAAAAGAAAAAAGCAAACACAAATATAAATAGAGGATTTTGTATTTTAAAAGCTTTTATCAGCATGGTTTATGTCTGGGCTCTAGATTTTTCTTAGAAGCAGATTTTTAAACTGGAATTTATGACTGCATAAATTCCTTCCAAGAAATAACTTAAAACCAAAATTCAAGAGTTCTGAAATTACAATTAATTCTATGTTGTAAACAAGGTGTAACAATAAGATGCTTGTTTTTCAACTTTTTTTCGAAACGAAATGCAATAAACTTTAGCCATGTTTGTATCCTGCGCATAATAAAAAATGAAAACATTCAAATACCTGTATTTTAATTTATAACTATAATTGACTAATGTAATATTTGTAAAAGATTTCTGATAACATTTTATTAAATTTAATTTCTAGGTACAACAATTTATGAAGCTGTTGAATTCGCGATAATAATTGATGGAATTCCGACTGTCTTTACTCAGAATTTTATGTCAGCACTCACTTGCCTTTTCGTATCCTATTATGTTTACAACATTGAATACCATGAGGGGACAAGGCACACTATGGAATTTATTCAAAGGTTAGAAATTTTTAGCATTTTTATTTAAACAGTTATAGATTATTCAGTACTAGTTGATAATTTTCCCATTTGGATTCGAAATATCTCAGTTCATTTTTAATTTAATTCTTTTTCTTGTATTCAACCCACCTCCACTCCCCTTCCCCTTAAGTAATAAAACTACTGAACAGTTATAACTATTTTAATCTTGAATTTAGAAAAGAAAATATATGTAACAGTATTTTTTTCTTTTGTTTCTTTATCAACATTAATTTCTTGTGAAAATGGACGGATTTAATACCCAAATTTGGCTAACATTTCCATGGTGAAAAAAATCACATTAATTTACTTTATAACCTACAAATAGTTTTTCTGTGAGTATATACAGGGAAGAAATTTGAAAAAAAAAATGGAATAGTTAGGAAATTACATGCACATATTTTAGGGTAAACCTGGGATAGATGGCCAACGCTTATAGTTTTTCCCACGACATGCTGTACGGCGCTGCCAGTCAGTTGGTAGTTAGTTAGGAACATGAGTGAGTGTTGCTATTTCTGGATGTCTTTGAATTTTAACTAAAAATAAGTAATTTTCATGATTTTAGTTTCCGATATCCCTTGAAATTATATAGCATGTCATACCCTTTTGATTTAAATATAAGTTTCACTGTGAGTTGTGTGATAAACTTTAGTTTCCTAGTTGTTTAGGCCTAACTGCATGCCAGTAGGTAGGTTTTCTTTGAGTTGGCGTCCACCATGTTTAATGACGCGCTATGGTCGTCTATCATGGTCAATCGGTAGAGACGTCCACCAAATCATCGGGATAGATGGCCATCCCATAAACATGTTCTATATGACATTTTGACTAGTGGTTGTACTCTAGAATTCTGTCACGGGAATTCCCGGGATTCATAAGAAAATCCTGATTCCCTATTTCTGAGGAAAAAAATATCTGGTTCAATGCAATGGGAATCTACCCCTTAAGAACCTCGTTTCCCTTGCTGAAATCCACTACCAGATTCCTCGACTTTACTTCAGCAAACAAATGTGGCCAAAAATCCTCTTAAAGAAGAGCATTGTCACCTGTAATAAGACCTTCTACAAGACCAGATGATATTTGGCCTATGATTTAAAATGAAATGACCCAATTGACACCTTCCAAAATTTTCAGCAATATTTCACCTATCCTAGCTAGATCCAAAATCAAACAAACAAACGTAGAAAACTTAAAGCTAGAAACTTGCCATCAAAAGAAAATATTAACATGTTAAAATTGAAATTTGATGAAAAAGAAAAAAAAAAAAAAACTCCTGAAAAATGTTCGGATCAAGAAGCGTAAAGAAAATGCAGACAGTTCAGACTCGTTAAATGAAGTTCAGTACAAGGATGACTCAAGTAACGGACTTCTTGAAGAAGTGGAAAAGTGCATTGGATGCGAAGAAGATTACTCAAAAACCGATAAAAAAACCTGTGATTGGATTAAGTGTGTCAGATGTCAGCGTTATTTACACGAATCCAGCACATCATTTGTTAATGGGTGCCATTGATGTGGTTATGCTATATATAAAAAATAAATCTATGCCTATAAACATTCCTTTTTATAAGTTAATCTTAGTTTTCAATTCAATAATTGAGGTGTAAAATGCTTTTTACAAATAAGGTTCTGTTTAAGTTATAATTTAACAACAACTAATATCTTTATAGATATTTTTTACATCAAGAGATTCAATAAAACATGCTCTTTTATAATATTCTCTTTGATTTTAAAGTGTTTTGTACAGGAACAGTAAACAAGAATTGTATTAGTAATAGGATTTCAAATTTCTAGGACGGATAGGGCACACCTAGATGACTCAAAGTCACACTGCAGTAGTGGTTTGGTGAAGGTGATTTGTTTATGCGGTAGTGTATGCAAAAAATACAAGAAAGGAAAGTGCTCCACATATGAGAATATATGCAATTTATTATTCAATCAAAATCCACAAAAGTAATTTATCAACTGTATAAGGTCAAAGGTGCTGTTTCAAATTAGAAGCATGGAGTCGCAAACTGCTACGTTCGAAGCCACTGGGGTGTTTAAGATAATAAGTGATACAAAAACGACAAACAAGAATGATTATACAAGATTTAATTTATGATTTTTTCATCACATTTTACACATATGCCAACAATAGCTCTACAGAATAAGCACAAAAGTTTTGCCAGATGAAGAGAGAGAGACTCGAAACATGCGGTGCTGCATCACCGCATCCACTGATGGATGTGAATGCCATGTTACATGTGTCTCAGTGTATTTCCTAACTAATTTGAACATATTCTGTAGAGATATTGTTCGAATGTGTATAAAAAAGTATAAATTAGATATTTGGAAAAAGTGTAAATTAGATGTTTGGAAAATTATTTTTGTTTGCTTCATTAGTTTTGCATATTATGTTAAATGTCTCTAGCGGATTTAGATGACATTTTGAGACCCCAAGTACCTATGTAATTTCAAATTGTTTAGGTCTACCCTACCCCTCCCAGAAGTTTGTAACTGCATTAAAAAATCACACTATATACAAAATAATAAAAGAGGTAAATATCATTGCATGACAGGTATGATTATCATCATATGAGTAAGCAGGGCTGCCGATAGAGGGGGTAACTGAGGCACTTTGCTCTGGGTCCCCAATTCTTGGGGGACCCCAGAGGCCAAAAAAGGTGTGGTTGTGAAGTTCTAAAAAGGCCCCATTTTAAATGTTTGTCCCTGGCCCTCTGACACCTCTTGGCAGCCCTGTGAGTATGATTTATACTTGTAAATCAACATTTTAATGTTACATTTTTCTTTGTCCTTAAAATTACAAGTTTCTTAGGGCAAAAAAATTCTCCCCAAGGTGAAAATATGTGTCTGCCCGGGGAGCAAATCTGACTACCCTTATTAAAAAGTGTTTTTTTTTCTTTCTTTATATAGGTGCTATGCCAATATAAATCCGGAGCGCGGGTCAAAAGCTCCTAAGAAAAAAACTAGTAAACAGTATTCTGTATCTCCCAAAGTTCTGAAACTTGTCAATGAGCTGAAATCATTTGAAAGTTTTTTTAACATATAAAAAAATTGTATTATTGCAATATTGTAAATGATTATATGTATACTATGTAATAAAATTGATTTTATATGCTATTATATGCTTGTGTATAGTTTTAATTCTGTTCAAAGTTTTGTGAGATAAGTGTTTTAAAAATAGTCTGTAAGCTATAAATTAGATTTAAAGTTTTTAATTATTCATATTAATGTACATTTTGTGTACATGCCAAAAATTTCAGTCCCCACTCCTTCCCCCTGCTAAGAAATAGTATAACATGTTGTATCGTATGGTTATGAGATGGGTTTTATGACATGAACAGATTTCAGTAATTAGAAACAAAAAATACTTATAGAAAATTTTACTTTTTTTACTCCCATGTGATAACAGTAACTTTGTTATACAATTTTAGGGTTGTAATACAAAATTTTTAGTTTTTTTAATGTCTTCAGCCAAATTTTTGACTGCAATTTGCAGAAATTAAGTTTTATAATAAGTTTTATATAACAAACATAAATGAGAGTTATTCTTATAGGGTTGCTACATGCAATTTCCTTTGTGTGCACATTAATTTAAAGAAATAAAAATTTCATGTGGAAAATTTCATGTGGGGGGGGGGGGAATTCCTCTCAACTGGTCTGTGAAGAGACTGAAGATATAACAGTGTGTCGTCCTCAACTGTGCCACCGTTAAGAGCTCGGCAGCCTACTTTGCTACGTTGGGATTCCAAAGTTTTTCTGTTGAAAATCCAAATTGTAATAGCATCCGTATCAGGGTTGTAAAAATCCCGGATTTTGTACAAAAACCTAGCCCAGGTGGGCTTTATTTAAAAACTTCTGTTATTTGGGTAGAAAGATGGGTTTTTTGGGGAAAATGGAATTTTTTTCTCATTAAGTTGATAATTTATGGTATATACAGGGCTGGCCTTAGGAGGTGATGAGCCTGATTTGAAAAAAAAAACTTTGAGGGTCCCCAAGTTCAAGAAAATCTGGGGCCCCACAAGGTTTTCAAGGTCAACTTGCTCTAAGGTTTGTAAAATTTTAAAACAGTTAAATACTGACATAATATATGTGTATAATTAGTGTAATGGAGAGTAATTGAAATATGTGTTTAAGAAATGTTAAGAAGTTTTAGCCATACCAATGTCTTTTTAAAGTAAGTAAATGCTGAGTTTTTCCACCTCTTGGTAACTGGCAAAAAACACGGGAACTTTAATATTTTAATTCTGTGAGATTCTTATGGATTAAATAAGAAAGTTACTTCAAAATGTGCTGTGTTGCTATGATAATCTAGAGTATTTTGATCGATCAAGTAGGAAATGAACATTTTTTTTAATTTTTCAATTTGTGTAAAGTTAAAATATATGTTTGTATGTCAAAAAAGCTTTGAAATTTTTCATATGTATTGTACATATGGATTTTTATTTTCAACCTCAGTTCTGATAGTGGGTCAAAAATATTTTATTTTATATCTTGATATATCACAAAAATTTTAATAATTTCAAAATTGTACGTAATTTTAATTTTAAAAAATAGTAATATTTTAGAATAGTTTAAATTTTGAAGTTTACAGAATAAAGGCAGTGTTTAGCTTTAATTTGATACAAGAGTATAGGTTTTGTTGTATATTTTTAAAAAGTTATCTTGCAAGAAACAAGAGGTAAGACAGTTTATTTTTTTTTTAATTATGTGCATATATTTTATGTTATTAAAAAAATTATATTTATTTTATTCCAAAAACAGGTTAGAATTTTAAACCTAGTACAATGTTGCAATAATAGTAAAAATTTCATCTGTAAATGAGCAAAAGTTTTCTGTTTATGCTGAATAAAAAAAAAAAAAAAACTATGCCAAAATGTATAATGTTTGGTTTCGAAAGGTCTTTTCTTTCCTTAATGAAATTCAATAAAACATGGTATAATAATCATGCACATAAAGTTTACATCTAAAAAAGTATTTTACTGAATATTATTGCTTTTAAAAATTACTTAACAAAATTTTGTCTTATTAAAAAAAAAAAAAAAAAAAAAAACTATTTTCTAAAAAAAACCCCAGTGGGGAAAATGGGTATCTATCCGGGCAGCAAATCTGACAACCCTGATCTGTGTGGAACAACCTTAGGGTGGATCCCAGATCCTCTCCAATAGCCCATTCCGTAGCTCATTGTGACATTAATCACAGCTACTTCTACTTTATCACTACTACTTCTACTCAAATACCAAGGTGTCTGTAAACTCTTTGCCAATGTAAATTGCACTTGTAAATTAAAATGATATTTTTATGAAAGTGTAGTAATCCAAATTTTTAACATGAATTTTATGGTTACAAAATTTATCACAAGTGCATTTTTACACAATGATAGCCTGTTTAAAGTATCATTTCTTTATAGATGCACAAAAATTCTGAAAACACCCTAAACTGATGAAACTTTTTTGCAAAATATCAATAAATAGGACATACCTTAGCCATTTTGTCAGTTATATGCACAGAAATCTGATTGGTTTCAAAAACCAAAGAAGGCGCCAATGTTCCCAAAATGGGAAAAGGCTGTTTATTCTTCTGTTGAGAACGAGTTGATGTAGATTTTCAGTTTTAATCAACGTTGTTTGTTACAATAGGTTCTAAGAAAATTTAAACCAATAAAAAAGTTTTCATTATTATATTTTCTAAAAATACAAGCATAGATATTGAATTTAATGAAAAGGTAAAAATTAACATATTTTAAATTTCTGTAAAAAATGCAAATTTTAACAGAAGTTTTATTGAAAAATTACACAATATGTTGCATTTATTCTAAATTCAAATATAATTGACCTTGTAATTATGATTTGAATAGTTAGTTTGAAAAAAAATAATTAAAAGTTAATGTTCCCAAAATGGAAGTATTGGCGCCTATTGGGTTGAAACTGAAGAAAGTGTAGTCTTTTTATACATTAAAAACTTTGACTTATAGGAATCTTTAGTAGTGGTATTTTTTCTAAAAAAGGTAGTTTTATTTTCAGAAAAAATGCAATTATCTATAGTTGTCATTTATTATATTTTTATTGTTTTGATGAGAGCGTATACTCTTATTAAAATGATGGAATCAATTTAGAAATGATTACTTTTCAAATGTGTTTGAAAAATTATCATTTCTAAATAAAAAATGTTAATAACGGATTGTGACTAGAGAAAAGCTGATCAAAAACGGAAATATACCCTTCTAATTGTATTAAATTAACGGATAGTGACCTGACAAAAATTGATAAAAATCGGAAATATACCCTTTTTGCCATATTAACGAATGGAAAATGGCCGTTAATTAACGGAAAATAACGGTAGGAATTTACGGAGAAATACCAGTTTCATAACGGAAAGTTTCCGCTTACTCAAACGGAATTTTTCCTTTTTTATCTTACAAAACGGAAAATGTACTAACGGAACGGAAAAAGTCAGGCAACTTTGCTGCCAGTCGTTTCACCGTTAATTCACGGATTTATTTTTAACAGTGTTAATAAAGTTAACATACATTATAAAGATGCTTAAAATCATGTTTACTCTAAAAAAAGGTTATGTATAGACTAAATAATTTATGGGACCACACAAAATAATTCCGAGTATGTACTGTAATCATCCAAATGATGTCAAATTAGTTTGAAAGATTAATGAGTTATAATTAATTAGATTTATTCTTATTATTGGCGTTTATAATGACTGTGGTTACTTTTCCGGGATACATAAAGGAATTTCGTACTTTTATGGTGTATAGTCGGTATTTCATAAAAGTGTATTTTAACATGGTTACACCCCATCAAATATAATGAAATTTTATTAGAATTTTAAAAGCCTATTTTCATGTTGAAAATTGTGGGCATAGAATTGATAATTAGTTTAAAGGTTACGCAAAATATTTCCGATATGCTATGTAAATTTTTTTGTATGAAATTCGGTATTTATGAATTTCCGGGAAATAATAAAAGACCGTCGTTTATGCATATTGTTGCGTACTTGGGGGTTTGTAAGTTGTCCGAGAATGAAAGGCGAAACTTGCAAAAATTCAGTGATTTATTCACAGAAAGTTCCAGAAGAATGCAGGTCTATAAACCAAGTATCAGCTTCAATTCAACCAGTAAACATAGCTTAAACAACAGCCGTTAACAGCAAAACAACAGTACAAACTGTTTAGCAATAACACATAAAGCAAGTCTCATTCAAAGAGGCTCAAAGCAAAGCAAGCATTTGACAAAACCGACACAGATCTGAAATTGGAAGCCTTGGCTAAAAAAATGCTCCTTTTATACTATTCTATCGAACACAGACTGTTCTGGAAAATTATCGTATCTCATCAGCCAATGAGATTAGAGTTTCCATATTTGGTATATCCCTAATAAGGATTTTCTCGCCAAGGTCGCCAAAAAAATCGCCAAGGAGGGAAACAGTCGCAAAATTTGGCGCCAAATCCATTTCTTCCCCTATTGGAGATTTTCAATTCGTTTTTAAATGAAAATTAGGCTATTTTAACGCTAAAACGACTAGAAAGGCACAAAATTAACATTTTATCGACTTACTAAGCCTCTTTGAAAAAATTTATACAAAAATAAATGCAATTATTTATAATTCCGTAACACTTTATATGATATACAAATAGGTATAGAAAGAGAGATACAGCGGGGGGTTGAGGGGGGCGGCAGCCCCCCTCAGGAATGTATATGATTATGGTAATAAATCGATCGAATCAATATATACTATTATATAATAAGAAATAAATAAAAATGACCTATTGAAAAATGTCTGATGCAAATAGGACGTTGAGGCTCCTGATCTGCAGATCCACAAGTTTAATATTTGTTTAGTAAAGAATGTGTATTTACATATTAACTGCTTGTGTAGAAGAAAGGAAATGATTTCTATGACAATGTATTCTTTTTTTCTTTAACAATAAATATATCATTTATCAAATTTATAGCTGATATCTTGCTATAAAATATATTTGAAAATAATATTTTTCTGTTTTTGGTCTTTATTTGTAAACACAAAAGTTAATTTTGTACATACCAAATGCATTAGAAACGATTGTTAAAAAAAAAAAAAAAAAAATTGCTTGTTTTGTAACTAAAATAAAATATAAACAGATTTTTAGAAAACATAAAAGGTTTTATTTAAATGCAAATTCAAAATGATGCTTAGGAAAATTCATTATTCTTATTCATGAAGCTAAATTTAAAAATCAACTCTTTTTAATCAAGATGTAGTTTAACAAATTTTTCATGTTATTTCGAAAGATGGTATTTTGATTTTTGTTTAACACCCACTTCGTCTTTTTCGAAAGAACGAATTAATTTATGTTCATTAATTTTTAAGATAAGAGAAATGGTAAAATAAATTAAAATAAAATGGAAAAGTTTCTCAAAACATTAGACGTGTTAATTTAAATAGTTTTAATTTAGAAATATATTCAAAAGAAATTGCTTCTATTTTAGAATTAATTACTATTAGAAATAA
The DNA here is from genome assembly GCA_963930645.1 of Salticus scenicus. Classification (NCBI taxonomy): domain Eukaryota; kingdom Metazoa; phylum Arthropoda; class Arachnida; order Araneae; family Salticidae; genus Salticus; species Salticus scenicus. Next base: position 139,761,029 of record OZ005652.1, on the reverse strand, counting down.
TATTCAATGATGTTAAAGCGATTTATTATTTCTAGAAAAAATAGTAGTAGCATTAAAAATGTCTAGTGAATAAAACCTTTTATCTTAAAAAAGGTAAATGAAATCTTTACTAAGAATTTTTTTTTTTTTTTTTTTTTTTTTGTAATAATTCTTTCGGATTTATTCTCATGATAAAATATTTTTTTAAACCACTAACTAGTAAAAATTAGAAAAATATCATATTAAGTTATGAACATACTAACTGAATTGTTTCGATTTTTTCCAGTATTATTATCAACATTAACAACAGTTCATAATAACAGTTGTTAAGTTGCTAAACTTTACTTCAACAACAGAACATTTGTGGATAGTATTATAGACTTAAAGTGGCACCGCTAGGTTTCCTCAAAAACACACCTTAATAATTCTATAAAGTATATGTACTAGGTACATTCAGTATATTTGTGTATGATTTATTTGGATAAGATTTCTATACATTGAAGAATTAATAAATAAATAAATGAAACATCGAAAAGTAAATAATTTTATTATCGTTAATGTAAGACAATAAGAGTGATTGCATTGAATGTCTGAAACTGCGCCATATGGCAATTTCAACCAGTGGATGGATGGATGGTTGGATGGTTGGGTTTTACGCCGCACTAGTGCTGCGCAGATTCAACCAGTGACTGGAATAAATGTTTTACTTGGTCGGAAGTCTAAATAATGTAAAATTTTTTATGTATCATGTAAGTTGGAACATCACGTTTTAAAACCACGACATCAAAGATTTATTAATTTTTTATTTCCATGGAAACATGATTTTACGTTGCCACTTAACAGACACGAGGCGTAATAAAATATTAATAATTCAACTATATGACAAAGTTAAAATCTACTTCTCTCCACTTCCGAGAAAGGAAAAAGAAATTTTATTTTATTCGACATTGCCTCATAAATATTATTAATATTAGTAACTAATTATTTAACACAGGTGAGGAAAAAAAAAAAAAAAAAAAAAAAAAGAAAAACAGGAGCATAAATTTTTTTGGCAAACTTCAAGTTTTTCAGGATGTTAAAAATGATGTCCATTACTGACTTTATTGTTTTGTTTTATTATTTATATCTACGTATTGGGCTGTTGGTGACAATCTAGGTCTCACCAGATGGTGGTCCACCGGTGTGGTCCAGAGACATGCATTTTGATCCTTTAGAGTGTATGGTCTCAGGCTACGGTAACATTCAGAAGGATTATTTGTACAGAACATAGAAGACATTGCGGCCACCGCAGATTTTAAGTGCACAAGCCACCATTCGTGTACATTCGCACCACTATTCGTACACACACACGATACATAGCTACAATTCGTGTATATATGACCGGATCGTCTTCCAATCGAACGTCTTCCAATTACGAGCTCTTAAAATCTTGGAAACCTCTGGACGGCCCCTACGTACCTTGATTAGACCAGGTTTAACGGGTTTAGTACCGGCCGAAGGGGCGAATAACACTAGATCACTGCATGAGGATCAATTATTCAATGAGCTACTTGAGCAATCCATTGAAATGAGCTGTGTCTGGAAGTTAAGACTTCTAGCTGTGGACTTTTATATTGTAGGTTGGACATTATCAATGCGACTCACTTTTCAGAGTTTTTCTTGGACACTTTGCTTGACCAGCATAACCGCATTTCCAAGAATGTACTAAGATAAGCGCACAGAACACGCGCCAGGGTGTTGGTAGTTTGAATTAAGTGCACAGCAGCTGAGAAAAAAAAGAAGAAAAAGAAAAAAAAAAATCAAATTGAGAGGAGGGAAATGGGCAGGGGAACCGCAAAAGGTAGTTGTGCACGAAAAATTACTAGCCGAAAGGCTGGATGTATAATTCAGTTACAAGCTCGATGTCCTACTGAATAGGTTACCGCGGCATTTCTTTTTTGGGCAAATAGACAGCTACTTCCTTAGTGACCATGCTTTAAATTACGAAATTCTTATTTGAGCTACTTAAACTTAGCATACATTTTGCTATGCACGAATATTCCGGAATATTATTCCTATGTTGTACTTATTCGTGTATTAGACCGTTTCATAGTAAGAACATACGAATACTTTCAAAGTACACAGTAAAGTTTGGGATATTTGGTAGTGTAACGTTTGTGGTTAAATGATGAATGAAACAACTCTACATAGAATACAGTAACATTTTATTTTTTTGCACCTTGGCTTCAAACATTCAGCTGAAGTAATTTATTTAATTTTGTAGATTTAGTAAAACTCTATTATATTTGACCCTTTTCTTTATCTCACATCGCATTTGAGTCTAGAAGTTCAATATTTATTTACAGAACTTCTTAATCTAAGACGCGTTACATTCTGCTAACATTCGCCATTTTTTTAAAGGTTGATTTCTTAAGACCTATTGCAATTTCTTGTTGATTTCTTAAGACCTTCTTTTCGACCTATTGCAATCATTTAGTTTAACGATTATCGATATATCTAACTATAATGGAAAATTTGGAATCACAATAATTTTTGAAATAATGAAGTAAATCGAACCAAAGTTGGAGACTGCAGTTACCTTACAAATATCTTGGATGAGTTCGTTATCCATGTTGCTCCGCCATTTTGTTTTCAAGTGTCGACCACTTAAAAATCTCACATTAAGATTGTAAAAAACGTATTTAAGACAGAATATGCTTAAATTTTGATATATACATAGACCACATAATTGTCTCCACCAAGATGAATTTGAATCGCCATTTTGAAACAAAATGGCGGATACAATATATTAAGGGGCACTTGAATTCAAGCAAGGCCCTAGTAGATCACTCCTCGGCGTCAAAGCACCAACATTATGAAAGCGGCCATAAGAATGGACGATTTCTTCGAAATTGAAAGTAGCTACTGGGGCGCTGGATTATCCCTGTAACTGCTGACGTATTCAGCGGCATGCTTTGATCTTTGCAGTTTTGTTTTGGCCACTCGGCCATAACGTTGGATGATTTCTCCGGAAACGAAACTCAGTTAGTTCTGCTATTGTGGCGCTACAATCGCTACACGAAAGACCCATGATAAGAGACTGGATATTGACCCGCTGGCTGATCCGCCATGTTTGTTCAATCTATTATGTGGGATACCATTGTGTTATGGTAGGTAGGTAGATAGGTAGTTTGGGTTTTACGTCGCACTAGTGCTGCGCAATGGGCAATTGGTGACGGTCTGGGACTCACCCTTAAGGATCGTCCGGAGACATGCCACCACAATTTTTATCTTCCACGGAGGGGACCATTGTGTTATAAAAAAAAATTAAATGATGTTTCTTTGCGTGGCTCTAAGGAGATAAATAGAATAGTTTTCTCGAGATATTTATAAAAATAAATAAATTTCAGGTGCTCGTAAAATTATATTACGTTCTAAGGCGCTCTAGTTGCTTTTGAACAGACACCGCCATTTTTGTTCAGTGTCCTGTCTCTCTCCATTCAGGGTCTCTAACCCTAACTAGTGACGCATTTCGTGGCGTCCTTTGATCTTTGCAGTTTTGTTGTGGCCGCCTTCGCGCTGGCGCATTAGCATGACGTGATATAGTTAGGCCGTGATTCAGACTACCACATGCAAATTTGTCATCACGATAACTTTTAAAATATGAAATTAATTCGCACAACAATGCACTTATATATCAAATATCTTGGACGAGTTCCTTGGGCAACTTAATACGCCATTTTGTTTCCAAACAGAGGCCACAAGAAATCATACTATCACTTGAAAATTTGTCCTCATAACTTTTGAAATACTGAATTAATTCAAACCAAATCTCGACTATGAACTTATCATACTAATATCTTGAATGAGTTGCCTAGGCATCTTTCTCCGCCATTTTGTATCCAAGATGTGACGAATTAATATCAGACTGCCCCTTGAAAATTTGCCATCGCTATAACTTTTAAAATACTGAACTTATTCTAAACAAATTTGGACAGTAAACTTATGTTACGAAAACCTTAAATGAAATCGTTAAGTAACTTGCTCCGTCATTTTGTTTCAAAGTATCGACCATTTGAAAATGCATCATTACCATAACTTTTGAAATACTGAATTATCTCGAACTAATGTTGGACAGTGGACTTATCTGTCAAATATCTTGAGTAAGTTCACTGGATACCTTGCTTCACCACTTTGTTTCCAAGTGAAGACCCTTAAAATCAGGCTACCACTCGAAAAATTTCCATTATGATAACTTCTGAAATACAGAATAAATTTGTACCAAAGTTGGCCAATGAACTTTTCCTACAAATATCTTGGAGGAATTCACTGGTAAACATGTTCCGCTAATCTTTTCCAAGTGGCGGCTACTTGAAAATTTGTCAGCAAGATAATTGTTAAAATACCGAATAAAATCGAAAAGAAGTTGAACAGTGGATTTATTTTATAAATATCTTGGAGGAGTTCTTTAGGTGATATGCTCTGCAAATTTGTTTTCAATTGACTCGAAAATTTCAAATTTGCACAAAAAAAAAGAGATATTTATGAATCTACTTGCTGAAAACTGTATGTAAACATAGTCCACATCAATGTCTCCAAGTTTAATAATAAACATTATCCGACATTTAATTTCACAACTACAGCCACTTGTTCAGGGAAAAAAAATCATCTTATTCTTCAAACTAAACCAGAAAGACATTTTTCTTTATTTTTTAGAATAGGTTTCTGTTTTTTCCTTTTTTCTTGCCACTAACTTTTTTAAAACTATATTTTTATTTCTTTTTTATTTCTTTTTAACAACTTGTACATGGTGATTATATTAGGGTACCAGTGTAATAGAATAACGGTAAAAAGTGTTATAAAAAATAATGATGAAAATGTTTTCTATCTTAAATAAAGACCAAAATTATATTAATTATGAATGAGTTTGCTAGGCATATAATAATAATTCCTTTGCAACAATTTTTAACCCATGGAAAAACTATTTTAAAAGATTAAATGTCTTTGAATTTCGAGGACATATGGTCATATGATCATCCTAACCATGGATAACAATTTATTTAATTTTTGCCGACTGTGTCGTCGCAACAGATTTACATGATAATTTCTAAAATTGATATTAACTTTAATAACTTTATAATAGCTTATCATATGGCGTAAAATCTATGGCGTAAATCTTTAATATGTGAAAGGAAACACATAAAGGAATCATGCAGAAAAAATATGAATAAAACTTATATTTAAAATATAAATTCGATAATATTTATTACTGGCAGGCTGTGCCCGCTTTGCCGGACATTACACTCAAAAATCTAAAAAAAAGAAAAAAAAAAAAAAAAAAAAAAAAAAACCTCTGAAATCAATTGAAACATAAGTTACAGTTACAGTTGTACTTAGTAGAAGTTTTTGCGCTCGCACCGTGAGGTGTCCGGGTCAACACTGCTTTCGGCAGTAACTTACACGATTTTTAATTTCCTTTTCCTGGCGGGAAAGTTCGAAGTTTTGCGAAATCCCACCAAAAAGCATAATGCGTATACTTAATCAACACCCAGACACCAAAATTCGCCATTCTAAGATAGTTTGAAGCAAATTTAAATGTAAAAAAGTGTTTTTTGCCTCGTCCGCCCTAAGAGGAGAGGCTATTTTTGCAAAATCCCTTTAGAGAGCGTGCTGGTCTACACGTAACCAACCGACAGAGGAAAATATTGCTTTTCTAAGATAATTTAGAGCTGAGTTATGTTTGAAAACGTGTTTTCGTCTCCACTCACCCTTAAAGAATGGAAAGAAGGTATAATTTTGCAGAATTTCTTTATATAACATGTTGGATACGTATAACCGACTCACACAGAAAAAACCACTTTTTAAGATAATTTTAGCAGATTTAAGCTTAAAAATGTGTCTCCCTTCCTCAGTGTAGAAAGTAATTTTGCAAAATTTCTTTGTAGTGGGAGTACTGGGTACGCATAGCCACTCGATGCATCAAAAAATCGCTTTGCCGATATAATTTAGAGCAGAGTTACTCTTCAAACATATTTTCCTTCAAAGCTTAGAGGGGGGAAGGTTAAATTCCCCAAAATACCTTTATAGTGCGTGTTGGGTACTCATAACCAATCCAAACATAGAAAATAATTTTACTGAGATAATTTTGAGCAAGGTTGTTCTTGGAAACTTTTTTATTGCCCCCCCCTCCGACTTCAAAGGAGGGGGGTGGGGGTGGAATTTTGTAACATCCCGTTACAATAGGTGTCGGATACATATAAACAATTTACTCACCTAATTTCGTGACCGCATTTCCCAAACATTTCCAAGGGAAATTCAGCGCTAAAAGTGGGGTCTCGAATTTGCTCCCTCGTAACGGCACTCCCCCCCCCCCCAAAAAAAAAAAAAAAAAAAAAAGAGTTTTTGGAAATATTCTAAAGAAGACACATGGCTTTTGTACCACTTTTAGTAGAGCTGTAATAAAAAATGTGGATTTTGCGAAATTTCCGCCCGAAAAACAATTTTCCTCCTTCCCTCCATTAAGAATCGAAAATTTCAAAATCACACGTATTGTTTTATTTGTACACAAGTCTAGTCTTTTCATGTGCAATTTCTTCAACGTGAAGTAATTTGGAGCACAATTATGCTTACAAACTTTTTTTTTTTTTTTTTTTTTTTTATTTGCGTCTTGCCACCCAGGGGGCAAGTAGGAATTGCGATTACTCCCGGTACTTTAGGTGTCGGATTCATATAAACAATCCAAGCACCAAAATTCGTGACTACAGCTCCCATAGATTTCGCAGGACAAATTTAACGCTAAAAGGGGTGCCTCAAATGTGCCCCCTTGTAACCCCCTCCCCCTCCCCCCCAAAAAAAAATCGAAATTCACACAAAAAAAAAATAAAAATAAATATAAATAAATAAATAAATAAATAAAGTTCAGTTTTATAAATACCTTAAAGAAGACGCACGATTGTTTTAAACATCTTTGTTGCATTTTTAGTGGAGTTCTACACAAAAATCGATTTTTCCCTCTATCTCCCCTTCAAAATAGAAAATTCCTAAATCACAGATAATGTTTTATTTGTATTCATGTCTTGTCTCGCCATGCGCAATTTTTTTACCTTGAGTAATTTGGAGCTGAGTTATGCTTACAAACATGTTTTTGCTTTCTGCCACAAAAGGGGAAAAATGGAGGGGAATTTCGCAAAAACTTGATATATATATATATAATTTTAAGTTGAATAATGATCTAAATTTCTGCCAGGTGTCGTTGAATTCAGACGTTCTCACGGGATAACCTGACAAAAATAGAGTTACAGACATACAGATACAACGGCAGGCACACACACTCACAGAAAATTTTCTGAAGTCATTTTTGGCTTACACAATGTGTGGAATGGGAAGATATCGCGAAATTTTTTGATTCTGAGAAATTTGCAGACAAAAGTCTAATTTTATAAATGTAGATTGAAATACATTTAATTTTTTTTATTTAAATAAAAGTACTTGAACGTTTGTATATTGTAAAAACTCTTAAATAACTAAATAAAATATTAAGAAGCAATTTTATAGTTCTTGTTACTAGTATTTTTGTTTTATATTCTGAAACTTAAAACAGAGAAATGCAGTTGGTACATTGATTTCTTTTGTTTAAAACTCAGAATTTGTTCAAATAAATTTTCAACAGTTATCTCAAAAAGAACATCAGCAGCCATAAAATAAGGCATCTGATCCTGTATCTTTAAGCTTTTCTTTTTGACACTGACATTGTTTTCAAATTGGCGAAATGCTGAATCAAATTGTCTCCTTAAACGTCTTTCGTGGCGTAACAAATACTTACCATTCAAAAGCAGAATTCAATTTAAAATTTTTATGACATCATAAATTTTACAAAACGAATTTACATTAGGCAAAAAAGAAAACTTCCTTTAAAAAAAACCCATTTTGATTATTTAATGCCCAAACAAAAGGAAACCCATTTTACAAAAACGTTTTATTCAATTTCAAAAGCTTTCATGTTGTGTCAACATTACATCAAAACGATGCAATTGAAAGTCTTCCAAATGTAAAAATCTATCGAATGTAAAGCATATAAATGCGGAAGAAATATCTACAGTTTTTGCTAGAATCACATTTCTGCGATATTTATCTGCAGTAATACTTAAAATCGACTACTCAAGCATAAATTTAAAGAAAACGTTTTCTTGCATTTTATTTAAGACTTATGGTATTGCATTGTCAAAATAGTGTCCCTGAAGAGAATTTTCATGATAAGACAGTTTATGTTGCATTAAATATCACAAGAAATAAATTTATCAGGAAAAAAATGCATCTTGTTTATAAATATGAAATAACTTAAAAAAAAATAATAATAATTTATTGTTAATAAGATGTTTAGTTTAAATACAAATTTCATTTTAAATTCCCAAGTATTTTTTAAACTGATGTACTTAAAAAAAAAAAAAAAACTTTATATAACGAATTTATTACGATTTAAAATCTCAAAATAATTCTTTACGAAAAATGCTTTAATTTTAATTAGTTGTTTATTTTATTTGCAAATCTCATTGGATATTATTGTAAGTTTTCTAAACCAATTACTTTTTATAAAATAAAATTAGTTAACAAACAACTTTATACCTAAAGTCTTAGAATACCAACAGCAATTTTAGTTTAACATTTCTTTATAATGGGAATAAAAATTAGTTTTGCTTGTAATTTAACAATATATATTTTTTAAAGAAAATGAAAGTAGAACAAACAAAAATTTCAGAGAAAGACTATAAATGGAAGACATACATTAATGCAAAAAACACAAATGCTAGTCAGTATTACTAAAATGTTAGAATGGTGTATTTAACAGAAAGCTACGAAAAAGTTTTTCATACAATCTTTATTTAATTATTATTTAGAAAATTTGAATTATTAGTTGAAATTCCCATTTGATTTTGCTTAAAATTAGATTAGCTAGAAGAATTATAAAACTTATTATATGGGAATGAAAAAAATGCAATAAAAGAATGAGACATAAAACAAATCTTATATAATTTTATGTATTTTTCGTGTCCGACAAAAAAATAATTTTGCAAATATATAATTATTTGTGTAACATATTAAAACATATGCTTTATCAATTTATTCTTTTACTAAATGCTCTGAAACTTATTGATAGCTTTATTAATTTCCGATAAATCTTAAATTTAATATAAGCTAATTAAAAGATAGACTTGTAAATAGATTAGAGTTTAAAGCCTTCCGTGTTCTTGAAGTAAGAAAAAAAATGACCCTTTTTTTGCGTTTGTAATATATATTGGGCTCTTTAATTGTGTTTTAAGTATTAAACCATACCATGTTTAAACCTTCTTAACCATTATTTCAAATAACAACATTATTATTTATCAGGAGAGACAGATTAGTGGTGTAATCTGTAGATAAAAAATTTAGGGTATAAATAAAACTGATTAAATACATAGTAAGCCCTTTGAATTGAAATGTTTGTGTAACTTTTTTCAGGGTACCAATTTATAAAAGAATGTGAAACATATTGTTACAGCTTTTAAACCTAGGAAACGCAAAAGCTGCATTCTAAATTTAATAATACTTCAATTTGCCGTAAAATATACAGGGTCTGTCCAGAAAGTAATGAGAATGATTCTGTAAAATTCATTTACTTAAAGATGATTTTACAGACTCTTACTGTTCTTCAAAATACCCTCCTCCTGCATTAATACACCGTTTCTAAAGACTCTGCTACTCACTGATGCCCACCCGGAAGTCTTCAACTGGAATGCTATTCAGAACGCGCGGTAAGTTTCTCTGCAAGTTCTTAAGATTGTCAAAACGATTAAAAACAACTATTAAAACAACCTCTTAAGCTCGATTTTAACCGAGAGAATAAAAAAAATCTGGCAGGAACAGATCGCGGCTGTACGATGGTTGGGGTAGCGTTGTGACGCTGTGCTTTGCTAGGAATTGAGTCAAGAGCTTGGAATAAATTTTCTGCATTTGAATTTTCTTTGTGACGATTTGATGTACAATGCACAATTAATTTTGTAAATCCCAAAAGTTTCCGCAATCTTTTGGACACTCATCGAACGACTATAGTCCAAAAGTGCTTTAATTTTAACCACATTGTCTGAAGTTTAAGAACTTAATGGACCCCAAGCACGTTGTTCGTTATCGACGTCCTCTCTTCTATCTTTGAAGGCTTTGTGTCACGTAAAAACTTGATCCATGGGCAAAGAATACTTCCCATAGGCTTCTTGTAACATAACAAGCGTCTTCACAGCCAGTTTGTTTACTTTTACACAAAACGTTATGACTGTCGTAGCTCAATACTCTGCTGCTTTATAAAAACCTAGCGGAGTATTGAAACACGTGTTTGCTTCATGAACTATCTGAGCGTTACAAAGACTCAAGGTATTACAGACTTCCACTAGGTAACTGACATTCCCCACCAGCTGTACCTCCTCCAAACTTCACCCCTTTGATCTTCTGCTTGGCACAACAAATCCAGTCTCATTACTTTCTGGACAGACCTTGTATTTCGAGCCAATACCAGCCACAAACGAAAATACATTTGATATTTTCATGTTACTGTGAAAGAACTTTAAATGTTGTGCTTTAAATTTCAATGTAAAATATATAGCATTTCTCAATCAAAAATATAAATTTACTTAATTTTTACTTTCCGAACATATTATGCAAGGAAAGTATTGTAATCATGACAAAAATTCCAAATTGAGATTTTGGTGTGTCTATATGTTTTCAGGCTCCCGAGTTCATTTTTACTTTTTTCACGGTGATGTATGTGTGTATGTGTGAGAGTGAGCATGATAGCGTCTGCACGCCTTCTTCGAATGAGCTGAAAATTGGTACATATGTTGTAGGTCACCGTAGCATGAATCCTATTGATTTTGGTGAATCTAGCACGTATAGTTTTTTCACAGGGACTCAAAGAATAATTCTTTATCATTATGGTCCATAGGCTGAAATTATTTAAAATGCGATATTGTCTAAATGGCTGAGAAAAATAAACTGAAAATTATATACAGGTTATACTAAGTCACCGTTACACAAACTGTATAGATTTTGGTGAATATACACTTATGCTTTTTTTTTACAGGGACACAACAAAACTTTCGTTGTCATTATTATCTATGGGCTCAAATTATTTAATGTACGATATTGTCTAATTGCTTAATTCAAATAAACTGAAAATTCATACACATATTATAGGTTATCGTCATATGATATGTATAAATTTTCATGAATTTAGAACTTAAAGTTTTTTTACAGGGACGCAATAATTTTTTTTTACTTTCCGAACACTATAGTGAGGAATGTATTGTAATCATGTCAAAAATCCGAATTTGAGATTTTGATGTTTCTATACGTTTCGAGGTCCCCTGAGTCCGTTTACACTATTTTTACGATGATATATGTATGTGTGTGTGTATGTATGTGTGTATGCATGTGTGTATGTATGTGTGTATGTCTGTGAGGGAACACGCTAGCGTCTAAACGCTTTATTCTAATAGGCTGAAAGTTGGTGCGTATATTGTAAGTCACCATAGTACGAACCCTATTGATTTTGGTGAATCTAGCGCTTATAGTTTTTTTACAGGAAAAAATCTTTATCATTTTGGCCTATGGGGCCAATTTTTTAAAAGTGCGATAGCGTCTAAACACTTTATTAATATGAGCAAAAATTTTTTAAAAATGTCATAGGTCACAGTTGCACGAACTGTATAGATTTTTGTGAATTTAGCACTTACAGGTTTTTTACAGGGGCACAAAGAAAAATTCTTTATCATTATGGCCTATGGGGCCAAATTTTTAAAAGTGAAATAGCGTCTAAACGCCTTATTAATCTGAGCAAAAAAATTGTACACATGTTATAGGTCACAGTTGCATCAACTGTATAGATTTTGGTGAATTTAGCACTTACAGATTTTTTACAGGGACACAAAGAAAAATTCTTTATCATTATAGCCTATGGGACCAAATTTTTAAAAGTGCGATAGCATCTAAACGCCTTATTCAATTAAGCTAAAAATTTATATGAATATTATAAATTACTGTTTCACTAACTATAAGCATTTTGGTGAATCTAGTATTTATAGGTTTTTGCAGAGACACAACGAAAAGTTTTTTATCATTATGATCTACGAGATCAAAGTTCAGTAGCGTTAAATAAAACATCGTGTAATATATGGAGAAAAATACTCACTCTATTATGGTTTTCTCTCTTTTGTTTGTTTAACAACTCCTCTTTCCTTACTTTATCTACAAAACTGTTAATTACTAAATGTTCGGAAAGTCGAGTAGAGTCTCTCCAGATTTTTTTTATCATTATGGCTAATAGGCTGAAATTATTTGAAGTGCGATAGCATCTAAATGCCTTGTCTGAGTGAGCTGAAAACTTATATACATGTTATAGATCAATATAGATCGAAATGTGTAAATTTTAGTGACTCTTGCAGTCATAGATTTTCACAGGGGCACAAAGAAAATTTTTTATCATACTGGCCTATCGGTGCAAATTATTTAAAGTGCGATAGTGTCTAAACGACTTTTTCAAATAAACTCAAAATTTATATACATGTTACAGGTCATCGTCCCACGAACTTTATGAATTTTAATTATTATCTAGCACTTATAGTTTTTTACAAGGGCACAACGAAAAATTCTTTATCATTATGGGTTATGTGTTGAAAATTTTAAAGTACGATAGCATCTAAATGCCTTATTCAATTGACCTGAAAATCAATAAACATTTTATAGGTCACTGTCCCACGAACTGTATGAATTTCGGGATATATAGAACTTATAGATTTTTATAGCAACACAACGAAACATTCTTTATCATTTTTGCCTAAGAGCTGAAATTATTTAAAGTGCGATAGCATCTAAATTCCTTAGACGATTGATCTGAAAACTTATATGCATGTTATAGGTCACCATCGTACGAAATTTCTAGATTTTGGTAACTCTAGCACTTATAGATTTTTATAAGCACACAATGAAATATTCTTTATCATTGTGGTTTATGGGCTCAAATTATTTAACGGATGACAGCGTCTAAATGCCTTATCTGATTGAGCTGAAAATTGCCATACGTGTTATAGGTTACTGTCACACAAACTATACTGATTTATTGAGGCTAGCACTTATAGATTTTAATAGGAGCAAAACTAATTTTTTTTATTATTATGATCTATGGGCTCAATCGATTTGAAGTGCAATAATGTTAAATTAAACAACATACTATATATGAAGAAAAATACTAAAGCATCCTATTATAATTAAACTCTTGTTTATTTAACGATTTCTATACAACCATTATTTACTTAATGTTCAGAAAGTCGAGTGGATTCACTCCAGATGTTTTGAATAGAAAATATCATTAATATATATTTTAATCACAGGCATACTCAAAAGGTACCGCATATGCATCGGGTACCTTTTTCTAAGTTAAATTACTAAATTTCTATTTTTGGTAAAATACATGTTGTATAAAACGAAATAAATATATGAAAGTTCGTCGTTACATTTTTTTTAAGCCCCCACTTAAAATGTTTTAAAAACATAAAATCAATAACCCATTAAACTATTATTGAATTTAGTGCTGATGCCACATATGAAAATTGATTGTGACTGATCACGAAATCTACAGTCCTGCTTAAAGTTCATTTAAAATTAGTACGTTTTAGTTTAAATTTTCTTTTAAGTAATACATGTCATATTATTCCTTTTATTATTGGGTGAGAGCGAAAGTTCTACCCGTTTTTGGATATGTAAATTTGCAATGAAACTGACGTCACACATGGCATTGTAATGACACAAATCGTCGGCCAATCAAACGTGTTGACGCCTCACATATAAATGCATCGTGTCTCACAAAGTTTATCGTCTCAAAAAAAGAAAAAAAAACATCAGATGGTGTAACATGGAAAGCGAGAAGGAACATATAAGAAGACATTGTTTGTTATACGAGTTCGATAAAAAGAGTACGGTAGCCGCAGCATGTCGCAGCGTTTGTCAAGTTTATAGGGAGGATGCAATAGACGAAAGTACATGTCGTCGATGGTTTCGTAAATTTAGGGAAGGAGACAGAAGCTGCCAAGATCAGGCTAGGATTGGACGGCCATCACATGTTGGAGACGACGATATTGACCAAGCTATAAGGAACATCCCGAACCCAACCGTGCAAGAATTAGAGGAGACCTTCAACGTACGCCGGACAACGGTCGAGAGACGGCTGGTTAAGTTGGGTCTTACGAGAAATTTGGATCGTTGGTTTCCACATAACCTGACAGCTAATCAACGGGATGACCGAATCACTACCTGTGTTTCCTTGCTTTCCCGGTACAAAAATGACCCATTCTTGACAGGAGATGAGAAGTGAGTTACGTACCGTAACGTAAAGCGTCGTAGAGCTGTGTGTCACACTTCTGATCCTCCTGCATAGAATTTGAAAGCTCAACTTCATTCCGAAAAGGTGTTATTGAGTGTGTGGTGGTAGGTGCATAGAATACACTGCATAATAAAAGTAGACGGACACTTACTTGTAGTACTTTAAAGCCGTTTATTTCTTTAATTAAAGATATGAGGTGCATTTCTTTAATATAATTATATTCTTGAGACATCATATATTATTATTTTTTGGATATAGATGCAATCCTTTTGAATTAGGTAGTGGAAAAATTCAGGAAACAAAAATGATGCATATTTGCACTGTAATTTTTCTTTAAAAAAGTAGACGGACACATCTTGTATCTCTAAAATAAAACGTTTTTAGTAAGGGGTTCGTATACTCTGTTAGGCATCGTATCAATGAGATTCTGAATCTTTTTTTGACAGGAAATTTCCCAAATGTTTGTAAGAGCTTCTTTGAGTTGGTGAATTGATTCATACTGGCGTCAACCCTCATAAATTTAATGAACAAGTATAGCCCAAATGTTTTCTACAGGATTCATATCCGGACTCTTGGCTGGCCAGGATAAAACATTGAAGTTGTTCTCATGAAACCACTTTTTAAAGTTGTTAGCGGTGTGTATTGGTGCTCCATCTTATTGGAAAATCCAGTTTTCTCCTCCAAGATCACACGCAAATGGCAAAAGCTCGCTGCTTAGTGTTTCAATATTATCTTTGGGAGTCTGCTTTTTACTTAGGAACACTAAATTTGTCCTTCCACCATAGCCAACAGCTAGCCACACCATCACGCCACCACCAACAACTTGCCGAGTAGAGTACACTTCGTCTTCTTTCTCCAAACTGTGCCAATAATATTGATATCCATCTGGGCCGTCTAAATTAATTTTTTTCTCATCTGAAAAAACTACAGATATCCATTCTGTAGTCCAAGACGTATCGTTTTGAGCCCACTGTAGGCGTTCTGTCACGTGGTGATCCTTCCAGCATGGATGATGTTTTCTCTTCTTATATTGAAAGAGCTCTGAGTGCTTAATGTAGTTATAAATTGTATGAGAAGTTACGTTAGTAATTCTTGTGCTTATTCAAACTGGAAATTGATGCTCCAGTTTTTTTCAGCTCAGTAAAATTTTTTCTTTGGTCTCTAAGCGAAAGTTTCTTTGGCCGGCCACTCTTTTTCTTTACGTCATGGGTTTCAGGAGCACATAGAAAATCTCTGATGCTACTTTTGCTTATTAGAAGCAGCCTACTAATTTCTTTGACTCCTTTATTAACATTTTTCAGCGCTATAATCTTTCCTTTCTGGTAATCAGTTAGAGGAATTCCTCGTGGCATGGCGCATTCATCTCCAAGAAATTTAACTAAGTAAAACCATCTTGTCAAGCACGTTAGTAATTGGCAAAATGCCAAATGTACATGTACATGCAAAACTGGTATTCCGCAAGAAACACCCACTTAGATAATTGCAATTTTTGACCTGTGTCCTTCTACTTTTTAAAAAAATATATATTGTACAAATGTATATATTTTCTCTTTTCTGCATTTTCCTACATTAAAATTATAAATAATTGAATATTTTTATTTGTCTATCCAAAAATATGAAGATTGATAAGTATAAACATGTTAAAGAATTTTAATTGACATTTCTTATTAACCAAAGACGGGATTTTAAAAAGTTGTAAAGAAGTGTCCGTCTACTTTTTTTATGCAGTGTAATTCACTGGGAGGTCCTGCCACTCAAACAAACCATGAATGCTGCCTTCTACTGTCTACAGTTAGACAGGCTGCATTCAAATTTGGTAGCAAAGCGGCCAGGTCTCATCAATCGTCGTGGTGTTATCCTTCATCACGATAACGCCACGCCACATGCTGCTGTCATCACTTGCCAAAAGTTACTGGGCTTTGGTTGGGAGGTTTCACCCCACCCTTCCTGTTCTCCTTGACTTGGCACCAATTGACTATCGCCTATTTCGTGCATTGCACAATTCCTTCAGCCAGAAAATCTCTGATGATCTTGATACTGTGAAAACTGCCATCCAAGAATTTTTTGACTCAAAACCGCCGACATTTTACCGCCGTGGGATTCATCTCCTACCAGAAAGATGGCAAAAGGTCATAGATAGCAATGAGGATTATACACAATAAAAGGTACTGTTCATTTTGCGTTTATTTACTCTTGTTGTTGTTGTTGTCGTATGCTACTCGAAAATTCCGAGCCCCGGTTGTGGAAGTACCCGGATTTAAGGCAAGGATTTGCCTTAAAGTTCGCCTTCCGTTTTTAGAAGTGCCATATAGGGAGAAAGAACGACTTTAGCTCCAGCAACTGGTGAAAGATGGCAGCACCAGCCAAACAACAAGAACTCGAATTATGATTTGAATCAGGGCCGAACGTTGCTCTTCTTTATGAGTAATAAAAACGGGTAGAATTTCTGCACTCACCCAATAGTTTTAAGAAATTTATAAATAATATTTCTTGTAGCTGAAATAAAAAATGAAATTTTGAACCCACTATGTTTCTAAATTGTTATTTGAAATTGTTTATACCTAAAACTATTTTTACTTTCTCTTACACATGTATGGTAGAGAAAGTATTATTTTTGGGTAAAATTTTTGAAATTAAGTTTTGTTATATTTACAAGTTTACAGGTCGCCAGATTCTGAAATACAGGTTTTTAGGGAACAGATTTGTCTGTTATCAGCATATCGCAAAGTACAAACTCAGTATTCTTAATTTATATGATATACGTATGCTTCACCAAGCTTTTCATTGTTTTTGTTTGGCGCCCGCACAAAATCTTTGCTGAAATACGTGTGGTTTAATATGTCTTTTGCACTCCTGAAGCTCCAAGATAATCCGACAACTGTGTTTTTAGATTTATAGACAAAACGTCTAAATTTGAAAGTGTTCACATTATTCGGTCACTTACTTGTATATGAGTATTTCTATATTTGCATTATTCGACCGCTGAAGAATTTGTAAAAAAAAAAAAAAAAAAAAAAAAAAAAATTATTATTTCAATTAAATTGAAATAGGGTTGGAACTCTTGCGATAAACATGTTAGTTGAAAAAATAGGAGTTCTATATAAAAAAAAAATCGTAATACAAAATAACGATTACTATAAGATTGAGTATATTATTATTCAAGTATATTGGAATAATTGTCATTATTTTTTTTTTCACCTTTTCAAACACTTTAAAAAAATATTTTATTATAAAATAAAATAATCTTACATTTAGATTTATATTTCCCTCAAATAGCGTGATATTATTAATTAGTACTGATAATAACAGATTTCCATATTAAATACTACAATAAGCCTAAAAAAAATTAATAACTCTGAATAAAAAAAGTACGAAACTGGTTGTTTAATGTATTAAATCAAATATATAGCAAAATATTTTTTTTTAAATACTTTTTGCTGCTTTAATTTTAGAATATATTTTAAAATAATTTCTTTACAAAAGCATAAAATGGAGTTCTATTTAAGACTAACCAATCTAAAAAATTTATTTACTATTCGTTTAATAAAGAATGTGTGTTTATATATCATTATCTATTATTTGTTTTCAAGAAAGAAAAAAGATTTCTATGATAATCTTTCCTTTTTTTCTTTAAAAATAAATTAATGATTTATCAAATATATAGCTGCTATCTTGCTGTAAAATATATTCAGTTTGTTTTTAGTCTTTATTTATAAACACAGAAGTTAATTTTCTACGTAGCAAATGCATTAGAAGTGATTATTTAAAAAATCATCTCGCAAGTTTTATAACTAAAATAAAATATAATTAGTTTTAGTGAACATAAAAGGTTTTATTTAAATGCAAATTTAAAATGATGCTTAAGAAAATTCATTATTCTTATTCATGAAGCTAAATTTAAAAATCAACTCTTTTTAATCAAGATGTAGTTTAACAGATTTTTCATGTTATTTCGAAAGATGGTATTTTGATTTTTGCTTAACACCCACTTCTACGTTTTCGAAAGAACAAATTAATTTATGTTCATTAATTTTGAAGATAAGAAATATGGTAAAATAAATGAAAATAAAAAGGGAATATTTCTTAGAGCATTAGACGTGTTAATTTAAGTAGTTTTAATTTAGAAATATATTTAAAAGGAGTTGATCCTATTTCGGAATTAATTACTACCAGAAATAATATTCAGTGATGTTCAGGCGATTTAATATATCTGGAAAAATAGGAGTATAATTTATAAATGTCTAGTGAAGATAATATTTTACCTTGAAAGTAAGTACGAAATTTCTACAAAGCGTAAAAGAATTATTATTTTTTAACTCTTTCCGATTTATTTTCCTGCATTTTGAATTAAGTTATACATTTTTTGAAATCTCTAATCATTAAAAGTTTCGAATAATGTAATATTAAGTCCTAACATGTCAACTAAAGTTTTTCGAATATTTCTAATGTCATTGTCAACATTACAGTTGATAATGACTCTTGTTCAGTTGCTGACTTTATTTCAGAAACTGAATATATGTGCGCATTATTATATACCAAAGTCGCAGTGATAAATTCCTTCAAAAATACTCATTAATAAGTCTAAGTCAATAAAGTATATCTATTAGAATTTAGCGACCTATTTTATTGCATGCAGTAGGTTTGTGTATGGTTCGTTTGAATAAAATTTCTGTACATTAAAGAATAACAGAAAAAAAAAAAAAAAAAAACTAAAACTCCGAAAGATAAAAATATTTGTTATCGTTTTGTTATCGTTAATATGTATTTGTTATCGTATAAATTCGATGCACTGTATGGAATTTCTGAAACTGTGGAAGATGATAATTTTGACAAGTGACTGGCTTAAATGTGATACTTGTGACAGGTGGTTGACCAAAAGCTGCACTATTTACAAAATTGAGTGCATCGACTGTGTATGACGACAACTTTGGTCAGCAAACAAGAGTACATGAAAATGCGGAAAGAAAAATAAATTATTTAAAAATTAAATATGTTATCTAGTGACTTAATGTTATTATGTTATTTTGTAATCTTATCTAGGCTTGCTTTTCCTGATCCTTTAATTATTTTATTCGAGTACAATTCCTTTAACTTTTCTTCTTCTTTTATTTTTTTTCTGATTTTTTAAATCAAGTGTTTACTCTTAATACATGCTTGTTTAAAAAACATTACAACAATGTCATTTAAGTACAATTATTGTTAATAATTGAATTGTAGTCATTGTTAATAACAATCTCTCCTAATCATGTGCGCAATCACAAGAATTATGTAAAGACAAATTTAGCAAAATAGCTTTCATGATTTTATTTCATCTGTTGTATTAATTGAAAGCATTAAATGTAAATATTAATGGAAATACACAAAAAACAAATGAAATCAGAATTATTCATGGATAATTTAGCTAAAAATTAATAATTAGATTTCTATTATTCTGCTGAATTGTTCGTAGGTTCTGCAAGCGTTACCTTATAAAATCCTTTTAAAAAAAAATCTTTAAATCTCCCATCTTACAATGAACAAATACGCTTCAAGATTTATCCTTTTTTCACACCATGCCATTTTTCTTCGTTTCGTAGGAATAAATTCTAAGAAATCAAATTAATAGTTCATATAACAAAAATTTGAAGCTAGAAAATAAATATAAAAATGCATTTTTTTTGACGGTTTCTAGTTTTTAAAGGAAAAATATCAGATGTATTTTGTTTTTATGTATTTTAATATTGTATGCTATAAAATGTCGCTCGGAGTTATAAAAATGAGAAAAATGTGAAAAATCCTGCTTAAATTTTGTATATCTTAAAATAAATATAATAAGTTTCTAAAATTTTTCATCTAATTGGTACTTGTTCATCATCTCTGCAATGGAATTTCCGCTTAATAAAGCTAATGATGTATAAATGGAATTCATAAGAGTTATTTATTTTCCTAAGCTTAAGATAACATCGAATAAATAAAGAGCGTAATGTGAATATCAAGATTACACAAATACATTTTCTTCCATCCGATACTGATCTCACTCTTTCTTAAATTTAAAACACTGAGTTAGAGTTTTACTATATAAAGTATAATGTGACATATAAATATAGTGGATTTTTTTAACTTAAGCTTTTTACGTGACATTTCGGAATGACTATGGGATTAAATACTTGCGCCGCGGCAATGTCCGGGTCACCAAACAGTCGGATGTCTTTATATGGAAAAGTTAAATCACACGCGACTCCCCTTATAAAAAAAGAAAAAGAAGTTTGATAAAAATATATTTGAGGGTGCCCCCTTGGCGAAATTGTTTGGCGCATTTATGTTAATAACCTATAACACTATATACATATAACTAAATACATATAACCTATACATATAAATAGGCTAACCTTAATATATTTACCGCGATCACAACTTGGCGAGAATCAAGGGGCACCCTCAAATATAGTCTAACCAAGAAGTTTTATTTTATTCGACATTGTTACATAATAAAAATCTTATTAACATACGAAAAATAGTGACTGATAAATAACACAGGTAAGGAAAAAATTGAGGAGCACAAAATTTTGTGGAAAACATTACGTTTTAGAGGATGCTAAAATTAACGTCCCTTTCTGCCTATCACACATGTTTATTATTATTATTATTATTATTATTATTATTATTATTTATAGCAATGCATTAGGCAATCGGTGGCATTCTGGGTTTCACTACCTAGGTGTTGTCCAGAGACATGTCATACAGTGAGAAAAAATTCTGTAACTGACATCTAGAATCTAAATTGTGGCTCTAGAAAAAATAGTTCCATGTCATCCATATAAATTCTAGTCCCCTTGGAAAGTGAGTTCTAGAAGCCCCTATTAGAATTCTAGAGCGTTTGCCTATATTATCGAGGGCAAAGTTATTTGAAAATCTCTGCAAATAAATGAGACTACAAGAGGCGGGTTTCAGCAACTATAATCTTGTTTTATTACCCAATTCTAGAAAATCAAGGGAGAATTTCTCGCCATACAAAAGATTCAGAATATTCGGAATATTCAGAATATTGTTTCACCATCTAGAAATGTGTAAACTATAAATTCTCGATCATTTCGTCTATTCCGTTAATTGGCGTGCCTTATGCTTATAGCTCGGAAATCTATATTTCTAGTTAATGGATTTAGAAAATGGCCATTTATGTATTCTAGAGGAAGGCGGTATATTTTTTTTCTCAGTGTAACCATTTTAATCCTGACGAGGGCATGGTCTCACGTTTCTGTAGCATTTAGAGGTATTTTTTGTATAGAACACTGAAAAAATTGAAACCACGATGCATTTAAATTTCACCAGCCACCATTAGTATACAGGATACATGTGCATTCGGACGGTTAGAGTATCGAACCCGCAGTCTCCAACTACGATTTCGGCGTTTTACCGAATATGTCACCGCGGGTCTTTTTATCTCAGGGAAATACTTTAACAGACCGAAACTGCCTTGGTGATCATGCTTTGGATTTTGAAAAATTTTTTGAACTATTTAAACATAGCATATATTTGTCACACACGAATATCCTCGAACAAACTTTCTAATCTTATATTGTACTCATTTGTGTATTAGACACAAATGAATAGTAGTTCACCGTATAAATATATAAATAGTAGTAATAAATAAATAGTAGTTCACACTAAAAATATACAAATGCTTTCTCAGTACACAGTACAGTTTGGGATACTTTCCTTTTGGAGTAACGTTTCTGGTAAAATATTGCATGAAAGATTACATTGGGTAAAATAACGTTAGTTTTTATACACATTTGTTTCAAACATTCAGATGAAGTGATTTATTTAATTTTGTAGATTTAATAAAACTTTATCGTATTTCATTCTTATCTTTATGCAGCACTCTATTTGAGTTTAATAATTCAATATTTTGTTTACAGAACTCCTTAATCTTAGACGCATCACATTCAGCTAACACTCGCCTTTTTTTTTTTTTTTTTTTTTTTTTTTTTTTGTAATGATGATTTTTTTTTTAGAAATCGACTTATTACAATCAATTAGTTTTCATATCTATCTATATATATATACACATAATGGAAAATTTGGAATCACAGTAACTTCGAAATAATAAATTAAATCGAGCCAAAGTTGGAAAGTGGACTTACCTTTCAAATATCTTGGATGAGTTAGTTAACCAAGTTATTCGTCTTTTTGTTTCAAGCGGTGGCCACTTGATAATTTCAAACCTTCATTATAAAAAGTGTAATGAAAACAGGATTTGTTTAAATTTTAATATATACATATATTAAACAGCGAAGAGGTGCCGTTCACCGCTCTAGGAGCAGTTTCAAGCGATTCTAGCTATGCTAGGCCCCTCCTCGGAAAAGTTTTGATGTATTCATAGACAATATAAGGGTTTCCACGAAGATTATTAATGAACTGGAACTGCCATTTTTTCGAAAATGGCGAATACATTTAATTAATGGGGCCACTTGAATTCATGCTGCCATATGAAAATTTGTCACCACGATAGCTTTTAAAATACTAAATTACTTCACCAAATTTGAACAATAGATTTATCTATCAAATATTTTGAATGAGTTCGCTGGGCAGCTTGATACACCATTTCGTTTCAAAATGGCGGCCACGTGAAATCAGACTGCCACTTGAAAATTTGGAAAATTATAATGAAAATTATAATTTGAAAAATTATAATTTTGGAAATAATAAATTAGTTCAAACTAATTTTGGTTCAACCAATTTTTTTTTTTATAGAAATATCTTGAATGAGTTCACTAGGCAATTTGTTTTGCCAATTTGTTTCCAAATTGGGGCCACTTAATATCAGACTGTCACTTGAAAATTTGTCATTCCGATTAGAGGTCTGCACGGGCCGGGTTCGGGCCGAATTTTTCAATCTGTTCTCGGGCCGGGCCCGTGCTTAAATTTTTTTGTGTATACTCGGGCCGGGCCGGGCCTGAACGAAATTTTTACAGGGCCGTGTCAGCCCGAATTTTTTTCTTGTTTCAGCGTTAATCAACGAAAAAGGAAAATGATAAATTATTTCTTCAGTCATTTATTTCACATAATTTTACAGGCTGGTATATTACATAAAATTTTATTTTGTTAAAAAATGTCTGTAGCTTCAATTTAATTGTTTATCAGTCTGTCTGTTCGCGATCTGATTTTCCCCAAATATTTTTAGCATGTCTCGAAATTAATATATTTTATTTCAAGTAATATTAAATGGTTTCCTATTAAAAATAGTATGCATATCACTACTAGTTTGCCACATGTTCAAACAAAAGAAATTGGATACGTTACTGTGTATAAGGCTTTGTGCCCTATGATCTGTAGAGTTTAGGTGGTATGAAGGCCATATAAATCCTGCCGCTGTAACTTTTTCTCTAAACTTCTTTTTTCTTTTCTCCAGTGCACTGAATGAAAGTGGCATCACTTTTAGCATGTACAAAAGCCTCTTTTCTATAGAATATGGTTGAATTACTAATAAAATTTTGTTTACCGGATCACATGAAAGATTTGTATACATTACGGTACATAAGACGAAATGATTGAACGTGCATTTTTAGTAGTAATAACCATTTTAAATACCGTCCTATATTGTTTGATAAGTACTAATATTTTCGATTTGACTTTCTGTCTGTCTTTGCGCCTTCTGTACGTCTGTGATAATGAACATTTGTTTATATATAATTATCTTGTAAAAGTTCAACAGTTTTGTTAAAGAAGATTCTATTGCTTCACTATACAAAACCTCTGCAAAACACATAATAAAATCTTTTTCATAGAAAAACATGCATATTTGAAAATTTTTCACATTTTTGAATTCAACCGGGCCGGGTCGGGCCTGATTTTATCGTTTTTAGTCCGAGCCGGTCTGGGCCGTACACTGGCAAAAAATAAACGGGCCGGGCCCTGGCCGAATTTTTGAATTTGATACTGGGCCGGGCCGGGTCTCAAAATTCCGGCCCGTGCAGACCTCTAATTGCGATACCTTTTGAAATACTGAATTTATTCTAACGAGATTTGGACAGTTAACTTAGGTTGCGAATATAGGAAATCGCTGAGTAACTTGCTCTGCCATTTTGTTTCAATGTGGCGGCCATTTGAAAATTCGTTACTAAGATAACTATTGAGATAATGAATTAATTCGAACCAAAGTTGGACAGTGGACTTATCTATTAAATATTTTGGATAAGTTCACTAAATAATTTGCTTCTACTTTTTGTTTGCAACTGGAGGCCACATAAAATCAGTTTGCTCCTTGAAATTTTGCCATCGCCAAAACTTTTGAAATACTATTAATTAGAATCAAAGTTGGTCAGTGCAGCTTAATTTGTATGAGTTTCTTGGTAAACATGCTCCATCATTTTTGTTTCCAAGTCGTAGTCACTTGAAAATTTGTCTGCAAGATAACTTTTGAAATAGTGTATACATTTCAAAGAAGTTGTACAATGGGCTAATAAATATCTTGGATGAGTTCGTTATCCAACTTGCTCTGGCAATTTGCTTTCAAGACGGCGGCTATTTGAAAATTTGTCATTACACTAACTTTTAAAATACTGATTAAATTCGATCCAAATCTGTACTGTAGGTTACAGTAGATCTTAGAGAACCTGTTGATTTCTTCGTTGACCACGTGATCCGTCATCTTGTTTCCAAATGTCGGGCTCTCGAACATTTCAAATTCATACAAAAAGCATATTTATGAATGTATTTGCTTAAAACTGCGTATGAACATAGCGGACATCAATGTCTCCAAGTTTAATAATAAACTTTATCCAACATTTTTTTTCTCAATGCCGGCTACTTATTGAAAAAAGTAATCAATCTACTAGTCCCAACTAAATCGGAAATATTTTTTTCTATTTTTTAGAACCGGTGTCTGTTTTTTCATTTTTCTTCCTACCACATTTTTTAAAATCACCTTTTCATTTCGTTCTATTTTCCTAACATACGTATATAAGGAAAATATTGTAATCATGACAAAAGTTCATCTTTGTGATTTTGTTGTATCTATGCGTTTTGAGGTCCTTTCAGTTCATTTTTGCTATTTTTACGGGGGTGTATGTATATGTGTGTATGTATATGTGTATGTATGTGAGTGAACAACACAGCATCTAAAAGCTCTGTTCAAATGAACTAAAAGTTAATACGTATGATATAAGTCACCGTAGCACGAACCCTATTGATTTTCGTGAATACTGTTTTTCAGGAACTGTTTTTACTCCTATACTATTTTTACAGGAACACAAAAGAAAAAAAAATCTTCATCATTATGGCCTATAGGCTCGAAATCTTGAATGTGTAACAGCGTCTAAATGCCTTATTCGATGGAGCTGAAAATTAATATACAAGTTATAAGTCACTGTCGTAAGAACTGTATATATTTTCAAGCATTCAGCATGTATAATCCTTTTACAGTGCACAAAGAAAAATTCTTTATCATTAGGGTCTATAGGCTCAAATTATTTAAAGCACGATAGAGTTTAAATAACTTATTCGAAGGAACTGATAATTTATACACATGTTATGGGTCACCGTTGCACGAACTGTATAGATTTTGGTATATGTATGTTTTTCACAGGGACACAAAGAAATATTCTTTATCATTTCGGCCTATAGGCTCAAATTATGCAAAGGGCGATATCATGTAAACGCCGTATTCGATTGAGCTGAAAATTTATATATATGTCATAGGTTACCGTCGCATAAACAATATAGAGTTTTGTAAATATAGCATTTATAGATTTTTAAACAGCGACATGACGGAAAATGTTTTATCATTATGATCAAAGGGCACAAATTATTTGAAGTGTAATAGCGTTAAATTAAGCAACTTACCATATGGGGAAAAATACTCAAACCGCCTACTATTTTTGTTTATTTAATCTCTTCTCTTACTTTAATTTATTTAAACAACCGTTAATTACTTAATATTCGGAACAATTAGCGGAGCCACTCTAGATTTTTTTTCTTTTTAACATCATGGATATGGTGATTATATTAGGACTGTGTAATAGAATAACGGTAAAAAGTATTATAAAAACTCAATGATGGAAATATTTTTTTATCTTTAGTAAATAATGACCGAAAGGATATTAATTATGATAAATTATTTCCTTGCCAAGCTTTTTAACACTTGGAAAAACTATGTTTAAATATGAACTGTCAATGAATTTCGAGAACATATGGTCATATGGCCACCTTAACCATGGTTAACAATCTGCTTTTGTTTTGGGTGACTGTGACGTCACAATATATTTACTTGATTGTTTCTCAAATTGGTTAACTTATCATAAATCTATATTGTAAATCTTTAATATGTGTTAAACGCATAAAATAATCATATGCATAAAACACCAATAAAACTTATATTTGAAATATAAAAATCGATAATATTTATTATTAAAACACATTTAAACTGTCTTTAAAATAAAAACATTTGAATGTTTATATATTGTAAAATTTCTCTTATTACTAAATAAAATAATAAGAAGCAATTTTATTTTTCTTGTTGCCAGTATTTTTGTTATATATCCTGAAACTTAAAACAAGAAATACAGTTGATACATTGATTTATTTTCTTTAAAAACTATGACTTTGTCAAAAAGATAAGATAAATTTTCGACAACAATCACCAAAACAGCATCAGTTGCAAAAACAGAAAGCATATGATCTTGTAACTTTAAGCCTTTCTTTTTGACACCGACATTGTTCTCAAATTGGTAGCAAAATCAAATTTTCTCCTTAAATGTCTTTCGAGGCATAACAAATACTTGCCATTCAAAAAGCAGAATTCAATTTAAAATTTTTATGACATCATAAATTTTACAAAACGAAATGACATTAGGAAGAAAAAAAAATCCTTTAAAAAAACCCCATTCTGATTATTTAATGCCCAAACAAAAGGAAACCCATTTTAGAAAAACGTTTTATTCAATTTCAAAAGCTTTCATGTTGTGTCAACATTACATCAAAACGATGCAATTGAAAGTCTTCCAAATGTAAAAATCTATCGAATGTAAAGCATATAAATGCGGAAGAAATATCTACAGTTTTTGCTAGAATCACATTTCTGCGATATTTATCTGCAGTAATACTTAAAATCGACTACTCAAGCATGAACTTAAAGAAAATATATTCCTTGCATTTTATTTAAGACTTATGGTATTGCATTATCGAAATAGTGTCTCTGAGAAGAATGTTCATGATAAGACAGTTTATAATGCATTAAAATTCTCAAATTAAATTTATCGATAAAATAATTTATTTTTTTTATAAATGCGAAATGAAGAAATTAAATAATTAAAAAAAAATTAATATAATGTTTAGTTTAATTACAGATCTCATTTTGAATTCCCAAATGTTTTTTAAACTGATGTACATTTAAAAGTACATCTTTATATAACAAATTTTTCAAGATCTAAATAATTAAAGTAAATTATTTTAATGAAAATTGTTTTATTCTTATAATCAGTTGTTTATTTTGATTACACATCTAATTTTATAATTTTCTAAGATTTTAAAGCAGATATACATATACTTTAATAAAAATCAAAAACAAATAACTTTTGATAGGAATTCTTAGAACGATAAAACTAATGTTATTTTCATATTTCTTTACACTGAAAATAAAAACTGCTTTTGTATTATTAATAATATATATTCAGTTTCTAATTTAATAATATATATTTCACAAAAAAAAAAAAAAAAAAAAAAAAAAAAAAGATTTTTAGAAATAAAGACAACCAATGGATGACAAAATGCATTAATACAAGAAGAACAATAGTTAGTCAATAATATAAAATGTCAGCATAATACATTTAATAGAATGTTTTCAAAATGTTTTACATTGAGTCTTTATTTAATTATTATTTAAAGAATTTTAATCATTTAGTTAAAATTGCTATTTGATTTTGCTTAATATTCAATTAAGTAGACGAATTATAAAGCTTACTGTATCGGAAACAAATAAAAATTGTAAAAAAAAAAAAAAAAAAAAAAAAAGACATAAAACAAATCTAACATAGTTTGAAATACACGTTTTATCCGACAGCATAAATTTTGCAAATATATAAATGACTTTTATGTAAAATTTTAAAGATATGGCTCGATCAATTTATTTTTATACTAAATGCTTAAGTTTAATGGTCGTTTTATGACTTTCCAAGTAATCTTAGTTTTTTAAAAACTTAATTAAAATAAAGACATGTGAATAGATTCGAGTTTGAAGCCTTCCTTGTTAAAGCTTACAGAATTAACACGTTTTTCTGTATGAAAATATATTTGGCTGTTAAATTGTTCCTAAACTGTTAACAATACCATGTTTAAACCTGCTTATCCATTATTTCAAATAACACCCTTATGCCTTATCAGGAGAGACTGATTAGTGGTGTAATCTGTTGATAATAAAGTTAAAATATAAATAAAATTGATTGAACATATAGTAAACACTTTTCATTGAAGGGTTTCAGTAATGTTTCCTGTTTACCAATTGGGGAAGAAATGTGAAACAGACTGTTACAGCTTTTAAACTTTAGAAGGACAAAAGCTTCATTCTAAATTCAGTTAATACTTCAGTTAATACTTGTTAATACTTGAACTTCAGTTAACACTTAAGATATATTTCGAACCAATATCAACTACAAACGGAAATATATTTAATGTTTTCATATTTCTATATAAAATTAAACGCTGTGTGCAGAAATTTCATTAGAAAATATGTAGCATTCCTCAATTAAAAATATAAATTTACTTGAATTTTTTAATAGAAAATATTATTAAAATATATTTAAGTTACATGCAGAAGATAATGCATCGGATACATTTTCGTAAGTTAAACTTTTGAAAGTGATATTTTTGATAAAAAAATACAGGTTGTATCTAACGAAATAAATATATGAAGGGTTGTCCTAAAATATTTTTTAAAAATCCACACTTAAAATGTTTTAAAATATTAAATTTCATTTTTGAAAAATATCTAAAATCTAGACCGTTCTTATGCCGAAAATTTGCTTAATTTGTACTCTATTAAAATGACATTTTGACATAAGTTGTCCAATATATCTAGCTTTCAACCTATGTTAAAGGCAAAAAAATTCTCTCTTTGTGCCTGTGCAGTATTATATATACATATAACTGTTCATATCTCCTCGAATATTACCTTCCGTGGACGATCAAAATTGTGATGGCATGTCTCCGGACCACCTCTAGGGGTGTGTCCCAGATCGTCGCCAATTGCCCATCTGCGCAGCACTAGTGCGACATAAAACCCAACCATCCAATCATCCATCCTCGAATATTACACGTAACGTGTGAATTTTATATTTCAGAATAATGTTTCTCTAGTATTTTGTCAATTTTTCTGCAAGTTTTGTAAAATTTTGTTAAAATCTATTGTAGTTATAAGCAGAAACTTGCCAATGATAATAATAATAATAAAATTAAAATATATATATATATATATTTATATAGGTAGATAGATATCTTTATAAAACATTGTGCGATTCCTACAAAAAAGAATACAAAAATTATAAATAGTAAGCGCAACAACGTGCTAAAGTTACAAGTCATTTCTAGCCTTTTATGATACAGGATGATCCAAAGTATTTGTGCTTTTCTTTAATTTGTGGTTGGTCCCCTAACTGAACTCGTGACTAAATCAAACATAGAAAATATCAGTTTATAAATGTTGTTTGCATATGTCTGAAGTTAAAGGCCAAGAAGTTGAAAAACTGTAAAAAAAAAAAAAAAAAAAATTCTAATAATTTGATTACTTATTATATGTTTGTCCCCACTGATATTACTAATTGAGTACTACCAAAAATTCTTATGGAGGAGTTTGAGGACTTTCTAGGCCCGTCGACTCTGTATTTGTATCATTGTGGAATCTTCACCCAACAACTTAACGGAACGATAAACGGTAATCCTAATATCTCAGGATTCTGCTGTGGTGGAATTCTAAATTTTTCTGTAAAGAAACTTTAACAGAATAAGACATAGCAGACACAGGCAACTAATATTCAAATGTGATTTTTAAATGAAAGGAGAAAAAGAAACTGTGCAGTCTTTCATTTCATTCAGAATGTAGTTGGTGTTACACTTAACTTCTTTCTAAGTATGCGCATAAATGATAGTCATTTTTATGTCCCAGCTGGCGTAATATTTTGAAAATTTAATGTTTGTGGTGATCATGATATCGCAGTTTTAAAGGATAACATTGCATATAAGCAGTCAACCTTTTAGGTGTACACACACTGTCCCAGAAAATATCTTTTTAAAGGGTGTTTTAAACTTAAGACTTAAACCTTTAAGAATTTTAAATTTTAACTGCATATTTTAAACAAGAATTAATATAATCACGGCAAAGCAAGAAAGTAAATTTTCCCTGCGTAATGATTTTCTTATTGAAAATAGTAATAAGAATTTTATGCTATATATTTAAAGGATATACAAGGTGTTTATAGTGAAACTTCCCTTATAAATATTCTTATGCAGCCAAAACAGGCGGTTATAGTTTAATTTAATTCAATTAAAACTTAATTTATCGGAAAACAATTAATAATTGGTATACAGAATTAACAGGAAAAGTAGTCTGGGTACTAACTTTTCCTTTTATTTTTCCAGCTATCAACAAAAATTTACTTTCTTGCGAACATTTACTTTCTTGCTTTGCCGTGATTACATTAATTTTTGTTTAAAATATGCAGAATTAACAGGAAAAGTAGTCTGGGTACTTACCTTTCCTTTTATTTTTCCAACTATCAACAAAAATTGTCAATTTTTTTTTTTTTTTTCAAATTTTGTTAATTGGAAATTTAATTTAAAGGTATGCGTAACTTATTGAGACTAAACATAAAATTAGTGAAATAGATGAATTATGCTTTCAGGAAATGAGTCCAGTATAGTGAGATATCCAACTTACGACAATGTCAGACTTGAGAGATTTTATTACATAATATTATTATAAAAAATAACAATGCTATTTATTATAAAAATAAATTTGTTTTAACAAGATGTCTCTATTGTTTATCACATACTTACAAAGATAGCACATAATAATAATTATATTAATGAGAAAACTGTACTGTTGTACGAAGAACATTCTGGAAATAGGACTCGTCATGATTTATCACAAGAAAAAAAAGTACTATGCCATAAAAAAATAAAAATTTTGGCTATTTTTTTCCCATAGTCGCCACCGAAATTTATACATTTGTTTATTACACAAAATCATCCTGAAGATGTCGGAGCTTCGTAATTTAAGAAAGCTTTTCACAGCCTGCTACAACTCTTCATTGCTTATGAAATGGTGACTTAATAGTGCTGACTTGAATGCAGGAAAAAGGGGAAAATTTGATGAGTGAAAATCGGAGCTGGAGGCAGGGCAATCTAGTCTCTCATCCACTGGCAACGTGTTTATTTGTGTCTCCTGTGTAAGGTTTTGCATTATCACCCAAGAAGTAAACCACTCGACTCAAGAACCTTGGTGCGTTGAATGCTGAATTACAATTTAGTTAAAGTAAGGCAATTACGTACATCATTAAGGGTCTTTGAAATGAAGAAATCTATCAAAATGACAACCTTTGCGTCAAAGAGAACTGTTAGGATATTACAACACTTTAAATTCGTTTCATTACGGTTGAAATGGGATGCTTCGACGTCATTTTTGCGAAAGTGCACTAGAGTCATTTCCGCAGAAACGAAAAGGTGCAAAACTATGAAGAATTTTTTAAAATTGATAAACATCGATTTCTACCAGGCTGATATTTTAAAATTGATTTTAGAGCATGAAATATGCATTAATGTCGATGATGGCTATCTGACAAAATAGCCACAAGTTTGCATTTCATTATGAAATTGTATGTGTTTGTTTGTAATAAGGCTTCTTTGTGAAAAAGCATGACGAAACTTACTTTTGGAGCTTCCTTTATATCAATCCATAACTTTCAAGAAGAATGATGAACGTTGAGAAATAATGAATAAATAATTACTTTTGCTCCTGTAGTTAGTTCGTAGTCAGCAGTTTAGTTCGTACGCTGCTTAATTTATTTTTTAGACTGCATATATATTATCGAGAAAAGAAATGATGGTAAAGGAGTAAGAACAATTTTAAAATATCACTTATGATACTGGAAAAACTCTATTGATTTGCAACATTGTAATTTGAAAATCTCTTAACGTGGTACATTAGGGATAAATTTTGCGTAAACGTAGATAATGTAAAAAAAAAATTTTCATTTTAAAGATGTCAGACCATTTTTAAAATGTCGTTTATGATAAGGGAATGAACATCAATAACATGAATATTTTAAATATGAAATTATTTAAAATTTACGATTTTCTAAAATGGCAGAATAGAGAAAAATATTGCATAAATGTTCATTGTATGACAACATTTAAAATACCATTTATAATTCACTATGGACAATCGAATTTGAAAACTCGTAAGTTATTCGAAATTTACGACCTGTTTAATATGACAAAATTGACGAAATTTTTCATAATCATTCGTTATAAGGAATACTTTGAATGTAAAGACGTCAAACCAGTATTAAAATATCGTTAATGATACGGGTATGAACATCATTGCCTACGAATATTTTACTTTGAAATCTACGTAAGTTATAAGAATTTCTTAACATTGAATAACAGGTAATATTTCATGTAAACTTGAATTATGGGATCATTTCATTGGATATAATAAGAAAATGCATTAAAATTAAAAAAAGAAACCCACCCTAATGAAATTATTCAGCAAATTAGAATAAGGTAAATATATAGAATCAGAAAGAGGCGAGCAGGTGAACCATTTCCGTCTGCAACCGTAACTAGTGTTCCACGAAATTCATGTATCTTAGCTTGAACATATTTTACCTTATAGTAGAATTTTAAGAGAACTAATATATGATAGAGAATGGAAAAGAACTCACAAATTCCAACTAGTTTTAAGGAAATATATAGTTTAAATTTCTGCATCATGACTTTTTCTTATATTTTCCTTTGAATTCTTAAATTAGATCAAGTGTCTTTTTTTTAATCAAAATTAATCTTACATTATCAAAACAATTTTTTTTTAATGAATTTCTAAAGCACATACAGATGACAATTTTTGAATAGGATGTTTTATAGGTTTTACGATGCACATAAAACAAAATGATGTATTTCTGCTAGGACTTTTTCTTTATATTTTGGTTTGTTTAATCTTACTAAGAGTTAATATTTGTATAATACTTAAGTATTACTGTGTATGTATCGTTGTATACGTCCTAAGTCTCAAGAAATGCGAACTTATGTAGCTACCTTTAACTTTTTAATATATAATTGATAAGAACATCTGAATGGAATTTTGTCAGGACTTAATATTACTGAACATCTACATTTTTTTTTCTAATGTTAAGAGCTTTAAGACATTACGATTTTAAAGATTATTAAGAGGAAAAATAATGTTTATCCAAAAGTATCTTTTTCCCTCTCTTACGGTATGATTTTGAACGATTAGAACATTATATATAAGAATTGTTTCAGCTTCTCTCCAAAATTTTTATGTTAAATTATTCTGAAGAAAACGCATATTAAAATTTGTTTTTTATTTACTTAAATATAGTATCAGAAAATTTTCTAACATTTATTTCGTTTTTTTATATACTATTTAAATTTACTTTTTTTTTCTAAGCACAGTTAAAATTGCAATGATTATAAAATTTTATGACGTAAAACACTGTAGATTTTTTTCTTTCTCTTCGCAAGGAAAACTCGATCATTATACGTAATGATACTTTCAGTTTCTTTCAAAACATCTTATCTGAAATTACTCTCAAATCAAAAACCTACACGGGAAAATTCATCTTTATATAAATACATTCTCACAAAAATTTCTGACATTTGCTCCCACTCCTGTTATTTGCTATTTAAGTTTACTTTATTTTCTAAGAACAAAAAGATCTCAAGCTGCCCATAAGACTTTTCGCTTACCAAATGACAGTACTATTATTTCCCTGTCTCACGCTTCATTTTCTGTGATAAAAGTAAATGCTTTATTCAATGGAGAGGAGGGAAAAAAGAGTTATGTCATGAAACAGACATTAAGGGTAATATCTTGGAGAGCTGACTAAAGCGGTTGTCATGGTTTCAGTGATCATCTTTGTTTTCTAGCGAAACATGAGCTAACTTATTTTCATAAATCGGTATGCATAAGTAAGAAAGAAATTGTTTCTTTGATGACAGTTTGCATTGTTTATTTCTTATAATGCTTTCTGGAATAATGGTTTCAAAATAAAAGTGAGTAAAGATTTCTTTTCTTTTTTGTGCTTTTATTAATTCCATTTCGAATCTGTGTTTGTATTTTTCTCTTGATAATATTGTTATGTATACATTACTTTTTCCTTGGCGTATTATCAATTCTATGATACATGAATATAAATGAAGATATTTGAAAACCATCATCTAATACATTTATAGACGTATTATAAAATGTTGTAGATACGTTAGAAATTCGTCGGGATTTCTGAAAACTGTAAAACACGTGTTCAATCAATTTGAGAAGTATTTCGTTTAGTTGAAAAAAAAAACTGGTCTGGAGGTTACAGGAGGGGAAAACTTTAAAATTTGAAATGAGAAGGGGCATTTATTTAGTTTGGTGTAAAAATCTTTTCAAAACAAACATTTTGGCAAAATTTTTATCCAACTATGATTTTTTAGGAAATTATATATTTTAGAGCTTTTCTACAAATAGTCATTACTGGAAATTGCTTGCTTATAATTTATGCAGAGACACAGAAAAGAATTCGGATGCATTAACATTTATTGCACAAATATACAAAACTTGAGGAGAAATATTTAAACATCCTATTATACTTTTTACTTTTGACTACTTACTGGATTTTCGAAGATTTAAATTTGTCAAAACGCCTGTTAACAACTTTATGTATGGAATGTCCAATATAGCCGCTCCAGGCTTTTCTTTATTATTAAACCATAGACTAGCAAAGGAGTTTTGAGCTTTGTGAAATGTAAATATTTTGGTTTTGTGCATAATCTTTTGTGACATCACAATTTTGATTTTTATATAATTTATTATTTTCCTTTCAACTAATTGTTTTCGAATTAGAAACATGAACAACAGTAATTAAACTGACCGCGGTATTTCAGATTTCAGCAGGATACTGCTTAATATCGACCTGTGGAATGTACAGAATGAAAAAAAAAAGGTCTACATTTAAATATTTTTCTTTTAATAATACGTATTTTAGTACTATTTTATTAGATAAAGTAAAATTTTCGAAGAATTTCGGTGCATATTTTTCATTTCATGAAAAAAATTAGTCACTGACTTTTGCACTGTATTGCATATATTTTAATTTGACACTGAATATGAGGATTTCTATAGTGTTGTTCTGCTTTTGTCTTGTGTTATAAACTATTAATATTCATATTCAATCAAAGACGAAGCAGCGAATAAGCGGGTAGAGTGTTACAGGGGTTATAAGCGAAGGAAGTCGGGGGGAAGGCGAAGCTTCCCTCGGGATTTGGTAAGCGGAGTGAGCAGGGGCAGAACCCCCTAGTGTAATAAAGAATTTTTCTATACAAGTTTATTTTATGAAAATAATTTTTAATATTTTAAAAGGCATGTTTGTTTTTAATAATACAACGATGCATTTTAGACAGTGTATCAATTTTTGTACACTTTCGAAAAAAATTACACACACACGCAACAATAAAATAAAATAAAATAAAATAAAATCCTTGTTAGGAATCATCTTAAAAAAAAAAAAAAAAAAAAAAAAAAAAGCAGACGTTTAATTTTAGCCATAAATGACTGAAAATACAACTTTATGTTTGTAAATGAGATTACATAACTTTTGCACTCTGTCCAAATTAAGTTAATTGATAGTTTTGTAGGAGATTAAGTTCTGATAGTCTAGTGCCATTGGACCTAGGCTTATATGACAAACTCTCCGTGGGAGGTCCGGCTGAAGATAAGACTTAGAGGCTTTAAGATAACAATGGGCAATTAAGAACTGAAGTTATTAAACATTGTCTAAGTCCAGATGCGTAAAAAAAAAAAAAAAAAAAAAAAAAAAAACGAAAGAGAAAAAACGAAAGAGAAAAAGTGACTTAGTTCATTTGTGTCCGAGAGACACAGTGAAAGATAACACATAATCGAATATTAAAATTTATTAAAATTTATTCCAATAAAACATCAATTTTAATTTTATAGTCATTATTCATTTTAAAAGTACCATATACTGAAACTGTTACTATTCATCCACTCAGTTTAAGAAATTAAAGTATTTTTTAACATTTAAAAAAAAAAATAGAATACTGTTATATTTTTAATATTTTCCCGTGTAGTGCAGTGGTATATAAAATCATTAAAGTATAGTTATTGAAAAGGAATAACAGATTTCATCAAGAAACAATGTACGCATCTTTTCTTTTTATTTAATTAGACTATGAATTCTAGGTATATATGTTGATTTGTCTTAAAATTAGCACTAAATATAAAAATAAATTTGAAATTTTTAAGAGTTATATAAAAGCTTATAACCTGCATAAAAATTGTACATTAAAAAGCAAATATTTTGAAAATAAAACTCGAAAAATTTCACTATTAACTCTATGAAATGTAAAAGTATTACTAATTAAAAACACATCTTTGAGACAAAATTTCAAGTGTTAATTATTCAATTCCTCATCTTGAAGTTTAAAATAATTTTGCAAAGTTCAGTTTTATATATACACATTCGCAACATTAAAAACTTTTATTTCAAAACTCATATCCTAAAATTAAACGAATGGGGATGTAAATAATATTTACAAGAAAAAATACATACAAAAGCTACTTTTAAGCAAAATGTTCCATAAAAATTTTATTTTTGCATTTTCCATAAAAAGTTTATTTTTGAAGTTTTACAAATAATTAGTGTATCAGATTTTGAAATACAACAACTTACACTATATTGCAATTTATTTTATCTCGCAACATTTTTAAAAACACAGTTTAAGTCTAAACTTTCACAAATGAAGAAATAAAATAAAATACATATGAAATGAAAATTTGAAACTGCACAGAAGGTAATTTTAAGATAATGTGTGAATTTTGTTCCATGAAATTATAAAAATATAATTTATAAAATGCAGAATGTCTTTTTAATTTATTTTCTGAAGTTTTTACAATAATATGAAATTGAAAAATATACAACCTGAAGCATTTCTATGTTAACTTTTTTTCGTAGAATAAAAGATTAGTATTTCTTAACTGAAATATTCACTTTAACAGAAGACTACACGAATCTAAATTTCCTGAATCTTAAAATCATAGTTTTAGAGGTTGGTCTATGTTTCTGTAGGCATTGCTATGCGTGTGTGTCTGTCACCACCATAATTCAGAAACAGATTAAAAAAAAAAAAAAAAAAAAAAAAAAAAACTCAGCGTTCTAGATTTGTACTGTATGAAGTTATTAATTAAACGTTTTATATTCCAATCAGTCAAAGACACAGGGGTTCGTGCACAGGGATATATAAAAGAATTTTAATACATTACGTCTATAGACGAAATTTCTCCTGAATATATTTTTACATAAAGCTGTATATTTAACTTCAGATTCAATTGACGAAATTAGGACACACGGGCTATGCTTGAAAACTGTTTGAAGGGCATTTAATGGTGCATATACAATTTGTAGAAAATTTACAGGGCTATCCAAAATTATATTAATTCATTCTTTCCTATTGGTTCAACATGATGGAAGTGGTTTAGTAAAAAAAAAAAAAAAAAAAAAAAAAAAAATGCTTGGTCCACAAAGTATAGTTTTTAAGTACAACACTTAGTTCACAAAGTATTCTTTTTAGGTTCAATTTTCTAAGATGAGTTTTTGTATAATTGGACGTTTTCAGATCTTCTAAATACGAAATTAGGACGCATTTTTGTATGCATGAAAAAACATGTATTATTATAAAATATGATATGAAATACACCCGCCGTATGCTTAAAAGGCTGCACACAGTATATACAGGGTGTCCCATAAGTCTATAGACACTTTAAAGATTCATAACTATTGAATGCATTGATAGAATTGAACGCAATTTGCGATAAAATCATTCTTCACCAATAACGCTTCATTCACCAAGTCAGCATTAGAAATAAAACTTCATGTATGCATCAGTAGGAGGCAAAATTAGAAATAAACTGTTCTAATCGCAAAAGTGTGCAATTTATAGGACTTTCATTTGCATATTTTTCCTTCACATCCGTTCGAAAAATTTAACTATTTGTCTGACTAACGTCGACAAAAAAATTAACTATATTTTTTTCTTAAAAAAAAAAAAAAAAAAAAAACAAAAAACTTTACGAGAATGACTTTTTTGCAAACCGCGTTCAATTCTACCAACTCCTTCAATTTTTATGAATTTGTAAAATGTCTACAGATTTATGGGACACCCTGTGTATATATAAAATGTTACAAGACAGAAGCATGGAAGGGAAACCATATATCTGAAAGTGAGCCAAATTTATCCACAGCTACCAAAATAGATACACCAGAAGAAATGTGAAACAATCCACAATACTTACGCTATAATGAACCAGAACCACCTGAACTCCCCAAAAAGGAACATATTGAAAATATCAAATTGACAATAATAAGGAATGTTCATTTATACGCAGAACTCCAACATCAAAGAATAAATAAATGAAATAATGAATATATATATATATATATATATATTACGGGCTATGCTTGGAAACTGTTTGAAGGGCATTTAATGGTGTATATACAATTTGTAGAAAATTTACAGGGCTATCCAAAATTAGATTAATTCATTCTTTCCTATTGGTCCAACATGATGGAAGTGGTTTAGTAAAAAAAAAAAGAAAATGCTTGGTCCACAAAGTATAGTTTTTAAGTATCACTTAGTTCACAAAGTATTCTTTTTAGGTTCAATTTTCTAAGATGAGTTTTTGTATAATTGGCCGTTTTCAGATCTTCTAAATACGAAAGTCAAGTTTTTAATAATTAATCTATGTGATTTTATGTGTATCTATCTATTATCAGCTTAATTTACAAAAGAAAAAATAAATCAGGAAACTTAAATTTGGTATTTTGAAGATTACATAGGATGCCGCTTAAAAAATTTAAGCAGTTTTGATTGGTAGGTTGTGAAAAATTGTGTGGAAGAAAGCTAGTCAGATTATGCAAAGAGACAGAAAAAAAAATATATATATATATATATATATATATATAATAAAAATATTAATGTAAAAGAAAAAAATGTAAAATTAAGTGAATACAAAATATAAATTTGAATTATTTTAAAAAAACAAACAAACAAACAAACAAACAAAAAAAAAAAAAACATGATTGTTAAAGATTATTATAAAATAAAATTTAAAGGAATAATAAGCATGATCAAGTGCATTTGCGGTTGTTAACGAAGCATAAAGGAATAGTCCCTTCCGTGGAGGATCAAAATTGTGATGGCATGTCTCCGGACCACCTCTAGGGGTGTGTCCCAGACCGTCGCCAATTGCCCATCTGCGCAGCACTAGTGCGACGTAAAACCCAACCAACCAACCAACCATAAAGGAATAAAATAATGAAGAATACGTGTAATACACCATATTACGCGTTCATTATCAATTGTAAAATTTTCCAGTCGAATAAAATCTAAGTAAATTTAGATTATGTACACTGAAAGAATATATGTTAATTATAATGACTATATGAAACGATTGATTCGATTATTTTACAGTTTAAAACAAAGTAAAAATAAATAAATCACATTAAAATAATTCATTTAAAACAACTGTGAAAAATCTGGTGTGTAACAACCACAAGACTTTCATTATGCACTACCATACATATCATATACCTTTTTGGAACTAGTTTGGTCAGACGACATAAAATTGATTTATTAAATTAAACACATAGCAATTTTCCTGTATCAGCAAACTGATCTACACATCGTGAAGACATATAAAAGAGAATTTACATAGCAAGTTAAAAAAAAATTGTTAGAGTTATCTTTTGAAATGCCCATTTTCAAGATCTATAGCTGATCTACCTAATTTGAATGCATGTCTAACTTCCTTTTATAACTAACAGGAAACATTCAAAAGTTATCGTCTTAAAAAAAAGAAATTGAAAAAAAAAAAAAAAAAAAAAATGTGATTCTACTCTTTATAAAACACCAGAAAGTGAAAAAATTATCGTCTGAAACGAATTACAGCGACCACAAAAAATTATAAAACTTAAGCATGTTTGGCGATAAGTTCGCTAGCACCGAGATTGTCATGTACGAACAAAACCGTGTTTTGCTTCTCCGCCAAGTACTCAAAATTAATTGCCTAACAGTGTGAAATCGCCAAATATGCTTAATTTTGATATTTTTTTGTGGTCGCTGTAATTCATTTCAACCGATAATTTTTTTCACTTTCTAGTGTTTTATAAAGAGTAGAATCACATATATATTTTTTCAATATTTTTTAAAGACGACACCTTTTGAATGTTTCCTTGTAAGTAATAAGTTAACAGACATCTAAAAAGAGATTTATGTAGAAAATTTAAAGAAAATCGTTAGCGCCGTTTTTGAGATGCCGAATTTTGGTTCTACTGCCAATTTTCACCAAAACTTGGCTAACTCATCAGCTTACCGGAAACTAAGAATTATATCCAGAAAGTGTTAATATGGCGAGTTTGAAGAAAATTACGTAGCGCATTTCAACGCATTTACGAGGCATAAAATTAACCTATTTATATAGAATATCTATCATTTTTTCTTAACTAACCAACTGATACAAACGAAAGAATGTCTAAAAGGGTGTTTATATATCAATTTTGAAGAAAATCGTTAGAGACGAACGTACGGTCCCATTTCTGATTTCCCAATTGTCATTAAATTTTGGAAGAATCATCTGTAAACTAGACTTGTCTTTCTTCTGAAGTTTTGTAGTTCTAATTTTATTAGTTTTGGATATATGATAGTCAGAAAATTCCACACACATACGCACACATAGCACACATACATGCACACTGACCAATTGCCCCAAAACACAATTTTTGAATCGGGAGACCTTAAAACCTGTAAGTCAGGTGAAAACTCGATATTGATGTTTCTGATCGAAGACAATACTTTCATTACCTACGGTAGTCGGTTTACGGAAATAAAGATTTAACATATACACACACAAAAAAATGTGAATGTAAAAAAAAAAAAAAAAAAAAAAAAAAAAAAAAAGTAAAATTAACAGCTTATGGAATCAAATACATTTATATATGTCAATTAAATTTACCTTATTTGTTTTCATAACAGGAGAAGAGCGCAAGTATATATTATAAAAATAAAATCCTTTTAGAATTTAGATACATACATTCTAGTCTTTAGACAAAATTTACACCGAAAATGAAACAGCAGCGAAAGTAACTTCAAGAATAAACATTAAATGACTCAGGTCAAATAACTTGAGATTCATAATGGAAGAGCTGTTCTAAGATAGAAACTCATATGCAGTGACAAAACGTATATGTATTTGCGTGCCTGACTTTAACCGAAAACTTACACTAGAGTATTTCTCTGAAATATATTACCTCATAGCAAAACTGTGTTTCGTGAACTGAAGAAATCATTAATAAAAAAGTTTAATGCATGCTGTGCAAATAAGTAAACAAATAAATATATATATACAAGTATTTTTTAAGGTTCATGGTATAATAATAAAACATAAAACAATATAACATACAGTTTTAAAGTAAAAAATACATCAGATAAATACGCATTTTATTATTTTTTTATTATATTACACTGGAGAATAAATAATTTTTTTCGGGGTGATTAAAATTTTTGATCTGAGTGTTGCTGATTGCCGTCCGTTGTGTTTTAGCAGCTCTAGTTTGTGAGATATTATCATTATATTAAAAATTATTATTACTATTGCTATTATTACTATTATTGTTATTATTGAAACGTACTTAAATTTAAGGAATGACATTAAGGCAGCTGCTTGGTCGTCAATCTGGATGGTAATGAAAATTTCTTCGGAAATTATAGGACTCCTAACAATGAAGAAACAGTGGAGAATATGCTCTCTCCTTGTTTTGTACTTGATTGTAACATGATCATTAAATTACTCTACTTGCACAGTCACTTGGACTGATTTCTACATTATTACCAGTATTGGCATATAATATGGATAAACTAAAAAACTAGAGCTCATGATACAAAACCGGGAACCATTTTTAGAATCAGTGACCTAAATATGACCGGAAA
Organism: Salticus scenicus; assembly: GCA_963930645.1. Taxonomy (NCBI): domain Eukaryota; kingdom Metazoa; phylum Arthropoda; class Arachnida; order Araneae; family Salticidae; genus Salticus; species Salticus scenicus. The sequence continues at coordinate 139,718,422 of OZ005652.1, read as the reverse complement.
TAGTTCGAAATTGTTATTCACCAAAACCGTTGTTTCTCAGTATTCTTTTCTTCTGTTCACAATATTGTTGAAATGCATAAGTAATAATCATTTCTGTGTAAAAAAGCACATAAAAACTAGTTTTACCTCTAGAAGAATAAGATCGTTTAAAAGATATCATACCCTAATATATACAAACACAAAACAATTATTGAACTTCAAATTCGCATTTATGTATTTTAATAAATGTCGCATACAAAATGTATAATGTAGTTTTTGAAAGTTTAAAATGTTCAATAGCTTATATTCTCAAAGAATCTCTTTTATTTACATAAATGTAATAAAGTTTGTTAGGTATAAATTATAAGATATTTCTAATTCCAGTTATTTCTAAGACTCTGAATTTTAAATTTATTTCTTCACTTATAATCTGGATTTTATTATATTTACTACATTTCCCAAGGAAAAAAAAAAAAAAAAAAAAAAAAAAACGGCATTTTATTTCAGTCAAATTACCTAAATTCTATAAAAAATAAATAAATAAATAAAATAAAAAGGCGCAATACTTTAAAAAAATAAAATAAAATAAAATAATAATAATAAAAAAAAAAATTATACAGACACGACATTATTTCATTATTTAAAACATGAAAATCTGACATTGACAGATTTTAATTTAGTGCCAGAGGCCTACTGCTAAACTTGTTAATATCGACAAATTCTTCTTTAGTTAATTCGTGACGATCTAAATTCCATGATAAAGTTTTCATTAAATCAAACCAATGTGTTTCAGCTGCAGATATTGTAACAAATAACGTTGGAAGTTCAAACTGTTTTATAGCCACAAAACAACGTTTTTTCTCTTTTTCTCAATGAGGGGGAGGTGTGCCTTGGGGGGGACTCGTGTCAAAGGTGTGCCTTGGGGGGGACTCATGTCAAAGTTGGCCTTGGGGGGGACTCATGTCAAAGTTGTACCTTGGGGGGAACTCATGTCAAAGTTGGGCCTGGGGGGGACTCATGTCAAAGTTTTGCCTTGGGGGGGGACTCATGTCAAAGTTGTACCTTGGGGGGGGACTCATGTCAAAGTTGGGCCTTGGGGTGACTCATGTCAAAGTTGGGCCTGGGGGGGACTCATGTCAAAGTTGTACCTTGGGGGGGACTCATGTCAAAGTTGGGCCTTGGGGTGACTCATGTCAAAGTTGGGCCTGGGGGGGACTCATGTCAAAGTTGTACCTTGGGGGGACTCATGTTAAAGTTGGGCCTTGGGGGACTCATGTCAAAGTTGGGCCTGGGGGGGGGGACTCGTGTCAAAGTTGGGCCTTGGGGGGGACTCATGTCAAAGTTGTACCTTGGGGAGGACTCATGTCAAAGTTGGGCCTGGGGGGGGGACTCATGTCAAAGTTGTGCCTTGGGAGGACTTCATTCAATAAATCCCCATTCAATAAACCGACTGAAATAGGCCCTTAGCACTATTAAGAGTGTATTATAAAAATTCGACAACGCTGTACCGACTGAAATAGGGGTACCTTGGGGGGGACTCATGTCAAAGTTGTGCCTTGGGGGGACTTCATTCAATAAATCCCCATTCAATAAACCGACTGAAATAGGCCCTTAGCACTATTAAGAGTGACGCATAAAAATTCGACAATGCTGGGCCTGGGGGGGGGACTCATGTCAAAGTTGTACCTTGGGGGGGACTCATGTCAAAGTTGTGCCTTGGGGGGACTTTATTCAATAAATCCCCATTCAATAAACCGACTGAAATAAGCCCTTAGCACTATTAAGAGTGACGTATAAAAATTCGACAACGCTGGGCCTGGGGGAGGACTCATGTCAAAGTTGTGCCTTGGGGGGACTTCATTCAATAAATCCCCATTCAATAAACCGACTGAAATAGGCCCTTAGCACTATTAAGAGTGACGTATAAAAATTCGTCAACGCTGGGCCTTGGGGGGACTCATGTCAAAGTTGTACCTTGGGGGGACTCATGTCAAAGTTGGGCCTGGGGGGGACTCATGTCAAATTTGTGCCTTGGGGGGACTTCATTCAATAAATCCCCATTCAATAAACCGACTGAAATAGACCCTTAGCACTATTAAGAGTGACGTATAAAAATTCGACAACGCTGGGCCTGGGGGGGACTCATGTCAAAGTTGTACCTTGGGGGGGACTCATGTCAAAGTTGGGCCTGGGGGGGGACTCATGTCAAAGTTGTGCCTTGGGGGGACTTCATTCAATAAATCCCTATTCAATAAACCGACTGAAATAGGCTTCTAGCACTAATTAAGAGTGTATTATAAAAATTCGACAACTGTACCGACTGAAATAGGCCTCTAGCACTAAAAAGAAGAGAGGATAACATACACGTGAGATAACCTTTATTTTGAATAAAATTTAGTTAAAATATTATTGGCAACGGAATTGTTTTCCTTTAAGTTAAAGTAGAAGGGGGAAAAATAGGCAGAGGTCACCATTTTTTATGAAGATGGAGGCCGATGTAAATTTAGCGTGACTTTGTCACAAGGATCATTAGAGACAAAAAGTTCTTTGTAACTAGAAGTCTCAAGTTGTAAATATGTAGATATGTAAAAAAAAAAAAAAAAAAAAAAAAAAAAAATTAAAAGGATACTGTACGTGTTACAGATTTTTCGCTATTATTTTTGAATTGAACACTACAAAATTAGTTGAAAATAGCTAATTTCATTTTTGTTACCCTCCAAAATTTTTTTTTTGTCGACTAGAGTTATCGTTATTATTAGGTAACACGACAGTTCTAGAACAGAAAAAGATTGTTTTTAAAATAATTTTTCATATATTTCATATTATAATAAATAATAAAATACTTTTTTTTTTCATCAGTTCCCAACAAAGTTTAAAAATGTTTAAAAAGAAAATTTAAATTTTTAAAATAGCTGAATTTAACAACAAACTAGTATGTTGTGGCCACCACAAGACTTTCTTCTATATTTACCTATACATATTCAATCAGTAACAATATTTAAAAAAAAAAAAAAAAAAAAAAAAGTACGATTTTTTTTTTTTTTTTTTTTTTTTTTGTTAAAAGTAAAAAAAATCGATAACTTTGTTTTAAATTATCACAGATTTATAGTTCAACCATTCGTTTTAAAGGTATTGACGAGACCTTTCGAAAGATACCCATCTTGAAAATTTATCCCCCGCGGGGGTACTTCCCCCCCAGGGGGGGGGAAGCGATGCCCCCCCATGCAGAAATTTTTTTTCCTAGTTACATACTACTATTATCAATAATTCATATTAATTTTACAATCACAAGTTTAAAACAACTCTTATTATGCACATTTATACGAATTTTTGTCCTATGCTGCCATGTTAAAAATTTAGATAAAATGCTATCACAGCGCCAGCTGTTGAGCTATTGATCCCCAAACATAATCAGCACCAGTTAATGTCGGGGACAAACTAAATACCAGGTTTGGTTAAATTTCGTTAAAAAAAAAAAAAAAAAAAAAAAAAAAATTGCGATTTTTTTTTGTTTTGTTTTGTTAAAACTAAAAAAAATCGATAACTTTGGTTTAAATTATCACAGATTTATCGTTCAATCATTCGTTTTAAAGGTATTGACGAGATCTTTCGAAAGATACCCATCTTGAAACTTTGCCCCCCCCGGGTGGGAACTTCCCCCCCCCGGTGGGGTGGGGGGAACCGATGCCCCCACATGCACAAAAATTTTTTCCTAGTTAACTACTACTATTATCAACCTGATCTTTCGAAAGATACCCAATGTGAAAATTTACCCCCCCTGGGGGGTATTTCCCCCCTAGGGTGGGGGGAAGCGATGCCCCCCATGCGGAAAATTTTTTTCCTAGTTACATACTACTATTATCAATAATTCATATTAATTTTACAATCACAAGTTTAAAACAACTCTTATTATGCACATTTATACGAATTTTTGTCCTATGCTGCCATGTTAAAAATTTAGATAAAATGCTATCACAGCGCCAGCTGTTGAGCTATTGATCCCCAAACATAATCAGCACCAGTTAATGTCGGGGACAAACTAAATACCAAGTTTGGTTAAATTTCGTTAAAAAAAAAAAAAAAAAAAATTGCGATTTTTTTTTGTTTTGTTTTGTTAAAACTAAAAAAAATCGATAACTTTGGTTTAAATTATCACAGATTTATCGTTCAATCATTCGTTTTAAAGGTATTGACGAGATCTTTCGAAAGATACCCATCTTGAAACTTTGCCCCCCCGGGAGGGAACTTCCCCCCCCGGTGGGGTGGGGGGAACCGATGCCCCCACATGCACAAACATTTTTTCCTAGTTAACTACTACTATTATCAACCTGATCTTTCGAAAGATAACCACTGTGAAAATTTACCCCCCCTGGGGGGGTATTTCCCCCCTAGGGGGGGGGAAGCGATGCCCCCCATGCGGAAAATTTTTTTCCTAGTTACATACTACTATTATCAATAATTCATATTAATTTTACAATCACAAGTTTAAAACAACTCTAATTATGCACATTTATACGAATTTTTGTCCTATGCAGCCATGTTAAAAATTTAGATAAAATGCTATCACAGCGCCACCTGTTGAGCTATTGATCCCCAAACATAATCAGCACCAGTTTATGTCGGGGACCAACTAGATGAATCAAGAACCGATGCCCCCCCATGCACAAAATTTTTTTCCTAGCTAACTACTACTATTATCAATAATTCATATTAATTTTACAATCACAAGTGTAAAATAACTCTCTTTATGCCCATTTATACGGAATTTTGTCCTATGCTGCCATGTTAAAAATTTGCATAAAATGCGATCACAACGCCACCTATTGAGCGATTGATCCCAAAATCTAATCAGCACCAGTTTATGTCAGGGTGCAACTAAATACCAAGTTTGGTTAAATTTCATTCATTGGTTCGTGAGATACAGCGTCCACAAAAAAATGATACAGACAGACAGACAGACAGACAGACAGACAGACATTTTCTAAAAACTATTAATTCGTGTTCTCCATATCCCAAAACATGTAAATCCATCAAAAAGTGGACTTCGAAAATTTTTGCGAATCCAATACTTTCTCTATATTACATATAGAAGAAAGTAAAAATAAGTAAAAAAACTATATTTAAAGGGGACTAATGTGTAAGTTGTACCTGACGGGACTAAAGTGAAAGTTGTACCTCAAGGGACTAATGTGAAAGTTGTACCTCACGGGACTAATGTGCAAGTTGCACCGAACGAACAAACTATTTCTTTCAACGAAAATGCCTACTAACCCTGGACGATAGGTCTAATATATCGTATCATATTATATATCGTATTTATCGTAATGTAACCCAATACCATAGACTAATAATAAAGGAAGAAGGAGCGTATATGTTCTGGTTTCGGTTTGTAAAATCCAGGAATGCTGGGTATAGGGTTGTAACAGTGCTTCCATCTGATTGGTTGGCGACTTGTTGGCGGGATTTTTGAATCGTCTCATCTCTCTGTCAATCAGTCAGCGAGGCAGCACCCACATCAAACAGCGATAAAAGTGCCAAGCATGGGTGCCCTAGTTTAATGTTTTGAGTAGCAAAAGTAGCTTTCGCCGGCATTTCACTAGAAGGGGTTTGTAAGCATTAGAGTATTAGCGTGCTCCTTCTTCCTTTATTATTATTCAATGTTCAATAATTATTTCGCTTCCTTCTTCCACTCGTTTTAATATGCATTTTTTATATGCATGAGCAGCTCTCGAAAAACAAAAACATTAAATCATTAAATTCATTTTTACTTTCTTCTATATGTAATATAGAGAAAGTATTGGATTCGCGAAAATTTTCGACCTCCGTTTTTTGACGGATCTACACGTTTTGAGATGTCCTGAACACGAATTGATAGTTTTTAAAAAATGTCTGTCTGTGCGTCTGTCTGTCTGTCTGTATCATTTTTTTGTGGACGCTGTATCTCACGAACCAATGAATGAAATTTAACCAAACTTGGTATTTAGTTGCACCCTGACATGAACTGGTGCCCATTAGATTTGGGGATCAATAGCACAACAGGTGGCGCTGTGATCGCATTTTATGCAAATTTTTAACATGGCAGCATAGGACAAAATTCCGTATAAATGGGCATAATGAGAGTTATTTTAAACTTGTGATTGTAAAATTAATATGAATTATTGATAATAGTAGTAGTTAACCAGGAAAAAAAATTTGTGCATGGGGGGGGGGCATCGGTTCCCCCCCGGGGGGGTTAAATTTGAAGATGGGTATCATTCGAAAGATCTCGTCAATACCTTTAAAACGAATGGTTGAACCATAAATCTGTGATAATTTAAAACAAAGTTATCGATTTTTTTTACTTTTAACAAAAAAAAAACCTTAGAAAAAAATCGTATTTTTTTTTTTTTTAAACGAAATTTTACCAAACTTGGTATTTAGTTGGTCCCCGACATAAACTAGTGCTGATTATATTTGGGGATCAATAGCTCAACAGGAGGCGCTGTGATAGCATTTTATCTAAATTTTTAACATGGCAGAATAGGACAAAAATTCGTATAAATGTGCATAATAAGAGTTATTTTACACTTGTGATTGTAAAATTAATATGAATTATTGATAATAGTAGTACGTAACTAGGAAAAAAAATTGTGCATGGGGGGGGGGGGCATCGCTTTAAATTTTGAAGATGGGTATCATTCGAAAGATCTCGTCAATACCTTTAAAACGAATGGTTAAACTATAAATCTGTGATAATTTAAAACAAAGTTATCGATTTTTTTTACTTTTAACCAAAAAAAAAAAATCGTATTTTTTTTTTTTTTTTTTAAATATTGTTACTGATTGAATATGTATAGGAAAATATAGAAGAAAGTCTTGTGGTGGCCACAACATACTAGTTTTACTTATTTTTATTTCATATTATTCCACGCGCACTTTTTATTTCCTAATTCAAAATTATTAAAAAAAAACTTTTTCGATATCGGTTGTAACGATACTAATTATTATTAATTTTCTTTTCTTTTTCTTTCAATAATAATAGTAATAATAATAATAATAATAATAATAAAAAGATTTTTATGAAATTCTGGCAAAAGCAGAATTTAGTTTAGGACGGAGGACTGTTAGTTTTTTTTTTTTTTTCAAATTATAACATCGCTTTCAAATTATTCAATTATATTTTCGATAAATTTTAGATTTCGACAACTGTCCAACTATCGAAATCGACAACGCAAAAATCCCAGATTGAGACTAATAGGCCCTCAGTCCTAAAAAAAGGGCCCTATCCAAAAACACACCACAAAGTCATTTTAATAGAACCATAATGCGCTTGTTTTTGAAAGTTTAACCCTTTGTATCCCACCGGAACTTTAAAGCCCCATCAAACAAATTCCCTAATATAGCCTCAATTTACTACAGGATTTCATTGGAACTTCAAAGTCCATATAGTTTAAGCTTTCCCTGTAGTTAAGCTATACTTTAAGCTAAATGTAATATGAAATGTTTCTCATGCAGCAAAGGAATGTAATAAAAAAGTTTCAAACTATTTTTTCCAAAAATAAGATAATTTGTGATATAAAGGGTATATAAATTAACTGTTTGAAGTTTATTTTATTTTATTTTTTAATGTTTATCATTTGTATTTTAATTAATTACAATATGTATTCCTTCCAAAATTTTGATATTTTTATTTATTGAAAAGTTATGATTTTTAATGGCATCAGTGGTTATAGTAAACATAAATAAACATCTCTCAGTTACTTTGTTAGTTATATTAATTCGTACTCTGCTATTTCTCCTATTTAAAAAAAGTATTTATATATATTACCTTTGAAATAAATTTATGACTAAATATAAGATTTATTGTTTTATGAAGGGAAAAAATTGGGAATGAAAGGGCTAAAATATTCAAAAGCTTATATTCTCAAAGAATATTTTTTATTTACATAAATGTAATAAATTTTCTTTGGTATAATTATAAGATATTTCTAATTCCGGTTAATTCTAAGACTCTTAACTTTAAGTTTATTTTGTTACTTATAATCTGGATTTTATTATATTTACTACATTCAACAAGAAAAAAAAAAAAAAAAAAAAAAAAGGCATTTTATTTCAATCAAATTATTTGAAATCCATAATCAAACAAACAAATAATATTAATAATAAATAAATGGTCCTATCAAAAAATACATCACAAAGTCATTTTAATAGAACCATAATGCGCTTTTGTTGAGAAAAAATTAAGATTTTTGATCGTGTGCGTATTCAATTTATCATTAAAAAAATCTTCCTTTATTCTAAAGCTACAATCTTTGACAGTCTAAAAAAATAAATAATGGAAACGTTCAGTAACTGTATCCTTTTGAAAACTGCAGTTAGCAGCAGCTGCTACCTAAAACATCTATCAGCTGCTGTCAGCTGCTTGATAATCACAATTAATAAAGTATAACCAAAAAGTATTGTTCTAATTGGACATAAGTTTTAACTTGTTTAGGTATGATTTGCCACACTTAGGACATTTTTGCTCACGAAAGATAACGCAAGTCTGCGATGAAATTTTTGTCTTCAAGGGGATGGGATTTTCGAACGTATTTTTGGATGATGATTAAGAAAAAACTATTCGAAAATTCACATCCCGTACAATTTTGACCAAAAATGATTTTTTTTTTTTTTATTATTAAGCTCCTTTTTTTCTACTCCCAACTAAGTTATTTTCTGGAAAATTTGGGTAATGTGACTGAAGAACAAGGAGAGCAATTCCATCAAGACACCAAAGTAATGTACAGTCGGTAACAAAAGTGTCCGAACACTAGCAAAAATTCCTATTTAAAAAAAGTACACTTCGTACGGTTTTTTTAAATAAATCCTTGTCGAATCCTGTTCTTAGTCAGTGTAAGATCATGATTCGATAAGGATTTATTTAACAAAACCGTATGATGTATATTTTTTTACATAGGAATTTTCTCTAGTGTTCGAACACCTTCGTTACCGACTGTAGAGGAGGTATCAGGGACGATGGAATGTCAATATGTTAGCAGATTATAGTTGAATGAAGCATATAGACTCCTCCCTCTCACGTCCCTATATCCGTGCACAAGAGAATAGCTCTAAAGGGAGTTTCGATGAAAAAAAAACTCTCGCATTAAAAATATAATGCATAAATAATAGCCTATTTTAATGCATTTTACATATAAATAGTTTCGAATTTAGGTAAGGTCGGAAAAATTCCAACCTTCATCCTTACTTTGTGAATAACCCTTACGTGATAGGAAGAAAAGACAAACATTTCTGAATTTAACTTATCGGAAACACATCAGAGACACTCAGTGCAGTATAGAAAAAAAATATAAATAAATAAATAAAAAATGGGAAAACACAATTTCGCAGACTTGTGCAATTAGACTAGGACCTACTACTTACCGTGGATTTCGAGGACTAGGACTCGAATCCTGGCAATTGTAGGCCAGAATGTACTTCAGCCATCTTAATTTGTTCCAGATCTTATTGTTATATAGCGGACCAATACTTAAATGAAATATGTTCTTCAAATATTCGTGCGTTGATAAGTATTAATGCAATAACAATTTCATTGGTTTGAGATTTTTAAAAATTATGAATATGAAATTTCTAATCAGAATTGTATTAAAAACTTTAAATTACTTAATGAATACTATTTTTTATTCTCAGATATATATATATATATATATATATATATACACACATATATATATATATATATATATATATATTAAAAGAATATTAAAGAAGAGTTAAACACAATTAAATCTCTAGAAAAAAGAAATCACCGTGAAAAATAGCATATTCTCTCATGTAATATTACTTTTTTACTTTCACTTTCTGGCTACCGTAGGTAATAATATTCTATCAAAAAGTTCAAAAAGATGCTTTCATTTGATTTATATATTTTAAAGCCTCCCGAGTCAAAGAATGTTTTTTGGAATATGGTTAGTGTGTATATATGCAAGTGTTGTAAATGAGGAGGGGAAGAAACTTCTGACTTTATCATTTCCATGTCTATAAAATGTTGGACACAATTTGTTGCTTAATAATTCATAAAATAACGAAGATAAATTTAAATTTAAAACATTAATGGTTAGATTGACTCAAGAAGTTTTATTGCCCTTCTCAGTGGACTTCCACATGTGCGCCGTTTATCGCATGGAGAATATCAAGACGGTAGTCACTTTTTCGCCAGGTACGGACAAGCATGTCGGCATTCACAGAGGCTATTGCGGCTGTAATCCTGTCCTTTAAGTCATCAACATTCAACACTTTCCATCTGTAAACGATGTACTTTACGAATCCTCAAAGGAAAAAGCCCAGTGCCGTTATATCAGGTGATCTGTGTAGCCGAAGAATGGGGCCACCATCAATCCATCTTTCTGAAATATGGTCAATCAAAGAACAAGGAATGATGGTACCCCGACGAGGTGGGGCACCTAACATTGGATTCTAACCTTTGCCAAAAACAAAAGAGAAAATCATACAATTAATAAAGCGCGCAGACAATATTTACAAAAGAAATGATATTTAAGTGGAATAATATTATAGTTTCAAAAAATTAAAGAACACGCTCTTATAGAAATGTGAACTAAAAAGCACAAAATACCTATCTTAGTATTAAAATGCAAGGTAAGAGAAATTCGTGTGAGTGACACACCATAATATTTACATACATTTAAATCTTTAATTAAAATAATTTAGAATTAAACAAAAACCATTTTTAAAAAATCTCCCCTGACTGGGCTCGAACGCTAGAACTTTAGGTTCGTAGCGCGGCTCTTTACCTCACAGCCACGGCGCTCACGTAGGGAAAGTCTTTTTTTTTAAATATAGATTTTTTGTTTGCTCCCAGAGCGGTTACAAACATACAAACATACATACAAACAAACATACATACAAACAAACATACATACATACAGGTGAAGCTAATAAAAGCGTGTTAAAAAGGAAATTTTCTATGTCAACTTCCACTATAAATGGAAATATATGAGTTAATCTACGTAAAAATGCCATTAGTTTGTTTATATCTTTATTATTTTATGAATTAATAAACAACAAAATGTGTCCAACATTTTATACACCCTGTATATATTAATTTATAATTATAAAACGTCTGGTGTACAGAAGATTTTGCATATCTTGGGGAAAATTGGAGAACCGTATCTGTGACACTATTTCATATTTAAAAATACTGCTGTAATGATTTTCTTCAAATTTGCTATAATTATCCTGTTTTAGATGTCCTTTTGTATTTATTAGTCAATTACGTTCGAAAATTTGATAGGCGCTCTGAGTCAAAAGATGTCGCAAGTTAGTGTCTTAAACAACGGCTCTATGAATTTTCTTCAATCTCTTTATATTAACCTAATTTTAGATATTCTTTCATCTAATAAATGTTAAATTCTTCTGATTACACTAGTTACAAAACGAGTTTTTAATTATAGTAGTTGTTAATGGGGGAGGGGGGAAGGTCGTATGGTTGTTACACACTATTTGTTTTCAATAAACAAATAGAAATTTGCGGCTATTTTTCAATTTATAAATTACAGAAATTTTAAGTTGGTTTTCAGCGATACACCGTCCTGAAATTATGATTCGTACGATTCTTAACAGGTATATAATTCTTACTTTGTTACTAAATTAATTTTTATGATTACTTAAATTTTATTTTTTAAATTTAAGAAATTTTTTGCGTATTATATTACAGTGAGTTTTTTTTCTTATCATAGTTCATGCAGTAGAAATGCTTATTTTAATTCATTGAATAATTTTTGTAAAATAGGCGAAAATTAACTTTCTTCTAAACGAAAATAATTGAAAACCTTTTCATTTTGAATTAAGTTAATTCTTTTATTTTCTAAGAAATACTATTTGTAATATCTAGAATTTGTAAAACAATACAGAAATAAGCAAAATAACTTGCAGCATAAGCGGATTATCTTTATATTTAACTTAAAGTTTTTGGTTTTATAACATACGATTATATAGCTTTAAAAAAAAAAAAAAAAAAAAAAAAAAGACGGAAATAAAATTTTACAATTGAAAAAGAAATTGATTCAACAGATAAAGAATTTCTGAAACATGTTTTTAAATTTTTATATAAATATTTATTATTCAGAAAAGTTTTTAATTTTCCAGTTTTGTATTATCGCTATAAGTACAAATTTAAACATTTTAATCTTTGATCTAAAAAGAGAAAAAAGTTCGCCTGAAGCTATGTCTGTCACATTATGTGAACAATGTCGAAATTAAAACAAACACATTCTGTTGTTATAATCTATTTTATGCCTGTTTACACTTTTTATTTCATAAACAGAATTTTGAATTTAGACTTCTTTCGTTTGTCTTAGAAATTGTATTTTATAAATTAATATGCCGTATTAAGTTTGTTTATTTTAATAATTAATTTCAGACGTAAGTTTGTTCTATTATCAAAATTTTACACTGCCATAATATAATAAAAATAATTTAAATTGTTTATGTAAAAAGAATAAAAGCAGAAAAATTAAATAAAGAACTGAGCAAAAATTAAAAAAAAAATTGCTTTCCAGAACTTGTATAATTTAATACATTTAAAGATAAACTGCTTCCAGCCTATTTAATGTTAAAAATAAACACATAATATATGGATATTTTTTCAAAATCAAACAATCCTTAACCTTTTTTAAAATATAACAATTTTTGAAGTACTATTTTAATTTTTATTAAAATAATAATAGGGTCATTAACAGTTACGAGTATTATTAAACTACATTTAGGATGAATCCGCATAGTTTTCGTAAAAAAGTAATATGCATTTTTTAAAAATTAAATTATTTCTTCTACGATGTTATGTTTACTGCATAAAAAATAAAAATATTGAAAAAATAAAAATATTGATTCATAGCCATTGTTAAATTACATGAAAATAAAAAGCACAAAGAAGGGAAATGTAATGTACAAGTGATGCAATTTCATGTAATGCACAAAGAAATACATGTTTTAAGGTTTTAATACTTTAAATACTTTAATGCTGTAACACGTGCTCTACTCAGTTGCTTGCTTACGTCGACGTAACACTACTAATGATTATATATCATGAATTAGACGAGAGGAGGGTATTATGGAACACCATTTACATTTCTTAAAATAACTTCACTTGCTTTTAATAGAAATCCCCAAAATCAGGATGAGTACATAGTGTAATTATTTGTAATGAATTGTCAATGAAAAAAAAAATATATATATATATATTTGTTATAAAAAGTTTACTTAAAAAAAAAAAGAAAAAATTACAAATGGAGGTTAATATGAAAGAGTCGGGTAATATGGAATAGGTGGTCTAAACTATTTAAACCATAGAAAAACTAATTAGACTTCATAAAATCATTTTCGGAGAATTTTCTGTGACTAAAGATACATTCGGCACTTTTATTTTCTGTTTCTTTAGTTGAATACATGAAGTCTCAATTTCAGATGATACTATGAAATACCTAGTATTACATAATACCCGACACGTTATCTTTAAAAATGAACTTTTAAATTGATGCACAAAACATTTTCAGCTAAAATACGACCAATGTATAACAAAATACAATTATTTGAGCATACATTATGCTTAACATCAATGTTCAAATCACACGTGTACTAGTAAGTTTAAATATTTGAAAACGTACCTGCAAAAACTTTTAAAAATCACAAAACATACTTTGTTCTATAGAGAATGATAGCAACATTTTGCTATTGCTTCTATTGCGTATGACATACTTTTAGACAAACAATTTATGTTCATTTAAACGCGAGTATGATTAATTTGTGTTGAAAGCAAACTATTACTGTTTGTAGACTTGCTTTGTGTGATACTAAAACATAACTATGAATACAATACATGCATAATAACTTATAGTTTGATACATAGTTGGATATTTCTAGAATTGTTTTGCACAATAGCAAAAGGTAATTACGTATACAAAATATGCGTTTTAATATTTTTTTGATAAGCATTTCGTTATTTCTATTACTTACATTCTTATTACTTACAAACTTATTTTCAGATAGAGCATTTGCACTCATTTTAACGCCAGTGTATCATAGATGCCAACATTTTAATTTATTTCGGAGTATTTTTAGCCCCGCCTTTATTTCGCACCTCTTTATTTATAGAAAAATTTTCTCTAATATATAACTTCGATTAAAATAAGAAAAAAATACTCTTAAAAAATAAGTGGTATGAAATAAAGGCGGCGCCAGAAATATTCCGGAATAAATTAAAATGTTGGCATCTATGGTGTGTATCAATTTACGTTTCAAAGAAATTGCTAATGTTTATAGTTCTGTTTTTACGAATGAAAAACGTACATATTAATGTTTTGTCTGATAAGCTTTTGGCTACTTCTGTTGCGCATTGAATACTTTTAGATTGACTATTTGCGTACATTTATCGGGAGTGTGGATCAATTTGTGTTGAAAGAAAACTGCTGATGCTTATAAATCTACTGTGCACGATACTAAAAGGTAACTACGTACAAAATATGCATATCAACATTTTAATCGATAAGCATTTGGCTACTTCTGTTGCTCATGGCATACTTTTTGACAGATAATTTGCATACATTTTAATGCGACTGTGCATCAATTTTGCTGCAAGAAAACTATTAATGTTTGTAGACTTGCTTTGTGCGATACAAAAATATAGCTATGAATACAATATCTGCATAATAACTTTTAATTTGATAAGTAGTTGGCTACATCTGTGACTCATGGAATATTTTTAGAATAAAAATTTGCATTCACAGAGTATGATTTGAATGAAATATTTATCAGATAAAAATTTCGTTAAAACACGAAGTTCCAAATACTATGTTTTATTTTACTTTAAAAAGAATTAAAACTATTTTAAATACTTTTGCCAAAAGAAAAAAAAAAAAAAAAAAAACCTCTTCAAAATTAATTCAGTTTGAATTTAGATATAAAATGAAAAAAAAAAATATTAACTTAAAATTAAATTTATAATTCTATACGTTAATTTAATGCTATTTTTGTTTTGTAACTATAAAGAAAAGATTTTGTTGTATTTGATGTAGTCATCAGTCTAGAAACTTTATATATGCGTTTCTGACATTATATGTGTTTCGTGAATTTAAATGTTTTTCTATTAAGAAACGCTGTTAATGATAATCATATATAATGTGAAATAATATAGTTCATATTAATATTACTAACAACGTTTTCATTAGTTAAAATTTGTGCCTATATCGATCAATTTGAAGTAATTTGAAATCGCTAAAATACCGACTATACTTAAACACTACGATGCATCTGAATTATTTTACACAAATCCCTTTCGTGTGTCTTACTGGTAAAAATCTATTTACACCAGTTTCAAAGGAAATTATATTGCATTGTATCTATATAAGATCATATGATAATTTTGTCCAGTTTTATTCAGATTAAAACAATTAAATACTTATAATCACACGTCGATTGTAATATATCTAAATTACTTTACGTTTCATAATAATAAAAAATATATATGCTACATTCAACATATTTAAGCAAGAAATATGGAACAATGATCCCTAGTGACACATGTAAATTTTGTAGCAAGTAAACTACATGGACAATAGAGATTAAAAAGGCAGATAAAACAAACGAAACCGAACTAATAAAAATATTTATGTTGAGAAAAAGTCAAAGTGACTTGTAATTTATAAATATACTTTTAAAGCTGTTTTCAGTTTGTATCACAAGGTAAACTGTGAAATTCATTGCAGTCTTTATCAAAAATGCGTTAAAAAATGGACCCTATAGAAGAAAAACATCATAATGTTTCTGCCCCAGTAAGCCTTTTATCCAACAAAGCATTTCAAGATTTTTTTTCTCCGTGAAATATCATGACATAGACATAAAACCACACCCACCCCCCCTCTCTTTTGGTACATCAAATATTTCAACTTTTCATATATTTCCTTAAAATATAATAAAAAACCTTAATATTTTTCAAGAATTCGGTAATAAAGTTCAATAGTTTTGAGTCATCTCTAGCCAATATCTTTTCCCCACACTCATGCCACAAGGAATATAAAAATAAACGAGCTTTTGAAAGACAAACGCTTATCAAGGGCTTTTAACTCCCCCTTTTTCGCTTTAGCTCGGAATTTTAACACTGGGGCCATAAAACAAAATTGAGTTTATTAGAATTCCTTCAACAATTTTTGAACAGCATTTTATCATCTTCTTTTTTATTTTGAATTTTTCATATTGAAGAGCTTCGTTATACCTTTCAAGTATTTAAACTTTCATTGTATTTAAATTTGCATTTTGTCGAGACGGCGGAAAGGGATAAAAATGCTCTAAATATATATAAAGAGGATTGGGAAGAAAAAGTCGTAAAATCTACTAAGCAATTCTTTTAAATTTTGTACGTCTATTTCGTTCTTTTATGTGTTTTTGAAAGAAGATACAGTTCTTAGGAGAAGCATTAAAAATTTCATTTGTTTATTTATTATCCTTACTGGAGAAATTTTAATTTTGAAGACAGAATTTATTAAGATAAAGCCTTGTAGATTATTACAGAATGTGTAAGTAAATGAAAACTGAAAAAAAGAAACATATTACTAATATTATATAATTTTGTTTTTAAATTTTTACAACTAAAACAATTTTCTTCAATCATAAATCAATTTTATAATTTCCTTTATTAATGAGTAAATTTGAAACAGTTGAATCAAAAGTTTAATTTTTTCTTCTTGAAGCAAAATTGCTGTATATATATAAGTATATCAACGAAGTATGTTTTGAATTTTTGAATCAGAGGGTCATTATGAATTTTTAAAATTTTTTTATTCGTTTCTTTGAATGCAATATTAAACCGATCACATTTCCTTGAGTCATTTTTCTCACTGCAGTTTTGTTATAACTTACCTCTTTATACATGGACATTTTGTAAATTAAAAATGCCATAACATTTTCCCCTTCGGGTATCTTTCGCAAAGCAACAAACAAAAGAAGCAACTAGAAATGATAAGTTCATAACTATGGAATTTTGCATAGACAAATTTCTTTTATAAGTACAAAAATAAGTTCAGTATTTCAGTAGTAAACATTAGCTTTCATAACCTCGAGTGTTTCTATGTACATTTTCTTTTATATTTTTGTGACGCACATACACACACAAAAACACACACACACACACACACACACACACACACACAGAGAAAGATCTAGAAATAATAAACGGATTAACATGAAATATTTTATTTAAAAATTTCTCCCCTAAACTGATATAAGTTTAGTTTTTTACTAAAAGATAGTAAATTTAATTACATCAAGTGTTTCAACTTAAAAATTAAAATATTTTACTCTTTGTCTTCATTTTTGAGAATCTTTTGAAAACGAAACAACACAACAGAGAAACCATTTGAAATTATAACCTTCAGTTTTTTAATTTTTAAAATAATTTTTGGTAGAAGGAAAACGAATTGATAGGAGATATTACACGTTTGAAAAAAAAAAAGTTTGCTTTACTAGATTTCATGTTTGAGTTTTTAATTTCATTTCTTCCGTATGAATTTTCAGATCATTAAAACGGAATGTCAAACGGAAAAAAAAAAAAAAAAAAAAAACCCTTTCGATGTTTTTAAATTTTTTGCATTTTACGGGGTGCTAAAGTCACCGAAGCTGCTCTTGAAGCTTTTTGCTGTGTATGGAGAAAGCCTCGAAGTATCACCCTTCACTGGTTTTCCTGCTACATAAAAAAAAAAAAAAAAGTTCTAAAAAACGGATCACGTTCAAGTCGGCTCACTGAGTTTAAATCAACGAAGGAACTAACGAATCAACGTCCAAATGAACTGCTGCTTGGAAATACCTCAAAGGACGAGAAAATTGTCAGAGCAGATGTTTGTGTTAAAATGCAATGAATATTTATCGCTGAGTGGACAAATTTCAGCAATTTGGCGCTCAGGTGGCGAACACACTTTCAGCAAAAATAACAAAATTTAGTCCTCTACAATCGATAGAAGTCTGCTTGCTCTACATTAGAGAATACTTAGTCGCAAACAACGCTTTCTTTATCGTATTCGGATAGGCAATGAGAATAGCCCTTTTCGTCAATAAGAAGCAGCGAAAAGATTACCTTAGCCCTAACGAACAAAAGACACCCTAAGCAAAAGAAGACGTGCATCCTCGAAAGACATTTTGTGTATGATATTGTTGTGTGTATGGTAGAACTGGAAAGATCTAATACCTCCCGAACTACTTCAACGGAAGATTTACGTTTAACAATTATACCGAATTAACAAAATAATTTAACAATAAAATCAAAACGGCGAAATGGTGTTCTACTTCAAAATAGCACCCATCTTCATATCGCCTAAATCACCAAAACTGCAATTCAAGACCTCAAGTGGGATTTGTTGTTTCATCCTCCATACACTCAAGATGTGATTTAATCAGATTTTTATCGATTCCGATTGTTTTTAAGCGATTTACGGTGTGATATTATTAAATAATGATGATGAATCGAGGGATTGTTTTGATGAATTATTTGAATTATGACCAGGAGATTTTTACCGCTGATACATCGACAAACGGATTGAATGATATTTTGAAAAAGAAACAAATATTGAAGCATCTGGAAATAAGTGGGTTAGTGTAGAACTAAGTCAACATGCAAGCAACATATTCAGAGCAGAAAAACGAAATTCCAATTGGTTAATTTCTTTGTGTTTCATAATTCTAGATGATACAATGAAAAATTGATAGATAATGCAGTCACAGTGGACACAGTGACATCCAAGATGTTAGCAGTACTGTAAATATAATAATCAATTACATTTTATTAATTATGAAATAGAATGAATAAGTTTCGAATATAATGGCAGTAAAAAAATAATTAATTGCTTTCACTATTTGTCAGATTACTTAGCCATTTAACATTTATAAGTTTCACATTCTAACCAAACATTTAACGTTTTTTAGCAAAAACTTTTCAATAATTTTTCTTTATGTTAATCGATTTTTAAACTTTTGATTTTTTTGGCTCGGCGTTTTCCTTATTTTCAGCACTACGCTGACAATAAGGAAAAAATGATTAAAGAAAAAAAGCCAAATGAAGTCAATTTAAGTTTCTTATTAGGTGCGAGAGCATTGTTGCTGATTAAATGGTGCAAACCTGCTTATTTTTCCACCTCATCAACGGCCATGCTATTACCTTGATCAGAAATGATTTACACAGTTTCCTCCAGACAGTTTCAGGAGGGCGTTGCGCGCTGCCTGCCCATAGGTTGGAAAAATAGCGCCCTTCTTTCACCTAATCAAAAAAAAAGAAAAAAAAAAAAAAAAAAAAAAAAAAACACTCTTCATTCCTCTTATCTGAAAATAAATAAATAAATAAATAGAATAAAAATAAAAATAAAATATCCTTATTGTCTCTTTGTATTAGAGCACAAAATTGGAAGAAAACAATCTACAAACTAAAGAATAGTCATATACTGAAGATAAATACATTTATAAATAAATAGTTAAATATATATATATATATATATATATATATATATATATATATATATACAGGATGATTCAAAATTAGTGTGACCAATTTCAGAACATCAGAAATTTTTATTGAATTAAGTTTTTTACATGAAGTCTTCAATATAGTTTTCTTTAGCATAGCACATTTTACGTAAATCTTTAGGCCAAGCCAAAAGAGCTTTTTCGACCATTTTAAGGGGTATTTTCCCAACTTCTTCTTTGATTGCTTTTTGAAGCCCTTGAAGTGTTCTTACTTTACTTCTACTTAATTGTTTTTTTTTAAGTACCCCCATAAATAATAATCGCAAGGAGCACAGTTAGGGGATGATGGTAGCCATTTCTCAGGAGGAAGAAAATTTATATTTTTATCTTTAAGCCATTTTATAGTTGATTTTGCAGTATGACTTGGTGTAGATTCTTGGTGAAAAACAAAGTTTCCGTGTGGGTAAAGACGCTTACTTTCTTTGATCATGTGCTTCAAAACTTTATTCTGATAGTATTTAGCATCAATTTTGGCCTTTGGTTCTACAAAAAATGGTTTTGTTAAGCCTTGGGAGGACACTCCCATCTGTACCATAACACCTGACGGCCAACTAGCCTTTTGCAAAACAGTTGCGTCTTTGCGACGTTTTCGGGTGAAATATATTGTATCTTCGCTTTGCCATTTGTGAATGACAGATAAAATAGGGCTTCATCCGATGCTATCCATGTTTTGTATCTACCTTTGCGTAACATTAAATACAGAGGCCAAGAACGTTTTCTTAGTTTTTCTACGGTATTTGCAGTAATTTGTTGACAGACTGGTTTATTCACTTTTTTTATGGCCAATTTTCTTTACCTGATGACAAATTGTTGATTGCGATACCAGTAGTTTCTTTGCTAAAGTTCTTTGAGGCAGAGGATTTTCTACAGCGATAAGTCTTTTCAGCTACTTTTTTTTTTCTTTTTCACCGAGGACTTCCTTTCGTCCACATTTTTTCTCTGGAGCTTTTGATTTCCAGCCAAATTTTATTTCTTTTCGAAGTTTAGATAGCAATCCATTAGAAAAATGTCTTTTCTGATTTTTAAATGCTTTATTTATAACAAAATTTGAGCAATTATCCTTCAAAAGCTTTAAAATTTTGTTTCGGGCTTGAGAATCTAATTTTGGAACCATAATTTACTCCCACACAAAAAAAGAAAATATCTAGATTGGTATTTTAAACGTCTCATTTTAAAATAAAACTGGTCGTAAAGCGGTTAAAATATACCATAAATAGTTACATTCTTTTAAAATTGGTCACACTAATTTTGAATCAACCTGTAAGTAGAACTATGGCGTATGACCTTTAACACCTATTTATTTATTAGTAACAAACTTAAAGAAAGTTAAATTAAAAAATATTTATTATACTATGCATACTTATAATCGAATTTTTAAATGAGCGACGATTTTAAATGTTAAATATGTCCTTAAGAATACCAAACTTGCCCTTAAAAATTTAAAAAGTGCCATTTTTTTACTAGCAGCGTCCTGCCCTTTTTAAAATTCAGGGGATAACACTAATAACTGCTGCAATATATATATATATATATTTAATTATAATATTTACTTACAAAATTATTTATAAGTTAAATATTAATTAATATTTGAATTTCAGTAGAATAACATATAGATGTTTAAACCAAAATATATAGAAAAAATAAGAATGCGATTTTTTTTCTTTTCTCCCCCCCCCCTTTTTTTAAACATATTTAAAATCAGATATTGGGTGTTTGAATTAATTCGTAGCGTTTTCTAATAGATGGCGTGACAAGTGGCATTTTCCAATAGGTGGCGTGACTAGTATTTCCCGTAAACCTACTATCATTGAGCATCGTTATTAGTATATATCATTTGGTTGAAGCGTAAATAACAAAATTTTTTACTTCATCGAATATGTCTAACTTTGTGCCGGATAAAGTGTTTTTGCGGGGAGTTATACTTCATTACTTTAACATGAAGAAAAGTGTTGCCGAAAGTCATCGAATTTTAGTGGAAGTTTATGGAGAGCATGTACTAGTTGAACAAACGTGTCGGAAATGGTTTGCTCGATTTAAAAGTGGTGAATTTTAGCTGGAAGACAAGGAACGACCTGGGCAGCCGAAAAAATTCGAAGATGAAGAATTGAAGTCATTGCTCGATGAAGATCCATGCCAAACGCTTCAAGATTTAGCTGAATCATTAAGAGTTGACTTTTCAACAGTCAGCAAACGCCTGAAAGCCATGGGAATGATCCAAAAGCAGGGAAATTGGGTCCCATACGAATTGAAATCTAGAGACGTGCTCGTCCGCACGTCGCAAAACCGGTCAAAACCTACATCGAAACGACCAAATGGGAGGTCCTACCTCACCCGCCGTATTCTCCAGAAATTGCTCCATCTGATTACCACTTGTTTCGATCGATGAGCCATGGCCTGTCTGAGGAACACTTCACTTCTTATGAAGATTGTAAAAAAAAAGTCGATTCTTGGATTGCTTCTAAAGACGATTCGTTCTTCCGACGCGGAATCCGTATGCTGCCAGAAAGATGGGAAAAAGTAGTGGCTAGTGATGATCAATACTTTGAATAATCTATTTGTAATTATTTTTGCACAATAAAGCCTCAATTTTCGAAAAAAAAAAAAAAAAAAAAAAACGCTACGAATTAATTCAAACACTCAATATATATCTAATAGCCGTTTCTAAAAGTAATTTAGCAATTTTAACAAGCAAATATGGAGGGAACTATAAAAGGTTAATTTGTAGAATTCAAACATCTGCTTTTGATTTTAAGCTTTTTAATCTTAATTTTTTTGCAATAGAAAAAATTATTATCCATTAATTCTCTTAAAAAATATTAAATGCATATTCAGTGACATAAATAATGCAGCAAAATTAAACCTAGTTTTAATAAAATTAGTTGAAAAAAAAAACTGTGTTCTAATAACGAAGATTTAAGTAAGTTATAAATGGAGAAAAAAATTGCTAAAAAAAAAAAAAATAAATAAATTCAGAATTTTGTAGATAGTAAATTTTCTCCATTTTTCAAAATACGAAAAAAAAAAAAAAATGTATATATATATATGTATATATATAAAGAGAAAAACTGTTTAAAAATATCTTTTCAATTTATTTTTTTTTTTAACGTTAATAACAAATAAAAAAAATATCGCATGTATTTAATAAAAAAATATAAAGCATGTGAAACAAAATGAGATTTAATTTTACAAAAAGAACAAAAAAAAAAAAAAAAAAAGTACAGTCGTCTTTTTTTTTTTTTTTTTTAAGAGACACGTAAAAAAGCACAATTAAATTAATTTTTTTTGGTAAATTGTCTGTTTGCTTATAAAATTAAAAAAGCTAAGTACATAAGAGGTTAATTGAAATTTTCATTTATAATTAATGCTTGATATGATTATATTTAACGCTTTTAAATTAAAGATCTTTTTATTAGTAACAAATAGGAGCAAGTTAAATGTTAGAATTTAATTAAAAATGACAATGAATAAAACACTGTATTTGTAGAAGATATTTGTACAGTGATACAAGTAACGAGTATTTTTTTTTTCTTTTTTATTCTTTATTCTTTATTCTTTATTTTTTTATTCATTTAATAGAATTTAAAAATGTAGAAATAAAATGAATTAATTTTAAACATTATGACTAGAGAGCAGGTTATATACAATTACAAAATGGCAAAACAAACACTAAAATCACTAAAATATGCATTTAAAAGCGAGATATATGTATTTATATTATCATTAAGTATATAATATATGTGATTTTAAGATATCTAATTTTTCTCTTTATTTATTTATTTGTAATCCTATAAATACACTAGATAAAAAATGTAGACGGACACTTACTTCTAACCGATTGAAATCCATTATTTCTACTGTAGGAGATATAAGGTTAATTTCCTTAATATAAACATACTCTCCAGACTTCACATTTTTAATTAAAATCTATTTACCTATCAATCTACCTATATATATATTGGAAACTATTTGAATAATTTTTATAAAAATTTAGATTTAGGGAATTTTTGAGTTTACAATTGATTTGTAAGCATAAATGTCTGATATTCTCTTTAGAACATTTAACGCTTACCGGTTGCCCCCAGAAAAAAAAAAAAAAAAAAAAAAAAACAGCTAAAACTTCCTTTATATTTATTTATTTTATTTTTTTATGTCCTCGAATGATTTTGATAAAGGTTTATAATTAGCGTGCTTTTGAGATGACATTTCGATATGAAGTATCTTCATCTTCTGTTAGAACAATTTTGAAAAAAAAAAAAAAAAAAAAAAAAAAAAAAAACTTTGGGGTTTTTGGTGAAAAACCGGATTTTTTTTATATATTCTTCCTGATAAAAATCAATCATCGTTGGTCTCTGCCTCTGGAACAACATAGAGAAGAAATCTGGTCTTTTAATAAAGTGCTTGAAAAACTTTAATAAGAAATTATTGTTATAGGTTTGACATGATAATTCGATTTGAATTTTCCTTATCCTCTGAAAAATTAGCTTTAAGTGGTAACCCGCGCTCCACCCGGAGGCAAATAAGTAATAAATATAATTATCTGAAAACAAATCACTTTATCTACACTACGAATAATAGTTACGATTAGAGTGAACTCGCTCATCCTGATACTATCATATTATAAGAAAGTAATAATAAAAGTATTTACCTATAAAATAAAATAATAAAATTACTTTACATAAAAGAGAAACAAGACCTTCCGGCTTTTTCGGAAGGGTAGGTTGATTTCTTTTTCCTTATCAAGTAGCCGTCATTTTGTTTCAAAATGGCGGCTTCAAATTATTAATGCACTTGGTAGAAATATTGATGTAGGCTATGCACATATTGAGTTTTAAGCAAATCGGTTCATAAATACACTTTTATGTGAATTTAAAATTTTCAAGTGGCCGGCGCTAGGAAAAAAAAATGGTGGGTTAAGTTGACAAATATATGAAATTCATTTGTGAGATAAGTCTACTCTACATACATAGTTCGAATTAATTCAAAATCTCAAAAGTCATTGTGTTGAAAAATTAAGTGGCTGCCACTTCGATAAAAATGGCAGAGAAAGTTGCTCATCTAAGATATCGTTGCAAATTTGAAAAAATATTTTTTTTTTTTGTAGAAATTCTTTCAAAGAGGCTTAGTCAGTTGATAAAATGTTAGTTTCCTGCATTTCTAGTTTGTTTTAGCATTAAAATAGTCTAATTTTACCTTAAAACGCATTAAAAAGATCCAGTAACGCATGTAATGGATTTGGCGCCAAATTTGGCGACTTTTCCTCTATGGCGACTTCTTTGGCGACTTTTGGTGAGAAAATACTTATTATCGATATACCAAAGATGGACGCAATAACGTGATTGGTTCATGAGTTGCGTGAATTTTCTAAATTTTTGTTGTTTGAATGATAAATCCATTTTTCAACTTTGATTTGAATTGATTAAGTATTTCTAAAGTTCCAGCAAACACATCGAAGATACTTGAAGCATAGGTTACTGTCCAACTGTGGTTTAAATCAGTGCCGTGTTTCAAAAGTTATTATTATGGCAAATTTTCAAGTGGCAGTCTAAGTGACTTGTAAAACAAAATAGCAAAACAACTTGCCCATCGAAATCATACAGTATATTTGTACGATAAGTTCATTGTCCAGTTCTAGTTTAAATTAAATCAGAATTTCAAAAATTATAATCATAAGAAATTTTCAGGTGGCACCACTTGTAAAAAAAAGTGGAGTGAGATGCCTAGCGAATTTATCTAAGATATTTGAATGATAAATCCACTACCCAAATATGAAGCGAATTGATTCTGTCTTACTCACGGAGTAATATTAATAGGAGTTGAAGGTCCAATGGGAGAAAGCTATGAAACTGTGATCTAAATTTTTGGTAAATATTGAGGGCGCCACTTGTCATTCCTCCCTACCTCGGCGCGGATATACTGTGGTTTTCAATAGAATTTTGCTGGAGTACATTTAAATTTTTTTATTTTAAGCAATTTAATTTCTTTGTAAGTTCTTAAAACTGCATAATTCAGATGTTTCAAATAAATGTTTCGTTCCTAGTTGTAAAACAGACTATCATAGTGATAAGAAAAACAAAAAAAAGCCCTAGGAGAAAAATAAAGTCAGAGTTCGTGTTTTTTGCACCTAAAGTAAGTTTTTTTTTTTCTTTACAAAATTTCATCCATTCTCCTCCTTTTGGTTCCA
Source organism: Salticus scenicus (assembly GCA_963930645.1). Lineage (NCBI taxonomy): Eukaryota > Metazoa > Arthropoda > Arachnida > Araneae > Salticidae > Salticus > Salticus scenicus. The sequence continues at coordinate 139,692,708 of OZ005652.1, read as the reverse complement.
TTTGGAGTATTATTTCGGAAGTTATCATGGTTTTAAATTTTCAAGTGGTGGCCTGATTTCAAGTGGTCCCGCTTAACTTAAGATATCCACCACTTTAATAAAAAGGGCGGATAAAGTTCATTAATAAAGTTATTTGAGACACTTGTGTAATCTATGTATACATCAAAATTAAAAAAAATTCGCAATACACTTTTTACAATTTGAATTTGAAATTTTCAAGTGGTCTCCACTTGAAAACAAAATGGCGGAGCAACTTGCTTAACAAGCTCATCCAAGATATTTATAAAATAAGTTAAGACACTCTTCAAATTTGGTTCGATTTGGAGTATTCTTTCGGAAGTTATAGGGATTTAAAATTTTCAAGTGGTAGCCTGGTTTCAAGTGGTCACGCTTAACTTAAGATATCTGCCACTTTATTAAAAATGGCGGATATAGTTTATTAATAAACTTCATTGAGATCCTTATGAGGTCTGTATTTACATCAAAATTCAAACAATTTCGGAATACGCTTTTTACAATTTAAATTTGAAATTTTCAAGTTGTCTCCACTTGAAAACAAAATGGCTTAGCAACTTGGTTAACAAACGCATCTAAGATATTTATAAGATAAGTTAAGACACTGTTCAAATTTGGTTCGATTTGGAGTATTATTTCGGAAGTTATAGGGATTTTAAATTTTCAAGTGGTAGCCTGATTTCAAGTGGTCCCGCTTAACTTAAAATATCTGCCACTTTATTGAAAATGGCGGATAAACTTCATTAATAAACATCATTGAGACCCTCATGTGATCTGTATTTACAACAAAATTCAAGCAAATCTTGCTTTAAATATGCTTTTTACAATGTCGGTTTGAAATTTTCAAGTGGCTGCCACTTGAAAACAAAACGTCGGAGCAACTTGGTTATCGAACTCATCCAAGATATTTATAAGATTAGTTCACTTTCCAAATTTGGTTCGATTTCGAGTATTATTTCGGGACTTATCGTGATGACAAAATTTTCATTATAGATATATATATATATATATATATATATATATATAGATAGATAAACGAAGTGATTGCAATAGGTCGATTTCTAAAGAAATCAACCTAAAAAAAAAGACTAGAAGTATTTGGTTTTAAAATATGTTTACACTATTTTCAGCGTTCAAATTGCATGTTTTTCATTCTTTTTCTTAAGGAAAAAAAAAATATATATCAGCAATGTAATTAAATTACTGCATTAACAATATGCATTTTTTTATACCGTTGTTACTTCTACTATTATAAGATACTTAATTTTTTTTTAATGTCATCTGAAGGCACTACCTATAACAATATGCTTAAAAAAATCAACTTTATTATAAAAAAAACTAGCAGGCTACGCCCACTTCGCTGGTCATTATATTTAAATGAATTTTGAAAGGAATTGAATCAGTATTTTTTTAATATTACTTTATAAATAAAAACTAAAAAAATTACACTGAAAACACTCTAAACCTCGCTTCGGGTACCCGGCGACAACGGCAGCTCTTTTCCCGCCCGTTCTGCATCGGGTCCAGGTTCCCACGGCCTACCAAAAGAAAAAAAAAAAGAAAGGTCTTTCTTGGGCATTTACTTCAATTTGGGTATTTATCGACGATAGGTTGAGCTGCTATTATTCAAGAGCTACGATTTTAAATATGACTGTATCTCAGCATCTATTAAATATTTTAGTTTTTGAACCGTGTATTTTAAAGCCCAATCTCTTTACAACACATTACCATACGTTTCCGACAAATATAATAAATAAAAGGAAAAGTAGATTTTCATTTCAGAGGAATTAAATAAATAAAAAATAAATATATATTAACTAGCAGGCAACGCCCGCTTCGCTGGTCCCTATTTTTAAATGAATCACTATAATGAATTCTCAAAATTGCATTAATTTTTATCACATGAAAAAAAAGAGAAACAAAATCTGAGTAGGAAAAATGTCGCACCGGGTTCTCACTGCCTTCGGAAAAAATTCCCAAAATGCTCTAACTCTTATTTCTATTATTTTCCCACTTTGCCCCCCCCCCTCCTGTCTATCCGAATAATTTTACAAATTTGAAAATATCCGCAATCGATTTGTAAGTATCAAAAACCTCTATGCACCAGTTTTGAACGATATATCTCTATTTTTATTTTTTTACCGCTCTACTCCCCTCCCCCTTTCCCGCCCTCCCAATAATTTTAAAAATTCGAAAATATCCGCAATCGATTTGTAGGTATTGGAAACCTCTATGTACCAATTTTGAATGATCTAACTCTATTTTCCTTTTTTTTGCCCCTCTGCCCCCCCTTCCCGGCCCTCCTAATAACTTTACACTTTCGAAAAAATCCCCATTCGACTTGCAGGCCTCTAAAATCTATCTGTACCGATTTTAAACGGCCTAACTGTATTTCTATTTGTTTTTGACCATAGCCCCACCCCCTTCCCGCCCCACCTAATAATTTTAAAAATTCGAAAGTATCCGCAATCGATTTGTAAGTATCGAAAACATCTATATACCAATTTTGAACGATCTAACTCTATTTTTATTTTTTTGCCCCCCCCTCTCCCCCTCTCCCCTCCCCCTTTCCCGGCCCTCCTAATAACTTTACACTTTCGAAAATATCCCCATTCGACTTGCAGGCATCTAAAACCTAACTGTACCAATTTTGAACGGCCTAACTGTATTTCTATTTGTTTTTGCCCCATAGCCCCCCCCCTTGCCGCCCCCCTTCCCGCCCCTCCTAATAATTTTACAAATTCGAAAATATCCGCAATCGATTTGTAGGTATCGAAAACCTCTATATACCAATTTTGAACGATCTAACTCTCTTTTTAGTTTTTGCCCCCCCCTCCCCCCCCCCCCCCCCTGCTGCCCCACCTGGGGGCTGAATTTCTAAAATTCCAGAAATTAGTTTTTAGATATTTGCATTAGCTATATTTTAGAGCAAAAACTTCACGCATATCTATTTTTTTGTTTGAGATATATAGGATTATGCGAAATCACGTTTTTACGCATGTGAAATCACGTTTTGCCCCCCCGCCCCCCTTGGGGACTGAATTTTGAAAATTCCAGAAATTGGTTTTTTGACATTTGTATTAGCTATATTTTAAAGCAAAAATTTTACGGATATCTGTTTTTTTGTTTGAGATATGAAGGTTTTTGTGAAATCACGTTTTGCCCCCCCTCCCCCCCTTGGGGGGCGAATTTTGTAAAATCGCTTCTTAGTGGATGCCTACGTCATATAAAGAACATTGTCACAAAATTTCATGCTTTTAGGTCCAGGGGTTTGGTCTGGGCGTTGATAGATCACCCCCTCACTCACTAACTCACTCAGGAAGTGTTCTTTTATATATATAGATAAGTTTAATTTGTACTATATTACAATTTTTTCCGATAAATGCGACAAACGTAAAAAAAAAAAAAGTCTTTTTAAATGAGTTAATAAAATAAATAAAAAATAAAAAGATGTTATATTGTGAAAATTAAGCCTAAACATAAGTGTTAAAAATAGCTTTTTAATTTAAAATTCAATGTACTTAATTTTTTCTACTGTTTAACTATTTGATTTCCATAAATATAATAAATTAAAAAAAGAAAAAAAAAACTCGCCTTGTAATGAATTAATTAAATAAATAAAAAATAAATTGTGTAATAACCGTTGCTAAGATACACAGACGACTGAAATAAAAAAAATAAATTTCAGAAAATGAAACAGAAAAGTCAATAGATATAAAATAAATAAATAAATACATAATAATAATAATAATAATAATAATTAAAAAAATCAAATTTAAATTTCGAAAAATTCTTGAGAAGGGGCACACCTGCATGGTCCTAGCTACCCATATACCAAGTTTTGTAGCTCTGCGATTAGTAGTCTATGCACCGGAGCGCAGACACACAGATGTACATACACATATACAGACAGATACTTATCTTTAATTATATAGATATGTAAAGAACATATATTTATTTCTTAATTAAAACCAAAAAATAACCTGATATGCACTATGTGTGATAGTCGCCAAATGAGCCAAACTACGTGACAATCACCTAATTGGAAATTAGCGTTGAGAAAACAAAACGGAACAAATAAATAAATAAATAATAATAATAAATAAATAAAAATAAAAATAAATTATGCGTTTTAACGACTAGTCTATTTAAATATATATATATATATATTAAGAATAATGTAAAAAAAAAAAAAAAAAAAAATCGATAAAAAAAATTGCTTATCTGAAATATGTTTCTAAATTAAAGACTAACAAATATAACTTATAATAATGTTTAAATGTCAATATTTAGAATATCCATATTTTTTTTTTTCAAATAAATCATATCATTAGAAAAAGAAATACGTTTAAAGCTATAATAATGTCAATTTTACCGCGCAAGTTTAATTTTTCACAAATCTTTATATAAATTTTATCGTTTACGCGTAAATGTATTTCTTTTCAAGTTAAAAAAAAAAAAAAAAAGAAAGAAAAGAAAGAAAATGAACGCATAAAAATTTGTTTTGTACCGCATCAGCTGGATTTTTAATATTGTAACATAGGTTAGACTTAGATAACTGTTTGTGGAGAAACACTAAATCCAAATAATACAAAGAACTTTCAACTCGCCTAAGACATTATTTTTCAACTCAACTGAATTTTAACATCAGTTTACACACAATTGATGAATTTTTTAGAACAGAATATACTAGAATTCGAAAAGTCCAGAACTCCTGATGAACATAAACATAATTAATATAATGACTTAATGAATGAATGAGGAAAAAAATTAGATTTAAACAAAAATAGCGTTCAAACAATTTCTCTTGACGGGCATCGAACTCACAATCTCTAGAATCGTAGCTCGATGATTTGCCTCGTAGCCACTGCGCTCGTTGTAAAACGGACAGCTTTCGTTAAAAAAAAAATTTCTTGAATTTTATGGGTATTTTAACAAAATACTGAAATTTCGAATTAAAAAAATTATTTTATTAAAATTAATTATAGCCTATAGCACTCAGGGATTGTGAAGCTTTTGATTAGTGATTTATTTATTTATTTATTTTTAATCGGTTCAGTAGTTCCAGATATTACCTTCCACTTACAAAGAAAGTTTTCTTCTTCATATATTTAATATATAGATGAACTTGTATATAACTTAAGTTTAACAGTTGTTATTCTATTCCATTAAAATATAATGAAATACGTTCAAATACACCACAAAATAATTTCCATAACAATAGAATATTAAACGAGAGGAAAATAAATAAAAGTTCTGTTATTCAGTTACTATTTCGTAATTTATTTTTAGAAATTATAAGGCATAAGGCCTCAGATTCCAGACCATATTTTATGGTTTAATTTTTAACTGCGACATTTCTGATGTTATTAAGCATATAAAGATTTATATTTCTTTTACAAATATACCATTATAAAATGTAGAATTATAAATGTTTTAACTGTACTGACTAATAATTACAATAACAATAGAATATTAAATCTGTAGTTGATTATTTTTAATGGTAAGATTTTATTTTTCGAAATGGCTGTGAAACACGAAACTCAAAGGTTATAATTATTAATCTTTTAAAAAATCCCGAAAGAAATATCGCCTTTCCTCACGAAATCATATTGTTGAAGCTAAACTACATTTTTAACTACTTGCTTAGCGTGATAATATTACAAATTGAGAAGAAAAAAAGAGAGTGTTAAATATTCTCAGTTACAAATCACAGGACATTTTTAAGTCTCGGAAATACATTTTCACAAGGAAGATAAAAGTAAATTTAAGTTGAAATGGTGTTTCTCAGTTAAATAAGGTTTAAATAATTTAATTTATGCATACGTGTTTTGGATAAATTATTGTTTGAGTTTAAAGTCGAAATTATTCCTTGTTCATTTTTTATATTTAGGCAATAAAAAATAATGCTATTATTATTCTCATGGTTAAATATAATAAAATAAATATTGTACATCTTCTCTGAATGTATATTTTAATCTTATAAAACAATATGAATATCAAGAAAAAGTTTGTATTTACACTTTGAGACCGACCGGCGTCTGAGAGTTTCTGCTGTAGAAGCTGGAAGACGGGAAGTGCCGTGTTCGAAACTAACTCATGCTCATCAAGATAGCCGTTCGGAAACTTTATTTATTTTTTCCAAAAGTTGCCTGCTGAATATGGACTAAGACTTCTTAGAAATCCCCCCTCCACCCCCCCCCCCCAGATGTGGTACTTATGACCCTCCTGTTGTCAATCGGCCATAACATCTACATAACCACAATCCTTTTAAAATGTTTAAAATATTTATATTATTTATTTTAATAGTATACATGTAGCATTTGTATTACATTTTCTTTTCACATTGAATTTCACTGCAAATTTCAGTTTAAAACTTATAAATTTTAAATATATGTATTTAGTTATTTTATTTCACTTTCTCTTACGCATAAGGTAGAGATAATATTGTTTTAGGGTCAAATTTTCGAACGTGAGTATTTGTCATATTTACACGTTTTGAGGTCCCCTGAATCCAAAAATCATGTTTTTAGCGGTTTGTCTGTCTGTCTGTGTGTGTGTTTTATCAGCATATCTCAAGAAGAAATAGTAGCAGAAATTCCAAACTCGGTATTCTAAATGTGTATCATATAGGGATGCTACACTAAGCTTTTCGTTGAGATGAAGCAAATGGTTCATGTACAGGGACACTCAAGAGTATTCAGATGCATTACGTCTATGGGGGAAATTGCAGGTAAGTAGAGTTTAACATCTATAAACTGTACTAAACCAAATGAAATGAATATACATATTTTATATGCATAAAAGCATGCCTCATGCAGAATATGGCAGGGAAATCATTCACTGTTCATTTACAGGGCTACACAAAAGAACTAGATTATAATGTGAAAATAGCTGAAAATCGATGGAAGTGCATTTCAGGTTGTGCCGTATGTTATTACTATAGGATTGTATTTAGTTACAGTATGTGGTTTGTACATATTCTTCAAAATATATACAGGGTTGCAAATATTTAAGCGATAACATTCTTTCATATTGTTAGTGGAAGTGCTTTACTATAATATTTTACCATGACCAGGAAAGCTGCTCAGGAATGGAAATGAATTCTTCATACACATATGATAAATGATGTATGTTTTTAAGCTAAATATTCATCACTCGTTTTTTGTGTATTTACACGTTTTGAAGTTTCCTGATTATCAAAGTCAAGATTTGCAAATTTTGATTATCGTCTGTGTCTCTTAGAGTAACATAAAAATGAATAATTTCGGGAGATCCAAAAGTTGTATTTTCAAATTACTATAAATTTGTTGCTGGAAAAGTTTGATCAAGACTGATAAGTTTCGAGGAATGTTGCATGTGAAAGTTGTCTGAATAATTTTAAGTGAACTTTTAATTTTAATAACAGATTTAAATTGTATATAAATGTAGGTGTAGTAATGAAACGGGGGATTGAGGGGGGGTGGTAGCCCCCCCCCACAGAATTAATTATCATATAAACTCTTCCGAAGCCTAATTTGAATTGTTTTAACATAGGTTCACATATCATTTCTCGTTATGTTACTTATTAATCTCCAACCTGTATTTATAGTATTAAATTTCAGGGTAAGAGAATGTAGTGTGAGTAACACACCAGATTATTTATTTAACAGCATAGATTTTATGGTAAAATTGCATTGGAATTATGAAATTTATAGCCCTTTTTCAGGCAATTTAAAACCCTTACAAAGTACTATCAGCAGCGTTTTTAAAAGTATAATAATAATAATGATTATAAAAAGTAATTTATAGTGACTCCTTGACTTACAATTGAATTTACTAAAATATTTTTTCTGTTAGTAAAAATATTCTTTATCTTTTCCTTTAACGTTTTTAAAGCTCACCTAATATTAGTTTATTGCAAGGGCTTATCACGCAAACAAATTGCATTTAAATTCTTAAATAATAAGAAGAAGAAGAAGAAGAAGAAAAATCAGTGTTTATTTATATTCTTATTTTATTTCAGTATCATTTTGTTTTATATAATTAAATTCCTACTTTTTAAAAAACATTTACGTAAATTTTGTAATTACTTCTTTCTCATAAGTGAAAGAATTTCCGTATATGGTTCAAAGTATTATGTAGTGGATGATGCTATGAGGAAATTATCATTTTTTTTGTATAATAATACGTGCAGTTTAGAACGTGTAGCACTTTTTATTATAATTTTGACATGATATGGAAAATTTTATTTGAGCTAGGCGATACATTTGAAAAATTTAAACTGAAAAATTTTGTATCTAATCAAATCAAGCATTGTGGAAAATATTTGTGTAAGAGACAACTTAAAAAGGTTAAAAAAAAAAAAAAAAAAAAAAAAGAATTAACTGGACTTTACTTTTTAGATAAATTTTTTATGATGTTAAGCGAAACTTGTCTAATAAAATTTTAAGCTGCAATGTTCTTTAAACATACCTTACTCTACGGTTCTAAAAATAAAGTGCAAAGTCCAACACTCATCTTTTATGCAGTGCTCACTACAAAAATGTAAGTACTAAAATGTTGTAAAAAGCACAATTTTTTTTAAAATGTTGATAGCAGCAAATTCACCGAATTTTCCCCTATTCTTTTAGTGAATCGTTGAATTTTTATTAACAGTGTATAAAACAAAATCTGCACTGTTAAAAAAATGCAGAAAAAATACAGAAATTCTCTGTAATTTCAGAAAAAAAGTCGTAAAATACGTTTTGTCTACGTAATTTTTCCGTAATTTACGCCTTTTTTTCTGAAATTACAGAGAATTTCTGTATTTTTTCTGCATTTTTTTAACAGTGTGATAATTCTAATCTTATAAAAATTTGAGCAAAAGGTAAAAAAAGAAAAAAAAAAGCACAGAATTTTTTTGTTTTTATTGTTCACATTACACGCGTTCAGAGATCCAATGTTTCAGCTACTTTGAAAAAACTATTTATATTTCTTTATCATTTATTAATTAAAAAAAAAGCTTATGTGTTAGTAACTATACCATAATTTTATTAATTTACTAAGATTTGTGAATTTATAAGTGGTTTTATTTTGAGCAATGTGTCTGAAATAAATGGATCTCCAAATTAAATACATGACATGTGGAAAACCCCTTATGAAATTTCAACTGTGGAGAATATCAAAATCAAAATCTTTCTTTTGGCGATAATTTGCTTAATTTTTACTATTTTCAAATGAACTTTTTATACAAGTTGCTCAATATACCTAGTTATCAACCTGTGTAATAATAATAATAATAATAAAATGCTACATTTTACGCAGTAACAAATGTGCAGTAACAAATAATTTACTACAAATACTCATACCTCAGCAAAAATTAAACGCATGCATGTCATGTTTCAGAATAATTTCCTCTAATATTTTGTCAATTTTTCTGGAGATTCCGTAATTTTTTTTTTTTTAAATCCACTTAAAAAAAAAAAAAATGCCAAATAATTAATAATTTTTTAAATACAAAAATAACTGTCTAAACGACCGTGCTATTCCCACAAAAAGTATACAGATATTGTAAATGATTAGTGAAATAATTTGTTAAAGATGATATGATATTTTTTTGATACAGGGTAATCCATAATATTTATACTTTTCTTCAATATGAAGTTGGTCCATTAATTGCAATCGTGACTAAATCGATATTGGAAAATGTGAGTTTATGAATGTTCTTTGCATGTCTGAAGTTCAAGGCTATTCCGTCCACATTCTTTTTATGTAATTAAGCAAAGAGTTTGTCGGTGGAATACGTCCAGGCGGACCACTCCTATTTTTGATTGGTCTAGATTTATTTTGTTGTAAAAATAACTTTAACTTTTTGGTATGTTGAGAAATGCAAAGCCGTGATACAAAGGGTTAATAAAATATTTTACAACAGAGTTTTTGTTAATGAAGATTTTGAGCAACAAATGTGATTTCAAAATGTATTTTCGTAGTAAGGATGATAACATTAATAATCTTTTAATTTAACAATTTATATGTAATATGTATTTTACAATATGCAGTGTAACGTAAGGGTCGTAAATTTGTAGAAATTCAAACAGAAAGTAAAAAATAAATAAATAAATAAATAAAGTTTAAAATACACATTATCAATTTTTCATACGTTTATCGTTATTTCGTAGATTGTTAAAGATATTATGGCAATTTTAGTTTTTATTGTTAGTAAGTTTCTTGTACACTTGACTGTGAGTCCGCCTGTGACATTTAAGCATTGCTATCCAACATAATTTTATGCCTTTAAACAGTTGTGAATGAGTAGTTATTATTTTTTTCTTAAATAATATAAAAACTTTTGTTTTTATTATATTTTAAACCAGCAATATTTGTTTAACAATCAAAATATATAGTTTTTCTAAACACTGTAAAGAGTTTTTTTTATATTATAAAATTAATAGCAATAAGGCTAACTTGGTGACTAAGGAGACTTATCGCTTGTTAGAAAATTATTCTGGAAAATATTACTACTTGCAGTTTAGTCAAATTTCAAAACTGTTTAGTTCATGGAAATAAAAATTATTTGTGTTTCCACTCTTAAAATGTTTTAAAATTAAAATTACGTATTTTGAAAATTGTGTTCAATTTTCCAAATACCTTACATAATATAAAATGAAATTCACATGCACTAAATTCGCTTTTATACGTATGTATAATAAAAGTTTTTTCCATAATTTTTCATTCAGTACAAAAGGTTTTAAAATGTTATTTATAAAAATACCACTAACAGAATAGAATATGTTGGAATTCATTTTTGAGTTCCTGTAGACAAACCAGTCATTTTATTTATGCGATTTCCAACCGAAAACATGTCATACTGAACTTCTGAGGTTGAGACTACAGAACGTCTCCACAGTTGTTTGAAATTAAGCTGGATCCAGCAAGGTAGAAAGTGGGGACGGTTAAAATCGCTCCGACGCCAGTGACTCGGCGAAATTTTTGGTCGGGTTAGTTTCGTGTCGGCATGGTGCTGCAACGAAGGAATTAGGCAGTGAGAGTTAGATGAATGTGAAGTGATTTTAAAAGTATTGATTGAAATGAAGGAAAAGGAGGTTAGTAGGAAGAAGTATAAGATGGAGATGGTTTTAGTAGATTAGAGTGGATGGTGGTGTATATTATAGTAGATTGTGAAGAATCTTAGTTTGGCGAGTATTGAGGAGTGCAGTAGTGGAGATTTAGTTGTGTGAAGATTAAGTAGTGATGAGTGTTGGTACGCGTATCTACTAGCATTCGTAAAAGTAAAGTTGGTTCAGCAGAGAATCCTCTGATCCACAGTGGAGTCACAGTAGCGGATTTAAAGGGTGCATCCGTCGCTACACCTTCGACTGTTGCTGGGGTGAGATATTTAGAATTATCTAATTTAAGTTCTGATACATATATTTTGATAAAGTAATTAAATACGCTGACTGAGCTAGTTTGATTGCCAGACCGCCCTCCCATTAATTTGTTCAAATAAAACTCTTATTTATTGTTTAATTCAAGTCTTGTGCACTCTTTACTTATCCATTTAGTTATCTAGCTAATTAATTAAGATGGAGTTTGCATCAACGCAAACCTCACAAACTAGAGTAACGCATGCCAGCTTCAAGCCATTCTAATTATATTTACAGAAATTAGAACATTAAGTGACTTACAAACAAACAAACCCAAGTTATAAACACTTTTCAAATTCATTAGGAAGTGTTAAAAACTGTAAATCATTTGCTTTAATGTATGAATAGGTGTTATAACCTATTGAAAACATGAGTGTCTTTGGCCTGGGTAAAGTGCTCTCCTTGGGGTCTTACTAAGGGATCCTAATCCATATTTACGCGAGTTTTGGAGAAAAGCACGGAAATTCCGAAAGAGTAGGCTGTCGAATGTGGCCTGTGATCGAACCAGGAACTCCCCGACTGCCAATTTCGAGAGCTGAAATACTCGGCCACTATTAGGTTTTATTTGCTTCTGATATCCGATTTAAAATTATACTGCATATAAAACTTCAAATAAACATGTAGAAAGTTTTTACTTTTTTTCTGTCATTTCAGTAATATATATATATATATATATATATATATATATATATATGTATGTATCAATCTATTTCAATCTAAAAATTTTAATTGTCATTGAAATAAATAAATTATTAAAGTAAAAGTTAATGTAAAAATTTTGTCGTTTGAATTAGCTAGAATTATTAATTTTATTTCTTCATGGATAACTTGAGATTTAACATATTTTTCTACCAATAGATTAAATCCCTTAATTCAATATTTTGACATACATCAATGCCTCAATTATATTTCTATCTTTGTGTGTGTGTGGATGCGAATGATAATATTTCTCAGCAAAAATTTGGCCGTCAATTTACTTTTTATATTTTCATAAACTATATTTTTATTTTTCTGTATCTACACAAAAGATTATAATTAAAATATTCTGTTGAAAATATTAAGTTTACCCTTTAAAATGCAACGTTTTAAAATATCAAGGATTTTAAAATGATAAAATTTACATTAAAATACTGCACTTAGAAAACAACATGTTCTTTTCTATTAAATTCTTTAAAATTATAGCAATAAATTAATTTCTTTTCTTCCTGCAAATAAAGAAACAAAATGATGATGAAAACTCTTTTGAAATATCCTAAAAAATATGTAAAACTATGGATAAAACTTTAATTTTAATTTCATTTTTTAACATTATTTTTGTATCTCCAAATTACGTGTATTTAAATTAAATTTGCATTTAATTTTAAGCGCTTTAGAAATTTGATTTCATTTTTTAAACATGAAATATGTATTAAAAGTTTTTAAAAAACGAACTTTTCAATATTTTCTTAAACTGAAAATATTGAATTTGAATTTATTTTGCAACTAAATTGAGTTAGTAGTTCATGATTTTAATATGAATTTATTTTATGTTAAGAGCAAATTTGTTTTAAAAATCTCTCGGTTTTATTTTTTAATAATTTGTTTTTCTAAACTATATGGTTGTAAATTCTTTTGCACATGTAACTTTAAGTTTGACAGTTCTATTTTGTGAATTATACAATGTTTTTCTTCCAACATTAAAATTTTCGGATTTCTATAAATTTTTACAAGACTGGCAGAAAAATTGACAAAACTTTAGAGAAATATTATTCTGAAACATAAAATTCACACGTGTAATATTCGTTGAGATATGAGAATGTTTAGTAAATATTATTTTGCTGCACATGTGTGAAAGATACAAAATTTTTTATTCATAAGTTGAAAGCTAGATATATTAAGCAACTTTTGTCAAAAGGTCAATTGAATAAAGTAAAAATTAAGCAAATTGTCGGCAAAAAAAAAAAAAAAAAAAAAAAAAAAAAAAAACTAGCTAGATTTTCGGTATTTTCCAGAGTTGAAATTTCATAAGGGGTTTTTCACATACTGCGCATTTAATTGAAGATGAAAAACCCTTATACGCTTGGGACTATAATATTTATTTACTAAGATTTATGAGTTCATAATGGGGTTTTCACAAAAAGAACTTTTGCAACATGATTAAAATAAATGAATCTTCAAATTAAATACACGGTATGTGTAAAACCCCTAATGAAATTTTAACTCTGGAAAATACCTCAAATCTAGATCGTTATTTTTCCGACAACTTGCTTAATTTTTACTTTATTCAAACGAACTTGTGACAAAAGTTGCTCAATATATACAGCTTTCAACCTATGCACTAAAAATTTTTCTATCTTTTGCGCATGTGCAGTAAAATATTATTTATTAAAAGTGCTCATATCTCTAAGAATATTGCACGTGTGAATCATGTGTTTCGCGAATGTTTTGTCAATTTTTTAGGAATTTTTGTAAAGTTTTATGGGAATCCATTCTAGTTTTAAGGAAAAAACGTGTCGAAAAAATTAATAATTCTTCAAAAAAAAAAAAAAAAAACGAAAACAATTACCTAAATAATTGCGCAATTACTGTACCGAAACATACAAATATTGTACACAGTATGCTCAACAATGTATTAAAGGTACAAGTCATTTGTAGCTTTTTGTGATACAGGGTAATTTCGCTCTTCTTCAATTTGTTGTTAGTCCCTCAAGTGCACTCTGGACTAAATCGATAGTGGAAAATATGAATTTTTAAATGTTCTTTGCATTTATGAAGTTTCAGGCTATTTTGTCTAGTTTTTTTTTAGATAATCGAAAAAGTGTAAAAAAAAAAAAAAAAAAAAATTCTAATAATTTGATTACTTATTGTATGTAGTACACTGCAAAAAAATATGTCCTATTTGCTGCCAGAAATTCTCTGTAATTTGAGAAAATACGCTTAATTTACGAAAAAATTACGTTGTCAGAACGTATTTTCTCAAATTACAAAGAATTTCTGGCAGGAAATAGGACATATTTTTTACAGTGCATATATAAGGTAAATCGCCAGAAGGCGCAATATATAAGAATATTTTGTTTAGTACAGCCAAAAATTGAAATGATACGATAATGAAAAAAATACACTATGTTCTTCAGTGTTTAATTAATTATGTATACATATTAATTCCTTTCTCAGCATGCATACAATTGACAAATTTAATGTTAAACAAACTTGTGTAATTGTGGCATATTCCCCCAGATATACGGGGAAGGTACCACCAGTTATGAGGTATTTTCAATACCGAAATATGTAAGAAAAATAAGACAAACGTTGGAAAATTACCTGTGAATTAAGTATAACTATGGAGAAACAAACAAATTTGAAACAGAAATAAATTTTTGGATACTTACTTTGCTAAAATTAATAAGGGTGCAGATTTGAATGTTAGCCTGCACAACATTTAATTTAGTGCAAATAATCACCATTGCAATCTTCGTGCTACCATTTATTGCATTCGATATGCAAGGCTTTTCTGTGCTGGTTCAGGCAACTTCTGGTGATAATCGACCGCCTCTTGCTCTGCTGATGGGAACAACTGCTGATTTAAACCTACTACTGTCACATGCGCCGTTTGCGTAAGCAACAGCTCTATCATTGCTGGAATCAACAGAGATAGCACACGCACAATCTGGGATTGCTTGTGGGTTATAAGGATAAATCCTAGTGGCTGAAAACCCAAAAGTTCCATTTCCTACAGTGGCTGCCTTGCTTTGAGCTATATTCAGGAGGGATTTTTATTGAAGACTCGAATGTTCGTTAAAATAGTAATATAAAAACGATAATTATTATAATATTATAATTATAATTATTAATTGCATTTATATTTTACACCATAATATATACAGTATATAAAATAAACCGTAAAATTTAAAGTTCATTTAATTTATTTCTGAACCATGTTGAGGCTTCCCTCAAGTATTGGATGAAGATGCTACACACGCTTATTTTCATATTGCTGCAAGGTTAAGGGCGCTTTTATTTACCTTGTGTATATAATGGAACGAAGAACTCACTTAAATTGCTAATATCTTATTTAAAACAAAGCAACTTCTTACAAACTTTAAAAATAAGCAATCGAATATTACAAGGGTTGTCTTCCCAAGGTTAAGTGGTAACGAGATCCAAAATAACGGCAATTAAAGGGAATAAATTAAGATAAGTTCACAATCTAAGCGCTCAATGGGACAATATTTCTCACACAGACTGGTCAGCATTACTATCTGTTGACACATAAAAGTTCTAGAAAAAAAAAAAAAAAAAAAAAAAAAAAAAAAAACTTATGTCTTCTTTTGAATTACCTTATATGTATATATACCGGGTGTCCCATAAGTCTGTAGACATTTAAAAAAATCATAAAAGTTGAAGGAATTGGTAGAATTGAACGTGATTTACGAACAAATTATTCCCGTGAAAGGAGTTTTTTTTTTTTTGCTAAAGAATAAAAAATAGTTAAATATTTCGTCGATAGAGGACACTGCACGAACGTATAAAGAAAAATCTGCACACCAGAGTCTTACAGATTGCCCAGTTTTACGATTTACACAGTTTATTTATTATTTTTCTTCATACTTGTACATACATGAAGTTTTATTTTCAATGCTGACTTGGTGGATAAAGCGTTATTGGCGAAGATATTTTCCCTGAGCTAAAAACCGGCGACTGAAGCTGTAATTTAAAGTGTTGTAACTCGTTTGAAAACTATAATTTGTGATGATGCAAACACATAAAATAGTATTTATATGCCTGTAAACATTGGCATGGAAATAAATGCAGTTTTTCAGAGAAATTTGGAATTTGCTGACGTACAGCACCCTCTATCGACGAAAATTTTACCTATATTTTTTTTTCTTTACAAAAAAAAAAAAAAAAAAAACCTCCAGAGAATAATTTTTTCGCAAACCGCGTTTATTTCTGCCGATTTCTTCAATTTTTATGAATTTTCAAAATGTCAACAGATTTATGGGATACCTGGTATATATAATTCTGTACAAAACAAAATTAATTTAGTACGACAGAACATATTTATCTTCTTCTAAATAAAGACAAGCAGTGACTTTTTTTTGTGTGGAGTTTTTCGTTTTTGTTTTGTTCATGGGAACTCCCTAGCGGCTGTAAAATTTTTGTTGTCATTTTGGTGATGAATTAAAATGGCTATCGGGATTGCGTAAGTAATGTTGGCGAGAAACGTCAGGCGCTACTTCGATGTCAAATTTCAAGGTTCTTCAAGAGGTCCTGTTTTTTTTTTTTTTTTTTTTTTTTTATTTATTTTAGATAGTTTTTAACTTGATGCGAGAGGGAAAAATCTGGAGTGATTCCACTCGACTTTCCAAACAATAAATAACACTGCTCGGCATGAAAATTGCCTCTGACACCAAATTAGCATACTCTCATGTAAAATGACTTTCTGAATCCGAATATGTTCAAAATATTTAGCTAAATTAGAGCTAAATTTAGCTACCTCAAATATTAAAATATAAATAAATAATTATAAAAATTAATAAATAATAAATATTTTAACTATATTAAAAGTAATATAATGAAAATAATTTCTTCGAGTTTTTTGACTTTAAAACCTTCTTATAGTTGTTTAGATAAAAAATGTGATGTCATTAATTTAAAATTATCAACATATATAATTACGCTCATGACTGACTGACTGACTCTGTCACGCTTAAAAAGGCTGAGAGATTTTCTTGGACTCTGTCTGTGTGTCAACGCAAGTTGCCACCTAATTTTCATATTTTAGTTAATTTAAAAAAATCTAATTGTCCGATCGATAAGCTGTTTAATTCGACGGATTTAGAAAAATAGCCACTTTTATTTGGTACCTTATTTATAACGAATTTTTTATTAGATTTTTTATAAAATATGAAAACAGACATACTTTAAAATATACATTTAAATTTTTAATTGTTGCCATTGTTTTTGCAACATAAAATGAAATATGCTTTCACGTGAAAAAATAAATAAATAAATAAAATGAATAAATATATAAACTATAAAATATTAAATTTGCGTCTATATGATGTCGTGATGATCTAAAAAATGACGTGTATAAAATGATAATAATAATTTTAAATTAGAAAGGTAATGATGAGATAAATAAAGTGCGGAAATTTCGCACGGGTTTGCTAGAAAATTAATTATTTGACTTAAGAAATAAATACAATGAATGAAATGGTCATTTTGCAACGGTTGCTTTAGTCGCCCTACAAGTAACTAGTAATCTATAAACGGATGTTAAATGGTTTAAATTTGTATGACAGTCAATAAATAAATGAGATGCAATAAATTAAAAAAAATTGTTCGTTTGAAAATATCGACCGCTAGGCTGGCGAAGGCCGATTATTATACATATATTTGAGAAATAAATAAATAAATGATAAAGTTCATATTTAACTGGGAAAATAGTACAAATGTCAGTGGTACATAAACTTGTTACAGTATGCCCAAAGTCCCTTATCATGTATTTAATGCATATAATAAAATTTTGCCTTTAGCCAGATTTTTAGTTCAAAGTTGTGTTAAAACCGTTGTATGAAAAATACTTAGCAGATGAAAAACTGGAAAACTGTAAATATAAATTTTGAAGCTTTCACGTATTTATTTGATTACATTAGAAAAATATTTATTAATTACCGGTAAGAACAGATAAAATGTATGTTCTAAGAAAAGCAGTACAATATAGCATAATCTTTTATGGTTACTACCAGATTCCTTTATAATGAAGAATGTAAAATAAGAGATATAGGGAAAAAAAAAAAAAAAAAAAAAAAAAAAAAAAAAAAAGGAGAAATGATTTTGATTACTACCATAAATATGTTTAATACCATTTATTCAAAATATACATTTCATTATTTACCATATTAGTATTAACTGCGGTAATTTTGACCAAGTTTTCTTCTACTATGCAAAAAAAAAAAAAAAAAAAAAAAAAAAAAAAAGAAAAAGAAACCAAATTTGATTTTTTTTTCTACTTTAACACCTCCCATCCAAAACCTTCAATGTGTCTGCTGTTGGTTACTGTGCACTTGGAATTCAAACATCTGATTGCCTATGAAAAGGACAAAATTGTAATCTTCTTTTCACTTCACATCTCCTTCAATGTATTAAGATAATGATTACTTCAAATCGAGATTGAAAATGTAACAGTGCGCATGGTTATGACTCTTATGTCTGTTTTTAAAACCTTCAATCTTGAAAAACAAACTAAAATTCCATAGTTATACAATTTTTAATCGTAAGTGTGTTGTAGGAAAAAAAAACAGATAAGTGACCAGACACATCACCAGGGGCGGTCTAAAACTTTAGATATATAGAATTTGTGATAAAAGAGTAGAACGAATTTCATATTAATAATAATTAAAAAAAAAAAACTTTTTAAGACAGTAGACTATTAGTTTCAATCTGGATTTTTTGTAGACAAAGTTTTGTGTAACACCAAAATAAATTAGAAATATCAGTCCTATTGTTACGAATGTAGTACCAAATGAAAGGAACAATTTGTCTGAATCCAGGTGTGCAAACACTTTTTCGACACGGCAGTAAGATTTTTTAAAATTATGAAATTTAGAAGAAAACACTTCATTTTAAGTCATTTCAGTCATTTAAAAAAGTACGTGGTCCAGTTTTACGGTCAAGAAAATGACATAAGATAAATAAAAAATAAATAAAAAAAATAAAAATAAAAATTTTATAGACTGAAATTAATAGTCCTCCGTACTAAACAAAATTCTACCTTTGACAGAATTTTTTTCTATTTTTTTTTTTTTTTTTTTTAATATTCAAAACGATGATATAATGCGATCCCTTACTTACCGGATTACTAGATCTACAATATAGGGTGGATGGATGGATGGCTTTTAATGGCGCAAAGTCCACAATGGGACATGCTGCGCCAAGCAAAAAAGGGATAATGAATAAAATTTAGCCTCTGGATGGGTTCACTCATCCAGATTGTCATTAACAAGAATTGAAAACAAGAGTAGGTAAAAGGTAAAATCAAAGTCATAAAATACATTGTAGATAATAAAATCAGATGTAAAATGTAAGGAACAGTGTAGATAATAAAAACTGATGTAGAATGAGATAAAGAGTGTAAATAATAAAATCAAATGTCATAGTAAAATTTGTCAAATGATTATGAGGAGTAATACCTAAAAGACTCGTCAGGTTTGGTGAGGATAAATTAGATATTGCCGATACATACGACGAAGTCAAGGACAGTCAGTGAGAATATGGCGAATGGTAAGTGTATGGTTGTGACATTTGGGACAGGTCGGCTCTTGTTGTCGAAGTAATAAGTATTTATGAGTAAGTCTAGAGTACCCAATTCGCAGACGGGTAATAATTACATCATATTTCCTAGGAATAAACGTCAGGCAGATTGCAATTTGCGGTACAATGCAGGAAAAATAATCTCTTTATCTTTGTTTTTGTACTTTTCAAAATCGTTGTAAATGACAGAAAAATTATTTTTAGATGATATGGAAATAAACTTAATTTGTAAGATGTTTATTATGTGAAATCGGATTAATAATGCGCATAGCTCACTAATAATTGTATTCGATAGTCGTGGTAGGGAATCTTACAAAAATATAAGGATTATTATAAAAATTTATGTTGATTTAATTTTGATTTGGATCATACCAAAAAAAAAAAAAAAAAAAGTTGCAGCTGTTAAACAGTTTATAGTGTATTTAATCTGCAAAATTATTTATTATCAACATTGCTACTTTTCTTATTGAGATTCACTTTGTTTACTCCTAAAATATTGAAAATAGCTCTAGTATTTGTCATATAAATTCGAGTATAGAAAAAAAAAAAAAAAAAAAAAAAAAAAAAAGCTGCTATGCCAGGATTTATGTGATAAATATTATGTCTATTTTTCAGATTTTTTCTGTCAATATAAAAGTAGCGATGTTGAAAATGAATAATTTTGCAGATTAAATACACTAGAATAGTAGCTAAAAAACTGTGCGTTAGCCATTGACACTAGTTTTTAACTGTGTCTAAAAAAAAAAAAAAAAAAAAAAAAAAAGAATAGTAACAAAATTTTTCTAATAGCATCGAAATATTTTCTATCCGACAAAAAATCTTTATTACTCTTTTTTGTTTTTTCTTATTCATTTAAGAAATATTTTAGCTGTTTCTTGCAAACTTACGCAATAAAAATGATTATTATACGTTCATTGTTTTGGTAGGAATTGGAAACGTTTTTATTATCTCTCAAATATTATGTGTAATGATACGTTTTTATTAGAATGAAACTTCATAATACCAATTCTTTTGATGGCTGTTTATTTATTTCCTGAATGATAGTTCTAAAGCAATGTTGTAGTTTTTATGTATTGATAAGGAAATAGTTTTCACATTCAAAATGATATTAGAGGTTCCGTTGCTGAATTGTGGAATGTAAGACTTTAGTTTTTATAACTTACGACTTTTCTAACAACACATTTCAAGACAGAAATTATTTAGATATATTAATAAGAGCTGAAATAAAACTGATCTACGTTATATTTAAAGGAAAAAGTTTCAAATAGAACTTTTAGATAATATTATTAAATTTAAATAAAAAAATTACAAAACAAATCTGAATATAATTTTGATACAACAAGTAAATCACAGTTGTATAGTAGTTATATCTGTATACATATACATAGAGGGAAAGGGTAATTATATATAGCAAAATATGGAAAAAGTAAGAATCTCAACGTGTATGGGGAAAGAGCCGTTCTATTACATTGATCTTAAAAAAATATATATATTTAAGCTCTGATACGATTCTTACTGATTCGTATGTAAAATGACCTCCTGAATCTGAATATGACTCCCATTTTGCCGAGTAACCCACCGTTTTCTAGAAACACCACCTCTTCCTCAATCCCCCCCCCCCTGTTCGATAATTTTATGACCATGAATGTGATTTCAAGAATGAAAAAGAATTAATTTAACACCTAAAAACACCTAAAAACCAATTTAACACCTAAAGTTTCAGAATTAACATTAATAACAGATTACAAAAAATATAAGATATGTAATACATAATTTCAGTGACAAATCCTCCCCCCCCCCCCTTTCCCCACACCCCAAAATTTTCCCTTGTCGCAAATATCATGTTTTAGAATTTCCAACTCTGTAGCCGCTCAGAAGGTTAAAATAATCCTCCCCCTCCTAAAAATCAAATTTATAGAAAAATGATAAAAATAGGGGGCCATTCATAAAAAACAGTTGGTGATAAGGCAAAATGGGCGTCATATTCGGATTCAAGAGGTCATTTTAGATAAGAATATGCTGAAATGGTGTCAGACGCAATTTTCATGCGAGCAGTGTTATCCGCCATTTTAGAGCAGCAAGCGTGATATAAATATATTTATTTTATACACAAATATTTTTTGAATAAAGTACTCTACAACTAATAAGTTTCCGGGAGGAAACAATTACATGAAGTTTAGGAATCTAAATTTCTGTAACCTGTCCCGGAACGTAACTCTTAAGTTTGACTTATACTTTCAATTTTCACTAATAATCCTTTGCTACTTGTTGTTTTTCTGCCGTACGACAGCTGCAAGTAGTTGGCGTTGTTCTAGGTGAATAATTTTAGCATTACGTTCTGTCGCTTATCTTATAGTCAGTTTGATATATATATATATATATATATATATATATATATATATACACATGTAGGTGTGTGTGTCTGTGTATATATATGCATATATATGCAGGTATGTAATGTGTATGTATGCATACATATATGTATGTGTTCCCTACTTAACTCAGCATGGAAAAAATAACGCTTAATCGCAAATATGAAAAAACTATTAAATCCACTTAAATTGGTTTTAATACGCAAAAAAAAAAAAAAAAATTAAAGACACTAACGGCAAAGCGACTACAAGGTATACAGAACAATTTAATGCTAAAAATGATTTTGCCTTCAGCAGCGCCAAAAATTAGTTTAGGATTTCCAAAGTTTGGAATTTCTAGCTTCAATAGTAACCGAATTCCGAAAATTTTCAGAATGATTTATTAGTTTCTAGCGCTGAACTGCATTGAAAATCCTATAAAATACTGACAAGACTCGTTATGAATTGATGATTGATGATGCAAATTCTATTTAGGTTTCGAACTCAGCGGTTGATCATTGTTTCTGAATTAGCGAAATCCCTGCACTATTGTGTATTAACGCTGTTTGCCTGAATTTTGACGTACAAATTACTGTTTTATTGGATTGTCTCGAGAATATTCATTGATTCTTAATTTTTGTGATCCAAACAGACTCTTTCCAGAATATTAATTAAGTATAGTGTAGTTTCAAATAGAACCTGATTAGGTCTTCACGAACTGTTTTATGCACCCCAAAATACTGACATATTTCATAATAATATCATTATAGGCTCTATCAAAGCTTTTATTGAAATCTCTATGAGGATAGATTTTATATAATGGCCAAAAATTTTGTATTTTTGGTTATTATGAATATAATATTCATAAATATCCCTGAAACGGAAAGTTACACGAAAAGCGAAAAGGGAGGTATATAACTAGATGTCATAAAAAAAAACCTACATACATATTTGAAACGTTTTACGTCCAACCGTTTTCGAGCTATACGAGATACACACACATACACACACATGCACACACACACACATACGTGCATACAGACGTCACGGAAAGTCGTGTAAAATCGTAGATACCTATGAAATGGAAGCTCGTGTCAAGAACAAAGTTAGAAAAGTATAACTAGACGTCATGACAGACACAAATATAAATTCGCACCATTATACGATCATTTGTTTTTTATTTATTTGAAATATAATATCCGTTCTGCAAATCAGTATTACAATACTTCCTTATACTTTGTACAATTGCCAGAAAAATTATTGAAGCACACATCCACACTTTCCATATATAATTTTTTAGTTTGATCGCTAATTTTTATCAACTTACTTTTTTATAAACAGTGTAAGACTAAGATCATGATTTAACAAATATTTACTTATCAAAACAGCTTTAAGTGCCCCCCTTTTAAGTAGGAATTATTGTTAGTGCTTCAATAATTTTGCTGCCGACTGTATAAGGAAAAAAAAATAGCATTCCCAACATGTTAATTTAAATGAAATAAAAAAATAGAAGCAAAAACTCAGCAAATTATTAAAAAATACTTTATAGTTAACAAAATCTGACTTAATATTTGCCAATAAATTTATCAATGAATTGATAATTGTCTTTAAAGCTGTTGTTAGTTAGGTGAATGCATTGAATAATACAGGATCGATTCATATTTATATGACAATTTGTAATAACTAGATCACCTAACTTTTACAACACTGATGACAGAAAAGCCTGGTGACAGTCAGTCAATTATATTTCGGAATGTTGCTTTGAGTATCTGGATCGATGCAGGCTGCAAACCTTCTGAAATTGGCTGAAAAGTGGATGGTTTAATGCCCATATTAAAACACATGGGGATTGAAAAGATACCCAGATATGCCCGATAGAGTTCGGAGATATTGAATTCATTTACAGCAGAGCACTAGAAATTTCCCGTGATGTTTCTTGAACTGATTACGGACAGTTCTGGATATAAGGCATCATACATTATCTTGCTCATTTCTTTTGGAAGTAAGTGTCAAATATATGGATGTAAGTGATCAGTAACAATGGATAAATAACCCATTCTGTTATGTATACCTTCCACAGACACGAGAAAAATCCGAGAATTACATGGAAACTTTCTCTACACCACAATTCTGGAATTGTTGCAATGATTTAAAAGTGTTTGTTGTGAACATTTCTCGTCGGATACGTAAGCGTCACCCGTCCAATGTAATAAAAAATGGGACTCGTTGGAGAATGTAATCGTTAAGCAATAACTAGCAGTTTATTTTTAGCATTGTGGTACAAATTGAAATTATTATTGCTGATGCAATTCTGACAACGTGGATGTAGCGTCATGTTTTTTTTTTTTTTTTTTTTTTTTTTCTTTTTTTCCGGGAAACCGTACATAACACTATTTGTCAAACTGCCTTAGAAAAAAGTCTTGTTGTCTTGTTGTCCCTTCGTTAACTCGATACATCTGTTTTTCGACTGTAGCACACTGGGCAGTTATTGAAACCGTCACAATTGAAGTTCATCTTTTACATTAATAACACTTGGTGTACCGAAAATTTTACGGCGCAGCGTTTATTTTCTATTATTCCAACCATGGTACACTTTAATGACAGTACACATTTGAAGAATATTAAAAAACTTTATAATAAAAAAATTAAATAAATGGTTTCGTATTCTAATAAATTACTAAAGATATTGAATGTGTGCAATTTCCTTACGCAGATGTCCAAAGTAACTCGAATACAATACTGCTGACGTGAATTCACGTCATTTGAAAATCTGTAGCTCCACCAGTTGGGGTTTCTTTAGATTGCATTATACCTTAAAAATATATCCAATGTTCATATTTATACAATAAATGTGCTATAGACACAAATACTGTGACTAGAAAGAGTATAATTGTAAAGTATATTTATTTATACTATAAATAAAAATAGAGAAATCATTGTTCTAATATAACGTAATCTTCAAGAATAAGGCCACAGACGGATCTTGTTGTCAAAAATATAAAAAAATGTGGTCGTGAAAGTGTTAATAATAGAGAAATTTTTAAAACCTGTCTTTCTTGAATCGTGAATGTGATTTAATTTGAACGAATTGCTATCGTGAATGAGATTTAATTCTTGTTCTTAATAATGATCGCAAATAGTAGTTAAATATTTCTAATTTTACTCTATATGATTTTATAAATGTTAAATAATATGCAATTTACCCAAGGCAAACTCTCTAATAAAAATACAAGATAAATAAAAAACCGATTTTACAGAAATCTTGAATTTTGATACTACAAAACAATCCTTATCTAATCTATGTCACAAGGGTATTCGAAAGAAACTTAAAAGGTGAAATTAATGAAACAGAACAGAAATTTGAGATAGAATTTCTGTCACGCTTCGATTAGATGAGTTTCGGACATAATTTCAGGTCAGTTATCGAAGATGACAAAATTTATTGATTTAAGTTTCATATCAGAGTAATTTATCAGCTTTGTTCGAGAAGAGTATTTGAAGAATTTCTCTGTTTCTTCATGAGGAGAAGAAATTCTTTTGAAGAATCAATGAGCTTCAACTAAGATTTAATATTAACTAATTTTTGATGTTACAAAATGATTATATTTCTAGAAAAGAAAATATTCAAATAAATATATGAAATAAATGTATCTTCAATATGGGAAAACGAGCACATTAAATATTACTAATTTTATTCGTAATTTTTCGTCCGTATTTAAGAATTATTTATTTACTTTTTTTTTTTTTTTTTTTTTTTTTTAATTTCCAATTTATTTATTTATTTATTTTTTTGAAGATATTTACTTTTTACTTTCTCTTATCCATAAGGTACAGAAAAAATTGTTTTTGGATAAAATTTTCGAAAACGAGATTTTGTTATATTTGCACGTTTTGAGGTCCCCTGAATTCGAAAATCATGTTTTTAGTAGTCGGTCTCTCTCTGTGTGTGTGTGTGTCTGTCTGTTATCAGCATATCTCAAGAACAAATCGTAACAGAAAGTCAAAATTTGGTATGCTAAATGTGTATCATATAGGGATGCTACACTAAGCTTTTCGTTGATATGAAGCAAATGGTTCGTGTACAGGTACAACCAAGAGAATTCAAATACATTACGTCTATGGGGGAAATTGCAGGTAAGTAGAGTTTAACAGCTATAGACTGCACTAAAACAAATTAATTGAATATATATTTTTTATATACATAAAAACATGTTTCATGTAGAATATGGTTGGGAAATCTTTCACTGTTCATTTACAGGGCTACACAAAAGAACCAGATTATAGTGCGACAATATCTGAAAATTGATGGAAGTGTATTTCAGATTGTGCCGTGTGTTATTACTATAGGATTATATTTAGGTGCACCATTTGGTCTGTACATAATCTTCAAAAGATACACATGGTTGAAGGGGCGGTAGCCCCTCTCATACAGAACTAGTTATCACATAAAACTCTTCTGAAGCCTAATTTGAATCGTTTTAACATAGGTTTTTCATATCAGTTCTCGTTATCTTACCTCTTTATCTCCAACTTATATTTATAGTATTAAATTTCAGGGTGAGAGAAAGTCGTGTGAGTGACACACCAGATTATTTACTTTCTATAATTAGTAAAATTTGTGATATTGAATCTTCACCTGATTTAAACGATTAAAATTTTTGATTAAAATTCTCCTGAGTTGAAAAAAACTAATTTTTGGAAAATGGTCTGTATACGTGCGTGTGGAATTTTAGGAGTATGATATCTTCAAAATGAAAACAAATAGAACGACGAGATTCACTGTCCAGTGTACAAATGATGATGCCAACTTTCGGTGAAAATTGAAAGAAGTGGGATGTGGAAAGCCGATAACGCGACTGTAAGTCTATATCTGAAAAACAGCTCTAATATTTTTCTTCAAAAGTTTCTATCTAAACTCATTTTATGTCTTTTTGTGTAATTAGTTGGATACTTAAGGAAAATTGATAGATGTCCCATAAAAAATTCTACGTTAGGCTTTGCAAATATGTTTTTTAAAAAAGGCTCTTCCGATTTTCTTAAAACTCATCATATTAACTTCTTTTTAGATGTATTTCATGCGTAATTGTTGATTTCCCGTGAACATATGAGTTTGTCAAGTTTTGGTAAAAGCCATAAGTGGGATCAAAAGTCAGTATCTCAAACATCACCAACGGTTTTCTTTAAATTTGTTTGATAAACTCTTTTTTATATGTATTTAAGAAGCAAGTATTATGTTGATACTCAAAAATGTGATGCAACTAAATTGTTAGACATCTGACTGGTTAAGTCAATTATATATCTTCTGATCTAACTATATCTAAAGTTTATACTATGTGTTGCAGTGGGTAATTGAAATTTTGTGGTTGTTACACTCCAGAGTTTTTAAGATATTGTAAGAAAACGTATAAAGTCAGGAGAAACGATTTTTATGATTTTTAGTAGATATTTTGGAATATTTTTAAATAAAATTCGATTATTTTTCAATTGAAATATATTTTCGTAATACAATTTTAAAATTTTAGTAATACATTTTTGTTATTTTTGAAAAAGGCTTTTTTGAATAGAGATCTTATAACTTTTATTAGGAACATGATGCGGTATGTTTTTCCACTGTCTCATTTATCTAATTAGGCTTTAGCTTTCGTAAAGTAAGTCTCAATAAGAAATTTAGATGTTCTCTGAAATTGTCAATTTAGATGTTTTGCGAAATTGTCAGCTTTCCTATTTAAAGGACAGCTGAAAAATAGCCAGTGGAAATTAGTATTTGTTTGGTGCGAATATTTTGTCATCCGGAACACTTAAGGGTAAGTATAAGTTTCTGTTAGCGTGAGTTATGTGCCTCATCCCCTCTTCCTCCGTCTGGAAACTGTTTTTTCCTCGCATTATTGAGTGTGGTTTGTATATTTTCTTTTCCGTCGTAAAATTTTTTTTCAGTTTGTTTCGGAAGTCTTATGGGAATAAGGAAGTATTATTCAGATAAAGTAAAACTTTGTACTCTGAAATTACTTTCACTATTGAAGAGAACGCTAAAACCTGTTACTGCAAATTGCAAATTTCATCTCTTTATCCTAGTTTTTTATTTGGAGGACGGGGCAGATTTCTCACATGAAAAATACTTTTTTATTTTCCTATATTTAGCTTGTTTAGGCTTAATTAAACATATTAGAAAATTTGAATGTTTTCGAGAGTTTTGTTACACTATATGTAATGTAGTTTTAAAAAGTTTATATATATATATATATATATATATTTATTAAAGCAATAAATTTTTTTTTTTGGTATTTTGACATAGAACCAATATTCTCTTAATTAAAAAAAAGATTCTGAAAAAGATTTGAGAGAATAAATTTAAAGCATACAAAAAATATATCATGATTTTCTAGAAAGGATAAAAGAACAGTCAGTTTTCCTTTGAACTTAAGTGTAGATATATAAAATAATTAATCGTACCCGATTTTACATTTAGATAAATTTTATAAAACCTTGTATAGGCATTTGATTTTTCTTATTTTTTTATTTATAAAAAAATTCTTCCACCGTACTATTAGATAAAAATACATTTCAATATAACGATTAGAGTATTTTACAGAGAAAAAAAAATAATGAATGAATAAAATCAATTGATACCCAAGTGTTACTAGCAAATAATATATATATATATATATGTGTGTGTGTGTAAATATACAATACATGTAGAATTCCCAACCTTTTTGCCCTTTGATTCTTTATGTTAGGATGTGAAAAAAAAGTATGATCAGATGCACTTCTTTTTCGCACTTCTTTCATCTTATGTTTAATTTATTATATTAGCTTTAAAAAAATCTACAAAAATAGTTTTATATAATCCGGATACAGTTTTTACAACATTAAAATGGTCATAAATTATGGAAAAATTAATGCGACAAATATTAAAATAGTTTCAAAGCATATAAATTATTATTATTATTAAAAAAAAAAAAGAAAGAAAGAAGGTTTACTTATTGCCTATTTAAGTATTTTTTGGTGTGATATCTAAAATTAAAAATATTTCTTAAAATGAAAAACGTGGGGGAAAACTCAGTACACTAATAGATTTCCCTAACTTGTTAAAAGTGATAAAAATTTTATTTTAAGTAAAATTAAGTAGAAATGGATAAGTGAAGTTGTAAACATTTAGTTTATGCAGAATGCAATTTTTATAGAATTCTCTCTTTCGGTTGCTCTAGGAACTGAAACAAATATTCACAAAGAAGCGTTTTGGTTTTTGTATGTTTTACATATAAAGAATTTCAATCAATATATTTTGCAGTTGATATAAAGTTCTAGGGATAAAAGCTTTAAAGAAGATGGAGGTGCTAAAATTTGGCAACTGATCGAAATTTTGGTAATTACTAATTGAATACACATTTGGATATTAGGATATTAAGTCAACCAGTCGTGCCTCAACCTAAACTGTTTTAACAGGTGGTTATTACTGCTGGCAGGAGTTCTAACTGACATGGTCGATCCAGTACATTTTGAACTGGTCCAGAGATCTGCTAGAGGGGGGTGGGGTGATAATTAAGATTCTGGATGCATGTACAATGTGAATGGGTATGTATACATGTTAATTAGATTTACAATAGTGAGTTATTGAGAACACAGACACATAATTTTGTAGGAATATACACTGCTGGATTTTATTACATGGTAGGTTGTCTATTAAAATGTGTTAGGGGTTATTTGACATATATTTATAATTTTATATTTATACCAATATATCTTCAAAGAACTGCCTTTAAATAACAAGACTCTCCTGCAGGGAAGTAAATATGTATAAATGCACAGACAAAAGTGTTAATTTAAGTATTTTCACAGAATTAATAATTTGAACAAGAATGATTAAAAAGAAAAAATAAATCCTTTATGACCAGCGCTAATCAGCTCAGGTGCTGCGTTAATGAACGTTATGTACATTCATTTTTTAATGTACCACATGGAGTACAAAAGAATCGAGTGTTTTCAATTTCAATATATAAACATACTTCTCGTTTCTATATTTGAATTAAACTTAAGTAACACTTCCTATTGTTTTTTTTACGGAAAGTAGTCTTCATAAAATACGAATTTTCCTGTATTTCGATTTAAAATCGATCTCAACACAACAGCAAGAATAAGTTTACTAATTTGAAACTTTCACACAGTCAGTGCAGAGGCTCATCAGGTAATTTGTACAAGAATAAGATTGTTTTGATCATTGAAATATAATAATAATCATTTTTTGTTTAGTGTGCATTTCTACACTTAAAACAAAATGTTTTGTAGAAATAAAAAAATATATATATATTTATTATGTTGGCTGATTTTTTGATTTATTTTGCCATTTTTACTATATTTTTGTTCAATTAATCAAATCAACTTTCTTCTATTAAGCAAAAGAATATGGTTGACAAGGAATAATTCGATAGGGAACGTCATAGATCTCTCCATGAACAGCCAATGAGCAAGAGACATACTGAATGAACAAAACTGTTTGTTTAAATCAACAAAATAATTATTATTAGTAGAATCAATGAATTGTTTGAATAAATCAATATCAACATACTGAAATTGGTTGAATCAATAAAATTATTTGGTTAAACAACAAAATAATTTAGATTCTAGTAAAAGAAATTTTTGTTGAAGATATGATATCAAAAGTGGTTAGCTGATTTAGCAACATCCTTGTCGTTTCAACAACAACAACAAATGTTTAATTAATCAAATGTGGCGAAAATTTATTTTAAGAAAATAAAACTGCAATAATCTATTAATAATCTATTTGAAGACCATTTTAATCAAAGATGGTGGTTTAAAGAATAAATAATATTCACATAATTTTTATACATTAATTATTATTCATTTACATAAAAACATATATATATATATATATATATATATTTTAAACAAAATTGTGTTGAGGCTGTATGAACAAAAATTTTTATGTTGAAACAACAACCCAAATTATTAAATCAGCAAATACTTTTTGCTGATATAGTCTCAAGAATATTTTCTCTGTTTCAACAAGATTTTTTTTTTCTGTGTAGTTTGCGCATAGAGATTATTGATTTAGTTACAAAACAATTTAAAAAACAAATGTAGAAATTCACTTTTTATATTTCTATGGTTATAATAACAATAATAATAATAATAATAATAATAATATTAATAATAATAATGATAATAATAATAATAATAATAACATTTAAATTTAAACTGTTTAAAGTTTAAGATATTCCGATAATTTTTAGAGAGTTATTTTAAAAATAAACATTTAAAATAACATTTAAAATTCAATATTTAAATTTAATTAAAATAATATTTAAAATTTCATGGGTTCTAAAGAAAAGCTAAGAAACAAAATGAATAATAAATTCAATGAAAAAAAAAATGGAACATTTTAAATTTCATTATATAAAAATGCAATTAAATTTTGCTACTGATATTGAGAAAATAGCAAAAATATTAATTACGCGAATCTTCTATCAGAAAATAAATTAAATTTTAATAAGAACTTTCACAATCAAATATTTAATTTGCCAATGTGTTATTTTTTTTTTCAATATTCAACTTATAAAATATTTGTAATGTTTACACTTTAAATTATATTATATCTGTAAATTTTCTTCCTCAAAAATAATTTTTTTTTTTTTTTTTTTTTTTTTTTTTTATGTTAAAAAACATTTATTAATTAAAAATATACACAGTATTTCCAATTATCTTTTATTATATTTCTTCACGTTTTCAATTCTAAATAACAAGATTTTAATTAAAAACTTAGACAAGTCTATTAATTCAATTGTGTAAATAAATATAATATATTAAACTATTCTTAATTTTATGCAAAAAATGTTTCCCCAGTACTTTACAGGGTACTTAAAATAATATTTACTTAATTCATAATTACTGTATCAGAATTTTATATACTTTTAAAATTTAAACTGTTAAATTAAATAGTTTTTGAAATGGTTGTAGATATATGTTCACATTATTTAATAAAGATAATAAATTAACTGAAGAAATTTTTAAAGACGATAGATTATACCCAAAGTAAGAGAAATTGTTAATTAGTTATGTAAACTATAATTTTGAGAAAAGTAGATTTAATTTTTGTGAAGGGAAAAAAAAAATCCTCTATGATAATTTGAAATTAAATTAATAAAATACATATATTTCTGTGAGTCAGATTATATAAATAAATAGATTTTAATATAATTTTTTTCGTTATTCTAATTAAGTTCACATTTATTTATTTTTTCTATTTATCTGAAAAATATAAAGAAATTAAGCTCATAATTTTTTAATTAAACAAAAATTTAAAAAAATGTACATTAATTGAAATTTTTGTACTAAAATTTTTTTCTACGTGGCTATGCATTTTCATTTTATATTTATCCCTTTAACCGTTTGACTGCCATGGCTATCATACGTGATAGCCAGTGGTGTTTCCGTTGGGGGCATTGGCTATCAGATATGATAGACAGTTTTTCAACACGTCAGTCCTTGATTATAAAAACCATATCAGTCACATGAAAATCGTTTTGGAGTTTGATTGTTGGAGGATGAGAATCTCCCCATGTATTGCAAAATGAATCAGATTGAAAAATATTTTTTATATATAATTTTATGTTGAAAAAAATACAAATTACACAAAAGATTTTTCTGGCACCGTGGTAAATATTTGCAATTTTGGCTTGGCAGTCAAAGTGTTAAGAGGACTCTCTACTTATCGTCCCCGGAAGCCAAAGCCAATGTCATTCTATGGAGAAATTTGCCCCATTATAATTCTTTAACTAAAACTTATTTTTAAGTTCCGTTTTTTATTCTGAAAATTTACAACTATTAAACAATTTATTGCTTTCTGAAAATTTATTTTTTAAATTTAATTCTTTTTATTTTGAGGTTGGAAAATGCGAATTTTTACAATGTGAAATTCTGTGTTTTTAAGCTTAAAAATGAAATCTTAAAAATTTAAAAAATCAATTTTTAGAGACCGATAAATTGTTTAATATTTGTGAATTTTCTGAATAAGAAATTGGAATTTAAAATTATGTATTAGTTAATGAGTTATAACGGGGTGAAATTCCCCATAGAATAACACTGACTTCGGCTTTCGGATACGATAAGTAGAGAATCCCCTTAAGCGTTAAACCAGTCTTTTCCCGTCATGTATAGTTGAAATAAAAGTTTCATATAACTAAATTTTGAAATAAATGTTTTTTGTTTCGGGAAAATACGATTAATAAATATCTGTAATATACAGTTTTAAATTCTTATATTTCTGTACTGATAAGTATAAAGGATTTAAGTCCAAAAATGTCGATTTTGAGTTAAGTACATAGTCAGACTCAGAAAAAAATTCTCTATCGATTGGTATAAAGGATTTAATTCTATGTCATTTAGTCTTTGAGAAAATCCATTGGTAAAAAAAGGACCAATTTAGAAATTTACCATTCATGTATGGTATAAAATATTTAATTCAATTTTTCCCGTTATTAAATGAAGGTTGACAACCACTGAATGGTATAAAGGGTAAAAATCAACGAAATACCTTTTCCCTAATCCCTTCTTCTGATTTGTTTTTAGCTAGTTAAACTTTATTTTTCGTCTCCTGAAAAATCAAGAATATGGACTTAAATCCTTTATACTTATCACTACAGATTTATTCTGTGCATAGTATTAATTTTATGAATCATTACGCAGGTATACTGAAAAATGACTTACTCTGAAAAGGATTATCTGCTTTACAGGAAAACAGAAATCTTTAATAACACCTATATTCACTGAGAAAAAATTCTGTAACTGACATCTAGAATCTAGATTATGGCCTTAGTAAAAATAGCTCCATATCATCCTCATAAATTTTAGTCCCCTTTGAAAGTGAGTTCTAGAAACTCCTATTAGAATTCTAGAAGGTTTGCTTATATTATCGAGGTTAAACTTATTTAAAAATCTCTGCCAATAAATGTAAATACAAGAGGCGGGTTTTAACAACTGCAATCTTGGTTTATGATCCAATACTAGAAAATCAAGCAAGAATTTTTCGCAACGTAAATGATTCAGAATATTAAGAATAATCTGAATATTGTTTCACCATTTAGAAATGTATACGCTAGAAATTTTTGATCATTTCGTCTATTCAGCTTATTAGCGTGCCTTATACGCATGGCTCGGAAAT
Organism: Salticus scenicus; assembly: GCA_963930645.1. Taxonomy (NCBI): domain Eukaryota; kingdom Metazoa; phylum Arthropoda; class Arachnida; order Araneae; family Salticidae; genus Salticus; species Salticus scenicus. Next base: position 139,658,488 of record OZ005652.1, on the reverse strand, counting down.
CTATATTTCTTGTTTAGGGATTTAGAAACTACTTATTTGTTCTAGATAAAAGCGGTATATTTTTTTTTCTCAGTGTTTCAAGATTATAAGTTAATTATATCTTATTCAGGTTTTTATCGGGCGTGCAAAGTACGAAATAAGTTTATCATAGAAAAATTAATATATATATAAATAATTTTTTTTCAACAACATAAAATTAAAAATATCGAAAATACCAATTTTTAATTTAGGAACAAAAAGAAAGGCAAAATCTTACATTTAGTTTTTAAACAAAATATAATAATAATAATAATAATAATAATAATAATAATAATAAATTGGAGTATAACAATCAAACGACTTGCATTACATATGTATTACATACATGTTTTGGGTACCTATTATATACACTTTTACCATACGTATTGCGAACACTTTTTGGAGATTGACTGGCCAGAAGACATAAAATTGACTTTACAAATCAGACACCTAAAAATTTTTCTGTAAGAGCAAATTAATATATTTTTAATGACGTAGAAAACAGTGTTTGTATTGAGGTAAAGAAAAAAAAAGGAATACTGTTAATTTTCCTGTAATAACCAAATGATAGATGCGAAAGAGTATAGAAATAGAGTTTACATATCGAGTAAAAAAAAAAAAGAAGTTTTTTGAAACACCATTTTTTGAGCTCTATAACTGATCTACCTAAATTTTAATGTAATAAGACATGTGAAAGGATAGCTATAACGTGGTGTATGTGGTATTCTTCAACGGTAACGTTAGAGCTGTTTTTAAGTAACCGACTTTTAACACTCCTGATTTTTATCAAAACTTAAAAAACTGGGGGCTGGAAAAAACCCATCTGGGGACCGGAAAAGAACAACGAAATACGGAAGGATATCTAAAAGTAAGTTAATATAGCGAGTTTGAAAAAAATAATATTTACAGTGGATATTAGAGGAACGTACTTGTGAGATCTGAAATTGACCTATTTATACTGGATGTTTATAATTTTTTTTTTTCTTGAACTATCCAAATAATACACACAGAAGGACATCTAATAGGTTGTTTATATAGCACTTTCAAGAAAATCGTTAGAACCTTTTTCTTTAGAAAAAGAAAAACAGGACAAAACTTTGTTCGAAAACGATGGAAAAAAGGTATTTTTTTATTTATTAAAATGTGAAAAATGTGAAAAATTATTTTAAAAACAATTTATTTCGTTCATAGGAATGTCATGTTACCTAATAATAATGATAATTTGCCGAACTGAAATTTTAAACGCCAAAATAGCGATAAAGGGCCCAGGGTTCTTACGTATTATCGCAACCAGGTTGGCGCGATTTGTAAGTTTGAGTAAGAAAGTTAAGTTTTTAGTATTAATTAAGTTATTATTATTATTAGTTATTATTATCATTAAGTTATTATTATTATTATTATTATTATAAGTATATTATTATTATTATTATTATTAGTTATTATTATTAGTTATTATTATCATTAAGTTATTATTATTATTATTATTATAAGTATATTATTATTATTATTATTATTATTATTAAGTTATTATTATTATTAGTTAAGTTACTAGTATTAGTTAAAGTATTTCACGGCATTCAATCTAACCAGTAAGCAAAATAATTTCTTTACGAAAAACCACGTATAACACGTAGGGTTGCCGTAAGTAGGGTCGCCAAATTTGGCGATTTATGCGAATTTTGGCCTGGTTGCGATAATACGTAAGTACCGGGCCAAGTATAGCACCCTATTGGTTCATGTCATGTGATTCATCTTGAACCACGGAAAGCTAATCCTTCATCCATTGAATCAGTACTCTAATTTATTTATCTCGTTGATGAATACATATGGGAATGCACACGGATAATTTAGCAAATAAAATTTATGAATAATTTATATACAAAAGGTGAATAAAAAGCTCAAGATATAGTTTTAAATTCATTTTCCCTTCTTTCTCCCCGCCCCCTCCTTTTTTACTGTATCTATTAACTTAGTAAATATTTAAACTTTTTATATATATATATTAAAACTAGCAGGATTTACTTTCGCCACTGCTAACTATATTCAAAAGAATTTTGAAAATTCCATATTACTTATTAATATAAAATCCCAAAATATAGTAAAAAAAAAAAAAAAAAAAATCCATTAAATATGAAAAAAGTATTAATTTCATAATAATAACAAAGCAACTGATTATAAAATTATATTTTTCATAAATTAGTCAAATGTAACTTATTTGTAGGAACTTAACTCATTTCCTTTCATATATTTATTAGAACAATTAAATGCCAAGCAATATTTTGGCATTTTCAAAATTCATCAACAGTCTATTTTAATACTATTTCCGGGATTCATACCTACTAATGGCTCATGGGAAAAAAATTTTCGGCATCAAAAATCTTTGCTTGTTAACATGGGGATGATAGATCGATCTAAATTACTGTATCTATTATTTTAGGACAAACAAATTTTTCATGCATTAATTCTTCTAATATTAAATGAGCAATTGTTCACACATGTAAAAATCTAATTTATAAAATGTAACACAGTACGTTACATGTTAAAATATATAGTTTTAAAAACTTAATTTAAAAGTTAAAATAAAAAATCTTCATGACAACGTTTCATCCGAGCATAATTGCTCATGGATTTCATCAGGTCTGGCTTTCGAAACATTCTTGATCTTTTAATACTAGATGCAGAACAGGTTGCTACATTCTCGCCAAGTCTCTGGAATGGGTATAATTGATGGCGCGTTTATCATACTTTATTATTTGCAATTTCTCCTGAATTTCAAGTTTAATAAGACTGGGGGGAGTTGCTCTCATTTTTGCTTGATTCATAACGATCTTGCTTTTTTAGTTCCTAAAACATAATCCCTAAGAGCTGTATTACCGTACGGAGAGCGTAATGAATATTGATGTTCGTAAATGCGTTTTGTAAGATTTCTTTTAGTTTTTTCTATATAATAGACGATTCCATTCTCTATTTCAATGGGTATTTAGTAGATGCCTCTTTGGGAGAGGGTTAATTTAATGTTTAATTTTTAATAGATTTTGTAATTTTTATGTTTTAAATGAGAGGTTATAGTTGTAATTTTTTAGCATATTTCTAATTGAAATAAATTGTTTATAAAAGTCTATGGAGTCAATGTATTCACGGTTATCTGTTTTAATTCATGTTTTAGTTTGATTTAACATAATTTTAACTTGATTATGTGTTTTATTAAAAACCGATAAATCATAACTACTTTCTAACATAGTACGTTAAAATATATTAAAGGTACAGGGTGGTCCAAAAAACATGATAGAATGTTGTGTGAGTGTTCACACATATGTTCTTTAAGAAATTATTTATTTATTCAAATTTAATATATAACAAAAAGGAGAGATTAATATAGATACTATAAAAAAAAATCTTTTTAAATTTATGTAATGCAATTAATTAATTATATAGAATTTCCCGCTTTCTTTACAAATCAAAATCTTTCATTTAATACAGTTTCTTTGTTCTTTTATAGTTACAAACACATTGCTCTCGGAATAAAATAAAGCAATTTTTATATCGGGGTTTTTGAAAAGTAATTGTGTTTATACTTATTCCCCAAAAGAATTAAATCATTTTAGCTATAATTATTTATTTTGAGAATGTAATTTAAAAAGTCGTTATCAGTGTATTTCTAGCATAAGTAGCTATTAATAAAATAAAAATAGTCATTTCAGTTCATATTTATTACCCTTGTGTTTACATTAAAAGCTATTGCTAATTCAAGCAGGTCATTATAGTTCTAAAAATAGATTTCTAATAGATTTTCACCGCCTAAGTGGCGTCTATCAAAGCGGTCGTTTTTCGTACGTTAAAGATGATTCATACCAGGCGATGCTTTTTAATGCCAAATCGATCTAACTTTTGTAACGACATTTTTATATTCAAAATTTTGTATTAAAATGTTAGGAGGACAAAGAAACAGCTTGGCATTCTTTTGGCTGAATTTTAACGATGCCAACCTTTGTGATTTTTTATTGGTCTCATCCTCCCTCTCTGTCTAGATAACTGGGGTAGAACTTTTTATCATCTTTGCCAATAGAGTGATGAAATACAAAATTATTTGTACCTAAGAACATAAGTATTGGATTGCTACATCAATAAAACACAGTTAAAATGATTTGTGTGCTGATTATTTAGACGTAAGGACTTCTACATTATTTTCCACGATTTTACGATCCGGCCGTTGTGAGAACAGAACCTGGCTAACGAATCAACACTATAAATGTACTTTAAGTTTCTGATTTCAAATTTATTGATATAAGTATAATTCTTCAACATTGTAATAGAACATATATTAACATTTCAGGTGAATGCTTGATTACCGGAAATAAAGAATGAGCAATATAGAATCACTGACGTTTTAAGAACGCTTATTTATCGGAAAAAATTTTTATGAGAATAACCGAAGTAATGTCACCGTTCGACGGGCATGTCGTTCAGAGTTCGGAAGGAAAAGGAAATCTAGTGAAGTAGTAATCGCGCGGTAACTTATAGCACTCGAAAGTCAGAGTGATTTTAAAGCCATCACATGGTTTATATTCAGGTCCTAATCTCCCACTGATTTTCATTGTTTACAGGTTGATGGACAGATTTTCATCTACCGGGAGTGTTTGGGAAGCAAGAAGCAAGGCCTCGGGACCAAAATCCACAGTTGTTTCTGATGACAACAGGGTGCATGTACGCGCATTCTTTGAGGATCAGCCAACTGCTTCCACTCGAAAGGCGGCCCAACAATTAAGCATATCCAAAACGTTATTACAAAGACTCACGAAAGCATTTGGGTTGCGTCCATGCAAGATTCAAATGTGCCAGCCACTAAAGAAGAGGAACAATGTGTGGCGTAGAGATTTTACACATGATCGAGGAACTTGAAAATGGTTCCATCAGTGAACGCAAGATTGGGCTCAGTGATGAGGCCCATTTTCAGTTCAATAGTTACTTGAACAAGCAAAACTGACGCCATTGGGGTACGGAAAATTCTCATCTCAGTGTCGTCTCGCCCATGCATCCACAAAGGGTAATGGTTTGCGTGCCATATCGCCGAAGCGGATAATTTCCGATATTCATTGACGGTATGGTTACAGGAGTGAAGTATCAAGGGTTGCTAAAACGTCAGTTTGACCCTGAAGCGGGTCCTTTCAACATGATATGCCGGTATTGGTTCATGCAGGATAAAAATCGTCCCCATAGAACTGCTGATGTCTTCACGTGGTTTGAAACGACGTTTGGTGAGCGGTTGATTGCATTGGATGCAGGGAAATTCACGGGGCACGGGATACTGTGGCTTCTATACAGTCCATACCTAAATCCGTGCGACTTCTTCTTATGGGGTTACATCAAGGACAGAATCTATAGGAATCCCCTGATTCACTGGGGGATCTGAAATCGGCCATCAGAAATGAGACTGATGCATTTGATTCCGACAAACTCCAGCGCGTTATAACAGAGTTTCGGAACCGGTTTTATAACACTATAGTCGGGACGGTAGACATTTCGAGCATCTTGTATATTAAATGTCATTTACATCTTTATTAAATAAAATAGGTTTCATGATCTTGCATGTTGTCTTTTTGTCACAACAATCGCTTACTTTCTCTCATGTTTTCCGGACCACCCTGTACTATTTTAGAAAGCGGTTATGATTTATCGGTTTTTAATAAAACACATAATCAAGTTAAAATTATGTTAAATCAAACTGAAATTAGAATTAAAGCAGGCAACCATAAATGCATCGGTTCTATAGTCTTTCATAAACAATTTATTCCAATTATAAATATGTTAAAAAATTACGATTATAACCTAACATTTAAAACACAAAAATTACAAAATCTATTAAAAATAAAACATCGAATTAACCCTCCCCTAAGAGGCATCTACGAAATACCCATTGAAATAGATAATGAAATCATCTATTATATAGGAAAAACTAAAAGAAATATTACAAAACGCATTTACGAATATCAATATTAATTACGCTCTCCGTACGGTAATACAGCCCTTAAGGATCATGTATTAGGAACTAAAAAAGCAAGACTGTTATGGAATCAAGCAAAAATATTAGCAACTCTCCCCAGCCTTATTAAACTTGAAATTGAGGTGAAATTGCAAATAATAAAGTATGCGCTCTCCTCTCATTGGCCGATTTCCAGGCCTCTGATTGGCTGTCAGTTTGAGGACAAAATCCTCTCTTTTTTAGCTCTAAACTTTCGGTGAGGATCGTGGTTTTTTTTGTAGGCTTCTGATTGGTCAACACACCTAGCTCGGAAATTAGTTTCTGGCTAGACACCGAGATTCTTGATGATGTTCTATAATTAACTTCACTTTTAACTTTTCTGAATTTCAATTACATTTTGGATTGAAAAAAAATTGTATGCCCCCCCCCCCATTTTTTTTTTATTGCGGGACTCTGAGTGATTTCCTGGGGCCCTTGGGGCGCCCTGCGCACCTCTTAATTTCTTTCCGCTGTCCAGACCGTCTCGTCAACGCACGTAACAGCCCTTCTGTTACACTTAGGTTTTTTTTTCCAAGGAGTTATTATTTATTTATTTATTTATTGTTATTATATATATATATATATACATATATATGTATATATATATATTTATTACTCCTGGTGCTTCACTCTGAATGGTTCCTTCTCACGCGGCGATGTATTCAGAGACCAAATTCTAAATTTAACCCTTTTGGCCGTCTTTTTTATGGAAAATTATTTTTATGTTTTTCTCATTTTTCGTTGGAGGTAAGCATTGGTTTCGACCAATTGCAGGTACTCCAAAGCATTCACGTTGACGTTGACGATGATAAACGCACCATCAATTATACCTATTCCAGAGACTTGTCGAGAATGTAGCAACCTGTTCTGCATCTATTAAAAGATCAAGAATGTTTCGAAAGCCAGACCTGATGAAATCCATGAGTAATTATGCTCGGATGAAACGTTGTCATGAAGATTATTTTTTGTTTTAACTTTTAAATCAAGTTTTTAAAACTATGTATTTGAACGTATAACATACTGTGTTATATTTTATAAATTTTAATATTAAACCTTTATTTGTAAATAACTATTTTTAAAAATTTGAATTTTCTGCACAACATTTAAATTAAAATGAAATTTGTAACTTAAGTTTTATTATTCACTGTTTATATAATAAAAATAAAGTAAAATTGATCGGAAGAAAGTGACGAATTATAAAAAAAAGAAACAAACAGAATAATAATAATAATAAAAAGAAAATCATTGTTTGTATTCTATAAAGGAAATTGTTTTTGTTACATTCCGAAACGTTTAAAAAAATGATTTCTTTAATTCTTATTTTGACCAGAAGAATTTTTAATTTCTTCTAACTTACATAATTTCTCATTAGATTCAGAATTAATTAAAACACAGTGACCCCCTCCCCCCCACCCTCTCCTCAAAAAAAAAAAAAAGGTTTCTGCTTAGAAATTTTATGCAATGTCAAATGCTTTTTAAATGAGAATTTTTTCTTCTTATTCCAAATTAATAAATGAAATATTAAAAATAAGAATTAAAATGCGTTTTTAAATACTTAAGATAAACAACATACAGCGAAATATTCATTTAACTATTTTAATTTTGTCTTACATATACATTTAGTTTTAACTAAGCTACATTTCTCATCATATCTAGAAGATGATAAGAATTTGTAATAATAAAAGATACAATGTTCTGCCAACAAAACGTGTCCATTCATCAATTCACACTAAATTAAATTAATCTAAATTAAATTAAACAAGAATTAGATTAAATGTGTACTTGGAAAAAATGAGTGTCCTGAAATATGTGAAGGTTTCTAATCTTCAATTCAAATTAAATGATCTTCAACAAAATTGAAGATCATTAAAAAAAATTATCATATACTTCGAAAGAAAAATAAAATATGCAACAAACATTTTACTGTTTAATAATATGGCAATTATACTGATTAATGTATAACTCGTTAACACCCGAATTAATTTTGCAAAATATTATTAGCGGGTTATTTCTCTTCTAAATTAATATGGACAACTGGAAGTAAAATATATTAACTTAAACAATTCTTCTGATAGTTTTAAATTTAAAGCCTATCCTCATTTATTGACGTTTAGTGATCTAGCGAGAAAACTTCGAGATAGAAAAACTTTGAGATAACAGATTAATTTCCTATTATATGTTGACAAAGATCTCGAAAGTAAAGTATTATAATATATATTATTATTCAACCTAATTTAAATTAGTATACCTGCGCAAAAAGCAAACATATGTGCGACGAATGAAAAATCATAAAATAACTATCCAAATTATGAAATAATAATTAATAGTAAGCACATAAAACTTTCAGGGATCATTTAGAGTGACGCTATAAACTGTCACTAATAAGCAGAAATCATTACAAGAAACCCCAAAAAATATACGTGCCATTTTTATTTCCTGTCCTTACATGACGACACTGGTCGTTAACGAGTTAATTAATATTTTTAAAACTATTATTTGTAATAAAAATACCAAGATGAACATAATAAGCATAGCATTGTACACTGTATAATATGCTAATAAAATAATATTACTGGTACAATTAGTTCATCACCATATTATAGGTATGAGAAACTTAGGTATTTATGAAAATTTTCGACATCAGACTTTTAACTTTTTTAGACGTTCTGAGGCACGATGAATCCGAAAATGACAAATCGAAGTGGTATCTGTCTATAGAGTGTCAGTTATTGAAATAGTTTTAAGTGTGTTAGGGTTTATTTGTTTGTATGTTAGTAAACTAAATAGTCAGTTAGTTTATTAGTCTGTGTCAAAGACCTATTAAAAGAGTGGACGGAACATTCCATTATTAAGGGAATATAAGGAAAGGTGGCAAAGATGAAAACACGTGACTATTAGAAAAATGTTACTTTTTTTTGGCATTTATCGTATTATTGGCGATTTTTTGTTTTGAATATAAATATATATTTTTTGTATTCTTCTTCTTCTTCTTCTTCTTCTTATTATTATTATTAAAGGCAAGCAAATCTTGTGTAAAACTACAGCTGTTGAAATTTATCATAACTTTGTTTTTAACAAAACTGTTTATGATTTCAGTATGTCTATACTCGCTTTAACTCCTACAAATAATCATGTAATTTTTATTAATTCATATGGTATACTATGTTTAAACTAATTTAATTTAAGAATTAAATACAGCAATTATAAACATTTTACAAAAAATAATTACTTAAAAAGTACGAAATAATAAAACATAAAAAAAAAAAAAAATCTTACATGTGAAATACAATCTTTATTTTACATAACTTTTAGGGCTTTTTACAGTACATCTAATCACTATTTCTTGCGATAAAATTCCTTTTAAATACAAAACAATCTAACTTTTAAATAGGGATGGGCGTTATTTCACGTAACATAATAAGTAATATTATTATTGCATTGCAGACTATTAGTACTGTAATATATTACACAAAATATCCTAATTAAAAAATAATATTTTCAACTTTATCTCTGAACGCGAAATAGACAAGAAATTTCTGGCGATAAAACTGATATAATGCACCATTATACAAATAAAAAGCTTGAATTATTTCTTTTATATAATTAGTTTTTTATTTTATTTTATTTAATTTCCAAATAAAAAAACAATATTATGAACGCCGGCTACTACCGAAAATTCAAATCATACTTTCCGCGCAGATGTTCGAATCGATTCGTTACTTAACGTTTCAAAAAATAGGTCTGAAATCTCAGTAAGGAACACATACGATTTTATTGCAACTCTGTTACTCAGTGATATTTCCATTTCCATGTTCATAAAATTATCGTTAAAAAAAATAATACAGCTGCAGCTGTATTTTTTTTAACGATAATTTTGTAATAATAATATTTTCTAGAATGTATTACGGAATATTCTTTGTGAAATATGTTAATCAAAATAATTTTAATAAGCAAGATAATTTTAATGTTTAGGACAAATAACATCGTGCTGATATTAAAGATTTTATTTGGTGTTGATTATTTTTCATGCGATAATAAAATTGTTTGAAAAAAATACTTTGATACCACGGTTTAACGAAATAGTGTTATTTTATGCAGCTAGCATGAGATAGGTAAGGGGTGATTATTAGATGTTGATTACTATTTCGTCATGAATTTGAGGAATGGGATTACACTTGCTACATTTGGATTCGCTTGCGTAATGGAAACAGATGTTTCGGGAGTTTGATAATTGAAAGGAAGGAGTGTTTGTTTATATTTTAATTGCTTATAGCAGATGGAATTGAAAATGCGTAATGGCATACAGCATTTATTGTGCTTTTATTAAGAATATTGTTTAAGTTTACTTAAGAATAATTGTAGAAGAAAATTGAATATTTATTTATTTATTTATTTTTACTGTTCAGCTTTTCTTCACTTTTTTTTTAATCTGATTTTTTCTTGAGACTATTTTTTTAGATTTAAAATGAGAAAAGGAGTTAAGAATAGTTAATTATGCTCTTATGTTAAAATTAAGTGTCTGAGAAAATACATCATTTTATGCAATTTTTGTAAGCAAAATCTATATTTTTAAACAAGTGTTTCTAATTTTAGAAAACATATTCAAAGTGACTGTTTGCTAAGTACGAGTGAAAAACACTAATTTTCTTGTCAATCTGTAAAGTTCAAATTCTTCGGAAAATCGAAAGAAACAGTCACTTAATAGTTCAAAATTTGGGATGCCTTAAAGATTTTTCTTAAAAAATTGCTATTATTATTTAATTGTTTCTTAATTATATATATGGCTTATAATATGATAATTCTTTTTTTTTTTCAGAAAACGGCTCTCGTGTACGTGTTTCTTGATATTTGAAATATTCTGTTTTCGTGTTTAAAGGAATTGGTTTAATGAACCTTAAGCTTACTCGACTGGGACAAACGTTTGTGTAGAATTTTGACTCTACCACTATTTCATATCAGCGCTTTTTTTTTTTTTTATTTATTGTAGAAATTCTAGTGTTAAATAAAGTGAAGATTACTATTCGAAAGCATTGGGACTTAAAAACATGAACCGCATCCACTATGTAGGACACATGTATATATTGTATATCATCCAGAAAGGATTAGAAAGACATTAGCCATATGTAAACTAAAAAGTAATAGGTTATAAAAATAATATGTTGCGAAAACTTATTACCAAAGGAAGTACGGAACGAAGTATACTATTACTGAAAAGTAACTATTTATCCCATCTCTACTTTTAAAGGGAAATAAAAATTTTAAAAAGAACATTCAAAGAAAAAAGAAAGATATCGTCTGCGTACAAGAAAGCTCACAAGTAAACCTTCTCTCCTTTGATACCGGTTTCCCGGAAACCTATATATTTTCTGAAAGCTTATGTCATAAGTAGAAAAACTGTAAAAATCTTAGGGGCAGAGGGATAAGCGTTTAGGAGCTATAGGACCCACAAAGTATCAGTAAAGTGTTGGAAAAATGACACCAAAAGTCGCTAAAATGCTCGTTTCACGTATTTATATGAACTAATAATATGATAAGAAGGTGGAGATCTCAAAATAAAGGAAGAAACAACTCGTTGAAGTGAAAAAATATACGTTGGGATGTTGAAAATGTGATTTGTGTTATTGACTTCAAACGAAATCTATTACAAGAGACAATCAATGTGCAATTCATCAAATAAATAGTGAAACGGGCAGAAAGACAGTTTACAATGGGCACATTTTACAAAAGCGATAGCCACACACTTTGTACACTCATCATTCGTCAATGAATCGAAGCAGTAATAAATTGGCGTAATCCACATTCCAGATTCGTCGTCCAAGTATCCGTACTTATAAAAAGCATACTTAATCAAGTTCTTGAAACGAGAAGCATTGAACTAATATAGGGAAAATGGTTGCAGGGCCGGAAAACTATCACGATGCCAGATGTGCTCCTGTGCCTCGATAATGATTGTGTCCGTTATGTAACGAACAAAAGATTTGTAATGTCTGAAAAAATGAATATCCAGAGGCTGGATCTTTCCCGTACATCCTTAGGTACCAGTTCTCTTTGTATGACTTTACTATCAGGTACTTCAAAAGCAAACAATGCATGATCTTTGTTAGAACCCTACGAATTCCTTAAAAGCAGAATTTTCTTCCTGTCATCAGGCATACTTGGCCAAAATACGTCACGATAGAAGTGGAGGACGACGACTGTTACGACGAGCATTGCTGTTCCTTATCGACACCGTCATCTCCGAATTCTATTTCCTCGTCCCATTCTTCTACATTTCCTCCAGCAAATCCTAATGTCTGGATCTCTTCCACAATTTCCATATCATTTTCCAGAAGGGTAGTTATGTGTTTTATTATCTCTGATTCCTGGATGTTCGGAGACCGATTGCTTGTTCCGAATCGGGAGACCAAGGCAGCCACAACGACTTTAGGATCCATCTACAATGTAAGAAGAAGACTACAATATGTTAGTGCTTAACGTCAACATACGGGAACATACAAGAAATAGAGGAGTCATTACGGGAATATCTCCATCTATACACACTTTACTGATACTTTGTGGGTCCTGTAGCTCCTAAACGCTTGTCCCTCTGCCCCTAAGATTTCACAGTTTATCTACTTGTGACATAAGCTTTCAGAAAATATATGGGTTGCCGGTAAACCGGTATCAAAGGAGAGAAGGTTTACTTGTCAGTTTATAGAGTGGCGAGAAAATTTCAATGTTGGCCAGTTTGGCTTCCTGTAGTTCGACAGTCACGTGACTTTTTATGACTGATCTTTGCCACTGATAAAGGTTGCCATTGTCCCGTCCACTCTTATAATAGGTCTATGGTCTGTGTACAGGATTTATCAAGAATAAGTCGTAAAGAGGTCGAACCAGTTTTAATATATCAAACTAGCTGGCTTCGCCCGCTAGCGGGTCAGTATTTTCAAATGAATCACTAAAAATAATGAATCACTAACAGAAACTTTTAGTGTTAAGAAAAGAAATAAAAAAAAAAAAAATCATTTCTGATTGGGTAAAAAGTCGGGCCGGGTCCCCACGCGCTGCGCGCGCGTATTCCTTCCCTGACCCTACGTGCCCCCTAAAAAAATAATTTCTGATCGGGTAAAAACTCGCACCGGGTCCCCACTGCCTTCGGCAGCGCAGTACCGTGTGCGCTGCGCGCGCGTATTCCTTCCCTGACCCTTCGTGCCCCCTAAAAAGAATCATTTCTGATCGGGTAAAAACTCGCACCGGGTCCCCACTGCCTTCGGCAGCGCAGTCTCGTTCGCGCTGCGTGCGCACAACTTTAGGGATACACGCGCTGCGCGCGCGTATTCCTTCCCTGAGCCTTCGTGCCCCCTAAAAAAAAAATCATTTCTGATCGGGAAAAAACTCGCACCGGGTCCCCACTGCCTTCGGCAGCGCAGTCGCGTGCGCGCGCACAAGTTAAGGGATACGCGCGCGGTGCACGCTTATTTCTTCTCCACCCTTTCAGGCCCTCTTAATTAACCTACGTATACCAATTTTGAACGATCTAACTCATTTGGCTGAGATGCAAAAGAAAACGTAATCAGGACACCTTAAAACGTGTAAATCTGGTGAAAACTTTCGATAATTTAAAAGAACTTTAAAATATCTTTCGAATGATGTATTAAAAATATTTGAATCATAATTAGAAATTGAAATATTGAAATTTGAAAACATTACAGCGCCATCTGGCGGTACAAATATCTTTATTCCACTGTTTGATTCCAATTCAAAAAAGCTTTCTAATGATGTCTTATTTATGAAATTATTTTAATTAGTAGCTGAGATACAAAAGAAAACTAATTCAGGACACCTCAAAACGTGTAAATCTGGTGAAAACTTTCGATAATTTAAAAGAACTTTAAAATATCTTTCGAATGATGTATTAAAAATAATTTAATCATAATTAGAAATTGAAATATTGAAATTTGAAAATATTACAGCGCCATCTGTCGGTAGAAATTTCTGTATTCCACTGTTCCATTCCAATTCAAAAACGCTTTCTAATGATGTATTACTTATGAAATGATTTTAATTAGTAGCTGAGATACAAAGAAAACTAATTCAGGACACCTCAAAACGTGTAAATCTGGTGAAAACTTTCGATAATATAAAAAAACTTTAAAATATCTTTCGAATGATGTATTTAAAAAAATTTAATCATAATTTGAAATTGAAATATTGAAATTTGAAAATATTACAGCGCCATCTGTCGGTAGAAATTTCTGTATTCCACTGTTCCATCCCAATTCCAAAACGCTTTCTAATGATGTATTACTTATGAAATTATTTTAATTAGTAGCTGAGATGCAAAAGAAAACGTAATCAGGACACCTCAAAACGTGTAAATCTGGTGAAAACTTTCGATAATATAAAAGAACTTTAAAATATCTTTCGAATTAAGTATTAAAAATAATTGAATCATAATTAGAAATTGTAATATTGAAATTTGAAAATATTACAACGCCATAAAAGAAAACTGATTCAGGAGACCTCAAAACGTGTAATTCTGGTGAAAACTTTCGATAATTTAAAAGAACTTTAAAATATCTTTCGAATGATGTATTAAAAATAATTTAATCATAATTAGAAATGAAAATATTGAAATTTGAAAATATTACAGCGCCATAAAAGAACACTGATTCAGGAGACCTCAAAACGTGTAAATCTGTTGAAAACTTTGAATTATGTAAAAGAACTTTAAAATATCTTTCGTATGATGTATAAAAAATAAATTAATCGTAATTAGAAATTGAAATACGCGTATATTGCAAAAATGTCCGGCGTGTAAAGATAAAATTTAATTTGCAATTAAAATGTAAATCTTTTGTTTATTGACCAAAATCGATGAAATTTGAAATGCAAGTTTGTTTTGTGGTGTAAATATTATATACTAAATAAAATGCGTAAAATTTGAAAAATTGAAGAAAATAGAAAATTGCAATTTTTAATCGCAGTACGAAACACGTGACTTCATTAAATACCAGATGTGTTTCCGTTGAAGACTGCTGTAGACGAAAAGTCTGCAAAGCTAAGATTCTTGTGATTTGTTGCCAATATTTTTTTATAGTTTAGTTAATTTTAAAAAATCTAATTATCCGATCAATAAGCCGTTTAAACCATCGGTTTAAGAAAAAAAAGCCCTTTCCAATGATATCTTGTTTGTAACAATACGACTGATATTTCTAATTTATTTTCCACCTTTTCCGTAAAAATGTCGCTTTTTAAGCATTTAATCATGAATTCTGGGTCATTTTTCGTTAGACAATGGTCGACATTTTAATTAATATCTCCGCTAATTAGGGTCGCATCGTTTAGCAAATTAGATAACCCAGATCTGCGATAAATTCTCTGTCCATCGGTACCTGTTCGAAGTCCGTGCGACCTTTAGCGGCGCAGCCTTTTCTGTTTCAAGCCGTTTCTCACAGACACACAGACACACACACACACACACACACGCGTACAGATTTTAATAATATAGGAGATATCACACTGGTAAGAATCTGATTTATTTCTACATTCTCATTTTAAAACTTCGTAAGTTATTTAGAATTTACGGTTTTTTTAATATGAGAGTAAAGAGCAAATTTTCGCTTAAACGGGCTTTTTGAGACATTTTTTTTCCTAGTAATGATGTCCCATCTTCAATATATTATTTAAGATACTGGCATGACCATCACTGATTATGAATTTCCTAGTATAAAAAGCGCAAGTTACTGGACATTCATGATTTTCTTGACAACGCATAATAGAGCAAAAGTTTACTCAAATGTCCATTTTGAAGGATATCTTCATCGTAAAGATGTCAGGCTACATCTAAAATATTATTTATGATACAGGTTTGAATATCACTGACTACGAATATTCTAATTTGAAAATTTTGTAAGTTTTTTAACATTTAAATTTAGATTAATACAATATAATATAAAGATATTCCTCATAAACTTTTTTTAATGGGGACAATTACATTTAAAATAGTACGGAATAGCATGAAAAATAAAATACGAAACTAAATAATAATATTAATAACTTAGGGTAATAGGATGAACGCATGGAACGGAAAGTTGTGTAGCCTATTAGGTGTAGTATTTCAGTCTGTCATCGTGACGAGTAAATTCATTTCTCTTAATATGACCTGTGGTAAAAATTCATGAGTGCAAATATATGGTGGAAACTGAGCAGAGTGCACTTATGTCAATTAGATTTTTTATGCTGCTATTTATCGTCTTTAATTTTTCTTTTAACTTATTATTACATTATCTGTTATTTTCGTTTACATACTTAAGATATTTTTTTTAAACTTCTTGTTAACCAAATAGGAAAGAAAAATTATTCTTTTGAAATAAGAATATTGAAACTGATATTTTGATATATTTACACGTTTCCAAGTCCTTTGAATCCAAAAATCGGTTTTCCAGAAATTAGTCTATGTGTCTATCTGGATGTCTATATATTAGATGTAAGGGAAAGTTCTGTAGTTTTTAAACGCGTGCAATTTTATGCGTTTTCAATTATCGACTGAAACCGGTTAAAGAGTTAGGTTAGAGTATGAATGATGATTTACACACATTTTTTCGTATTTTAGTCGGTTTTTTCAAACTTGTAGAACTGTCACCATGGGGGAAGAAAAAGTGCACTTAACGGCCCTCTTCACGTACCGTCGCCGGAAGCCCGAATCAATGTTGTTCTATGGGGAAATTTTCTTTACAAATAACTTATTAACTAATACGTATTTTTAAATTCTATTTTCACATTCAGAAAATTCCCAACTGTTAAATTGACACACCTTTTTTAAAAAATTATTTTTTAAATTTTTTATATTTTATTTTGAAGCTGCAAAATACGAATTTTCAATATGTGAATTTTTTTCATTTTGCAATTTCAAAATAAAATATTAAAAATGAAAAAAATTCCTTTTTAAAAAAAGTGCGTCAGTTTAACAGCTGGGAAATTTCAGAATGTAAAAGCAGAATTTAAAAATATGTATTAGTTAATAAGTTATTTGTAAAGAAAAATTTTCCATAGAATAACATTAGCTTCGACTTCCGGAGGCGGTGAGTGAAGCGGGTATTTTATACATTGTATGTTGTACGAGTTCCAAAATGGGAATAATGCGAAGGAAGCAACAAAAAACTTGTGTGATGTGTTTGGAGAGGACGCAGTAACAGCTCAAACATGCCAAAGATGGTTTGCGAAATTTCGTTTGGGTGATTTTTCTTTGAAATATGAACCCAGATCAGAATGCCACCAGATGTCAATAACGAAGTGCTATAGTATGATCAAGACAAATTCCACGTTAACTTCCACAGAAGTGGGCTTCAAGCTTGGAATTCATCAGATTGCTGCTTTGGATCACATTAAAAGGCTTTTCATGTCCAAACTCTCTTTTTGGGTGCCACACAACGACAAAACATTTACTTACACCTAATATATGTGTGTATGTCTATTATTAGCATATCTCAAATACAAATATTAGAATAAATTCCAAAGTCGGTATTCTAAATCTCTATCATATGGAGATGTTACTTAAAACGTTTTCTTTTTGTAAATTCAAGCAAATAGTTCATGTAGAGAGACAATCAAGGGAAGTATATTACAATATGTATTCGAAGGGAAAATTTTCCGGTTTAAAATTTTAGATCGTAAAAAACGAAATAAAATTAACCTATATATTTTTATATATATTCTTAAAAGCATATTTTGTGTGTAATATGATATTAGAATCATTAACTGTACATTTACAAAGACACAATAAAAATTTGGATAAATTAATGCTATACTTGGAAATTGTTGGAAGTGCCATTGAAATAGCGTTAAGTTTTTTTCACACTATTTTAATTTTATGTATACTGTGTGACATGTTTATCTAATTTATAGAAAATATACAAGGCTACTCAAAATAAAGATAATATTTTATTCTATTGAATGTAATTGATGGAAGTGCTAAATTAAATTTTACCAAGTCCGCTATAACTTATTAGGAAGAATATAGTTACTATCTCATACACATGATTTAATTAAGATTTTACGAATATAAAAAAGTTTAAAGGAATTAAGAAATATATTTAAAACATGAAAATGTAAAATTTTAATTAAGCAAATTCGAGGAAACCGCATAATAATAACGCACAAGTACCTTTAATGAATAGTTAAGCTAAAATAATTAAGGTAAAACTGTGTAAAACCCTGTCTAAAAAAAACTATAAAAAAAAAATAACGATAATGCGTTAAAGAAAATTTAAAATGCGCAGTCGTTAATAAGATAAGCGGGAAAAAGGTTTTTTCCTTTCTTTTAAGCAAAGATAACAAAAGAATATGAAATCTTATATAACAGAGAAAATTAAAATTTAGTAGACTTATTTTCTTTCATAATAGAAATAAATGAATTTAGGAATTTAATATCCTTATATATGTTTAAGAAAATATTTCACCGCGTGAGATAAGGGAAATGAAAAACAAAATATTGCCTTATTATCAAACAGTGCCAAACTTATTATTTAAATCAGACTACATTAAATTTCATTATGTCTGTAAGGTTTTATTAAATATAAAGAATGAAAAAATTAGCTGGATAGGAATAAGCTCACATAGAATATTAAAATAATGAGTTAATAACTCCTACAAGACTTTTTTAATTACTCAAATTAGCATATGAATGAGAACGAAATAAAACGAAAAATTAGGAGATTTTTTCGGAATATCTGAAGTAGAAAAATAGAAG
Organism: Salticus scenicus; assembly: GCA_963930645.1. Lineage (NCBI taxonomy): Eukaryota > Metazoa > Arthropoda > Arachnida > Araneae > Salticidae > Salticus > Salticus scenicus. The sequence continues at coordinate 139,639,721 of OZ005652.1, read as the reverse complement.
AATAAACGAGCAGAAAAATCTTGTTTTATACTATATTAAGGAATGAAAATAGAATATTTAAAGAGAGACGGTTTTGAGTCAAGTAAATAATTAAAAAGAAATGTTCAATTTACTAGAAAAATAGAAAAAAAAATGTTTAAAAAGAAAAGAATTTTTTTGTTGTTCGTAAAAGATATAGGAAGTTAACTATACTGCATGATGAAAAAAAAAATAATAAAAAGATTTTTGGTCATAATTTTATTACTATTACTTTTTAAAAACATAAATGAGTTAATTAGAACAGCAATTTATTTTCGGTTGGTAAGATATCATATTCAGTAAAAGCTATAGAAAAACGACGGATTTTTTTTTTAGTTAAATTTATTTGTTAGCATAAAAATTATATATAGATTAACGCAAGTACAGGTATAAATTTTAGTCCTAGATGTTTTAAATTTGTCAATGCCTTTTGGGAGAAATTACGGATATTTTTAAAACATCAAACGGTTTACACATAAGAATATAACATATATATATGTATAAAAAAAAAATATTTTTAGCAAAAAAATTAAAATAAATACCCACGCATCAATATACAATAGATAACAGAGAACTTTAAATACTTCTAGATTTAATGTATATATGTGAACTTTTTTGGGAGAAATTGAAGAAATTTTCATATCATAAGAAATTTACATATAAAGAATATATATAAAAATAAATCAGCTCAAGAAAAAAAAAATAAATACTCAAACGTACAAAAATAAATAAATAAAAATAAAATCAGATTTCGTTTTGCTCTGTTAGATTTCACAGGTCTATGAACACTTTTTGGCATAAATAAGCAATGAAGAATTTCATGGAAAATTTTGGTAAATACTGATGCATGATTTTCCCTATAAGCATTAGACTTTAGGTTATACGCACAGAAAATAATATTTTCTTACCCTTCTACATGCCATAAATTCTTACAGTAATTCAGTAGAAGAGAGCGAAATTTTAAATGTGAAATTTTACTAACTAATGAATGTTCACTAACAAATGTATACGCTGCAGTTTTACCAGGGAATTAATAATAGGTATTTAATTGAAATAAATACAGTTTTACACACTTTTAAATGTTTTAAATTTACAAAATTATATTTCAAAACGTCTAACACATAACATCCAATGCATGTTTAAAATTTAATGCACATTTTTTGAAGAGACACAAAACTGAAGAATCTATACTATCAGTGTTAAATGAAAATTTGTACTTCTTTAATTTTTTTTTTCGTTAAATATAAATTTTTCGCATGATTTTATTTTTAACGACATTAAAAATGTCTCTTTCAGCACTTTTGAAATGATAATGAATTAAAATCATTTTTAACATTCTTTTTTTTTTTCCTCAAGTAAATGAATCATGTAATTACACAAATCGTATAAAGGTAATTTAAACAGACCTTAATCTAAAGAAATGCGAAGCGTTCTTTTGTGTATATAAAGAATGTATGATACTTATGTTTTGTTTAGTTTAGTCCAAATATATTAAATTGAAACTACTGGACATTTTGTCCATAAACGCTTAATGTATTTGAATATTTTTTTAAGTCCCTGATCAGGAATCATTTATCCGCTTTCAATAATATTTTTGCAGTATCATAAACACATGATACAGCTTCAGAATACCTAGTGTGAACTTCCTGCTAAAATTTTTTTCTTAAGTTATTTTTATAAAAGTCTTACATACTTGTACACATAACTACCGATAAAAAAATTATTTTACAATTCAGGGGATCAGAAAACAAATCTAAAACAGGGAAAAACTAGCAAAATATTGACTCCTAAAATATAACTCAAAAGCAATATCTTCTCTAACATACATAGGTAAGAGAAGTAAAAAGAAATTACAGTATGTAAATAATTAGGATTGTAATTAAATATTTAATGTTTAATCTTGCTTAAACTTTATTATTTATGGGAAAGTTATTTTTCGTTATATAGATCTTTCCTAAAATGAACGTGAAACATGAAACAAAGTAGTTGTAATTACAAATCTATGAAAAGATTAAAAAAAAAAAAAATCTAGAAGAAATATCACCTTTCCTCACGAAATCATATTGTTGAAATTATACTATATTTCTAATTTTTTTGGTTAGCGTGATATGATAACATTTATGGGGGAAATAGGAAATGCTGAATATTTCCACTTACAAATTGCAAGGGAACATTTAATTTTTGTAAATGTTTTTCTTGAAGAAAGAATTAATAAATTAAAATTGAAGAATAATTGTATAAAATTAAAATTAAATACTTCTATTTTTAAAAAATAAGCATTTCTTAATCTTTTAAACTGGTTAAAACTACACATTCAGAAGAAAATTATCCTAAAAATTTATCGCAATTATAATAATTTTTACGTGATATTTTAAAACAAAATGCGGAAATTTCCTTTTTTTTTAAGAGAAGAAGTTATAATAAAAAAAATATAACCAAAGATTAAAAAAAAAAAAAAAAAAAAAAAAAAAAACTGGAAATTTTAACCTATCATATTTGAGAAAAAAAAAATTCAGAAGAAAGAGATATACATTTTGACTTATTTTTTTCTGATTCTTTACGCATAGCAGTTAAACAGATAACATTCTAAATTTTCTTTATTTATATTCCAGAAAACAATTTAAATTTAAACAAAAGTTAAATTTACAATTTCTGAGATTTTTAAAGTTTTTTTTTTTTTTTTTTTTTTTTTAACAAGGGTGTTTAAATTCTTTGAAATATTAACAAGATAGCATTCTGAGATTTGAAGGATTTAGAGGAAAGCCAATTAGCACAAATTTCGATGCTACATTTTTTAAAATACCCTTTTGGTCATGCAAAATTAAAAGTAGTATAATGACGAGTCATGAAGAAAAACTTGGGATAGATTATATATAACTGCTATGGCATGGTTTGAGTCGGAGTAGGTATTTGTTTATTGTTCAGATACACAGTAAAAAGATGCATAATCTGGAAAAATTGTACAAATATTCCTTTAATACATTTTTTCATTGACGTGATTACCATTTAAAATTACGCATTATATATACAGAAAAAAGAATTCTCTTCAAAGAATTACAAAGGCAAAGTACACTATAAAAATTCCTGTTAGTATTTTACAGAAACTATCTGCCAGCAAAGTTGCTAGAAAATATCCGTATTCTATAGAAAAAAGAACGTTGACAGAAATCTTCCGCAACAGAACAACACAGAAAACATTCGTACACAGCAGTTCTTTTCCCGTAGAGCACACTGTAGAAAAAAAAAAAAAAATCAAATTAAATATTCTAGTTCGACCAATGTCTACCGCAACAATGTCTACCATATATTTGATGACGATGCTAACTTTAAGAGTAAAATCACGTTTTATGCTCAGCTTTTCCCAATTAGTCTTGTAAAGTTTAATCATATTACTTTTCAATATTTGTAAAATTTATATTCCTTAAAGCTTATTATAAAATGCTGTTACACTTTAAATGAATTTACAAAATTATATAAACACCTTTCTATTTAGATTTATTATTTGTCTAATTCTTAAAAAATAAATAAATAAATAAATAAATAAATAAATAAATGAACAAAAGAAAAAGAAATTCAAAACTTTTTTAAAATTGATGTTTCGAACGTTCTAAAAAAATTTCATTTTCTAGCACCTGCATCTAAATGTCTGTTACATTTACATAAATAATTTTTAACTTTTCTATTTTTCAACTTTTCGCATTACATTTTTTAAACAATCACATAAAGATGTAAAATCTACATATGTATATAATCTTTATTTGTGATATTCAAGAATTTGGAAGCACATGGAACTGAATATACAATACTACTGGATAATTTATGGATTTCAAAATTAAGAAAAGTAATTATTACACAATGTAGTGTTTTTTATTTATTTATTTTTTTCTTGCTGGTTAGGTCACGGATAAAAAAATGCACCCTAATTCTTATCTTTTGTGAATGAGATGGTTCACCTGCTTCGGTAACCTCCCGGAGATATTAGTTTTTACCTTATGTTAACCCTTTAACTGCCTCGGGTGTATATATACGTTTTACAGCAATATGTTTTTTTGTTTTGTACCGCTACCACTGAAACCACTAACGCGGCTTGATAATACAATAAAATAACCTTGAATCTGACCCTGATAAAGTTTTTAAAAAAATTTACTCATTCCAGATTTGAAAAAGAATGACTGTACTTTGAAGCGAATCTTGTAAATTTTCTCGGCGTGTAAGGTTTTAATAAATAGAGACTGATTTTGATGTATATATGTATCTATAAGAACTAAAAACTATGTGTAACAACGGCAAAAAACAAGCATATAAAACAGAAATAACATACCAAATGAAGATTCAAAGTAAATGAAAAACTATGCAAATTGCTTTACCTTTGCAACATCGTTTTCAAGGTAAATTATTGAGAAAGGGAAAAAAAATTACTAACAAGGAAACATTCAAAAGGTGTCATCTTCAAAAAGTATTGAAAAAAATATATGTGATTCAACTCTTCGTAAAACACCAGAAAATGGAAAAAATATCGGCTGAAATTAATTACAGCGACCACAAAAAATTATCAAAATTAAGGATATTTGGCGATTTAGCGCTCTCAGGCGATATGTTTGCTAGCACCGAGAATGCCGTGTACGAACAGAACCGTGTTTTGCTTTTCCGCCAAGTACTCAAAATCAGTATGAAATCGCCAAATATGCTTAATTTTGATAATTTTTTGTGGTCGCCGTAATTAATTTCAGCCGGCAATTTTTTCATTTTCTGGTGTTTTATGAAGAGTAGAATCAAATATATTTTTTTCAATACTTTTTGAAGATGACACCTTTTGAATGTTTCCTTGTAAGATGTTTCTGATAGTAGCAATGAATTAACCATCTAAAATATTGTTTTCTATTTGTCCTCAGAGAAAACAAAATTAAACTCCAAAACAAAAATAATTAACAATGAATACATATATATATATATATATATATATAATATATATATAAAATACAAAGGAAAATTATTGAAAAGTTGAAAAGCAAAAAATTAATAAAATAGGTAATATAAAGAGCACAAACTCATGTTCTTAATTGGCAAGAAAATGCAGCAAATAGAAGATATGTAAATATAATTATGATGTGAAAATTGAAAATAAATTCAGGCAAAAAACTTTAAAATGAAGGCAAACACAAAATATTACTAACCCAAAAAACACTAAGGACATGGTCAGGGAAGCCTTCCATGTTAGGTGATGTTTCAAGAGCTACTAGTGAAAATAAAAAGTAGTTTAGTATTAAAAAAATCTTACTAAGAGAAAAGAACTCAACCCCTGCAGTTCTAAATACAAAAATAAAAATAATTAAATGCATAGAATTTTTTATTTACTTTATTTTTTTTATTTTAAGTAATATATAAACATATGTATAATACAAAATCTCATAAAAAATTTGCAAAAACACACTTACATAAAAAATAATCTATAAAATAATGATTTTATTTATTTGATTGTTTATTTATTTTTACAAGTGAAATGTATTTCTGTGGTAAATTGTTTTTCGAGCGTCTTTGTCAATATAAATTCATATTTTTATGAGAAAAAGTTAATGATGAGATCTGATTTAAAATTCGTTAGTTTTATTGATGATTTTGTAGTATTTAATTGTAGCTATTTTCTTTCACTGGATTCGGATTATATTTATCCTGAATATTTAATTTTAAATTACACTAATAATGAAAGTTTATCTTATCTGTTTATTTACTTTTTTATTAACTGTTAATAATAATAATAAATAATAAATAAAATAATAATCTGGTGTGCCACTCACATGACTTTCTCTTACCCTGAAATTTAATACTATAAATAGGCATTGGAGAATAAGGGTTAATGCTGTTATGTAAACCTATGTTAAAGCAATTCAACTTAGGCTTCGAAACAGCTTTATTTGATAAATAATTCTATGTGAGGGGGGTGGTAGCTCCCCTCAACTCCCCGTTTAATTATCGTACCTATCGTATAGAGAATTCAAATCAACTATTAATTTCAAAAGTTCATTTAAAATTATTTAGACAAGTTTCACACGTATCATTCCTTGAAATTTATCAACATTTGAACAAACGTTTCTAGTAACAAACATATTCACTTCAAAATACATCATTTGGATGGCCTGAAATTAATTGTTTTTAATTTACTTTAACAGACACGGGCAAAGATCAAACTATAGAACTTGACTTCGGTATTCAGGAAGCCTCAAAACATGTAAATATGCAAGAAACCAATCGATGAATATTTAGCTTAAAAAAATGTATACTATTCATTATATTTACCATATGGCTATAATGAATTAATTTCAAATTCCCGAGCAACATTCCTGGACATGGCAAAATATTATATGATATAGTATATTATAGTAAAGCACTTCCACTAACAAATAAAAAAGAATGTTATGGCTTAAATATTGGCAGCCCTGTATATCTTCTGAAAGGTTTGTACACATCACATGGTGCACATAAATATAATCCTATATAACTAACACATGCCATAACCTAAAGTACACTTCCATCAAATTTCAAGTATTGTCGCATTATAATCTAGTTCTTTTGTGTAGCCGCAGTCTATAGATGTTAAACCCTACTTACCTGCAATTTCCCGCATAAATGTAATGTGTTTGAATTCTCTTGAGTGTCCATGTACACGAACCATTTGATTGATCTTAACGAAAAGTTTAGTGTAGCATCCGTATATGATACACATTTAGAATACCAACTTTCTGCTATAATTTGTTATTGAGATATGCCGATATCAGACACACACACACACACACACACACAGAAGAACCGCTATAAACGTGATTTTCTGATTTAGAGGACGTCAGAACGTGTAAATATAACAAAAACTCACTTTCGAAAATTTGACCCAAAAACAATACTTTCTCTACCTTATGGGTAAGAGAAAGTAAAAAGTTAGTTAAGGAATCTTGGCATACCATATTTTATGACTAAAAATTAGAATTCAATTTTAAGATTATTAGTTTAACTAATTGGTTATCATGTATAACTATTGACATACAAAAGCAGGTCACTCACCACCATGCGGCAATGTAGAGTGTTGCTTTTTGAATAGTATTTTGTTTTCGCAAAATGCTAGAAATAAAAGAATATTTAACAATTGCGATAATCCTGAAGATGCTTTTTGTGGTTTGTTCAATATTGCGAAATTAAATGATTATCCGTCTAACAGTTTGTAAAATTTTAAAAAGAAAATTATAATAATTATTGGAATACAGTTATAAATTGTTTAACACACAATATATATTAGAAAAAAAAATTCCCTCTTGTAAACATAATAAATTTTTTAGTTCAAAAAAGGGTTTAATCTTTATTAACAATTTCTCTAGATTTCTTCTTCTTATTATTCATTATATGAATTACGGACCTTTTTCTTTTTTTTTTTTTTTTTGAGGTTCATTTATAATGTTTTTATAAAGAATTTTTTTTTTCTTAAGTTAAAGGCGAATAAAAGAATAAAAATTTGTAGAATTAAGAAAAACGTAGATAAAAATTTATTGAAATAAGATTTTTTCCTTCTCTTTATTAACATTTTGTATTTAATTTAGCATTGTTTTTATTTATATTTTTAAATGTATATGTTCTTAATTTAAGCAAAATAATGTATAAAGTTTAAAAATGCAATGAGAAGGGCAAAAGAAATTTTTTGTTTGCATAAGAAATTTTTTTAAATAATAATGATAATAATAATAAAACATTTTTTCTTGAAGGAATATTATTAAACACAAACATTTTTTCAATATAAATTCTAAAATATATTCTAAAAATTTCTTAAAAAAAAAAAAAAAAAAACTTGCGTTGTTCAAATTTTAAATTCAGAAAATAAAAGATTTTTTAGAAACTGGGGGGGGGGGGGGGGAGGAATGAAGAAAATAATAATGAAATAGACGAGAAGATGTAAACTCCCCGAATTATACAATTATAATTTCATATAATTTCATATAATTCACAACGTATTAGTGAACTTTTTCATGACTTTAATAATATTCCGCTTACATTAACAGGAAATAAAGTGCTGTTTCTAATTACAGAATATATTTTACATATTTAATGTATATCTTTAATTAAAAATAAAGAAGAGTATTTTCTCTCGGAATTTTCTAGAAATATATACTAAAATGTTTTCTTCATAACGTTGAAAATTTTGTTCATAATTAAAAGGTTTCTCGTAGATGTCCTTTATCCTTTTTTTTTAGATTAAATTGATGAGAAATATTTTAATTATCAATGAATTCAATAATATTGAACTTAATAAAAAAAAAAAAAAAAAAAAAAAAACTTGATTGTGCAGTTATAAAGCCATAGAGTTCATAAATGGATATAATACTTCTTGATTTCATAAAACTTTAATGTTTTATCTGAATTATATATATTGTAAAATCACAAAGCAATGTCACATGATCTAATGCTAAAATTATATTTTTTGCATATTTTAAATTTGATAATGTGAGATAACTGTATTAATGAATATTAAAATATAATATATTCTTGTTAAATTTTTACAAACAAATTGCAATAAATTGCCAAATTTTCTGCTTGATTGAATAAATATATATATATATTCTTTTATTGCAGAAGAAGAAAGTATAGAACATGTAAAAATTTTTACCTTCAGGTTTCGATGAATTTAGACGTTTTGCAGAGTCGTGATAGAGTTTATTTATTAGACGTTTCGAGATGTCGTATTCGTTTGAAATATTTTTAAAATGTTACAATTAATATTTATAATAAAAAAAAGAAAACATTTTTGAAATTTCAATTTATTGATATCATATTAATAATAAGTTGAATTACAGAAGCTTTTTCTCTATTTGAATTTAGCTACATTTTCAACTCAAAATGAAAAATTAGAGGGTTATATATTAAAATATTTAGAGGATTAAATACATGTGTGACAATATTGTCTAACTTAAAATACAGAAGTCCTTTCTTTATCTGAATTTAATTGTAATTGTAGTTAAAAATGGTTGTTACAAGATATAAAAGTATGTTTAAAGAATTAACGTACAGAAACGAATGTGATCAAATTTTATTATTCTGTTTTCTGTTATTTTTCATCACATTATTATATTTACATATTATTTTGTTTTACTTATGGATGATTAAATGACATTTTTATTTAAGTTTTTAATATTATTACAAAGTTAAAGAAAAGAAAAGAATTGATAGAAAAATTTAAAAACTTATATTCGCATTTCAGAGAATAATACTTCTATAGTGAATTATTATATCAGAACAATTCGAATTTAACATATATATTAAGAAAAAAAAATTGACACTCTACTTATATTACTAGTACGTGTACAGTTGTACTTGCTACTTGATTAGATTAACGTTTCGAATAATCAGTGTAGTCATGTGACAATGTACAGTAAGATAAGTAATATTTAAATAATTATGCTACAATTTGAAAAAAAAGAAAAGTTCAATTTTAATGTGAAAAATAACACTTGATCCGCATTTAATAATTCATAACACACAGTTGACTGGTTTGTTAATTCTGATATTAAAATTACAATAAAAATAAAAGAATTTATGAGAACAAATTTATAAATTTTGCAAATTTATATTGAAGTTAATATGAAAGTAATTTTAATATGCCTTAAGAATTTCTTCTTGAACAGTCTGAAACATAATTAATATTCGATACATATATATATACATATATATATATATATATATATACCGAATATTAATTATGTATATATATACACACACATATATATATACATATAAACCATCACATTATAATTTTTTAAAAATTATTTTTCAGTAATGTTAACGACATTTCAAAGATTAATAACTGAAGTGTGATTAAAAAAATAACATTTGATTTTTCACATAATTGATATAAAAATAGTTTAATGTTTTATATCGCATTTCAAAGAAAAAATTTCCAGATGTAATCAGGTGTATTCTTTATAACCTGAAATATTATTATCTAAATGCCAATTCAGTGTGTTTATCTAAGTTAAAGATGCCTTTTTATAGTTTTCGATTTCAGCTTAGTTTTATTGTTTGTTTACCCCGAGAAAAAAGAGTATTTTGTGATAAGTTATTTGTTAGAAGAAATACCGTTGCGTAGCAGCAATAACTTCGAAAATTTGGCTTCATTTGTGATCCTGAACGAGTCATTTTTAATTTGCTTTTTAACGAGAAAGGATCATTTGAGTTATGCCTTATAGCTATATTACGCTATATATATATATTTAAGCTATAGACGCCATTGCTCAGACGCCATTGCTCAGACGCCATGTCCGCAAAATATTAGTTTTTAATAAATTTTATTTTTTATAAGTACATAATATTATTATGTTGATACAGTTAATTGTTCTTAACTTCTTCACAAGTAGGATAACAAATTTTACATTAGGCCAGCACATTGTAGACTTTGAAGCTGTCGTAGTGTGTTTTGACTCTTTTTTATGCCAAAGTTCAAGATAATAAATAATTTGTTTAAGGCTCCTGCCTACTGTCGGAGGTGAATTTTTTTTAATAATTCAAAAATTGCCTGTTTATGTGCATTACATAACAGAATATGGTTAAAAACAGTGAATAACATGAAAAAATATGCAAATTTTTAAATATCTTGATATTTAGGCTCAAAATATACATTAAAGAAAAAAAAAAAAAAAAAAAAAAAAAAGCCCTTTTCAAAACATCATAAGTGAAATTTAAATAAAGATATTTTTATTCTATAATTCTTTTTTCGATTATTAAAAGGTCTTTAAGGGAGTGAACTATTCTCAAAACTATAACCACACTGTAAATACAAGTGTCTGAAATTCAGACGCAATTGTGTCTGAAACGGGTGTTCAATTTTAAGATGCTAAAAAGTCTCTTAAAAGGCACATCATTTCACACTCGAAATGTCTGAAATTCCGCCATCTTTGATCTTGTCTACAGTGAATATTTTTCATAAATAAATAAGTAAAAAGATGCGTTTTATACTGTTTACCTGTGAAAAATAGATTTTAGAATCTCCTAGACCATAAAATATATATATTAATAATTTTTACAAAAACATTCCTCGTTGACCCCGGCGGGAATCGAACTGACAACCAACGGATTCAAAGACGAGCGTCTTCCCAATCAAGCCATCGGTGCTCACACTGTACTTTAATTGTATAACAAAATATATTCTAGTATCCGTAAAACAAATCGAAGTTTTATGTCTTTGCAATAAAACTGGTCATAAGAAGTAAAGCTTAATACATATTATCTTAAATTTCATGTGTAGAGGTTTAGAGTTTTTTTTTTTTTTTTTTTTTTTTGTAAAATGCGTAATAAATATGAAAAAATAGTAACCTATGGATTTTGAACGTTTTTTTTTTTTTTTTTTTTTTTTTTTTTTATTGTTTTTAACTGGTATTTGCAAGAAAGCAAACTATATACATGCAACCGAAAAAAATGCTCTTTTACATTTTGAAGTGTAGGGAAACATAAAATACAATTCTTTTTTTTTTTTTTTTTATTATTATTAAAATCACACAATCAACTGTGGAAGAAAATCATATTAATTGAAATTTTTTTATTTTTCCGACTGAGTGAAAATAATGCCTGGACCGGGACATGGAAAATCGTGACTATACATGACAGTTCATAACGTCTATCGACAAAAAACAAAAACAAAAAATAATCCAGGGTTCGAGTCCCGGTCCAGGCATTATTTTCACTCAGTCGGAAAAATAAAAAAATTTCAAAAAAACATAAAATAATTTTTAAAACGCGAAAAAAAAAAAAAAAAAAAAAAAAAAAAATCAGTTATGCACAAATTATTTAAGTTTGTTTAGCTAAGAATTTGCTTTCTTAGCTATAAGTTACATGCTTCGTTTATCATAATATTTTTTTGATTTATTACATGTGAGAATTTTAAATAAAAATTAACTTTGTTTTTTAATTTTTCACAGAGTAAGATCCGTGTCTAAGTATTTTTTTAAACTACTTATATTACATAAAATAATGCCAAATTTATTTGTTTAAAAAATTATAAAACAGGATATGCATGCTGCTTAAAGTAGATTCCATATGGAAAATTTGTTAAGTAATACAAATGTCTGAATTTCTAAGCGCCTGAAATTTGTAATGTCTGAATTTTTAAGTGCTGAAATTATAAAATGTCTGAAATTTGATGTGTCTTAAAATGTTATATGTCTTAATTTCAGACATATCGACCTTATTCAGACACTTATCTCAGCTCATTTATGAAAAAGACACTTACGTGTCTTAATTTAAGACAGCACATGCGTCTGAAATTTTGCATGCGTAAGTGTTTCAGACATTTATGTGTCTGAATTGACATTTCAGACACATTTCAGTCTGAAATTAAGATGCTTCTATTTACAGTGCATGTTACTTAATATTTTAAAGAAGATAACATTTTACATGCTGAAAAAATCGTGACTATACATGACAGTTCATAACGTCTATCAACAAAAAACAAAAACAAAAAATAATTTAGCTAGAATTCATTGTCGTAGTTCAATCCCTAAAACAACTTAACCCCTCTAGAGTATTTTGTGAAAGTTTCATACGTTTGCAATTATAACTTTTGGAGTTATGATGTTTTGCGATAAAGCAAAATGTTAAAAATCTCATTTTAAGAAAAAGTAGAAAACGTTATAAAAAACCAGATTTTACCTATTAAATAAAAAAAAAAAAATAATAATAATTTTAATAAGTTCCTGATTTATTTCAAAGTTTTCTATTTTTTTTTTTTTTTAAATTCATTTTATATGCAGTAACAAATTTTGATGCTTATATTGAGTAAAACATTTATGTAAACAAACATTTACGGTCACTTCCGGTTTCAAAAACTTGCGAGTGATTAATATTAAAATGCCTGTAACTGAAGTTCTAAGCAAGATAGAAACAAAATTCAAACTGATTTAGAAAGCTAAAATGTCAGGCTTTAATACCAATTTAAAAAAATAAAAAATCGGAGTTTTGACAGAAAATTGCATTTTAAAGGTAGTCAGGTACCTTAAAAGTACAAAGTTTTTTTTTCTCTAATCTACATTCATAGTATCTGGATTATTAATAAATATTTTCTTAAATATATATATTTAAAGTCATCACTATTATAAAAATTATTTATAATCTAAAAGACCAGAATTCGGAAAAGGAAACCTTTCATCTTCGAGAAAGATTATTTACAAATTTTCGTAAAACTAGAAAACCATATTTATGAAACATTTCATTCCATTTGCGTATATTTATTTCTAAATTTATAAAGTATTTCTTAAATTCAAGAATCGTGGAATTTTGATATTACAATGCAACTGTTACCTAATTTAAATTACAAATAGTGTTTGAAGAAATTTTGAAGGATAAACTTAATAAAATAGAGCAGGAATCTTAACTGACATTAAAGTAACGTTTCTCACAGATGGGTTTAGACATATTATCAAAAATGCCAGAGCTTATTGATTAAGGTCTTATATCAAAGTAATTTATCAGGTTTCTCTGAGAAGAGCATTTTTAGAATTTATATATTTCTTCCCCAGGAAACAAAATTCTTTTGAAGATGGAACAAGTTTTAAATAAAATCTAAAATTTTCTAATTACTAACGTTACAAAATGTTCAAACGTGTGGGATTTCAAAATTTTAAGCAAGATATGTTTATCTATAAATATTTATATTTTTAATATGATAATGAATATGTTTATGTAATTTGTAATATTTTCTTCATTTTAATATTGATATATTATTTATAATATATAATTACTTTTTAATATAATATGAGAATTATTGAAAAAAAATCACTATTTTTTAATGTTAAAAGAAAGCTTATCCTTTTACAGATTTTTAAATGAGCATTATTTTAATTTCATATTATTCCAGCTAAAACAATAAAAAGAATAAGTGTAATTAAAAAATAAAAAAAGTTTTACTAGTAGTATTTGAAGTGAAGTTTTTTCAGCTATCTCCAAGATGCAACTTTCTGTCCGTGCAAAATTTTAAAATTATCTTTTATGTTTATGTAAAACATTGCTTTCATATAAATTTTGGTTTTGTTTCGTCGCGCTTAATATACTTCTAGAGTTTAGTGTATATTTTGCATTCATATTTTAACATTGATTGATCTTTTAAACCTTTCCATACATAATAGAGAATACACTATCATAAACTGTTTTTTTTTTTTTTTTTTTGAGGGGGGGGGGGATGTTACCAACATGAATTGAAGGGGGAAATATCCAAATATTAAATCTTATTTTATTATTTTTACCTATTACAAGTTAAAAAATAATAAAAAGTAATGTAATGAAAAAAAAAAATGTTTTATTAGTAGTTTTTGAAGTGAAGTCTTTTCAGATATCTCCAAGATGCAAGTTTCTGTCTGTGCAAAATTTCAAAATTACCTTTTATATTTACGTAAAAAATTGCTTTCATATAAATTTTGATTTTGTTTCTTTACTTTTAATATACTTCGAGAGAGTTTAGTGTATTTTTTGCATTCCTATTTTATAATATTGATTGATCATTTTAACCTTTCCATACATAATAGAGAATACACTATCACAAACTGTATTTTTTTTTCTTATTAGGATGTCACCAACATGAATCGAAGGGGGAAAATCCAAATATTAAATCTTATTTATACTTATTAGAAGTTAAAAAACTAATAAGAAGTAATGTAATGCAAAAAAAAAAAAGTTTTACTAGTAGTTTTTGAAGTAAAGTTTCAGGTATCTCCGAGATGCAAGTGTCTGTCTATGCAAAATTTTAAAATTAACTTTTATATTTACGTAAGAAAATTGTTTTCATATAAATTGTGATTTTGTTTCTTTACTATTAATATACTTCAAGAATTTAGTGTTTTTTTTTTTTTTTTTTTTTTTTTTTTTTTAAATATATTTTATAATGAAAATATTGATTGATCCACTTAACCTTTCCATATATAATAGACAGTATACATTGGAACAAACTGTTTTTTTATGTTCTCGCGAACATGAATTACAGAGGGGGAAAAATCCAAATATTAAATCTTATTTTTACTCTTCTTTAAAGGAAAATGTACTCTATTCAAAGAAACAGAAAAAAAAGGAGAGCTTGTAAAAACTTCTTAGGTAATTCCATTTCTTTTTCAGAAATATAAATTAAAACTTAAATTAAAATTTCAGAAATATTAATTAAATATAAATTATATTCCCCTATGTATAAAGACAATTCTTTTCCTAAATATTCCAGATTTTGCTCCTAAAATGCATTTATCAATTTTAACAATATCCTGAAGCTATTACATTTATTCAATGTTTCATTTAAAATATCTGTAACATATTTTTCAATACTTAATTTTTCTTTCATTTTTTCTTAAAAAAATGTACATTTAATTTTTATATATTATTAACACTAAGTACCATTATTGATGGCAAAACAAGATTTATGAAAATGTTACATGAATTACATACTTTTTTTTTTGTTAATTAAAAATAAGAAATTATAAAGCATAGATTCAGAGATTTTTAAATAATCTTTTTAAAGAAAAGGAAGACTTTTGTAATTTGTACATTTATAAATGAAGAAGTTGTCGAGAAATAAAATAAGAAATGGCAACAACTAATTAAAAAGAAACAACCGAATTATGACGTGAGCACTGAAGGAGAAGAAGAAGAAGCCAGTGACAAGATGGTCAGTAAAGCAGCAACTTTTCAACCTGATGACGACCGCAATTAGTGAGTCGAAATATATAGTAATGCTGCTCAATTAAAGGACTTTAAGGTATTTTTAAATGTTTTTAATGTTTTTTAAATAAGAAATTTTAAAATATGCAATCTTTCAAAACCAAAACAAGAGATTAGTAAAACTTTTGCAATTAAAATGCTGTACTTTTCTTTTAATCTGCAACAACTAAAAAATTAAAAAGTTTTTAAACTTAATTTTATATATTGCACATTTATCTGTTTGTATGCATATATATACACATAATAAAGTAAAATTATAAAGAGAGCTAATCTTTTGTTTAGCTTTAAAACCAAAGGAAAAATAGGTGGATCGTTTCTCGAAAATCTAATTAGTTGGGACATTTATTATATAGTAATACAACCATCGTATGTAAAATTAATTGCAAAAGAAAAATTCCGGAATGACTCCACACGAGCTTCCGAACATGAAGTAATTAACGGATGTATAAATAAATTAAAGTAAGAGAAGTTGTTAAATAAACAAAAGTGAAAATTATAATAGGGTGTTTCAGTATTTATCTCCATATACTATGTTAATTTGATGCTATTACACTTCAAATAACTTGAGCTTATAAAAAATAAAGATGAAGAATTGCTTGTTGTGTCCCTGTAAAAGTCTATAAGCGCTATATTCACAAAAATCTATACAGCTCGTGCAACGGTGACCTATAACATATATGTAAATTTTTAGCTGAATTGGATAAGTCATTCAGACGCTATCGCACTTTAAATAAATTGAGCCTATAAGCCATAATGATAAAGAATTTTTTGTTTTATCTCACTAAAAATACTATAAGTTCTAGATTCTGCAAAATTCCTACAGTTCGTGTGACGGAGATTTGTAATATGTATGCAAATTTTCAAATCACTCGAAAAAGGCATTTAGACTCTATCGCGTATAAATAATTTGAGCCCGTAAGTGATAATGATAAAGAATTTTTCTTTGAGTCCCTGTGAAAAAACAATAATTGTTAGATCCACCAAAATCTATACAGTTAGTGCCATGGTCACCTATAACATGTATATGAATTTTCAGCTCAATCGAACAAGGAATTTTGACGCTATCACACTTTAAATAATTTGAGATCATAGGCCATAATTATAAAAAAAAAATTCTTTGTGCCCCTGTGAAAAAAAAGAAAAAAAAAAAAAAAACTATAAGCGCTAGTTTCACCAAAATCAATAGAGTTTGTGCTACGGTGACCTACAACATATGTGCCAACTTTCAACTCATTTAAACAAAGCGTTTAGGCGCTATCGTGTTCACGCACACATGTACAAAGATGCACACACATACATATATCCATTACTGTAAAAGTAGCAAAAATGAACACATGTGACCTCAAAACATGTAGATAAACCAAACTCGCAAAGTCGAACTTTTGTCGGGATAACAATACTTTCCTTACACAGTATGTTCGCAAAGTAAAAAAAGTTTTGTAAAGCCTTACAGATTTCAACAAGGATAAATAAAAGCAGCATCATATTTTAAAAATCACCTATTTTATCAAAAAGTAAGTTATGATTGATAAAGCAGTATGTGTTTATTATAGGACCATTTCTTAAAGATAATGATAAAAATTTTGATTCTATTTACACCGTGACCAATAAGTTCTCATACAACTTTTGAAGCACGTTAAAAAGTTATACATATGTCTTGCTGTAGTCCCAAATATTTTGCAGGCAATTTAGTGTAAGTTATAAAGCTATTCCAAGTGTATATGACGTAGTAATTATAATTTTTCTTTAATTAGGTAGAATGAAGAAATTGAGAGAAATTGTGATAAATAAATTCGTCAAAGAAGAGCAGCCGGTGAAATTTTCAGAGACTTCAAAGCCCTGGGGGTGAAGAGAGATTTCATTTACAGAACTATCAGAAGGTATAATAAGACGTTCTATGTCGATGACAGAAAAAGATCTGGCAGGCCGAGGTCCGTTCGGACAAAAGAGGCTGCGAAAAGGGTCAGGGAAAGGATACGACGAAACGGATAAAGATCTGCTAGAAGATTAGCACGAGAGCTCAAAATATCGAATGAGTCAATGCTAAACATTCTGAAAAAGGACCTTGGGTGCAAGGTTTATAGAAAACTTAAAATTCACGGAGTTTTAGAGTCTGCTAAGATGAAATGGAAGCAAAAGGTGGAAGGAATTCTTGCTTGGCACGCTGGGGATGAATTTGTCTTTTCAGACGAGAAACTATTCAGTTTACAGCAAAGTCTCAACCCCGAAAATGACAGAGTATGATCAGTTTCTATTGATAACATCCCTGAGAACCAACATTACGTTCCGCGTTATCAAAATGCTTCGTCTGTGATGGTTTGGACCGCTATTTCCAAAAGAGGAAAACTCCCGTTAGTCTTCGTTGATAAGGGGTTAAAAATCAATGCCTAATATTATAAAACTGAGGTTTTGGAAAACGTTTTACTCCCAAATGTCCAGAGAATGTATGGGGCGGAATATTTCTGCTTCAAACAAGATGGTACCCCTTCTCATACCGCACGTGTGGTTCAGGAGTGGTGCAGTCAAAATTTAGCTGACTTTTTGCCAAAGAATGAATGGCTCCCCAAATCCCCCGATATCAACCCCCTTCATTATTTTGCGTGGTCATATTTGCTCTCCTAACTGAATAACTATAAAATCACTGATTTGAGCAAATTTAAAAATGTAATTCAAAAGATATAGTAGGAAATGTCAATGGAAGCCGTGCGTGCCGCATGGGATCGATTTCAAAAAAGACTTAAGCTCGTTAAGAAACTAAAAGTCGGAATTATTCCAAAGGATTTATTGTAAAGATACTTAATGATTGTTACTTTAATTTGATACAAAAAGTTTTTGTATGATTTATTTTGTGTTCTTTTAATAAAAATTTGAAAGTGTATGAGAACTTATTGGTCACGGTGTATATCTTTTTATTCATCATAGTAAAAAAAAAAAAAAAAAAAAAAATACAATATTTTTCTGCTTTCAACATTTTTTTTTTTTTTTTTTTTTAATGGAAGTTACGATTTTATGCAGAAAATTTAGATAGATAACTAGACATTTTTAGACTAAATACGAACAGAAAGGAATCAAAATATTGCCATTTTAAATTTTTTATTAAGAAAATTAAAGCAAATCGCCTAAAAAAATTAAAACAAAAATATATGTTTCAAAGATCTTTAAAATCTGAAAATTCAAATTTCCATTCAATTAATTTTGTATTTATTAACAGTTCATTTTTGAGTAATTTGTCTGAATATGATAACACATTCAATATGTAACTCTATGCATTGTTAATGGTAAATTTCATTTTAAATACTTCTTATGATCAACATAAAATATATTAAAGCAGTATTAAAAATATTTAAAAGTATTAACAATAATAAAAGTATTAAAATATTAAAAGTATATAAAACAAGTATTAAAGCAGTTATAAAAGTAAAATAAGTTTTAAAGCAGTTATAAAAGTAAAAGTCTATAAATAAAATGAAAAGTTGCGTAAAATTATTTTAGTTAGTACTTTTTAAACTAATCCCGATTTAAATATATTTAATTAAGAAAATGTACACCAAGAAAGTTAAGTAAAAAGTATTTAAAAAATAATAATTACTGTTCTACAATATCGTAAATGCTATACATTATTTTTGTTTATATGCTTTATATTAAATTTCTTAGAGTGTTTTTTGCAATGAAATTAATTCTCGTAAAATTTTTCATTTTCTAAGAAGAACGTGCATGAAGAGATAACATCAAATAAGAAAAGTTAAAATTTTATACTTAAATTTAGAGTTTACTTATAACAAAAAGAGAAAGCCAAACTGTGTTAGAAAATTGCTCTTAGAAACGAATTCAAAGCTGGAAGTGACTTTGTAATTTCAGATTCATAATACAAAAGATTCTAGACCCTAGAACTTCATATATCAATGTCATACTTGCATGCATTTGTGAGTGCCAACCTTGTTCTCATGAACTTTAAACATACATAAATTTATCTCAGAAATATATTTTAATGTGATATAAAAATGCACGTTTCTTTTTTTTCTTTTTTTTTAACTAAGAAACTTTTTTCTTATAACACAAACATAAAATTTAAAGTTAAAATACTAGTGAAAAATTGAAATATGTGAAATTGTAATAAATTATTTTATAGAAAAGTAAATTTAAATAGTATAAACAAGTTAAAAAGTTTACGCAAAGATATTCTTGAAAATTTCATAGAATCAAAAACAACAACAACAACAACAACAACAACAACAACAAATATATATACATATATATTTATATATATATATATTCTGCATTAAAATACTTTTAATGCGATTTATCGAAAATGTTCATTCATTTTTATCTTTTTTATTACCTTAAAATAGAAATCACTTCGAATTACAGAACTTCACTGTAAGAAAAAATGGCAGGAAAATGAGGTAAGAGAAGATTTATTGTTTCGTTAAAAAGGGAGTTTCTCGTAAATTTATTGGTAAAATCCTTTGAATAAATGAGTGTTACTTAAATTTAAGTGGTTAACCATTAAACACGAAGCATGGGAATTTAATGTAAATGATGTACTAAGAGAATTTTCTCAACTTTGTATAATTTTATTTTAGTGCATTCTTTCACTTATATTTGCAAATGTACAGTAAATATAAAACTATTGTTATTGTATTGATAGATATTAAACACAGAAAAAAAGCACCAATTTGATATTTTTATAATTTTATAGATTGACTTTTTCCGCATGAATTTAATATTATTTATTTCATATAATAATTGATTGGGGCGTCAAGTTTTTAAAATGTACATGTGTTAGATGATTGCAGATTTTCATGTCTCATTTCAGAAAAGACTTTATTATATGATTTAATTACTCCTGCACTTCATAGATTACCATTGAAAATATTACTGAGAGCCTAAATATTGTAAACTCCATAGTTGCTTTATTCTATATAGTATATATAAAAAAAAGTATTGGATTTGTGAAATTTTTTTTTTGCACTCAGGTTTTCGACACATTTACACGAAAATATTTTAGGTTGTAATCTTTAGATTACGATGATTTAAATCACGAATAGTGTTATCGAAGAAATTGGGCAGTATTTTATGCAATCGTCTTAATATCACGAGAAAAAATACATAAGAGAAATTCGTAGATCAACCTCTAAATATCTGTCTGATTTATACTGATTCTAAAATGTTAAGGCATTTCATAAGAATTTTTTGTTAGTATGCAATTTTGATACATAGATATATCCATAATCAATAACAGGATCACTTAGATAACATTGGTATTTTGTCTGTTTTTGGCATTGAATAAAAACAGATGTATCTGCTGATTTACAAGATATAATTTTTCATAAGTAAAAACGCTTCTTCTGAAGAAAAAGTTTTGATTTAAAACAAAGAAATCTGTCTTCCTTTGTTTTAATTAGTCTAGTCATAATTTACGAGTCATAATGACTAGTATTTTATTGCATCTAAAATATAACCATACTTTCAGCTCCGTTACAGAAAATAGCAAAAAGAAAAATATTTTCCGTTTTTGAAACTACAAAAGGAAGCAATTACATTGACAATTAAAAAATGAAGAGAGTTTTAGATTATATTTTACGTATTATAATTTTAATTAACATGAATTTTTAAGTTAAATTGTCATTTGTGAGGCTAACCTAAAACCATCAAATAAGAAAAGTGCATAAAAAATAACATATTAAAAAAAGAACATAGAAAAATTAATTGCATTGTTTCAGTGAATTATTTGAAAATTCTGATCCCCTAAAACTGCCAAATGCCTTTGAATAACAAAGCAATAATTTTTTTTGTTTGAAAGCTGGTAAGAAGTACTTAAAATCAGGAAAGTAAAAAAAAAAAAAAAAAAAAAAAAAACCTCGCCCCCCTTCCCCCCCCCCCCCCCCCCATCAATATTTTCAGCATTGGAAACTGGATTTTTTAGAAAATGTGCAACTTCAAAGGGTCATATCTTGTGAAGAAGGAAAAGTAAGAATCCAATTTTTTTTAATGCAGTAAGTAACCATAGATATGTACGTAAGGGGAAAAAAAAGAGGACTTGTTATTTCAACCCTTCATGAGATTTTAAATTTTCAAAAGTGGTAAAAAATTAATTTTGCATTGCATACTTTGAAATTGAAAAGACAATTTTTGTTTTTAAACTTAAATTTTATTGATATAATATGAAAAAAGATAATAATTTCAAAGATGGAAAAGATAATAATTTAATAAATAAAATATAATAAAAATAATGAAAAAATAATAATTTAAAAGATAAAGAAAGATAAACATGTCTTTTTGCTTTCCAATGAGCTATAGTTGAGCTCCATAGGTTTAATAGAAAAAAAATTACAGTTCATAAGGCAAAGTATTAAAATACCCAACATTTAGTGTTGGCAACGAAAAAATGCCTATATATCAAAGAATAAATTTTTTAAAAATAAAATATATACTTTTTTTTTAAGTCTAGGAAGCATGGGGAATGCACATCTAAATTGTCATAAAAATAAAAAAATGGTGATGAAACAACGTTGATGAAAATTTGTTGATTTAAAATGGAATGACCCGAAAACAAAAGTTGATCATCTATACTCGAATGATTTTCATTAAACTCTGAGCCATGAATTTGAAAGAAAGAGATTTCGTAATATG
Organism: Salticus scenicus; assembly: GCA_963930645.1. Lineage (NCBI taxonomy): Eukaryota > Metazoa > Arthropoda > Arachnida > Araneae > Salticidae > Salticus > Salticus scenicus. The sequence continues at coordinate 139,617,350 of OZ005652.1, read as the reverse complement.
CCATTCCTGAAAAAACTAGTATATTTGTTTGACCGTATATACAATCATATTATCATGAATTTTGTGGTTCGACTAGCAGTTTTTCAGTTTTTCAGTTTTTTTAGTGGTTGGAACCTGCTTGTTTATTTACGAATTCCTTACCTCATACAAAAAAGTCAATTTTTTCATAGCAATATTTATATTTCAATGAGTGTATAAGAAAGTCATGTGGTGCCCACATCTTTTTTTTTTTTTTTTTTTTATTTTTTAGTTTGATCGCTAATTTTTATCATCTACTTGCTTTTCTATATTAGTACAAAGACTAAAATCATGACTCAACAAATATTTATTTAACAAAACAGTATTAGGTGCACACCTTTTAAATGCGACTTATTGCTAGCGTTTCAATAATTTTGTTGCCGAGTGTAATCTGTAATTATTTACAATTGTCAAAATTGTGTTAATGATAAGTGCAGAAAATTACATTAATCATTACTATTAGACTATCTCATGAGTCATTACTCTCTTCTATTAGAGACCATTAATTAAATTTATTAGCACATTTTTTTCCCTGTCTATCAATATTAGAACTTACAACGAACTATTTATTAAACCAAAATTTCTTTGGCACTCGTCATACTAAAGTTTCGTACATTGACTCCAGTCTTCATGCATTACTAGCTAATATTTTTTTGCGTTTGCTGAGTAAGATTGAGTATAGTTGACATTGTACTAGAGCCACGCAATAAACAATTGGCGATAGACTGCAATGCACACCCCTAAAAGGGAATCCAGAAAAATGATATTACAATTTTTATTCTTCGCATAGAAAATGGCTTCTCCTCTTTAGTAATCTGCAGAGGTATTAATTTTACGAAATAATGATGACATAGCAGCGACGGATTTTGCCTGCACCAGTCATCATAATCATTTTTGGTATGTTGGATGCATTGAATTCAGTACAATATATTTCAACCAATATTAATACAGACCATTTTGATTAAGCCTATTTAGGACTATTTTGAACTATTTTGACACTTTCGTTCCTGTTTACAATCAAAAACATCCTTGGCAGCTATATTTAAGTAACTGAAATTGAATGCATCTTTGTTTCGTTAAATTTTTGTCCTTAGAATGGGTGTTATCCAACTGCACTCGAAATATACCAACTGCACTCGCTCCTCTTAACCCCACTTTCACTTACTCTCTTGCGAGTTTCTATCGTACCACCCCTTCGCTCTGAATAGGCAGAACCCAAAAGTTTGTTGGTGGAATTATACTAACTGCCCTAGCTGGAAGTTTATAATTTTATTTGCAATTTAACCAAGTAAAGTGAGTTTTCAGATTCATGCACAGCAAGGGGGGGGGGGTGTCCAGTGATTTTTTTCTTCTTGTTTTTACGTGTGTGGTAGTGATTGCCGCGAAACCGAGTTACGGGCGTTCTCAGATTCATGCACAGCGAGGTAGGGATGTCCAGTGATTTTTTTTGCTTTTTATGTGCGTGGTAGTGATTGCCGCCGAACCGAGTTACGGACGTTCTCAGATTCATGCACAGCAAGGTAGGGGTGTCCAGTGATTCTTCTTTGGTTTTCTATTTGATTACTTTCAGTGGAAGGATCTAAGTTCATAATGGGGTTTCAGGTAGCAGGAGGCGTTTGCATGTCCAAGTGCAGTTGGAACTTTTTTAAAGTGGGGAAAAATAAGCTAGTGCTGTTGGTAGTCGCCCCTTAGAATCTTTGACTGATTGTTAAGGTTGAAATTTTATATTTCCTTTTATTAAATAATTTCTATCATTCTTTGTTTAATGAAAACGATATAAATTAGAATTAATAATATACAAAATGTGTAAAAAGAAAAAAAAAAAATCGCAATTATTTTCATTCTTAAGTGGGATAACAAAAGAGCTAAATTTTTTTTAAGGCTCAACTAGTACTTGGTAGTAAAACATTTTTGAATTTATTAAATAAACAAACAAAAAAGTTGTTTCTATGTAATAGACAAACGAATTTGTAATAAATATTATACATTTATTCTTCTGAATGGTCTTTTCACCTACATTAATCTTACTCTTATTTTTTCCTTTTGTATCTTTAATAATAAAGTAGTAAATGTTACAACTTACCTATTAAACTATTCACGTAATAAATCTGATTTTTTTCTTTATGTCAATTTGAAAAATACAAATATATATATATATTAATTAAAAAAAATATTTTAGAATGTTTCAATTAAATTCTAATTAAAAATATATTTGAAATTTTTTCTATCTCCTTTAAAGAAAATATTTCATAAAAGAAATAGTATATATTTTTGCTCTTAAGGAAATAAAAATAATTACACTTTTATTAAAAATAAATATATATAAAATTTTTGTTTCTGGAAATTTAGTTTCAAATTAACTTTAATATTTTAAAAAAGGCTTTTAAAATTATTAAAATATTTTTGTATTTGTATTTTTTGTTGTATTACTGAAAAAAAAAAAAAGGAAAGTAATGTTTTCTAAAATTAAATTTTGAACTCTAGAGAAAAAGAGAGAAGTGAAATGGTGGTTGAATATTTAACATATTAATTGCATTTTATTTATTTCATTTTATTTTTAATTTAGACAAAAAATAATTTAATTAAAAGTCTTGTTAAATTTTATTAAATATTTAATTAGAGGAAAAATAATTTAAAAATGTCCAAATGAGCTTTTTACAAGGTTTATATTTAAAATATTATACGTGTTTTTATTTAGAATCTCCATAAATAACCTGTTTTTAGAGCTGAGGTAACTAAATAAAGTGTTATACAAGTGGTTACAGAATAAAAATATTAAAAATCTGTTTTTTTATTTTTATTTTATTTTTATTAGTTATTAAGCTATGCATTTTTAATGGCATGGGATTATAACGGAAAATAGTTTAAATATGCATTGATTGTTTGGTACAATTTATGTTTTGTATAATTTTCAATATTTTTACATTTTGTTTTCACAAAACAGTTCGTTAAAATTTATTTCAAAGATAAATTTATTCAATAAGAACGTTCTTTCAACACACATTACACTGCTCGGCATGAAAATTGCCTCTGACACCATTTCAGCTTATTCTTATGTAAAATGACCTCCTGAATCCGAATATGACGCCCATTTTGGCCTATCACCCACCGTTTTTTAGGAATGCCCCCCCCCACTATTTTTGTCATTTTTCGGTGATTTTATGGCTATAAATTAGATTTTCAGGAGGGGGGAAGGATTATTTTAACCGTTAAATATCTTCTGAGGGGCTGCAGAGTTGGAAAATTCTAAAACATGGACATTTGCGACAAGGGAAACATTTTGGAGGGGATTTGCCCCTGAAATTGTGCATTACATATCTTATATTTTTTAATCTGTTATTAATATTATTTTTTAAACTTTATATATTTTTGTTTTTAGGTGTTAAATTAATTATTTTTTATTCTTCAAATCAAATTCATGGTCATTATTAAATTTCTAATGGAAATATGATAAAGTTTTAATAAAAAATGAATGAAGTCGTAATTTGTTTTTGTTATCGTGAAAGTTCATGGAAAAAGATAACAAATTACGTGTTCCGTTCATAAGTTGTTCCCACGAAAGAAATTTTAATAGCAATTCTATTTCATTATTATTTTTTTTAACGCTTTCCAACAAGGTTGAAAAGCGTTAATGATTGAATTGAAATATGCACTCCTAACACAAAATTATTGATTTACAATTACCTTACAACAATGTCATTTAAGTGCAATTACTATTATTAACAATGTAATTGTAGTTATAATTAAGCGCAATGTCTCCTACCCATGTGCTCAAAGACCTTATCCTATCAGGAGAGATTGCGCAAAATAGTTTTTTTTTTTTTTTTTTTTTTTGTTTTATTACAGCTGCTACTTTAAATTTTAACAGAACAACAAAATAGTAATGGAAATGCATGGAAGAAGGATCAAATTAAAATTACCCAGCTAAAAAAATCTTCAAAAAATAAATAAATAAATAAATAAATAAAACTATAAAAAATGAAGAAAAACTGTAGATAATCTGAATGTATTTGAAACAATCCCAGCTTAAAAAAGTCTTCAAAAAAAAAAAAAAAAAAAAAAAAACTTTAAAAGAGAAGAAAAACTGAAGGTATTTGGATCAGCAAAAATATTTGCAAGTCTTTCCCCCTCCCCTAAGCATTTCCCCCCTTAAACTTATTATTGTTCGAAATACCTTCAGTTTTCTGCAGTTTTTCTTCATTTTAATAGTTTTTTTTAAACACTTTTTTAAGCTGGGATTGTTCCAAATACCTTCAGATAATCTGCAGTTTTCTTCATTTTTTATATTTTTTTTTTGAAGATTTTTTTTAGCTGGGTATGCAACAATTGTTTAGAAAAAAAAAAAAAAAAAAAAAAAAAAAAAAATTAATAATAATAATATTTTGACTTTTTATGACGGTCTGTTGAATCGTGCGAAAACGCTCCTAGCTTTACCTTATTTTTAATTCTTTATAGTCAGCATTTTATTTTAAAGAGAAAATGTCTAATATTATTTTAATGTATACTTAAAGGATTATAAATAAAAAGCTATACAAACAGGCATTTAAAATACTTCAAAATGACAAAAATATTATTTATTAAGGATATTACAATGTTTTTTAAAGAATACATAAAATAAATATGAATAATAAAATAAAAGAATAGAAATTGTAAATTAGAAAAATAAATTAAATAGAAAGGGAAAAAAATAGAAAGGAAGAAAGAAAGGATGTAATAAAGGAAGTACTATTCTGATTATTTATAAAGTTTCTAAAAGATAAAACTAATAAATGCACTTAATATTTTTAAACTTTTTTTTTTCTGTTGAATTTCGAAAAATATTATTATTATTATTATTATTTAAGTGAGTTACTATGCTAGTAGACTGGAATGTAATTAAAAACAATAAAAATCTCTGCATAAAAAAACAAAAAAAAAAAAAAAAAAACAAAAAAAAAAAAAATCAATTTAGTAATGCAGGCAGTGAGAAATGCATTTTAAATAAATATTGCTATTTTCTTTTGTTTTTTTATTCACAGTTGTTAAAAAAAAAAAAAAAAAAGTGTGTGTTAGTTCTTTTCTTGTAATAATTAAGACAGAAAAAATATGCATAGAAATATCTATTTAATTATCTTTTTTATTGGTTTTAATGCATAGTTCATTCAGAATAAATTGCCTTAATTTTTTTTAGTTATTTTATTCACGTTATTCAGAGTATCACAAAAGCCTGCAGTAAAATAGAGAGGGGAAAAAAAATATATATATAAATTACATAAATTATAGTTGATTAAATATGAATATATTTTAGCATGTAAATGTAATGTAGGTATAAAGGTAAGATGAAAGTCTGCGCACAATTTAACAGCATAATAAAAATAAATCTAAATTTAAATTTTTTTTCTAAAGTATCCATAAGTAATTTTGATTTTATTTGTTTTTTTATGTATTTCATTGCTATTGTGTCGTTAGGCTTTAAATTAGTATAAAATCTGTAATAAAAACAATAAAGTTACTTTGCTTAATCTGTTTTTACAAGGTTGGTGTTATTGTGCACTTAGTTAGAAGAATTTTAGTTAAAGAAAGAAGTTAAAGAATAAGAAAAAAGCAGGTCTCTAAGAATTTACAAAATTACATTAATTTCCCAGACAACATGTTTAACTGTATATTAGTCCATTTTCATTTTCACAGTTTACTGATTTCTTGTTTGCAGACCGAAGTTGTCGTCCTTCAGAATCATTGCTCTTATTGTTGGGAAATGTGCAGCTTTCGTGCACACAAAAAACACAAGTAACACATTGAATCCAGCACTGGTCTAAATTACTAACTGGTACATTTCCACACTTTAAGTGCACTCATCCTCGTTGTTCAATATGGCATGATCTTTAAAAAGTCCTATTTCAACATTGCTTTCATGTGATGAGGTTTATGGCAAGTATACCACGGTGAGCGGCATCAAATGTTTTGACGCTAATAAGGTCTGTCAGCTGATTCTTGTAAACTATATTATTCATATAACTTCCAAAGATATAAATCACAGGGATTGATATCTGGTAAGTAAGATGACCAATTCAGTGAACCAGAAATAACTCTTTGGTTATTAATAGGCGGTAGTCTGCTGTCTGTTCATTTTGCACATGAATTCTGCTATTCTAAAAGCTAACTTTGCACCAATATTCCTATCAGATCATCTTTCCAATAACAAAACGTTTAAAATTTTCATTTCAGATCATTTACCATTGCTCTAGAAGACATAGGTCGATTTCTGAAGGTTTCAGACCATTTCCGATCAATAGTGTTGAATTTTCACCACATAAATACGATTTTTTGAAAGTAAAAATATGATTTCGGTTAATATAATATTTTGGGAGAAATTGTCAAAATGGCGTGGAACTGATACAAAACGAATTCCTTTTATTCCCTCTCTGGCTCATAGATATAGTAATAAGACATAGATTGACCATCGAGGGAGAAAATGTGATTCCTTTTTACTTCGAGAAAGACGGCCATATTCACTGGTTAATGGCTGCCTTTCTCCAAGTGAATACACACGGATAATTTAGAAAATAAAATTTATGAGTAATTTATGTACAAAAGATGAATGAAAAACTGCAGATACAGTTTCAAATTCATTTTTCTTTTTCTTTCTTTCTTTCGTTTTCTTTTTCTGTTTTTTTTTTTTTTTTTTTTTTACTATAGTTATTAATTTCGTTGATATTTAAAGTTAAAATCTTTTTATGTACTAAAACTAACATTCTCTACCCGCTGCGCCAATATTTAAAGGAATTTTGAAAATTCTATATTACTTACTAATTTAAAACCTTAAAAAATATCAAACTTTAAAAAAAGCATTCCATTAAAAATCAAAACAATTTTTATTTCATAATAATGACATAGCAACTGATTAAAAAAATTATATTTTTCATAATTTAGTCAAATATAATTTACTTTTATGATAACGTATCCCATTTTTTTACTCATATTTAATTACAAGAATTAAAAGATACACAATATTTCGACATTTTGAAAATTCATCAACATTTTAGTCTATTACAATTGCCGAGTTACAATACCGGTTAATGGCTGATGCTAAAAAATTTTTTCGGCTTCAAAAATATTTGCATGATAACATGGGGATGATAGATTTATATAAATTACTACATCTATGCTCTGGGTGCAAACATTTGTAGCGCCATCTAGGGAAATTCTGAAAAGTTATTTTAGGTAAAAATTCACCTTATATATGCATTATTTTTTATTTTTAAGAGAAAGAGAATTTTTCTTAATTATAAGCTTTGTATTAGGATTTAATGTGTACGAAGTGGTAAGTAGTACTTGGTAATAAATTAGTGCATACTATTTTATGAAAATTTGTTTTATATCAAAAGCAGTAGGATATCAGATTATTAAGCCGTAAATTAGGTTTTCGCAAAATTATTCAGCTAACAATATTCAACGAATAAAATATTTCAAAAGTACATTGTCTTGACAATAACTTTATGGATTTAATTAACTTTTGCAGAAATGAAATACTTTTATGAGGTTAAGTAGTAAATGAGAATTCTAAGAATAGGGAACATAAAAAACGAAATGTTGGTACAGCTGCATAATAAGAACAAAAACTACCTAGAATGAATAGATGGGCAAGAATAATCAAAAGAAAAGTGCTAGTTTGGAAAAAATTAATAACTTTAAGAACAATGCCTGAGAGAAAAACGAAAATCCACAGTCATTAATAGGATAAGCCAGAAAGAAATATCTCAAGGAAGGATAATAATAGAATATTAAAACTCATTTGACACTCAAAAATAAAATTTAGTAGACTTATTTTCTTTCATAATGGAAATTAAGTGTGTTTAGGAATTTAATATTCAGGAAAATGTTAAAAAGAATATTTTATCATACATGATAAGATAAGTGAAAAGAAAAGAAAAGAAAAAAAAAATGTCTCGTTATTAAATAGTACCAAACGTGATATTAAAATTATACCGTCTTTAATTTGTTGATATCTAGGAAACCTTATTTAACATAAAGTGTTAAATAATTAATTTATCGTGAATATACGACATTTAATTAATAAAAACCTACATAATTTTCTTTTTTTATATTACTCATATTAGCATATAAAGAAAAAAAGAAAAAAAAAAAAAGAAGAAAGAAAGAGATTATTCTAGGCTATCTAAAACAGAAAAATATGAATCGTGAAAAACAAAGAGAACTCTATTTTTACATTATATTGAGAGATAGAGAATGGAATGAAAATTAAATATTAAATCATATCTTGCTTTGATTCATGAAAATAAACGGAGAGGAAAATTTAATCTTCCAGAAGTATGACAAAAAAAAAAAAAAAAAAAAAAAAAAAAAAAGGCCTTTAAGAAAATAATTTCTTTTTTACTATCCTGTAAAAACATTAAATAGCTTTCATAAAATAATTTAGAAACGAATTTGTAATATTAGAATTTAGCTTAAAGTTTTAAAATTTATTCATTATTTAAATAATTAAGACAGTTTAAAATTGCAACTAGTTTGCCATATATTTAGGGTGATTTTACATTTCTGTTTAAAATTATACAATTAAAATTGCATGAGAGAGTATAAAATTTTTTGCATGTAAAAGAAGTATTGGAAGTACACCTGAATGAATAATAATAATAATAATAATATTTAAAAAAAAAAGAACCTTCAACGTGTAGACTAAACAAAACAAAATGGCAACTTAAATAACTCTCTACCTTTTTTTGCTGTTGTTATTCTTTGATTTTCCCACGACTTAAGAAATCTTAGTAAAATTCAGAGATTTTACCGTTACATTATACGGCCAGATTCCTTCTTCTGTTAAAAGTAAAGTGCCCACACATGTAACAAATTGCTGTAAAATTCCGAGAATTGACTCTTCATTAAAAGATTCCATCCCTTTTTCGTAAATAACGTCTATAACTTCAGCCGGTATAACTTTATTTTTATGGTCAGTGATTGGAACATTTTTTGCCAGTCATTTACTGTTTTCTATCGTTGAAGGTCCTTACTGCGAAGGTGTGAATTTCATTAATCGATAAAGTGATGCATATTTTGACAATTAAAAGTAGTTTTAATCAAACAGTGAGAAAGTGATTCGGTATTTCGAAAAAAAAAAACTGCAAATATATTGTGTTTTTGTGAAGTATTAGACGCAAAAAGCAGTAATTTTGTTTATTTGTGGTGAAATAGCACTGTTGTTTTACAGGAATCAGTTCTGAAAAAAGCGCGAAGTCTATTAATATATACAATGAAATAATTAGATATTTTCTGGATGAAGGACACAGTAATATCGAATTTCCAAACTTAGAATTAAATATAATTCAAATAGATATAAAATGATTCCACATTTCGGAAAAAAAAGAAGCAAAAATATTACCACAAATTTCGGTAATCGGACATAAAAGAAGGAATTTTGTTATCCTGTAGCAAAATAACAATGTGTTTTACGAATTGGCTTTGAAAAACTCTTAAACGTTATTTATTAATTTTAAAATAGTACTGTTTCATCATCAGAGGGGGAAAAATCTACTATGGATATTATTATTATTATTATTTCATATCAGCGGCGAAATAGTTCCGTATTTTGGAAACCAGGCGCAAAAATATCGCTTTTCATAAGCGAACTATTTGTAAAAAAAATCTGGAGTGGCTCCACTCGACTTTCCGAACATTGAGTAATTAACAGTTTTGTAGATAAAGTAAACAAAGAGGAGTTGTTAAACAAACAAAATAGAGAAAACTATAATAGAATGTTTGAGTATTTTTCTTCATATATTACACCATGTTTTATTTAACGCTACTGAACTTTGGGCCCATAGATCATAATGATAAAGAATTTTTCGTTGTGTCTCTGTAAAAACCTATAAATGCTAGATTTATCAAAATGCTTATAGTTAGTGCAACAGTGATTTAGAATATTTATATAAATTTTCAGCTCAATTGAATAAGGCGTTTAGATGCTATCGCACTTTTAAAAAATTGGTCCCATAGGCCATAATGATAAAGAATTTTTCTTTGTGTCCCTGTAAAAAAACTGTAAGTGCTAAATTCACCAAAATCTATACAGTTGGTGCAACTGTGACCTATAACATGTGTACAATTTTTTTTCCCAGGTTAATAAGGCGTTTAGACGCTGTCTCACTTTTAAAAATTTGGCCCTATAGGCTATAATGATAAAGAATTTTTCTTTGTGCCCCTGTAAAAAAACTATAAGTGCTAAATTCACCAAAATCTATACTGTTCGTGCAACTGTGACCTATAACATGTATACAATTTTTTTTTTTTTTTTTTTTTTAAACTCAGATTAATAAAGCATTTAGACGCTATCGGACTTTTAAAAATTTGGCCCCATAGGCCATAATGATAAAGAATTTTTCCTGGTGTCCCTGTAAAAAAAAACTATAAGTGCTAGATTCACCAAAATCTATAAGGTTCGTACTATGGTGACTTACAATATACGTACCAACTTTCAGCTTATTCGAACAAAGCGTTTAGACGCTAGCGTGTTCACTCACAGACATACACACATACACACACACATACACACATGCATACACACACATACACATACACATACACACGCACATACATACATCATCGTAAAAATACTGGAAACGGACTTAGGGGACCTCGAAAGGTATAGAAACATCAAAATTCAAATTCAGATTTTTGACATGATTACAATACTTTCCTCACTATAGTGTTCGGAAAATAAAAAGAGTAAATGTTAACAACTGATAATGAAAAAATGACATTTTCATGAATTATTTAAGAAAAATCCAGAGCTGTAAAGGAATCATCCTCAATAACCGACAATTATTAAACTGCAATTTTGCAATCATCGACGAATTTAAAATTTACTCTTCTGAAAAGTTGATGAAATTGAAAAGTACCATTTACAAAATTTCCTAAAATGTTGCGAGTAAGTTAAAAGCATCTACCGACCATAGACGACCAGTTTAAGATTTCACTTTTTAGGTCTACATAGAAGTATTTGAGCGGTGTCGTTGATCAACGCGATGAAATTAAATTGCTTCGGGTAAATAAATTTTTGAAATACATAACATCATCATTTAATATAGATTTCGATGAATTACTGCAAAATGATACATGAACAATATCTTCCTACACTTGTGATACACATGCAATATTTCTCTTCACCGGCAGTTGTTAGTTGATGATATTTTCAATAAACACTGTTTAATTTATGAAACACATAATACATAATAAGTCTGTTTCCTACAATATTAAAAAATGCGCTTGCAAATGAAAGGAAACGTCTTTTTAGAGGTATAGGATAAGTATTAGAGGAATTTGTGTGTATGCGTGTGGCAGGATTTATACAACAGCAATAGCAATTCTTCTTTCTTTAAATAATAATCAACAGAACTTTTTCCTCGACATTTATTTTTATTTTTATTTTTATCATTCTGTGTACTAAATAAAAATACATCTACTCTCTAATATTTACTTTTAAAAAGTTGTTATAAAATAAACATATTAAAACCTAAATACAAAGCACAAACAAAAATTTAATGCTACACTTGCTAACTATCCTTCTTATACTTCGGAATACTTCACTTATTTTAATTTTCGTGTCAGCTTTCCTTTTATTTCTTTATTTGTTATTCAGTGTTTTATTTATTTATTTAATTTTTTAATAATATTAAAGCTTCGGACGAGCGTTTGCGAGGATAAATAATTGTAAAACTTAATTTTTCAATAATACAGTCGGTAACAAAAGTGTCCGAACACTAGCAAAAATTCCTATGTAAAAAAAGTACACTTCATACGGTTTTGTTAAATAAATCCTTGTCGAAACCTATTCTTAGTTAGTCAGTCTAAGAACATGATTCGATAAGGATTATTTAACAGAACCGTATGAGGTGTACTTTTTTTACATAGGAATTTTTGCTAGTGTTCGGACACTTTTGTTACCGACTGTACGTCTGTTACATAATCACTAAATAATAACTAATTTTTTAATAAAAAAATTAGTATGTGTATACTGTAATTACCATTTTCCTGTTTATAATATTTATATTTTTGTAATGGTTTAACAAAATAAATTCAACTTAGTTTTCATCACTGTCAAAAAAAAAAAAAAAAAAAAAAAAGTCTTGTTTGCTTCAGTTTGCTGCCAGAAATTTTCTGTAATTCAGAAAAATATCAACGAAATTTTTCCGTTGATAGAACGTATTTTTCTGAATTCCAGAAAATTTCTGGTAGAAAACTGCAGCAAATAGGACTTTTTTTTTTTTTTTTTTTTTTTTTTTTTACAGTGATTATAAAAATTAAAATGAAATAAGAAAATGTTTACAAAAATAATCAATAATAATAATAAATTAAGGTTTTTTCGGCCCGTAAGGAACCTCGGCCCTCTAGAAAGAAAATTGCAAACTCTGCCAAGTGCACGCTGATGCGTTGGTAGAATATAGAAATAACTTACACTCTTAAGCTATAACTGAAACTTTTAAAGTTTTCTTTTTTCCTCCATAATGTTTGGCTAGTGTTCTTTATTTCTTTTATAGGTTGTTGTTTTAGAGCCTTGATGAAATTATATAAAAGGAGTTGGCATATGGTTTATCAGCATGCAGAGTAAATGAAGTTAAATGCTGTCTACTCAAGATGGGCTGCCTTCCGAATCTACTGGTCCCAGGTTCGAATCCTGGTGCGGACATGGATGTTTGTGTTGTCTTATGTCTTCAAAATATTGTGTACTTGTATAATAAAAACTTGTAAACCCTTGTGGTGTGGATTTTTCGAGATATAAGCGGCCCTTGAGGCAAGCAATAAATCTCAGTACTCATCAAACCAAACCAAACCAAAGATGGCTACCGCTACAGCAGTGCAATTGCAGTGGCCTTATTAAGTCTACCAACACATTAGCTAGTCCTGTGTTATTTAATGACCTTTGCAGCTACGATTTTGGCTTCATATTTTCATTCATTCATTTGTCAAATCCTCTTGCATTATTCTTTACGTGTTGTTACATTAATACTATATTACAATTATGCACAAACGAAAGGCCTCTTCTATCGATAAAAGTGTAAGGTTGAGACTATGGTAGGTCACCACAGTTTGAAAATTGTGCTGGTTCCAGCGACGCAATAGGTGGGAAAGTTGAATGCTTCGACGCCAACATTCGGTGAAATTTTAGGTTGAAATAGTTTTGCGTCAACATAGCGCTGCAATGAAGAAAGTAAGTTGCGGAGTGTAGACGAATGCGAAGCGTCTTTAAAGTTTTGTTGAAGTGAAGAAATGGGAAGTCGATTGAATGAGGAATAAATAGGAAGGTAGTTTCGTAGAGTAGGTGTGGTGTAGATGAGTTAGTTATGATGCTCGATTAAACTATAGTTTGTGGCGTATTGATGAAATTAGTTTGTTATACTAAGAGCAAAGTCTCTCGCTAGTGGAGTTTGATGGTCTGATGTGTATAGTGAAGTTATAGAGGTAGAAAAGTTGAGTGTAAATTCCGTCGGCCATGGGAATCCATCCGGAAAGATTGTGCTCACATCGTCTAGTAGTAAAGAGTGCAGCTGTCAACCTTCTTCTGTTATCTCCTGTGGGTGAGAGTTACTTTATAATTATCTAAAATATATCTTATACTTATTTTCCAAAGTTACCCTAGTTAATACTGATCAAGTTTACAGAGCCAGATTTGCCTCCAATTTATTCAGCTGAATAAAAGTCTTATTTGATTTTACTTCATAGTCTTATGTTCTACTTTATCTATTTAGTTATATAATAGATTATTTAAAATGGAGTTTGCATCCACGCAAACCTCACAAAAGGAGTTTGATGTTGATAAAGAGTGTATTTTAAGAAAGTTATTTTTATGATAGCTGCAACGTGATAAGTTTATTTTTTTAGTGTAAAATGACTTTTTAATACAATATTCATAATTTATGTGAATAATCCTTGAAAAATTAATTTTATCTGAATGTTAATCAAATTGAAGACAATTTCTCTCTATATAAATTAAATTATTTTATATTAAGAGAGAAAAAACAGAATAAATATGCGATTTATGAAATTAACGTATCCTTATTTTTTCATATTTTTTTATAAAAGCCTTCCCTTGCCCCCCACAAATATATATATATATATATATATATATAATAATTTCGTTGTAAGAATAAAAATAAAAAAAATAATTTCGTTATAAGAATTACGTAAACATTGTTTAAGTTTTGCAAAAAAGTGTTACATTTCTATGAAATCAGCACTGTTGTATTTGAAATCCGTCTAGACTATTCATTTTTCTTTATGAATAAAAAATTTCTCAAATGTTTAAACATGAAATATAATTTCAAAAATCTTAATTTTTAAGAAATATTTAGACGTATATGAATTTACTTTGATGTATTTCTTTCAATTTTTTGCAGTTAATTAAGCAATATATATATTTATATGTAGTAAAGAAAGGAAACAAAGTCTAATAGCAATTTCAAACTTTCCGTCATTTAAATATAAAAATTACCTTTTATTTTATTCCATATTCTATAGAAGAAAATCTGGAATTCATAAAAATTTTCGACTTCCGGTTTGAAAGAATGTGTACGAATTTTTAGAGATCTAAAACACGATTCGAACAGTTTTAAAAACATTTTTTTTTTGGAAGCTCTAACTAAAAAGCGAAAGCACTAAATTGCATGCAAATTTCACAGAAATTTGTGTCTTTTAACTTTTGGTGCGAATTGCATGACGCGGTCATCCAGTTTTCAAAAAAATATTTAATATGGCAATATATAACGAATTTTCGTATAAATGTACGCCGAGAATTACATTTAACCAATCAGTAAATATAATATTAATAGTCAACCAGAAAAAATATGTATATAATAAAGAAGAAAAATATCAAAGGTTAAAAAAAAATAATAATAAAATAAGCATTATTAAAACTAAATTTACATATTTAAGACAAAGAAAATGCAGCAAATAGAAGATATGTAATCTTAAATATAATATAAAATGTACAATATTTCGAAACTAAACAGAATCAGAAAGCAACTAAGAAACCAGACAGATAATATTAATTAACTCAAGTAACATCGAGGCCATCATCAGGGACCTCAGTGCGGACGGGGTAGAAAAAATAGTAAGATGTTCCAAGAGCAAAAAAAAAAAAAAAAAAAAAAAGAGTACATCTTACCAAGAAAAAAAAATCTACTGCAGGTAGAAATGAAAAATTATTTAAATACAAAGAAAAAATTACAAAATTACACAATAATATATACAAATATATATATATATAACTTATAAAAACATTGTTAAACACACACACACATATAGTATATATGAGCATCGCTTACTCCCTTGGGAAGAAGTATCCCCTGAAGTGTAAGTTTTTAATATGATTATATTTCAGAAGAACTTTTCATTACCTTTAAAACGAATGATTGAACCATACATCAGTGATAATTTGCATTAAAGTTATACTATTTTATTAATCAAAGTTATACATTCGGCAGCAAAAGTATCCGAGCACTAGCAATAATTCCCGTCTAAAAAAAATTCACTTAATACTACTTTGTTAAACAAATCCTTGTCGAGTCATGTTGTTAGTCAGTCTAAGAGTATGATTCGACGAGGATTTATTTAACAAAACAGTTTTAATTATACTTTTTTGATATAGGAATTATTGCCAAGTGTTCGGATACTTTTGCTGCCGACTGTATAGTCAACTAACCCCTCTTCCACAGAAATTACTTACTTAGAAATTTTCTCTCAGAAAAATCTCAAGAAAGATTGGCTGTTGCCCCCAATCATTATTGGAATAAGGATAATAAGCATGGCGTATCTTCAATCCTTTCATGTGACAAAAAATCCTCGACCAGCACTTCGCAACTTGTCAGCGGCCAAATGAAATGTCTTTTATTTTCAGAGGGTAAGAAAATCTAGCCTCTTTTCCCAAAATGTTAACAATATCAGACTTCAACTAAACACATCTTGGACTGTTTGGGTCTCCTCTGGGAGAAAATTCATTGTTCTCCCCCTCTCGTCATCGACTACTATTGGCAGCAAAATTATTCGAGCGCTAGCAATAATTACTATGTTAAAAAAGTACACTTAAAACTGTTTTGTCAAATAAATCCTTGTCGAAACATGTTCTTTGTCTGTCTAAGATAGAGTGACCACATATTTTTTCATTGAATTTTTGGACAAAGAGGGCGGCGCCCTCGAATTTCGAGGACAAAAAAATAAAAAAATAATTAAATCACCTTAAAATGAAAAATTTTGGTAATTTTTATGTAATAAAGCACCTAAAAGAACTTATTTCGGCTGATTTATCATACATACAATAAATTACTATAATAAAACATTAATAACTTTATAACCGGCGTCCCCAAATGTGTTGTAATTTTTTGGGGAAGAAGGTAGTTTTGTCCTCGAGATTCGGGGACCGTTCTCGAGAGTCGAGGACATATGGTCAGACTAGTCTAAGAGCATGATTCGACAAGGATTTATTTAACAAAGTAATATTAAGTGTAATTTTTTAATATAGGAATTATTGCTAGCGCTCGAATAATTTTGCTGCCGACTGTACCTGACTGTCAACGGATATCTGGTTTAACAGCATCAGATTAATTTGGAGGTTAGAAACAATAATAACATATTATCTTTGTTAAATTTTCTACCAATAAGGAAAGGGCATGTTTACAAACAAACGCTCCGTCAATCAATCTTTGCCACTCTCGAGTGGCAAATGATCAACCTCTATTGGTGGAAATACCAATGTTACGCCACTTTACCCATAATTTGATTGCGAGTGACGTCACGTGCCCTTTCCTTATAGCATATTTTTATTTACTGTTGTAAAGTCTTAGGGTTACATACAAACGGAACGCTTGCAACTTCGATGACGTAAATTTTGCAACTTTATTTGCAAATACAGTCGGCAGCAAAAATATCCGAGCATTAGCAAAAATTGCTATGTAAAAAAAGTACACATAATGCAGTTTTGTTAAATAAATCCTTGTCGAATCCTGTGCTTAGTCAGTCTAAGACCGTGATTAAGCAAGGATTTATTTAACAAAACAGTGTTAAATGTGCTTTTTTTACTTAGGAATTTTTGCTAGTGCTCGTATACTTTTGCTACCGAGTGTAGTCATACATTTGGAACGCTTGTATGTGTGTTTCGTTTGTATGTACTCCTTATAGAGTTATGTTTTGAAAAAGTAGTTTTATTATATGTTTAATTATTGCTGTTATTTTTTAAATCCCAAGTAAGATAAGATTCGATATCTTAAATACTCCTCATAAAATATGTTGTTAATAAAATATTTTTCAAGGTTGGTTAGATCGGTTTAACATCGCACTGGTACTGTGACTATGAGTAATTTGCGACGGTCTGAGATGCATCCCTAAGGATGGTCATGAGACATGCCATCATAATTTTGATCCTCCACTGAAAGGATGGTTCCCCCGCTTCAGTGGGAGCCATCGGCAGAGGTATAATTTGAATAGGAACATAGAGGTACAGTCGGTAACAGAAGTATCCGAACACTAGCGAAACTTCCTATGTAAAAAAAGTAGAGTTAATAATGTTTTGTTAAATAAATACTTGTCTAATCATGTTCTTAGACTGGCTAAGAACATGATTCGACAAGGATTTATTTAACAAAACAGTATTAACTCTACCTATTTTAATAGGAATTTTTGCTAGTGTTCGGATACTTTTGTTACCGGCTGTACAATTTGGATGGGAACATAGATGATATCGCTGATTTTTACGTGCACCAACCACCATTAGTGTACACGACGGTCTTTGGTTGATTCGAGTATCGAACCCGCAATCTTCCAATTACGAGTTCGGTGTTTTACCAACCGGGCTACCATCACCTCCGTGAAGGATCAAAATTGTGATGGCATGTCTCCAGACCATCTCTAGGGGTGAGTCCCAGACCGTCGCCAATTACCCATTGCGCAGCGCTAGTGCGATGTATAAAAACCCCTACCGACCGGGCTACCTTGACCCAAATATTTTTCAAGAAAATCAGTTTTAGAGGAATAAAAATTTAATGACTAAAATGAAAATACATAAAATAGTTACATATCCAAGTTATCTTTATATACGACACATGTGCCAGAAGCCATTTAAAAATTTAATTTTCCAATTTATAGTTCATCCATAGTAAAATCTATTTGTATATAGTAAATTTCAACAATTTGTAATGCATGTATTTTTTTTTTTTTTTTAATTTTGCGCTATATAAAAAAAAAAAATAGGCTTTTAAGAAATAGTTCTCATAGACCGTGATGTATCTGCTTTCTTTTGTGAGTGTCTTTACAGAAAATAATAATGCAGTTTATAACACTTTCAATAGGTGCTTTTGTATGTGGTACAGTCGGTAACAAAAGTCTCCGAACACTAGCAAAAATTCCTATATAAAAAAAGTACACTTAATACAATTTTGCTAAATAAATCCTTGTCGAATCCTATTCTTAGTCAGTCTAAATACAGGATTCGACAAGGATTTATTTAACAAAACTGTATTAAGTGTACTTTTTTTATATAGGAATTTTTGCTAGTGTTCGGAGACTTTTGTTACCGACTGTATGTTGCTTAAAAACGATTGATTATCCGGAGGACCTAGATGTGAGTGAATATCCTGTCGTATAGCGGAGAGGGTTGTCTTTCCAAGGAGTTTTAGGCGGTATTCCTGCAAGTTTAAAAAAAATACCCCGATTAACTCCGGATGGTACAGGGACCAGTGTTCGAATCTGTCTACAGGTAACAAAATTATCCGAACACTAGCAAAAATTCCTATATAAAAAAAGTGGAGTTATTATTGTTTTGCTAAATAAATCCTTGACGAATCATGTTCTTAGTCAGTCTAAGAACATGATTCGACAAGGATTTATTTAACAAAACAGTGCTAACTTTACTTTTTTACATAGGAATTTTTGCTAGTGTGCGGATACTTTTGTTACCAACTGTACCAGCTCGTCAATACTTATCTTTGAGAGAAGAGGTGCTTTAATGAAACTTAATAGCATAAATCAGTTTCAACGTAACCCTCCCTCCCCCCCCCCCCGACCTCTAAAAAAATAGAAAATCAGAACTTATACAGAGAGACGAACTGAAGTTGTTTTAGGAAAGTGTTACTAATTGCAGAAAAAAAGAATGTTTAAAATTGTATTACTTAAAAAGTAGTGAAATTTAAACTACGTCTGTATATCAAATATAAAAAATATAAAGTTCTTTTTTTTATTTTTTTTAATATGCAATATATTTTGAAATTGACAAAGAAATTTCAGACTCGAATGAGTTTTTAATAGAAGTTTATTGGAAAAAATTGTTTTTTAATATATTTTTTGTTTTCTGGCTTAATTTTTAGTTTTTATTCTATTCTCATGGATAAATACTTGATCTTATCATGTTAAATGAAGCATAAAATAAAGAAATGGAATAATATCTTCTTATGAAAGAAAATGCTTAAATTTTACGAAAATTGAGGAAGCCTTCTTAGAGTGATTCCGTAACTGTTATGTAAGGGAGTGTACTTAATTGGCTCAGAAGAAAAGGCTTACATTTATCTTTAGAACGTAGACAAAAGTAGTACGGCGTCGTTAAATTTAACTTGCCATTTAAAGAGAATTGCTTTTAAGGGTTTAAATTTCTTTTATTAAAATTGTATTTGAAAGAATAAAAGTAGTAATAAATTGGAATGAGCTGAAAATAAATTTGCAAAATTTCTTACCTTGCATTATACAAAACAGAACGTTGGTTTCTTATTAAACTCTAAAAATTACGATTTAAATAATTCTTTTTTAATTAATTTAATTAATTTAATTTTAATTTAAAATTTTTATAAGTGTGAGTTTAAAGGTTAAAAGAAAAAGAAAAAAAAAAAAAAAAAGGCTGAGAATTGTGGCATTTAAGCATTTTATTATTTATTTATTTATTATTTATTTCTTATTGTTATTATTTTTTAAGCATACCAATTTGTATAAAAAATTTATAATATATTACTGCTACTGAAAAAAATAGACTTAAGACTACTCTAAATATCACTTTTATAAATATTTATATACATTATTTCATTTCATGTTTTACGTTCTTAAATGTTTCTTTCGATATATCTTCTAAAAGTGTGTCGGAGAATCTTATCTATTGTAATTCTTAAAAATCTAAATAAAGCTTTAATTGAAAAAAATAAAATAAAATAAATAAATAAATAAGTAAATACAATAAATAAATAAATAAAAGCAAACCCGAAATTTTTTGTTTTTTATTAGTGCATTAGATTTTTTTTTCCTTTATGATGTTAGAAAGAAATAACTTATACATAATTAAAGGAAAAGTATTCTTTATATTTTAAAATACTGGCACTTTTCATTGCTGGTATACTATATTTAAAACTATAATTTGAAAGAAAAAACTAACCATAATTACTTGAATTGAAATAATAGATTCAATTTTCATCACTGCTTGGATCCTCCACTTCTGCCTATTCGTCAGATGAAGGATTTTGTTTATTGTTTCGACTCAAAACAAAAGTTTAAATTTTATAGCAATTTATGGTGTTATGGCTTACAAAGTTTTATTTATTGCAAACTTACCTATATTTGTTCTTATATGTTACAGCTACAAATATATACATTTACGATGATAACGTGAAATTATAAGATACGCTATAATTTCCTTACTGTGATAAACATTTTATTGTGTTTTCAAAGTCTTAGCAATATAAAATGTCACGATGTTTGTTGTAGTATGGAAACTGATATCTTGAATAAAAGTGATTTACAAATAAGAAAATGAATTCTTGACTTTAAAGATGTTCTTTCGATTTGTAAACAGTAGAAAGTCTGGATTAAACTTTCGAAGTATTTTCTTTAAAGACATTTTTATTGTTTTGCTATTGAATATTTTATTAAACACCATCTAAAAATTTAACGTTAAAAAAGGTTGGTTTCCGCTTGATAAATTATTTAAAAATTTTAAGCAAAGAAATATTAAGTTTAAGTGTAGGGACACAAAAATGAATTCGAATACCATAGCATTGCAGGAAATGAAATGCTTTTGCCGGTAGCGATGGTTAAAAAAGGAAAAAAAAATATTAGAAATAGCATTAAGTTAATATAATAGAAATTATTTTAATGAAAATTTTACAATGGAAAACAGCTGCATGCTATAAAAGTTGTCCGGAAGCAATTTCAAAGATATCACAACAGATCCGCATGGAGTTCTTAACATTCTGAAAAATTACTGGCGTGTTTCATACAACCGCAGAAGCTATAGAAATACGAGCGACGATATTTTCAATTCAATCAACTGGGATTTCGTATACAGTAGTCTTCATATGACTCCAACATATGCCCAGGTAAAATACTTCCGTCTTGTCAAAATATAATGTTTAAGTATTAGCGAATGTCATTCGTGTAATGTACAAGCACCTCCATAATTTTAGAACTACAATGAGCGAATTAACGACTGAGGGACATGTACTTTTTTAAAAAGTTCGGTCTGGATTTGCTGTATAAAGTATGTCCTGACGTCCAGATAAGGGAGGCAAAAGATACGTTCCAATGTGATGCTCTCCAACAAAGCTGATACAAACTTTGATAGCGAAATGGGCTGAATTACATGTGATCGTGTACTATGCAGATTCCGTACAGCTTTAAATTGGGCGTTATTTCAGTTGAAGGCTCTCTCTTTTGAAACTTGGCACATCCGTTAACAATGCATACCCCAAAAATAAGCTGCCTGCCGCATTCTGTTGAACATACCATGCAACAAACATTCTCTGGAGTGGATAATCTGCAGGTTCTACTAATTTAATGTATTCTAGATGGTATGAAAGCATTTGGTTTGATGAAAGTATCTTCTCTACAACGGTGTGAGAAGAGACTACCCGTTAGCCTATCTCACGAATACTCGTCGGAAAAAGCTTTCTGGAAGGCGTAGGACATTTCTGTTCATTTTCTGTTCGCTCATGGTAGCTCTTGTTAAAAAAATCAGTATCAAGTAATCTCTTATGTACATTTGCGGAAAACGTATATTGAGGAGCACGCTTGTACGGAAAATATTGCATTCACTGAGTGGTGCGCCCGTTTCATCTCAGCTCAATACGCGAGGTACATGTCGGCAGTTCAAACTTTAAATAATTGTTCAACATACTACTTCGCGAATTATTTCGCAATGCTGACCTCCCAAAAGATTTCTGTTCAAGCGGTCTCACCAGTGGCCGAGCAGTTTTGCGCTCAAAGCTGGTATAAGCAAGGTGCCGGGTTCGATCCCAGGTCGCGTTCGTTGGCCTAGCCGTTCGAAGTTTTCTGTTGTTTTCTCTGAAACGTGTAAATACAGGCTAGAACCCTATAGAAAGACCTTCACGGAAGGCACTCCCCCTCAGGCCTAGGATTCTAGGGCAGTCCAAAGAACTTACCGTTCAAGCCCTCTATCACATGATACAGGCATTTCGGATTTTCTAATTCTATGGAATTCCGATTCATCTTTGCGCCTCTAAACCTCTTGCAAAATTGTGGTACTAGTAGGAAAAGACATATGTGTGTGTTATTAACAAATTATGGGTGATGTATTTTACAAATAAATGCATGAAATTTCATGGGGCTTTGTATTTTATTTTAAATTTACTTAAACTAATGTTGATTAGGTTTCGTAGTGCATTTCGTGTGCATATCGGCTGAGACATGGCTCTGTTCAACTGCATTTTTCATTATGAACTCGACAGCTATAATTCTATATCTAAGACGTAGAATAACACAAAACATTATATGCAAAATTCTTACTCTGAAAAAGCATGCTGACTTAATATCTATAAAAAGAAAACTAACCTTATAATTTTATGCAGCATTTTTCGAGATTTTTCAACAATCATGTTTCATGACCAACAACTAATGGATGCTAATATCGAGATTCTTAATCCGATTCATAATTTGCATTATGGTACACATACTAGAAAAATCGCGCTGCGTTACTCAATTTCTGCAAACTTTTATCTTGAAAATCAGCGACCATGTTTGCTTGCAAATTTCTACTAAGCATACAAAAATAGGAAAATTTAAAATTATTTATTGATAATGCTTTGTTATATATGCTAATATATTCATGTCGCACGAGTTTTACTTTTATAGCTTGAATTTGAATTTCGATTAAAAAAAAAATTATTAGAGGTAATTGTAATATCACTAAAATTTGGTAATATTACCTATAATATTTTGAAGTACAGAATATTTAAGCACTTGTAGATGGTATAAAAAATTCATTCATTTCGAAAACATATATTTTTTGAAACAAAATTTTACAGATTTCTGCAATGAAATGTTTAAACAATTTTTACTTAAAAACTTAAATATTTTATAAAAGTTTCCAGTTTACATTATTCAGGTAAAACATTCTGAAACAAACATTTTATTAAGTATTTTTACGCGAGAAAAGATACTGCTCACATAAAATTCCTCAGAATATCGTCTTTAATACCTTTGGGGAAGATGCCTTCTTAATATATATCTTTTAACATTTTGCTTTCTTTGGAGATTAAAGTAAACAGTTCTACCGTAAATTTACATCAAAAGACATCTTACAGAA
The DNA here is from genome assembly GCA_963930645.1 of Salticus scenicus. Lineage (NCBI taxonomy): Eukaryota > Metazoa > Arthropoda > Arachnida > Araneae > Salticidae > Salticus > Salticus scenicus. Next base: position 139,593,778 of record OZ005652.1, on the reverse strand, counting down.
CTAAAATGCCATGCATATGCTATGATAACTTTGTACTCACTCCTTTTCTTAAATTCATTACCCAAAGGAGGAAATGCAGTGCATATTTTTCCAGAGGGGTTTTCGTTTAGGTAAAATAACCCCGTTTATTTTCATAACAATAAATATTCTTGTATTTTCAAGAAGTATCGTACCGATCGTCACATGAAAAAGCCCAACCAAGTTTCAAGTAAATTTTCCTATCGTACATCGTGCTGATAACTTTGTTTAGGTTATTTTCCCAAACGACATATTTGTTTAAGAAAAGAGTCGAGTTTTGTATAAAGTGCTTTGTATTTTCTTAAATATTTAGTATACCTTATTGTTATGTATGTAAAGTAATATGGTATACCTTGCACTATTATATGTATATAAAAAAATGAAAAGAAAAGAAATTAAGAGTGCAAGTGCACCAGTAATTAACACTTTTAGAGAAATCTCTGATGTTTTTAATGTTCTAGTCATCAGAATATATTTTTAGAAATCTTAAGTTAGTATACATATGGCATGAAAGACAAACAGAAACACATGTTAAAATATATACATTTGATCACAATTATTTTTTTTATGAATTTTTATTTGACACCCACTCAATGTTCCAGTAATTGATACTGCCAGTTTTTCATTTTAGCAGTAATTGACCCATTATGTTGTTTGACACTGCTAGTTATTTATTTTACCAGTTATTAGTACCCTATGCTCCAGTGTTTGACATAAAATGTTAAAATTCTTATATGTAAAATATGTGATTTTATTATTTCTCTTATTTATTAATTATTTCGGGATAGATGTCAATTTACTAGAGCATGCCAATCACTGGATCACGTTCCTTATAATGCATAACTTTTCTGTAATGCACTATAAAATATGTATATATCCAGAAATCATTTTTTTTTTTTTTTTTTTTTTTTTTTTACATTAGCTATTTAAATATGTACAAAAGTTAAAAAGTTAAAAATTGTAAATAATCTTTTCTGTAAGTTTTAAATTTATATTTTATAATACATAGAAAAATGAATTGCAAATAAATTTGTTAATGATGTATTGTTTTATACATATAAAAACGAGTATCCATGCAATAGAGTATTTTTCTTTTTGCATCTTGTTGTTCGTACATAGAATAGGGATATTCTTAAATAAAAAAAATCTGGTGTGAAACAACCACACGACTTCCATTACCCACTATTACACATATTATATGCATTTTTGAGAGATAATGCGATCAGAAAACATAAAAGTGAACTAAAGAGAAAATCGTTAGAGCCGTTTTTGAGATACAAACTTAAAAAAAAAAAATCAATTATTGACCGGAAAACAATAATTACATACAAAAGGATATTTAAAAGTGAGTTAATATGGCGAGTTTGAAAAAAATCCGTACAGCTGTTTTTAAAGGAACGCCCTTGGGAGACCTGAAATTGAGCTATTTATACAGGACGCCTATCAATTTTCCTGAACTAACCAACTATATCATTCGAAAGGACGTCTAATAGAGTGTTTATATAGAAAATTTGAAGAAAATCGTTAGAGCCGTTTTTGAGATACGGTCCCACTTCCGGTTTCCGATGTTCCACTTCCGGTTAAAATCAATTATTGACAGGAAAACAATAATTACATACAAAAGCATATTTAAAAGTGAGTTAAAATGGCGAGTTTGAAAAAAATCCGTACAACCGTTTTTAAAGGAACGCCTTTGCGAGGCCTGAAATTGAGCTATTTAAAAGGGACGCCTATCAATTTTCCTGAACCAACCAACTATATCATTCGAAAGGATATCTGTGTAGAGTGTTTATATAGCAAGTTTGAAGAAAATTGTTAGAGCCGTTTTTGAGATACGGACTTACGGTCCCACTTCCGGTTTCCGATGTCTCACTTCCGGTTTTTCAATTTTCACCAAAATTTGGAAATTTCATCTGTAGACCAGACGTATTTCAATTCTAAATTTTCGTAGCTCTATCTTTATTAGTTTCTGAGCTATAATAGCCAGAAGATTCTCCACACACACACACACACACACACACACACACACACACATACATACACACTGACCAATTGCCAAAAACCACTTTTTTGGACTCAGGGGACCTTAAAACGTGTAAATCAGGTGAAAACCCGATATCGAATTTTCAGACCGAATACAATACTTCCATTACCTACGGTAGTAGGGTAATGGAAGTAATAAATGCATTTTGGTACTTTGTTTAAAAATTAATCTAAAGATGACTACCACCTTTCGAATTTTTGTTGCTGAATATGTCATTCGATAAATGCCAATTTCATGGAATTAAAACCCACTGTCTACACATATCATTTAACCTGTGTAAAATCCACACCTTGGGGATTTTTCTTAAAGATTACCTCATATTCACTCGAATTTCATGAGAAAACCACAGAAAATTCCGAACCATTAGACCGACGAGCTCAACCTAGTTTTCGAACCCAGTACCTCTCGACTACCAGCTTTTGACAGTAAAATGTTTTTTTCCCTTTTAAGACTATTTGAAAGACATTGCATAACAACCAACAGTGTAATAGGGATAACTAAAAAAACACAGGCAAATTTTGTTTTTTTAATTCATAATTTCTAAAAGAATATATGCAGTATAAAAACAACAGTTCGAATAATAGTCTCAAGAACTTTAGAGATAGTAGTTTTAGTAGCGATAATATTCCATGCTATGGTGTTTAAAACAAGGGCAAATAGCAAAATAAAGTCAGATATCAAACTATAGAAAATTCTACATTCAAAAAGAAATTCTATAAAAGGGCTGTAGAACTATTTCTATGAAGATAAATTATTTTAATTTTCGGTGCCAAATTAGCTTTGAAACTTAAAATAACATTTAAATTTTCTTATTTGTGAGGATGAGGAAAAAATGGATTGGATTATCTTCCGATTTGGAACATATGAGAATATCCTCGTAAGTGGTTATATTAGATAAAGCGCATATGTGTATTGTTTTCTATGGTAGGCACATAAAGTATAGAAAATAAATTTGATTTTCTTATACAAATAAATATTAACTTACCGAAATGTATTATTTTTTAGTAAATAGTAATTTAGTTATATTAGTATTCTTTTTCAAAGGTATGACGGATTTATTAAGTAAATATCTTTGAGAGTTCATCGAGTATTAGTATCCAGCTAATCTCTATAGACTAGAGAAGAAATGTGGACAGAACTTTTACCTGTAAAATAATCATGAGTTTCATCGCTAATGGGATCTAAGAAACACTTATCTCAATTTATTAATGTTTGAGAATATTATGATATATTTTTATTAAACTATTTTAGCAAGAAAAAAGAAAAACCTTTATTAATCACATATTTCTAAAATATAAATGAAAGAAAAGAAAGAATGTATTAAGAATGAGAAATTTATAGATTTCTTAAATTTTCAATTTTAGTATTTTCAGAAAGTTACTTTTGCATCAAAAATCATCATTTCATTTTAATACTAGATTGTTGTATTTTTTTTTATAATTCACGATTTTTTTCTTTTGTTATCATTCACAATTTTATAAACATGATCAACAAATTTCAAATTTAGCCACTAATTGTGTCGCAATCACATATTCTTCATAGATCATTTTAACGATTTTCCTTCAACACTTCTACGACTGTAATTCTTTTAATTATGATTATTTCTATTCACTTTCTTTTTGTATAAACAAATTATGCATTTGTGTGCGTGCATTGTTAAAAAAACAGGTAAATTTACGGACCTTCTGACGTTAAATTTTTACGGTCATGACCGTTTTTTACCTACAAGACGGACATACCCGTATTTTCTGTTATGACTTGATATTTTCCGCTATACCACAAGGTTCTTAGCAGTCTATGTTTTGCCCGTAATTTATCATTTTGAATACCACTGACTATATAAATAAATTTTTGTATTATTCCTTTGAAAATATGTGTTACAAACGGTTAATGAAGTTTACTATATATATATAAAAAAAAAAAAAAAAAAAAAAAAGCGGTAAAAGACTGCTAAGAACCTTGTGGTACAGCGGAAAGTATCAAGTCATATCAGAAGATTCGAGCATGCCCGTCTTGTATGTAAAAAAAGGTCGTGACCGTAAAAATTAAACGGGCGAAGGCCCGTAAATTTACGTGTTTTTTTTAACAATGTACGCATTGCACACTTGCACAAGTGCATAATTCGTTCATACAAAAAAAAGTGAATAGAAATAATCATACTTAAAAGAATTACAGTCGTAGAAGTGTTGAAGGAAAATCATTAAAATGAGCGAATTTGACCAGATAAGTGGCCCGTAAAGGCAACTGAAGCCATTGACCCACATCAATAAAAAATTGCACACGCTCTAAGGATACCATATGGCAATTTTTCGGGCCTGTTGGAAATAAGGATTCCAATTACTTATTAATATATATATATATATATATATATATATATATTGAAAAAATGATAAAATTAACGGATTTTTATATAAATGACTCCAGAGGCAACTGAAGATATTAATTCAGACCATCAAAATTTTGCACACATACTAACAAAAGCATAAGGCAACTTTTCCGCACTATTGGAAATTTGATATAAAAAAAAGTTTTTTTCGATACACTCTAATCACCAGTTGCCGAGAGTGTATCATTTGTGCGACGTAAAAACACTAACTCACTTATAACATTTAAAAAAATAAACACACAAAGAATTTGACCGAGTCCGCTTCTTTGCATGTTCTGTCGCTTCTTTGCATGTCATATTGCTGGTACGATTCTAGGCGGCTCCTTTGCTGTTCTTTCCAGCCCTTCTTGTTGTTATCTTATCCTTTGACATGTATTTTTCCTTTTGAGGAAAACTTTACATGCGAACTTCACAAAGCACATAAATACCGGATATGTGTATAAGTACAATTAAAAAGGCACTTGTTTTGTAACTGTACTTTTATAAGTTTAAAAATATTTAAGGAGGACATAGACGATCCTAAGGGAGTCAAGGCTCCTTATGGTAACATTACTCCTAAACCAATTAATAATATTTTGGGAGGGATTTGTTCTTTAAAAGTTACTTAACAATATCAGATATTGGTTTCTGCTCTAATCTCAAATCTCTAAATATGAGAGATTCGTTTGTGGTGGTTGTTGGGTTAAGGCCGATTGACTGCATTAGGGTTCTAGGCCTATAGTTAGAGTGCCCTCCATGGGGGGGAGTGTCTTTCTAAGTTATCCTAGCCGGTATTTATGAGTGTTTCGGAAAAAAGTTACGGAAAACTCCGAGTGATTAAGTCGGCGAACGCAACCTAGATTCAACTCGGCACTCCTCGAATATCAGCTTTGAGGGCAAAGCCGCTCGGATACTGGTGTGGCCCAAATGTGAGGGGAAACTAGCCTTTAATGAGTCGTTATATCAAGAACACAACTAAGGAATACGTTTTCTTGTAAGCAATGTAAGAAATTCTATTGATTTTTTTGGGGATTTGTTTATTATTAGTTTCTTTAAATTCATATTGGGCTTTCTTTTCTAATTATAAATCTCGTGATATGATCATCATTTAATTTTTTATGAACTATTTTCAAATTTTAAATTTTAAATTTCCAACAATATCTATAATTTCGAAAAACTGCGAATACATATTCTTTTTACAACTATCTTTTATCATAAGAAAAGAAAAATCAGCTGAATTGGATCATAGTTTAAGAAAAAATGTCTCGAGTTCAAGAGAACGAGTTTTATAAGAGTGGAAAAGAAAAAAAAATATTGTGGCATAAAGTTTGAAAGTTATTTTATGTTATTTCTAATCGTCAAAAAGTATTTTTGTTTATATCAAATTAAACAGAAAAGTCTTTTTTTTTTTTTTTTTTTTTTTTCATGCTATAGTTCTCTTAAACGTACCCAGACATTATTTTACCCAGCACATACTCTAAATGTCGCATAAAAACATATATATGTGAATATTATTTAAATTATTCTGATTTTCTTATTTAATAGATATTTATTTTTTATGTTTAAAAAATATTTTTAGAAGTATGTGATAAATAAAGGACTTTTTTCGCTAAAATACCTTCCTGAAAAAAATCTCGTAAAATTGCCAGATATTATTAAACTGAGGAAGGCGTTTCTTAGATCCCAGCAGCGATAAAGTTCGTGACTTTTCTCCAGTGAAAAGTATTGTCCACATTTCTTTTCTAGTTTTCGACATATAATAATACCTTTCCCACATTTTATTGGCTTCAGGGGATTCCAGAAAAAAATATTTATCTCTTTTTCTTACAGATTTGATAAAAACTGAAATAGCCTTTCGTTTTAATTTTTTAAAAAAGACTTATAATGTTTAGGAATTTTTAGTGCTTACGAAATTTTAATACTTCAACAAATTTACCGTTATCGTTAAAACATGTAAATCTCTTGAGAAAACAAATAATACATGGAAGAAATGGTTAAATTTAATGATATGTAATTATTAGGTATAGTTTGCAACGTAAGAAATTTTATTTGCTTCTTTGATAAAAATATCATTTGAAGAGCTTGTTTCCAAAAGGCATTAAGTCAAAATTTTCAAAAATTGTCTTTTCGATGTGAAAGACGACAGCACACGTCTAACAATGTATTTTCAATAAATATATGTTCTAAACAGTGTTTAGTCGTATTGAAAACAGAGGATGAAATTCGTGTGTTTTTCCAAAAGTTTTGTGCCAAAAGGGATTAAGTCAAGTCAAGGGATTAAGTCAATTGTAGCGTGCCTTGAGATCACTTTTTTTTTTTTTTGGGGGGGGGGGGTTGATTGGTTCTTTGGGTTTAATGTCGCACTAGTGGAGCACAATGGACAATTGGCGACCGTCTGGGACTCACCCCTAGAGGTGGTCCGAAGGCATGCCATCACAATTTTGATCTTCCACGAAAGGGATGGCTCTCCCGCTTCGGTGACCCCAGAGGTATAATTTTGATGGGAACATGGGACATTGCGGTCACGACAGATTCTTCGTGCACCAGCCACCATTTGTGTACTTGGTTTCGGGTGAAAACTCAAAAGTACGGAAAAGAATGTTGTTGTAGGTTGTCACGTTGGGATAGTTTTTTTTTCTTCTGCTAATAAGGTTAAGCTGGTAAGAATAGAAAGAGTGATTCGAATGAAAAAGCTGTGGTATTATCTCCGCACCAGATAAAGCGTAATCGTGATCCCTGTCTATGGAAAAAAATAAAAAATAAACTTTAGTGGTTGTAGGGTAAACAGGGATCAATCGCCTGCAGTCATATTGACAGTGTGTTTTGTAAGGCAAATATCCCCACAAACGATGTTAGCTTACAAACAGAATATGATGTTAGTTTCATACTATTTATAAAAAAGTAATTTGATGATAAAAATTATAGATCAAACTAAAAAAAAAAAAAAAAAAAAAAATCCATGAAAAGTGTAGACGTGTGCTTCAATAATTTTGGTGCCAACTGTACACCTAAAAAAGTTTATCGTCCACAATGTTTTAGTCTGGTGGTTTGACATCATATATTTTGTCAAATTATCATTTTTATTTCTATTTCCAAATATATTGTTCTACCCATGACGTCACAATATTTACTTTTAAAAAAAAGTATATATATAATAATAATTTTGTTTTTTAAATAAATGATAGTAGAAAAAGATAAATTGTACGTTCAAAATGACAATTAAGAACTGCCTTAAACATAATTTAAATTTGGATAAAATTATAGTCCGCATTGCGTAAGTTTTTTCTTTGTAATCTCTTATAAACTGTTCATTTCAAATCGATGGAGCAGAAAAAAAAAACCTTTTTTATAGGACTCCTTTGGCGAAATTTAAAATTTGGCACCGAAGTAACTCGGACGCTCGCAAAGGTCTTTACTAGCGCAATTCTGATATCCGCATTTTAATTTATTAAAAACAATTTACAACAAAAAAGTTCTTATCAATGGCATCATTAAATTACCAACCAAAATTCAAACTTAATTATCTTCTTTCTTTTTTTACTTCCTTATACAAAGTATAAGGAAGTATAGTAATCCCGATTTGCGAAATGGATTTTGTATTTCACATTGCTCGAAAACGAATGAACGCTGAATGTTGTCAATTTATACGTGTGACTGTCATGATGTATAGTTGTACACCTGCAAGTGTTGTCTTCACACGAGCTCTCGTTTTAGAGATATAAGCGATTTTACACGATTTTTCGTGACATCTGTATGTGTGTGTGTGTGTGTGTCTGTGTGTGTGTGTGTATGTCGCATAACTCAAAAACGGTTAGACGTAGAAAGTTGCGAATTGGTACATAGGTTTGTTATAACATCTAGTTGTGCACCTCCCTTTTTGGACTTTGTATGATTTTCCGTTTTGGAGATATTTAGGAGAATTAGGTTCATAATGACCAAAAATACATAGGTTTTGGCCATAATGTATCAAAAAACGGTAATAACTCAAAAACGATTTTACGTAGAAAGTTGCGAATTGATACATAGGTTTGTTATAACATCTAGTTGTGCACCTCCCTTTTTGGACTTTGTATGATTTTCCATTTTGGAGATATTTAGGAAAATTAGGTTCATAATGACCAAAAATACATAGGTTTTGGCCATAATGTATCAAAAAACGGTTTGGACAAATCTTGCAATTTCACTGACTTCCCGACTAGCTAGACATTTGAAACTTTCAGAAAAGCTCAGAACACGTTGACAATGCGTTTTTTTTCGGAATGGGACGTTTTGGCGCGGCCGTTTTGGCGCCGCCGTTTTGGCGCAGCCGTTCCGGCGCGAAACCCATTTCGGCGCGGCTGTTTTGGCGCGGCCGTTTTGGCGCGAGATCCATTTCGGAGAGGCCGTTTTCGCACAGCCTGTCCTTCACGAAATGGCCGCGGCTTTCGTCTCAGCCTTTTCGGTTAAAAATTATTTAATGATAGATATGATTTCTTATTTATTTATTTTTTATGCGTGAACAAAAAACTATTTTAAATTATTTACTAAATATATTAATGATGAATAGAATTTTGCTTAATTCGGAGCCAATGGTAAGATTGTTTTTTGCAATTAAAACTTATTGAACTTAGTCATAAGATGGCAACACATACGCATCAATTCTAAAGATTCTAACCAATTTGGTGATGGAGGTTCTTTGGGGAATAAAATAAACAATGTAATTTCTGATTTTTTTTTTTTTTTTTTTTTTTTTTTTCAATGCTTGAACCAAAAAATATTTTTAATTTTTTATTAATGACATTAATGATGAATAGGATTTTTCGTAATTTAAAGAAGTCAGTGATAATCTGAGAAAAGAACTCGATTTTTGTAGTTAAAACTTATTAAACCTATTGTCGTGCGGTTCTTTGGGTAATAAAATAAACAATGTAATTTCTGACTTCATATATATATATATATTATGCGTGAACAAAAAATTATTTTAAATTATTTTCTAAAGATATTAATGATGAATAGAATTTGCGTGATTTAAAAGAGTCAATGATAAGGTGAGAAACTAGATTTTTACAATAAAAAATTATTAAAATTAGTCATCAGATGGCAATACATATGCAGCAATTCTAAAGATTCTAAATTATTTGGTGATAGAGCTTCTTTGGGTTAATAAAATAAACAATGTATTTTTTTTTTTTTTAATGCTTGAACCAAAAAATATTTTTAATTTTTTATTGATGATATTAATGATGAATAATAGGATTTTTTGTAATTTAAAGAAGCCAGTGGTAATCTTAGAAGAAAACTCGATTTTTTAAATTAAAATTTAATAAACTTATTGTCGCGCAGTTCTTTGGGTAATAAAATAAACAATGTAATTTCTGATTTATTATTATTTATTTATTTATTTTTTTAAGCGTGAACAAAAAAGTATTTTAAATTATTTACTAAAGATATTACCGATAAATAGAATTTTGCGCAATTTAAAAGAGCCAATGATAAGATGAGAAACTAGTTTTTTTGCAATTAAAACTTATTAAACTTAGTCATCAGATGACAATACATACGCGGCTATTCCAAAGATTCTAATCTATTTGGTGATAGAGCTTCTTTGGGCTAGTAAAATAAAAAATGTAATTTCTGATTTTTTAATTTTTACTTTTATGCTTGTTGTAAAAAAAAAAAAAAATCTCAATTTAATAGTTAATTTATTTTTTAATGAGAAAAATATTTATTTAATTTTATCAACGAAAGAAAAGTTGACCTTGTTTTTTGTGAGGTTGCTTAAATATGATTCCTGAAGAAGAAAGCACCTATATTTTCTTTTGGAAAAACTGTCGAGGTTTTCTTAATTTATGTTATTACCAAACTAAATACTTTTTATTGAAGCCATATTTTTGGGTGTCATTTCTTAGTATGAAACAATATCTATTGCAAGTATTTTGAAAACATTAGTTCATCAATCCTTTAGCTGTGTAGTATTTTATCTGTTTAATAACTGATAAAAACAATAGTAGGTGAAGGTAGGAATTAAAAAATAATTAAATTTAATAAAATAATAATAATTAAATAATATAAACTAAGTAATATAATAATAAATTATATATATATATATATATATATATATATATATATATATATATATATATATATATATATATTAACTCTATGGTTATTGAGTAATCTTATTTTCCCATTTTTTTTTTTTTTAAATAAAGATTGTCACATTAGCCTTTTATTTCAACTATTGAGTGACAGAAAAAAATGCTTGTAACTGATAAATGGTTAAACTGATCATGTAATTTAAAACAATTTTCATGTTGTCAACATTGCTTTTTTTATTTTTTTATTTTTATTTTCAAAATATTGTTGTTAGAAATGGATGAAAGAATGGAAATTTCATAGTAAATAATATTGGGAAAATGAGAACTAAAAATTTTAAAATATGTCCCGAAGGTTTTTGGGGTAAATTAAAAAACAAAAATAAATAAATAAATAAAAAAAATAGGAATTTTATTTTCTCTGAAGGTGGTAAAAACCATAGGAAAAACATGTTTTGGCCAAGATAGTAAAAACCGGCAAAAACCATTACACGGTAAATACACACCTGCTTTACTTTTTTTAAATTTTTTTTTTTTTAATAACTTACTTAAAGCTCGCATTGCTCTAATTTTCTGAAACTTATTACACATAGTAGAATAGTTCCATACAACTTGTTAATTTTTAATACCATTTTCCCCCCTCAGCTTACTATTTACTTTATTTATTGTAACTTAGTAATTCATTAATCACTAAATCAGTAAAAATCAACTGTATAAAAAGAAAAATGAGCAATTTACGTTTAGAAGTGCCAGATGAAAATATCCTGTACTTTTAAACCTCCACCAGTTATTAAAAAAAAAAAAAAAAAAAAAAAAAAAAGTGATAAAAATAAAAAATAACTTTCTATAAAGTTTTCATTATCTTAAAGTTATCACTGCTATTCTTCTTCTTCTTCTTCTTCTTTTTTTTTTTTTTTTTTTTTGTTACACAAAATTTCTGTTTATTTTTATTTACAGTTTGCGTAATAAAATTTCTTGTATAATAAAGCTTGCTGAAATAAAATAAAAGTTAACTTTAGCAAGAAACAAGATAAAGAAAATGTATGCATTCTTAACCAATTTTTTAACTTGCCTTCACTTAAACAAAGTCAATAATGATTAACTCGCGGGTTTATTTTAATCCATATAATAATAAACAGTTATAAAATTATTGAATATTCCCGACTATTTATTATTTTTACGGGAAAAAAAATTCTTACACTCAAAAATCTCGGAATGTAAACATCTGGCGCCGAAACGGCCGGCGCCAAAACGGCCGGCGCCAAAACGGCTGGCGCCGAAACGGCCGCGCCAAACCGGCCGCGCCGAAAAGTAACAAACCGTTTTTTTTTTATATTTTTGGCCAGCTGTTTCCGATACCTGCTGCCTTCAGCAACGTTTATGTGATTTAACAGAAAATTTATTTAACTAACTCCCCGACTAGCTAGACATTTGAAACTTTCATAATAGATCAGAACACGGTGAAAATGCATTTTTAAATACTTTTAGCCAACTGTTTAGGGTCCCTGTTGCCTTCAGCAGCGTTACCAGTACAAATCTTGCAATCGATTTTTAACTAACTTCCCGTCTAGCTAGACATTTAAAACTTCCAGAAAAGCCCAGAACACGGTGACAATGCATTTTTAAAAATATTTTTAGCCAATTGTTTCGTGTCACTGCTGCCTTCGGCAGCGTTTATATGGTTCAACAGAAAATTTATTTAACTAACTTCCTGACTAGCTATACATTTGAAACTTTTAGAATAGTTTCAAACATGGTGAAAATGCATTTTTTTAATACTTTTAGCCAACTGTTTCAGGTCCCTGCTACCTTCGGCAGCGTTTATATGATTCAACAGAAAATTTATTTAACTAACTTCCCGATTAGCTAGACATTTGAAACTTTCAGAATAGTTCAGAACACGGTGAAAATGCATTTTTTAAATAATTTTAGCCAATATTTTCGGGTCCCTGCTGCCTTTGTCAGCATTACCAGTACAAATCTTGCAATCTGTTTTTAACTAACTTTCAGAAAAGCTCAGAACACGGTGATAATTCATTTTTTTAAAATATTTTTATCCAACTTTTTCGGGCCCAATGTCAATGTTTTTTAACATTATGAATATTTCTAAAAGTGTATAAGGAAGTCATGTGGTGCCCACATCAGATTTTTTTTTTTTTTTAATTTCATTTTGCACGCGCGCTTTTTATTTCCTAATTCAAAATTAGTAAAAAAAAACTTTTTCGATACTGATTATTATTAATTTTCCCTTTTTTCCCCCTTAAAAAAAAAAAAAAAAAAAAAAAAAAGATTTTGATGAAATTCTGGCAAAAGCAGAATTTAGTTTAGGACGGAGGACTATTAGTTTTTTTTTTTTTTTTTTTTTTTTTTTTAAATTATAACATCACTTTCAAATTATTCAGTTATATTTTCGATAAATTTTAGATTTCGATAACTGTCCAACTATCGTAAAACTGATATCGTAAAAATCCTCAGATTGAGACTAATAGTCCTCAGTCCTTAAAAAAAAACAAAAAAAAAAAAACATTTTTAACTTGATCTGTATTATTCGAAAAAATAGACGTCTTTCCTTAAAATAGAAATAAACAATTATCAAGAATTTGCTTGAAAAAAAAAAAAAAAAAAAAAAAAAAAAAAAAATCCTTTTATATAATAACGTAAAGTAATGCACAAATATCTTTATTTTATGGTGAACAATAATAATGGAAAGCCGAAGAAAAAAAAATCAATCACATGGAGCATTATTTTTTTTTTTTTCAAAACTAAATTAAAAATTTTAATTTTAATAGTTTTCAAGGAATTTTAATATATTTAAATACTGATGCATTTCAATGCCCATGTATGCAAAATTTTATATTTTAAAACAGTAATTTCAAAAACTAATTTTCAACGTTCACCCTTCGGTTAGAAAAAAAAAATAAATATATATATATATATTTTTATAATTCAATTTCATTTTTTAACCTGTCTAAGGTTCCCCTCCCCCGCAAATACTATTTTTAAGTTAAACCATTCCCTTAAGGCTGTACATCAGTCAGATAGCTCCCTTTCTCCCTTCCCATGTTATCCAACGGGATTTTCATTGCTTTGTTTTATAAAAATATTACATTCAAAAATGAAGTTTTTCAAATTCTGTCTTTGAATATTACTCTTTGAACAGGTCGCCTTTTAGCTTAGTGAGCAATTTTTTGAAAAAAAAAAAAAAAAAAAATAATAATAATAATTTAAATATTTTATTTCAATAAGTAAATTACGGACTCTTAAGTGTGGATCTCTAAGTAAAATATTTACATTTATTTTTTCGAAAAATTGCTCACTAAGCTAAAAGACGACCTGTTCAAAGAGTAATATTCAAAAAACAGAATTCGAAAAGGTTCATTTTTGAACGAGATATTTTTATAAAACGACGCAACAAAAATCCCATTTGATAACATGACAAGGGAGAAAAGGAGCTATCTGACTGATGTACAGCCTTAAGCCTCATAACTATACCTTATAGTGGACTTCGTAACACTACAAACATCCATTTTTAGCCTGGGATTTAAAATCGGAACATAAAAACTGACGGCCAGAGCGCTAACCATTGACTACATTTTAGAATAGACCCCGGACTAGTAACCTATTTGTTCCCGAACCATCCCCACCAATCCCACAATTCATTCACCAAATCATTTTTTCTACCGCCAAACTGACATTCCACTTCCACCACAGCAGGTTTCCACTTCCACGTAAGCGATTATCGCAAAAGAAGGCTCCCATTCAACTTAAAACTGTAGTGATGTTCATGAAATTTTCCTCCACAGCTAGTGTAGGGAATCCGTACTCCACTTCCTACCAGTACTCAATGGCGCTAACTCGTTAGCTACCTGATGAGCAGTAAATGGCAGATAGTGTCATTCCAAAAGAAATTGAACTTGCAGACCACACTTCATCTAAAATAGTAAATAAATTTAATTTTCCAAGAAGATAGTTAGTGAGCTGCTATTATCTGGCCATTTTCATTCTTTATTATTTTGGTTTCAGTTTCTACTTTCCATTGTCTCAAATATTAAGAATTTAAATGCTGCAAAAGAAAATACTCACAAGGGAAGTATGAATCAGTAAAATTGCTATTGAAACCAAACCAAGCTTAAATTAAAGAGCATGGTCGAAAACATTGGTTACAGCACAAATTTGCTGCAACAACCCCCATGGGGGCGAGTTATAACCCCCCTAATAGTTTTAGTTATTTCTATAAAAGCCAACAAAACACAGATTATAACAAGAACGAATGGTGCTGTGGTAGCGCGCTTGACGTCTGCGAAGGTCCTCGGATCGAGTCCCCGCAAGGGCGATTTGTATTTTAATTTTTCATTTCAACTAAAATATTTGTTTTTTAGATTTTTAATTAAATTAAATCATTATTTTAAGAGAAAATATTAATTATATTAAAACAAGTTTTTTTTTTTTTTTTTTTTTTTTTTTTTCAGCGCGGGCAATTTAATAATTTTTTAATTTTTAACCAATTTATTTTTTTATTTATTAAATTTAAAGAAATTAATAATTTAACGAGAAATACTTTTATATTTCATGTAGATAAGATTTTGTTAATGATTACATTCAGATAAAATTTTGTTAATGATTATGTTTTATGTAAATTTCTAATTACTATTTTTTAACGACGACATTAGTAACAAGAGTTAATCGTCTGCTCTCAATTGTATTATTTATTCATGCAATTTTTTGCATGAAAAATCCTGAAGGAATAACAGCTGTTGCTTAACTATTCGATGTCGCATTTAACTTTTATTTCAAATGTTTCATTAAACAACTGCTAAATTTAGTGGTGTCGGAAGAACTGATAATAATATTGAACACAATGACAATTTTTTTCAAAATGATTTTACTAATTTATAATTAGTTTACATCTCAAAAAATTCAAAGCCTGGATAAATATGGATTTTACAAATCTAGTATTCTCGACAAAAAGCCACATATTTAACCAAATGTTCGTGATAAACAATAATTGACGGTAAACAAAATCGTAATTCAAATAATTGTGATCAATCTTTTTGTATTTCTTGTTCTAATTGTGAAAAATATTTATGGTTTCATGATTTTTCTACTTTTAATCATAACTGTTATAAATTAGAAACTATATTCGTAGATTTAAATATCATTTTTTTTTTTATAAATGAAAAAATAAAAATATATATTTCATAAATTCATGGTCAATACTTTATTAACTGGAATACTTAAAAAAAATATATATTCTTAATATAATTAATATTTTCTTTTAAAATAATGATTTAATTTAATTAAAAATGTAAAAAATAAATATTTGAAATAAAAATTAAAATACATAAAGCCTTTGCGGGGACTCGATCCGAGGGCCTCCGTATCAGAAGTTAAGCATGCTACCACATCACCATTCGTTCTTGTGTTTTGTTTGCTTTTATAGAAATAACTAAAACTATTAGAGGATCATATGTCGTCTCCATGGAGGTTGTTGCAGCAAATTTATACTGTACCCTATGTTTTGGACCATGCTCTTTAATTTAAGATTGGTTTGTTTTCAATAGCAATTTTACTGATTCATACTTCCCTTGTCAGTAATGTTTGAATAAATTCTAAAACTCTATTTATACCTATCTGCATACTTACCTATTTCTTTTTCTTTATAAATATAAAAATTTTGGATTTTTTTTGCTAATTGTTATTGCAACAGAAACTTATGAGGTTCTTAAGAGCAATAATTAATCTCCATCACAAAACATTTTTAAAGGACAGATAAGGAATAATCGACTAAATATTTATTTCTCCCATAGATTTTAAATACCTTTGAGCTATTTGTTCTAGAGATCAATTTATTTGCTTTAAATTTAATGAATTCAGTTCAATTAATAGAGGACATTTCGGCTACTATATCCCAAATCTCCAATTAAGTTTAAATATTTAAATTTATAGCACATGTTATGCAAATTAACGAATTTGAATTCCCAATTATAATTAATAAATAAATACTCATTTGTTTAAATGTCTTTTCAATTCTTTAAAAGTTCTTGGTTAATTTATTTTAACAGAGAATTATTTTAATTAGTTTGCTTATTCGATTTTAATGAAAGATTTTAATTTGCTTACTTAAGATATTTAAATCGCTTAAACACGAATTAAATAAAATAATATTTGCATGCAGGTTTACATAATTCATTTTAATGCAAACGAATATGCTTATGAATTTATTATTTTCAATGCATACTTTAGTTAGCAGCATAAAAATCCATGAAAATTCATTCGATTGAACGCTACGCATCTAAAAGCAGAAATATACTCATAAATCGATTGATAAACTTTACTTAAAATTATCTACGAATTATATTTTAGTATATATTTTATCGTTATAATTTTCATATACGACTGAATTTTAGAATTAAAACTTAATTAAAATTTACCATAACAATTGTAAAAATTATTTTTTTTAGGAGTTTTTGTTTTAAGTTTGCTAATTTGATTTTGATACCCATTTTCTCCTATTATACCCACACTTAAATAAACTTAAGTGTTATTTAATTTCTCGTGAAATATTTCCCTTTACGCGAAAGTTTTAAATTTTTAAATATGTTGTATTATTGTTTTCTTCAATAAGTACTAAAATGCCATGAATAAAACATTTTTTATGGAGTGAAAAATGCAGAATTTATTCCATACTAGCAGACTTTGCCCACTTCGCTGATGAAAGAATTAAAAAAAAAAAGTGTATCACTATGAGTTTCTTATCATACTAGGTCCACCCGTGGCCGGAAGGTTTTGCGATCAAAGCTGATAGACGGGAATATCTGGTTCAATCCCAGATCGCCTTCGTCAACCTAGCCGATCGGATTTTCCGTTGTTTTCTCCAAAACTCGCGTAAATATTGGCTAGGACGTCTCATAAAGCCGTGCACAGAGGCATTCTACCCATAGGTTAAGGGTCCTAGCGTAGTCAATCGATTTTAATCCAACTACCAACTAAACTTATCGTATTATAGGTAGGAATGGGGAACTTAGGTATTCGTGAAAATTTTCGCCTTCTGTTTTTTGACTTTTTTACATATTTTGAGGTGTAAGGAATCTGAAAATAACAAAACTGATATGGTATCAGTTTGTTTGTTAGTTCGCTAGTGTAATAATTTGTTAGTCTTTTTACACGATGTGTTAAGAATAAATGGTAGTAAAGATGTCTCACCAGTTTTAAAATATCACTTATAGTAGTGGCAAAAACCTTGTTGATTTTCAGGATTATAATGTAAAATCTTCATAATTTATTCAAAATTTAAGATTTTCTTAACATGGAAGAATAAGGTAAAATTTTGCTTAAATATATATTAAAAGGAATATTTATTGACGTAAAGATGTCGGACCAACTGTTAAATATCACTGATGATGCTGCCAAGAATCATTAACTATGAAAATTCTACTTTCAAATTTCGTAACTTTTTTGAAATTCACGAATTTTTTAACATGGCAGAAAAACGTAAAAAGTTTGCATAAATGTCTTTTATGAGGAACGTTTTAATCATAAGGACTTCAAAACCTTTTAAAATATCATTTGTGATATTAGGATGAACATCATTGCGTATGAATGTTTTAATTTAAAAAAATTCTAAGTTATTCTAAATGTAAGTGTTTCTTAATATAGCAAAATAGGGCAAAACTTCGCATGGATATATAAAATAAAGAATAATATTATTTGTAATATTGGCTTGGGCATTGTTGACTATGAATATTTTAATATTAAAACTTCATAAATTATTCGAATTTTAAGATGTTTTATAACTTTGTGGAATAGAGTAATATTTTACATAAATTTGCATTGTGGGATTCTTTGAATTAAAAATAAAATGAAATTGCATGAAAATTAAAATAAGAAACTACCCCCATTAAAATTAGTCTGCAAATTAGGATAGTGTAACGATATTGAATTGAAAGGTGGGTAACCTACAAGATGAGTACTTCAGTCTACGACCGTGCCATTGGCAAAATTTATTTCTCTTAGCATGAATGCCAGATGTACTGAGTAGAATTTTATCAGAACTAATATATGATGGGGAATCAGAGAAGAGTTGACCTATAACAACAAGTTTTTTTTATATCACCTTATAAATAAAAACTAATATAATCCCATTAAAATAGCCCAAAATATTCTTTTCGGAAGATTAAAAATAATTTTGGACTTAAAGTTTTTGTAACTTATTCCGCTGCCACTGGTTGAATTTTTGTTTCTTTAGGCGATTGCCGATACTGCAGGCGGGCAATTTTGTAGCAGTACGTTGTAATGTTTATCCACTTTAGATTTCAAGTAATTGTATTTTTAACTGATTAGAATAAATTAATTTAAATAGTCAACTCAGAATCTGTATAACCTTTGTCAGTTTTTGGCCCCATACGCGTTTCTTTACGTTCGGCGATTTGCAAGGACATAGCAGGACACATACACACACCCATATGTGAAGATGAATTTCTTCACGTAGTCGTGATCATTGACTAATGTAGATTTCTGTAAAGAAAGTCAGGTTAACAATACTTCAATAACAAGTCCAGTTTCTGTCATCAAGATCCTTTTATTGAATAATTCTTGCAAAAATATATAAAGTATTAATATATCTAATAATTAGGTACAGAGCGTTGTGAAACATTTAATAATGAAGTATATAAGCCCATGGTAAAATGTTGAGATTGTCGCATAAGATGGGGGAGAGAGCGAACGTAATTACATCGGTATTATACTATGATCTGGAGCAGTTCTGAGCTCTTTACACTAGAACAGATCTGAGATGTCTGAAGAAAAAGAGCCAAATTTTAGAAAAACAGCCAAATTATAGGGCTAAATATTTTCATTGTTTATCGGATAAAACAATGTTAATTTTTGAATTTGTAATGACGGTTTATAATTGTAGTAACCCTTTAATCGCCAATTTTTATGCCAAGCGACCGTTAGACGAGAGAAAGAGACGTTTAAGAAATGCAGTCATCAATATTGCGCAATCCAAAATAAATTACATCCTGTGTTGAAATAATATAAATTCTGACAATGAGTTTCCTTGTTTTATGACTATTTGAGAACACTTTTTATTTTATAATTACGTTTAATGTCAGAATTTCCGTTAGATATTATTATTATTTTATTTTATTTTTATCCCATCAAATAAATTACTTTTCTATTTAAAAGATAAACACATTATTTATGATTTAGATATAAAACATATACAATTTAGATTTCTGAGTGATGTGTGTTATTGTTTTATATTAATAAATAGTGTAGGTCGTATGTATAATTAAAATTGTGTAATTTTTAACGACATTTAAAAATAATTCTTTCTCCAAATGCTTAAGAACAAATTATGTAAATATAATATCTCACTTAAAATTTAATTATTTTTTTATTGCAATAATGCATTAATTTATCATTAGATTTTATTTTATTTAAAAATTCAATTAAAATTTAACCAAATATATGTGAACACCTTCACACCATATATATAATTGAATTTTAATAAGGTGGTTAGAATTGAATATAAAAAAAAAATAGAGATATTATTAAATAGAAGTAAAGAAAAATTTTATAGAAATATACAAAAGTTTTATAAAAAAGAAAGTTTACAAGTTTTTTCTGCTACATATAATAAAGCATCTTTTAATTATCCTTGAAAGTTATTATGACTATGAAAGGTAATAAACTATTCAAGAGTGGAATTTGCGTATTAGAAAATTAATTCTGAGAATCTCATCAATTTTACAAACAATTTATTGTAAAAATGTACACACACACCCATAAAAAGAGTTTTTTTTTAGCCCAAAACAAAAACAAATATAATAATAAAACGAACTTTCCATAGCTTAAATACTAAAATGCTAGGTTGATTTTAATATTCAAACAGTTTAGATTGGTTTCTCAGTAATAATTTATCAAGTAACTGTTAAATCTGACTGAAAGTAGACTGAGTCATTGTATTCAATAACAGATGTTTAAAAAAACTGTTTTCAAATCTAAAAATTGCCGTATGAAGTTTGAAAGTTTAAGAAAAAACTAGCTTATATATAACATACACACTTACATTCATACGGAATTTTATTAAATATGATAAATTGGATTAAATAAACATTAAGAATATTCTTTCCTATAAATGAATATTTTAGACAGTATTTTAATAATTTTCAGCAAACATACTTGAGTTTTGCACATCCTTTTTACATAAAATATCTTGTAACATTTACAACGCAGGAAAAAGTTTCAAATTGCATTTCAATGTAGTAAGGAACTCGAGAAATTTAGTAATTTTTCTAAAGAATAACCGTTTGTTTTAAAGAAAAATTTAAAATTATGATTTTCATATTGTAACCAGGTTCATGAAGTTGTATTCAGTTAAGAAATATTGATACTCTAAAATGAAAAAATCTGATGTGGGCACCACATGACTTCCTTATACACTTTTAGAAATATACATAATGTTAAAAAACATTGACATTGGACCCGAAACAGTTGGCTAAAAATATTAAAAAAAAATGAATTATCACCGTGTTCGGAGCTTTTCTGAAAGTTATTTAAAAACCGATTGCAAGATTTGTACTGGTAACGCTGACGAAGGCAGCAGGGACCCGAAAAAATTGGCTAAAAGTATTAAAAAAAGCATTTTCACCGTGTTCTGAACTATTCTGAAAGTTTCAAATGTCTACCTAGTCGGGAAGTTAGTTAAATAAATTTTTTGTTGGACCATATAAACGCTGCCGAAGGCAGCAGGGACCTGAAACAGTTGGCTAAAAGTATTAAAAAGATGCATATTCACCGTGTTCTGAACTATTCTGAAAGTTTCAAATGTCTAGCTAGTCGGGAAGTTAGTTAAATAAATTTTCTGTTGAACCATGTAAGCACTGCCGAAGGCAGCAGTGATCCAAAACAATTGGCCAAAAATATTTAAAAATGCATTGTCACAGTGTTCTGAGCTTTTCCGGAAGTTTTAAATGTCTAGCTAGTCGGGAAGTTAGTTAAAAATCGATTCCAAGATTTGAACTGGTAACGATGCCGAAGGCAGCAGGGACCCCACACAGTTGGCTAAAAGTATTGAAAAAATGCATTTTCACCGTGTTCTGATCTAGTCTGAAAGTTTCAAATGTCTAGCTAGTCGGGAAGTTAGTTAAATAAATTTTCTGTTGAATCGCATAAACGCTGCTGAAGGCAGCAGCTATCGGCAACAGTTGGCTAAAAATATTTAAAAAATGCATTGTCAACGTGTTCTGAGCTTTTCTGAAAGTTTCAAATGTCTAGCTAGTCGGAAAGTGAGTTAAATTGCAAGATTTGTCTAAACCGTTTTTGAGTTATTACCGTTTTTTGATACATTTTTGTCATTATGAACCTAATTTTCCTAAATATCTCCAAAACGGAAAATCATAGATAGTCCAAAAAGGGAGGTGCACAACTAGATGTTATAACAAACCTATGTACCAATTCGCAACTTTCTACGTCCAACCATTTTTGAGTTATGCGACATACACACACACATACAGACGTCACGAAAAATCGTGTAAAATCCCTTATATCTCTAAAACGAGAGCTCGTGTTAAGACGACACTTGCAGGTGTGCAACTAGACATCATGACAGTCACACGTGTTAATTGGCAACATTTAGCGATCATTCGTTTTCGAGCAATGTGAAATACAATATCCATTTCGCAAATCGGGATTACTATACTTCCTTATACTTTGTATAAGGAAGTAAAAAAAATCTTTTAATATTATTTTACCTTAAAATTTTAACTTACTTTTTGGAATCATAGTCAAACAGAAGAATGGAATATTGGAATTAAAAGAAAAATAACTCACCCTTTATTAATAGAAACATTAATAAATTTCTAAATTTGATTGTTTTAATTTTTATGTTAGTTTATCAAGATTACTTAAGAGAATATAATTATTCTGTAATCCTATAAAAATTGAGAATTATGAGGTTCTTTTATAGTCAGGAACTCTATAAAATGTAGGATATTGTAATTGTTATAAAATTAATTTTGTTGATTTTTACGCCACATGACATTGTTACTTACAACATTTAAAGCATTTTCGGACTAGGAAGCATGTCATTAAGCTTAATGGTTTCAAAAATAAAAACCGTACAATAATATACATTACTTCGTATACTATATTTTTAAGCTATTAAAAATTTGTATTACTATTACGGTTTTAAAAGAAAAATAAATAAAAATTAAAAAAATTAAATAAATAACTAAAATATAATAAAAATAGAAAAGCGCTCCGGATATAAAAGAATATTGGTACATTTTGTTCAGAAAAAAAAAGAAAGTATCGGTAGAATTTTATAATGATTTAAAGCATTCTTCCTCCCTTTTTCAAAGATCTTTAAATTTTACGTCATATTATATTATCATCTTGTCATGCACGTGAAAGGGTCTTTTAAACCGTCATATTCTGCATCGAATGATATACGCTTATTATTTATCCCTTTATCAATTTTCGCTAAAAACTATAGAAATATTCTTTTAAATATTAGATCTACATGTCTACTCGATTAGTTTGGAGCGGTCTTTCATTACTGGAAGGATTTTCTTTTCTCTGAAGTAAAAAAATCTTAAATAATAATAATAACAATAAATTATCGTCAAATTTTGTAAAACAAATAATTTTAAAAATACTGAAATGACATAAGTTTTCAAAATTTCATATCATTATTAATAAAATCTCAAAAAGTTAAAAAAAAAAAAATCACTGAAATCGGTCGAAACCTAATTTAAGTTTATCGCTGTGTTTAGTAGAGATTTTCTCCCTCACTATTTGTGTTGTCTGGGTCCCCACTGCCTTCGGCCGCACCTTAACCTCTTTTAATTCCCTCAAACCTAGCGGGAAAGTGTGAAGTTTCGCGAAATCCCATCAAAGGCCATAATGCGCCCACTTAATCAACACCCAGACACAAAAATTCGACATTCTACGATAATCTGAAGTAAATTCAAACGTGAGAACGTATTTTCTACTAAAAAATCTGGAATTTACGAAATTTCTCGCCAAAAATAGATTTTCTCTCTCTCTCCTTTTAAAAATTGAAAATTCCTAAATCGCAGATAACGTTTATTTGTACTCAAGTCTAGTCTCGCCAGGTGCAGTTACTTCACTCTGAAGTAATTTGGAGCTGAATTATCCTTAAAAATGTATTTTTGCTTTCTGCCCCTCCACCAAGGGGAGAACAGAGGGGTATTTTACAAAAGTGTATAGATATAATTTTAAGTTGAGTACAGACCTGAATTTCTGCCAAGTGTCGTTGAATTCCGTTAAGCTGTTCACACATGATACCCGGACCAAAATAGCATTACAGACATACAGACACAACGACACACGCATACGCACACAGAAAATTTTCTGAAGTCACTTTTGGCTTTCACGATGAAACATTACGATATCGCGAAATTTTTTTATTCTGAGAAATGTACAGACTAAAGTCGGAATTTATTAATGTAGATTACTTTCTTTTTGCACATGTATGGTAGAGAAATTATCGTTTTTGTGTCACATTCTTGAAACTGAGATTTTGTTTTATTTACTCGTATTGTGGTTCTTTGAATCCGAAGTTTTTAACGGTGGGTTTGCGTGAGAGTTTGTGTGTGAGACGGTTATCAGCATAACCGAGAAACAGATATTAGCCTAAGTTCAAACTTAGTTCTAAAATCAGTATCACGTGGATAAATTAATTTTTCATACACATACAGTAAACAAAGTAATTTTAGAAGTTCTATTTTTAACTCTGACTTTTTGCATAATATTACGTTTTAAGGTGCCCTTATTACAGAAGTTTATTTTTTAGCAGTTCATCTGTATCCATGTCAGCATAACTTAAAAAAAAAAAAAAAAAAAGACTGCAGAAAATAAAAAATTGGTATTTTGAAGTTTCTATTAGGCTGCCGATTGAAATATTTAATCAAGACTGGCAATTTTGAAGGCTAATTTATAACATCCTTGATTTTTTTATTAAAAATAAATGTAGCCTTTATAATTGGACGGGGGTTTTGAGGGGAACGGCAGCCCCTTTGACACAGTATTATATGTCAAATAAAACTATTCTTAAACCTATTTTAGAAAAATTTTAAAGTAGATTGAACTTTATTATCTTGCTATATTGATCTTAAAAGTTTATTTGCAATCTATCTTTATAGTATTGAAATGCTTGGTAATAGAAAATCGTGTGAGTGATACACCAGATTATTTTTATAGTGAAAAAAGCATGTTTCTTATATAATATTGTATGAAAATCTTTCATCATATGTTTTCTGGGAAACACAAAATAATTCATATGCATTAACGCTTTACTTTAAATTTGCTTGAAGTTCATTTCAAGTTGTGTTAAATGTCTTTCAAATTGTGTTAAATTTAAGTACACTATGTATTATGTATATAATTTATAGACAATATGCACAAATAACCAAAATTTGGTGAATACATTGCATTTTTCTCTATTGAATGTAACTTAGTAATAGAAATACTTTACTAAACTTAACATGTACAAGAAAAAAAAAAAGTAAGATATACTTTCTTAATAATTGAAATGACAGCAGTAGGTTTTATAAATCGAAACAAACGATCCACATAATATCTTTTTAGTTTAATTAGTAAAGATATTCTATAGTTTTGGTATGAAAATGCAACTAATTTCTACCACATATTAACTTGTGTCGAACTCACATTTATTTTCAGATAAGTGTAGTATATTTTAATAAGGTTAGGTGGACTCCTACAACGACATTTTTTAGATAAATAAAATTTTGAAGGAGCAAATTCGAGATCCCCCTTTTAGCGCTAAATTTGTCTTGGGAAATCTATGGAATCTGCGGTCACGAAATTTGGTGCGTAAACTGTTTATATGAATCCGACAGTTATTGTAACGGTATTTTACGAATTTCCCCCTCACTCCCTTTAGGATAGGGGGGGGGGCAATGTAAACACGTGTAAAAACACATTTTCCCGTTTGAATTTGCTTTAAATTATCTTAGAACAGTGAATTTTGGTGTGTGGATGTTGATTAAGTGTACGCATTATGTACTTTGATGGGATTTCGCAAAACTTCGAACTTACTCACTGGGGAAGGGGAAGCAAGAAGCGAGTAATTTGCTGCCGAATGCAGTGGGGACCCGGACTCCTCAGGTTGCGAGCAAGAAAAACCTATTCCTAACACAGCGGGAACTTAAGTTATTAATAATGATATGGATTTTGAGAACTCATTTAAGTACAGTGTACAGCGAAGCGGGCAAAGCCTGCTAGTAATAATAATAATAATGGATATTTTAAATCTAACATAATGTACGATGGAAATCATTTTAGTACAAAGAAAATTCCAATATTCTTTAGGAATACAACAAAAAATTGGAATAATAGTAAAGTAAAGATAGTAGTAAATTATAATAATGTTAAAATAGATATAATCTCTTATCGAAATTTATTTATTGTATTTTGATCATCAGTGTTATAGAATATTGCATATCTCTTAGTAATATCGTATTTTTTGCACAATCTCATTATCTTATAGCATTTAATAATGATTATTCATTTATTTTTCAAATTAAGTACATAGAAAACTATTTCTCTTTTCACTAAACAAATTTATTATTTTCGATAAGCATTTTAATTACTAAAGCCCAATTTCTGCAATAAATATTGATAGTGCATTTTAGTAAAAATATTTATATGTTTCATAGAAGAGTTTTGCTTACTTTTATAACTTTTTCTACTCTTCGTCAGATTGAAAACTGGAAATATTGCTCTGGAACTGTATAAAAGTATTGGAAAAACGATAAATTTTTACCGCTTTTGGGCTATTGCATTTGAAAGTTTGTGAGTCTCTTCGTTCGATGATTTTATCTTTACAAGACGAAAATTTCCAAACAGAATATGATAAATAGATATAGTATTTTCTGTTTGTTAGAAAAGTAAAAATATTTTTCAATATAATTTTTTCGTTCGTCAAAATAAAATGGGATAATTATTTTGAGAAATGTTTATTATAAATTCTGTTTATTTATTTATTTAGTTTCTTCGGAAGGGTAATTTTTTATAGTACATGTATATTAAATCGTTAGGAATTCATATATGCATGTTTGTTATGCGTTTCCGTTAATTATTGAGTTATCTGCTTTTTTGTATTATCTTTTACCTTAAAAGAAATATAGTTTGAGAAAATTTTCGGCTTTTAATAATTTCTGATTTTTATAATTCTTTGATGTGTCTTGCAATTATATACGTGTTACATAGATATTGTAGATGTAATTGACGATTAATGCGAAAAATTCCTTAATAACACAGGTCTACAAATAAATGAATAAATAAACAAATAAATAAATAAAGATAATATAAAATAGTTGGCAAAATTTTATTCGATAATTTTAGTGCTGAATTAGTGTGCTGAATTTGATACTGAAAACAGTTTGTCTCTATCACATATAGAGTTTTGCGAATACAGATTATAAACTGACACTATTTCTTCATTTTCAGTAATTTTTAGTATGTCTCTTTGATTAATTTTAATTAATCATGAAAATTTACTGCAAAAGCTGCCATTTAATTGCATTAGAGGAAGAATTACGGAAGAAATTGTGCCGGTAAACACCCCACATTGACAAAAATTTATACGTCATAGAGAAAAAATGGCTTTAGTTACGATTTCAGCACAAAAAAAAAAAAAAAAAAAAAAAAAAAAGATCAACCAAAATTATCAAATGAAATTTTAGATCTAGAATTGCATATATATATTACTTAATAGTAATTAATAGTTACTTAATAGAAGTAATATATATATACATATATTGAAAACCCTTTCAAATATTGCATAATATGAAACCAAGTATCACATGAAGAACTATAAAAAACGAATGAAGTTGACGAAAAGAAAAAATAAGTAACTCAGTATTGAAGCACACAAATTCATCCCTTTTTCAAGGGCATTGAATGAATGTTATATGCGAATTAGGTGATCTTTCTGTCATGCTGTATGCAAACTGCTAAAAATGTGCAGCATGCTAAACCCGAGGTCACCTAAAAGACTTAAAAATAATTTCAAACAATATGTGAAATAAAAAACAAGTTAGAAACAGACTTATGAAATGGAAAAACCAAGAAAGAAATAAACATATTAAACTTCAAACACCATATTTTTCATAATAAATTTATGAAGTGTAAAAAACCATGAGAGAAATAAACTTATTTAACATAAAACACCAATCCCTTCATAATAAACCAACCCTACAGAAATTTAAGGAAATCAAATTTTAACTTTCTTTACTTTTGAAAAGCATGCCAAAAAAGGTAAAGCACTCCACAACAGCCATGAGACCGAAAACAGATAAATTCACTATATATATATATATATATAATATATATATATATATATATATATATATATATATATATATATATATTACTTTATATAAAAACTACTGTTATGCATAAACTACTGATCATATTGTGGCTTATATCTTAGCAGCAGTGATATTATTCGGATTACTTACTATTAAAGAGAGTGCTATATTCATGTACTTGCACTATAAAAGATAATTCACGTGATTTTTGAGCTGTATTAGGTTGATATTCAATATTTTTTGCTTTCTTAACCATATGGTAAAGAAAGTATTGTCCTGGAGACAAATTTCCGAGATTTTGTTTTTGTTATATTTACAGGTTTTCAAGTCCCTTGAATCTGAAATTTATGTTTTTAGTCGTTGGTCTGTGAGTGTGTCTCTATGTGTCTGTTTGTGTGTCTGTGTGTATGTCTGTGTGTCTCATCTATATATCTCAAAAACAAATAGTAGCAGAAAGTTCAAATTCAGTATTCTAAATGCGTATCATATAGGGATGCTACACTAAACTTTTCGTTTAGATCAAGAAAATGTTTTCGTGTCCAGAAGCACCCAAAAGAGTTCAAATGCATCATAACTATGTGGAAATTTCTGATAAGCACAGTGTAACATCTGTAAGCTGATTTAAACAAAACGGAATGAACAAAAATTTTTATATGCATAAAAACATGTTTTGTGTAGATTGTGGTATGGAAATCATTCATCATTCGTTTACAGGGTTATTCGTTAAAGTATTTGGATGTATTCGGGTTGTACTTGTAAATTGCTGGAATTGAAATTCATTTTGTGTTAGATGTTTTTCATATAAGACTAAATTTAAGTACACAATATTGTTTATAGTACATATTGCTTATAGACAATATACAGAGCTACTCAAAATTTGAGCTAAATGTTCTTTTCTCTTGAATGTAATTGATGGAACTGTTTTGTTACATTTTACTATGTAGACGAACACTGTTCAAGAAGGAAAATTAAATTTTCAATAAAATAAATAAAATAAATAAAATAAATAAATAAGAAAAATAAAATAAGAAAGTGTTGCTTAGAGACAATTTTTGTTCTAAGTTAAAACTTCCTTGGAAATTTTAAGACAACTTGAAACTTTCAGTAAATTTTCTCGATATTACCTGATTGATTTTAATTGAGGCGATTTTGTTTTAGAGCAACCGAGAAAGGCTAGAATATTACATGTTATTAGTAGTTCTAAATTTCTGCTAGTGCTTTATTATAGCTATGAAATACAGGAAAAATCTAAAATGTGTTTCAAGAGTTATAATCTTGTAAGATTTAGGAAGCCTGCGGGAGATAGAAAAAATATTCTGTAAAAAAAAAAAAAAAAAAAAAAAAAAAGATGAAGAAGAAGAAGAAGAAAAGAAAGAAACATTCGTGCACAGTCCTCGCAGTGTATGTTTTAATATATTGCCTCCACTATCATAAAAAAGAAATTTTTTCTTGAATGTCATAATGCTGAAATATTATGTGAAAAAGCGTTATTTTAAAACAGTCGTGACAATATAATAAAATGAGCGTAAAAGTTTAGGAATGCTGCGAGGCCCTAGGTGCATTACGGCGTATGATAAATGAGTTTCTTGATGTGAAAGGACAGGATATCTTCTAAAAATTGGTGATCTAGAATTTGGAAGAAAAATACTATAATTTTTTACAGTCTATTTTGTGAATCTCATTATCAGGACTTAACTAATTATTAAACTGTTCGAAAAGTGGACTGACCTTTTGAACATTAGAATTCGATCAAATGAGACTGAGATTACGTACAATTTGAGGATGAGAATAGGTAAAATCTCTTATGAGCATTATATATACTAAATAAATTCAAGTGAATTTGGTGCTTGTTACAGACGAGGACATAACTTGGAAGAGATCGATATTCGGTCTGCAACACATTATAAATCCATATCTTAGTCAATGGCTCCATGCCACTACACTTGGTCCCTGGTCGCAAATACGTCTGTGATTTGTCAGGGATTCATAAAAATCTTCGGAATTATGTGTGATTTTTTTTTTTTTTATGGTACTTTCAGTAAAAAGAAAAAAAAATCTGAATGTACCATAAAACAAATCATGATAACTATAAGTACCATAAAACAAATCATAAAACTTATTTTTCACGTACAGCGATGCACCATGCTATTGAAAACACGCTGATTAGAAGACTCTATAAAATAAAAGTATTCAGCACTTCGTATGACTGGCATTTTCTTCAGATTTAGGTCCCTTTAAAAGCGCTTCATTAGATATAATTAAATGACATTCTAATCGAAAATATTTTTCATAAAAAATGAAGATCTTTATCCCCACATTCCTATTAGAATAAGGAAAAGCATCTCAAAAATTACTAGGAAACGTTCCCTCTATCTCTTGTCGGCAAATCTCATACATATATCTTTCTGAAAGATTTCAACTCTAATTCATATGCTGTTTTGCATTTCGTCGGAAAGAGCCTCAAATCACCTCACTTTTCTTTCATGTACTTCAAAATACTCTATATTTTTGAAACAATAAATCAGTGTATTATGTTTCAACATTATTAAAACAATTTATTATCATTCTGTACCTCTAGTGTATCCATAAAATCCAGTCATAAAATCTGCCCTCACTGATTTTTAAGCTAAGTACGCATATGATATTCAAGTATCTGGACGACCAAGTTCACTCGGTTGCATTATAAAAATCGTTCATAGTGTAGATACATTGATTTGTTTTCAGGTAACTATATTAATAATTTGTTTGGTCAGGGCAGAGCTCGGGTTACCACTGAAAGCTAATTTTCCTGGAAGCAACAAAAATTCAAATGCAATTATTATATCAAACCTTTAACAATAATTCCATACCAAAATCGTTCAAACAGTTTCTTAGAAAACAAGATTCCTACTATATATTGTACTAGGGCAGTGACAGCTAATTTTTCTGATAAGTGAGGCCCTTTTTTCATCTAAAAAGTAAACTCGAAACATTTTTTTAATAAATTGTTCCAACAATTTCCACGAAAAAAAAATCACATCAACTAAAATATTTATCAAAGTCATTCGAGTACTTAAAAAAAAAGAAAGTCTATTTTTTCCTGGAAGAAGCACTGGTTAGCTGTAAATGCTAAATGTTGTAAAAAATATGAGAGACTTATGTGTTTACAAGCAAATGTAAACACAAAAATTCCCTAAATCTAAATTTTTATGAAAATCATTCAAATATGTTCTAAGGAAACCGTGTCTATGCCATATTTTGCCACAAGCGAAAGAAGGATAACAGCGAACTGTAATTTTCATGAATATGAGGATAAATCACATCGGTTTCTCATCTCAAAAAACCTTTACTACTAAGTTTTTATCAAAACCGTTAGAGCCATTTCTTAAAAAGTTTCTGCCGTATGTTTGCAATGGTGGAGTGAAGGCTAACTGAGAATGTTAACTTTCTTGAAGATGAAGAAAACTCAATTTCAATAGCCATCTAAAAAGCACCCAAACTTTAAACATTTATCAAAATCGTTCGAGTAGTTCCCAAGTAAACCAAATTCCAGCCATATTTTGCCACGGTGAAGTGAGAGATAACACATTGAGGGATATTTAAATCTTGGGCGACCTCCATTTGTGTTTGAAATCCCCCGATTCTACCAATCATTTGCTACTTTTCACTTTTACTTAAAGGAAGCATATGAATCATAACTAATAAATACTGATCACTCTCTGAAACCACATTCACTTTAAACAATACTACAGACCGGAATTCCAACATGCATCCATTATGCATCACATTGTCACTCACCGGATTTGCATATTGTCGCATACACGGAAATGCAATTTTGTGTTTAATTGTGTTTAATTAGCACAAATAATTGCTGTATTGGGTATTGTTTGTAAAATTAACTTTGTAAGCACATTTTTTCTCATTATCCTTTAATTTTGAGGACCAGTGTATACATATTCCTACTACAAAATATTTACACCCAGTCCTACTACGAAGTATTTACATCCAGTCCCACTACGTGATATTTACATGAGTCATGGTTCAACAAAATAGAAATTAAAAATTTGGTCAAATTATGCATCTTTCCGTTAAATCGCCATGATTGGAACACGCAATAAGTAGAAAGAAAGTATAATGAACTTTTATTAAAATGTAATTTCTTTAATAGAAAGGATAATATTAGGATAGTAGTAGAAAAGAAAGTCTGTTAATTTATGTAATTTCCTCTACATTGTACGCGAGAAGATTATTTAGCAATGGTTTGCTTAAATTTTCTCCTTTTG
Organism: Salticus scenicus; assembly: GCA_963930645.1. Lineage (NCBI taxonomy): Eukaryota > Metazoa > Arthropoda > Arachnida > Araneae > Salticidae > Salticus > Salticus scenicus. Next base: position 139,561,652 of record OZ005652.1, on the reverse strand, counting down.
TTTAAATTATTCAGCCCCGGTGAATTTATTTATCTATATATATAAAAGAGTAAACTGACTGATTCACTGATTCACTGACTCAACACGGTTGTGGCGATCCTATGGGAGATAGAGTCACAATTTTTGGTGAGAAGGTTGATTTTAGAACCCTGACGCTCACTAAGACGGGATTTTCCGAAATATCCCCCCGTTCCCCCCGAGGGGGCAGAAGGCAAAAATCACCTTTATAAGCATATCTCGGCTCCAAATTGCTTCACGGTGAAGAAATTGCAGATGGGGAGACTAGACTTGAATACAAAAAAATCATTTTCTGCGATTTTGGAATTTTGGATTTTTAAGGGGGGTAGGGGGTAAAAATGAGATTTTCAGGGGCGCATAAGGCAAAAACACATTTATAAGTACAACTCGGCACCAAATTACTTCACATGGAAGAAATTGCAGATGGGGAGACTAGGCTTGAATACGAAAAAATCATTTTCTGCGATTTTGGAATTTTTGATTTTTTTTGGGGGGAAGGGGGTGAAAATGATTATCGGAGTTGCTGAAGACAAAAACACCTTTATAAGCATAACTCGGCTCCAAATTGCTTCACGAGGAAGATATTGCAGATGGGAAGACTAGACTTGAATACAAAAAAATCATTTTCTGCGATTTTGGTTTTTTGGATTTTTAAGGGGAAAAAGGGGTGAAAATGATTATCGGAGTTGCTGAAGACAAAAACACCTTTATAAGCATAACTCGGCTCCAAATTACTTCACGATGAAAAAATTGCAGATGGGGAGACTAGACTTGAAAATAAAAAAATCATTTTCTGCGATTTTGGAATTTTGGATTTTTAAAGGGGGAAGGGGGTATAAATGATTTTCGGAGGCGCATAAGGCAAAAACACATTTATAAGTATAACTCGGCTCCAATTAACTTCACAGTGAAGAAATTGCAGATGGGGAGACTAGACTTGAATACGAAAAAATCGTTTCCTGCGATTTTGGAATTTTGGATTTTTAACCGGAGAAGGGGGTATAAATGATTGTCGGAGGCAAATTTAGAAAAATACGGATTTTCGAGTAAAAGTAATAGCTCAAAGATGTAAAAAGAAAAAAAAAAAAACCGCCAAGCGTCTTCTTGAAAATATTTCCAAAAACTCATTTTTTGATTTTTTCCGATTTTTTTTAGGGGGGAGGGGGAGGGGGGGGGAAATAAAAATAGTGTCAGATCGTTCAAAATTGGTACATAGGAGTTTTCGATACTTACAAATCGATTGCGGATATTTTCGAATTTGTAAAATTATTAGAAGGGGTGGGAAGGGGGGCAGTATGGGGGGGGGGCTATGGGCAAAAACAAATAGAAATACAGTTAGGCCGTTCAAAATTGGTACAGATAGGTTTTAAAGGCCTGCAAGTCGAATGGGGATATTTTCGAAAGTGTAAAGTTATTAGGAGGGGCGAGAAGGGGGAGGGGAGAGGGGGGGCAAAAAAATAAAAATAGAGTTACATTGTTCAAAATTTGTATATAGAGGTTTTCGATACTTACAAATCGATTGCGGATATTTTCGAATTTGTAAAATTATTAGGAGGGGTGGGAAGGGGGGTGTGTGGGCAAAAACAAATAGAAATACAGTTAGGCCGTTCAAAATTGCTACAGATAGGTTTTAGAGGCCAGCAAGTCGAATGGGGATATTTTCGAAAGTGTAAAGTTATTAGGAGGGCCGGGAAGAGGGGGGTGTAGGGGCAAAAAAATAGAATAGAGTTAGAGCATTCAAAATTGGTATATAGAGGTTTTCGATACCTACAAATCGATTGCGGATATTTTCGAATTTTTAAAATTATTAGGATAGACGGGAGGGGGGGGCGAAGGGGGAAAATAATAGAAATAAGAGTTAGAGCATTTTGGGAATTTTCTCCGAAGGGAGTGAGAACCCGGTGCGACATTTTTCCTAATAAGATTTTTTTTCTGTTTTTTTTTTTTTTTTTTTTTTTTTTTTTTTTTTTTTTTTTTGACGTGATAAAAATTAATGCAATTTTGAGAATTCAGTAATTATAGCGATTCATTTAAAAATAGGGACCAGCGAAGCGGGCGTTGCCTGCTAGTCTATATATATAAAAGAGTAAACTCACTGATTCACTGACTGATTCAGTGACTCAACACGGTTGTGGCGATCCTATGGGAGATAGAGTCACAATTTTTGGTGAGCAGGTTGATTTTAGGACCCTGACGCTCACTAAGACGGGATTTTGCGAAATACCCCCCCGTTCCCCCCCGGAGGGGCAGAAGGCAAAAACCACCTTTATAAGCATAACTCGGTCCAAATTGCTTCACGGTGAAGAAATTGCAGATGGGGAGACTAGACTTGAATACAAAAAAAAACATTTTCTGCGATTTTGGAATTTTGGATTTTTAAGGTGGGTAGGGGGTAAAAATGAGATTTTCGAGGGCGCATAAGGCAAAAACACATTTATAAGTATAACTCGGCACCAAATTACTTCACAGTGAAGAAATTGCAGATGGGGAGACTAGGCTTGAATACGAAAAAATCTTTTTCTGCGATTTTGGAATTTTTGATTTTTTTTGGGGGGAAGGGGGTGAAAATGATTATCGGAGTTGCTGAAGACAAAAACACCTTTATAAGCATAACTCGGCTCCAAATTGCTTAACGAGGAAGATATTGCAGATGGGAAGACTAGACTTGAATACAAAAAAATCATTTTCTGCGATTTTGGTTTTTTGGATTTTTAAGGGGAAAAAGGGGTGAAAATGATTATCGGAGTTGCTGAAGACAAAAACACCTTTATAAGCATAACTCGGCTCCAAATTACTTCACGATGAAAAAATTGCAGATGGGGAGACTAGACTTGAAAACAAAAAAATCATTTTCTGCGATTTTGGAATTTTGGATTTTTAAAGGGGGAAGGGGGTATAAATGATTTTCGGAGGCGCATAAGGCAAAAACACATTTATAAGTATAACTCGGCTCCAATTAACTTCACAGTGAAGAAATTGCAGATGGGGAGACTAGACTTGAATACGAAAAAATCGTTTCCTGCGATTTTGGAATTTTGGATTTTTAACGGGAGAAGGGGGTATAAATGATTGTCGGAGGCAAATTTAGAAAAATACGGATTTTCGAGTAAAAGTAATAGCTCAAAGATGTAAAAAAAAAAAAAAAAAAAAAAAAACCGCCAAGCGTCTTCTTGAAAATATTTCCAAAAACTCATTTTTTGATTTTTTCCGATTTTTTTTAGGGGGGAGAGGGAGGGGGGGGAAATAAAAATAGTGTCAGATCGTTCAAAATTGGTACATAGGAGTTTTCGATACTTACAAATCGATTGCGGATATTTTCGAATTTGTAAAATTATTAGAAGGGGTGGGAAGGGGGGCAGTATGGGGGGGGGGCTATGGGCAAAAACAAATAGAAATACAGTTAGGCCGTTCAAAATTGGTACAGATAGGTTTTAAAGGCCTGCAAGTCGAATGGGGATATTTTCGAAAGTGTAAAGTTATCAGGAGGGGCGAGAAGGGGGAGGGGAGAGGGGGGGCAAAAAAATAAAAATAGAGTTACATTGTTCAAAATTTGTATATAGAGGTTTTCGATACTTACAAATCGATTGCGGATATTTTCGAATTTGTAAAATTATTAGGAGGGGTGGGAAGGGGGGTGTGTGGGCAAAAACAAATAGAAATACAGTTAGGCCGTTCAAAATTGCTACAGATAGGTTTTAGAGGCCAGCAAGTCGAATGGGGATATTTTCGAAAGTGTAAAGTTATTAGGAGGGCCGGGAAGAGGGGGGTGGAGGGGCAAAAAAATAGAATAGAGTTAGAGCATTCAAAATTGGTATATAGAGGTTTTCGATACCTACAAATCGATTGCGGATATTTTCGAATTTTTAAAATTATTAGGATAGACGGGAGGGGGAGGGCGAAGGGGGAAAATAATAGAAATAAGAGTTAGAGCATTTTGGGAATTTTTTCCGAAGGGAGTGAGAACCCGGTGCGACATTTTTCCTAATACGATTTTTTTTCTGTTTTTTTTTTTGACGTGATAAAAATTAATGCAATTTTGAGAATTCAGTAATTATAGCGATTCATTTAAAAATAGGGACCAGCCAAGCGGGCGTTGCCTGCTAGTCTATATATATAAAAGAGTAAACTCACTGATTCACTGACTGATTCAGTGACACAACACGGTTGTGGCGATCCTATGGGAGATAGAGTCACATTTTTTGGTGAGCAGGTTGACTTTAGAACCCTGACGCTCACTAAGACGGGATTTTGCGAAATACCCCCCCGTTCCCCCCCGGAGGGGCAGAAGGCAAAAACCACCTTTATAAGCATAACTCGGCTCCAAATTGCTTCACGGTGAAGAAATTGCAGATGGGGAGACTAGACTTGAATTCAAAAAAAAACATTTTCTGCGATTTTGGAATTTTGGATTTTTAAGGGGGGTAGGGGGTAAAAATGAGATTTTCGAGGGCGCATAAGGCAAAAACACATTTATAAGTATAACTCGGCACCAAATTACTTCACAGTGAAGAAATTGCAGATGGGGAGACTATAATTGAATACGAAAAAATAATTTTCTGCAATTTTGGAATTTTTGTTTTTTAAGGGGGGAAGGGGTGAAAATGATTTTCGGAGGTGCAGAAGGCAAAAACAACTTTATAAGCATAACTCGGCTCCAAATTGCTTCACGAGGAAGAAATTGCAGATGGACAGACTAGATTTGAATACAAAAAAATCTTTTTCTGCGATTTTTGAATTTTGGATTTTTAAGGGGGAAAAGGGGTGAAAATAATTTTCGGAGGCGCAGGAGGCAAAAACACCTTTATAAGCATAACTCGGCTCCAAATTACTTCACGATGAAAAAATTGCAGATGGGGAAACTAGACTTGAATACGAAAAAATCATTTTCTGCGATTTTGAAATTTTGGATTTTTAAGGGGGGAGAGGGGGGGAAAAAGAATTTTCGAGGGGAAATTTAGCAATATATGGATTTTCGAGTAAAATTCTAGGAGCAATAGCTCAAAGATATATATATATATATATATATATATATATATATATATATATATAAAAGGCCAAACGTCTTCTTGAAGGTATTTGCAAAAATTGATTTTTTCTGATTTTCGATTTTGGGGGGGAGTTACGAAAGGGCAAATTCGACCCCCCCCCCTTTTAGCAGAAAATTCGTCCGTGGAAATCTATAGGAGCTGAGGTCACAAATTTTAGTGTGTGGCTTATTTACGTGTGTCCAAAATCCATTGTAACGATATTTTTTAAAAGCCCCCCCTTTACCCCTTTGGGGGCGTGGTGGGGAATAAAAGAGTAAAATCACTGATTCAGAGATTCAACACAGCCGTAGCAATTCTATGGAGAGATAGACTCGCAAATTTTGGTGAGCACGTTGGTTTTAGGACCCTGACGCCCATTAAGGCGGGATTTTGGAAAATATCCCCCCGCTCCCCCTGGGGGGGGGCAGAAGGTAAAACCACCCTTATAAGCATAATTCGGCTCCAAATAGCTTCACGGTGAAGAAATTGCAAAGAGAGGGACTAGAATTGAGTGCAAAAAAAAAAAAAAAAAAAAAAAGCATTTCCTGCGATTTGCGTTTTGGATTTTTAAGACGGGGGGAGGGGGTAAAAACTATCTTCGGAGGCATATTTAGCAAAATACGGGTTTTCGAGTAAAACTGTTCCAATAATAGCACAAAGATATAGAAAATCGCCAAGAGTCTTCTTGAGGATATTTCCAAAACATCATGTTTGTTTTTTTGTGATATTCGATTTTTTTTTTTTTTGGGGGGGGGGGAGTTACGAGAGGGAAAATTCGAGCCCCTCTTTTAGCGCTAAATTCATCCGGGGAAATCTATAGGACCTGAGGTTACAAATTTTAGTGAGTGGCTTAATTACGTGTGTCTGACACCCACTGTAATGGAGTTTTGCCAAAGTCCCTCCTTTTCCCCTTGGGGGGGGGCAATATAAACCCGTTTTCAAGTATAACTTTGCTTCAAATTATCTCAGTAAGATTAATTTGTATATGTGGGTTGTTTATGCTTTTGCAACACGCACAATAAAGGGATTTTACAAATTTTCACCCTTCCCCCCTTCAAAGGCGGGGAGAGAGGCAAAACATGCTTTTAAGAGTAACTCTGCTTCAAATTATTTCATAATAACGAGTTTTTGATATGTCGATTGGTTATGCGTACTCAAGACACACACTACTAAGGGATTTTGTAAAATTCCACCTTATTCCCCTTGGGGGTGGGGTGAGGCAAATCGTGTTTTCTGCGTAACTCTGCTCCGAACTATCTTGATGATTTTTTATGTGCGGGCTGGTTATGCGTTCCCAACACGCACTATAAGGGGAATTTTGTGAACTTTTCCTTTTCCTACCTTTAAAAGCGGGGGTGTGGGGCAAAAACACGTTTTAAAGAGTAACTCTGCTCCAAATTATCTCAGGAAAGCGATTTTTTGATAGGTTGATTGGTTATGCGTACTCAATACAAACTACAAAGGGATTATTTGGAATTCCGTGCTATCACCTCCTTGAGGGTTGGGGGTTATTTAAAACATGTTTTCATGCTTAACTCTTTTCCAAACTATCGTAGAATGGCAATTTTTCATACGTGGACTGCTTATGCGTATTCAACACACACTACAAATTGATTTTGTGAAACTCCACCCTACCTCCCCTTAGCGGGGGGGGGACATGCATTCAGTTAAGAGCAGGCCGTGGGGGAGGGGCTAAAAAACAATTCTTAAAACATAACTTTGCTTCAAATAATCTTAGAATCCCTATTTTTTAATATGTGGGCTAGGTATGTATATGCAACATGCACTATAAAGGGATTTTGTGAAGTGTGGCGAGTGAGAAAACTTCTATCGAAGGTATCGAGAACTTTAACTTAGATTTTGACTGATTTCAATGATTTTATTATTATTATTATTATTATTATTATTATTAATGATATGGTATTTTGAGACTTCATTTCAATATAATGACCAGCGAAGCTGGCAAAGCCTGCCAGTGTGAGATAAATCTGACTCGTAATTGATTTACCATCAATTGATACGCCAATTTTCATGTGTAAATCTAAAAATTATCGCGTTGTATTTCAATTAATACAATTCTTTCAGATGTAATTTATTTGAAAATATGGTAAAACATAAAAACAATTATTTTTAAGTAATGTTTGTGCGGGGTTTTAATTAATTAATTATTTTTCTTTGCAAGTTTCAAAATTGTTCTCGACCTTCTTGTTGATTTTGCAGTACTTTATTCTGTTGAATTTTGTAAGAAATTAAAGATGGCGGCTTTTAAACATTTTGTATTATCAGCAACTTTTTGTAGGAACATATCCATTGTTATTATAATCTGAATATTTTCTTTTTTCAGTATCAAAGAGAACTTGTGTGCGTCTCTTCAAAACATTTTGTGATCTGGACAAAGGAGATCACGATGTCTTTTAAATAACTTGGTAATTGATATGCAAAAATATTCACCAATCACGAGCCGTAGTACTATAATACCTGTGACGCTCTTGTAATGTAACAGCGTAAACAGAACAATATACGTATTTAATAATATATTAAAGAAACTTTGTATAATTTTTATACTCTTTTATAATATTAAACGCATTACACCAAAAAAAAAAAAAAAAAAAAAAAAAAAAAAGGAATTTGCCTATTACAGTTAGTAGATTTTTGTTACTTCTATGTTGTTTCAATCACTTTAAACCCGCTGTATGCACTGAGAAAAAATATACCGCATTCATATAGAATGAATAAGGGGTCATTTTCTAAATCCTTCAACTAAAAATATAGATTTCCAAGCTGTGCGCATAAGGCACGCCAATACACTGAATGGACAAAATGATCGAGAATTTCTAGTCTACACATTTCTAGATGGTTAAAAAACATTCTGGATATCCTGAATCTTTTGTATTGCGAGAAATTCTTGCTTGGTTTTCTAGAATCGGGTAATAAACCAAGATTATAGTTGAGGAAACCTGCCTCTTGTATTCGTATTTATTTGCAGAGATTGTTAAACAACTTTGACCTCGAGAATATAGGCAAACGCTCTAGAATTCTAGTAGGAGTTTCTAGAACTCGCTTTCAAAGGGGACTAGAATTTATAAGAATGACATGGCACGATGACATTTCTAGAGCCACAATTTAGGTTCTTGATGTCAGTTACATAATTCTCAGTGTGTCAAAGAACAAACATCGAAATATTTTTTTTTTTTCATTAGTTACGTCAGTAAAAAAAAAAAAAAAAAAAAAAAAAAAAAAAAAAAAAAGGTTTAATATTTATATTATTTAATAAATTTAGTATGCATTAAAATAAGAGTAAAAAAAAAATCTACCTTTCTATCCATCACGTTATATTAATACCATATATAAATAATTTGAATTTCTTATAAACTCTTAAACAACGTAATACAAGAAAGAATATTTTATTATAAGGAAAAAAATTCTAGAAGAAGATTATTTTTTTCACCAGTTAGTATAGTTTTAAACAAAATAAAATGATTTAAAAAATGATTTTGATATTCAAAATACCTTAAAATATTAATATGTGTAAGAAAGGGTTTTTAAAAATCTAGCTTTTCATCCATCACGTTAAAGTGATTAAATCTTTCACTTCATGTATGTAAATCTCTTTAGATATAAGAGTTAGTAGAATAGGATTTACATCATAGTATCTCAAGAGATTCTTTGTTAGCTAATAGGATTACCTAATGCTTTTTTTTTTTACCCTCCAAAAAGATTTTCTTTTATACAAGTGTTTTTTTAACTTATCTTTATTGGTTTTATTTGAAGATAATAAATTTTTTCCTAACAATAGCGTTTAATACTGTGTCCATTATTCTGAAAATTTTATGAAGGAGGGAAAAATAAATAAATAAATAATACTCAAAGGAGCAAGAACAAAAATATGAGAAATCAGGAAGGAAAACAAATAACCTTTATACTTTAAAACTATTTTGAAATAATGTTATATTTAGTTTTTTAAAGAAAAAATTTACATGAAATAAAATATTTATTTGTAAAAAAGTATACAGTATACTACTCTGTTTTATATAAACATATATTGGAACTATAAATTCATGGAGGTAGCAGCGTTAACTGATTATCGGGAGAATCTGAAAATTATTCATGGTGAAGTAAAATAACGGTTTGAAAAGACAGTTTATTTGCATAATTATGGTAAGTAAAACATACATTATACTGCTATGCAAAACTTCAGGTTTACGCAACTTCTTTATTACTTCCTGTTGATTCATGGGAAGCGGTAAAGGCGACAGCCGATCAGAAGTAGACAGTCATGTGACCAGAAAGTGAAACAAAACTCATTCTTTTTCTTTTTTTATTATTGATTCTGTTTTTCTCTCTGAACTATTCAAAAAACTGAAGTAACATTATTCTTGAATTGACATTCTAATATTCAGGCTGCATTCGTACAGCCAAGTAATCCATTAATTGTTATATTATTAAAACAATAAGTATTCTTCTGTTTATTCTTTATAACTCATTCAAGGCATAAAAAAATGCCTTTATACGTATTCTGAATGTTTAAACCTGTGCTAAAGTTTGTGAAAGATTCTGTTTTTATTCATAAAATTCTGAAAGAAAATCTCTGATTAAAATCAACTATAGAAAGTAATCGGATTTCATCTTTATTGACTTGTAAGGCCTAAAATGTTTTTTCAAGCGACTACAGGAAATGCAGGAGAGAGGTGAGTTAGCTTTTCTTAATATTATGCATGCTGAAACTTATTTCGTTTTAGTAAAATGTTTTGATGCAGGTCAATTCTTTATGCATGAGTCTAGTTATAATTAATCAACATGTTTTTGGTCCGTCGAGCCGGAGTCTATCGATGATTTATATAGATATATATATATAAAAAAAAACTATATATATTTAATATGTATTTGATATTCTTATTCTTATTCTTATTCGTAATCATTTATTCTTAAAATGATTTATTTTTGTTCTTGAATGTTTGTTCTGTAATTCGAAGGCCTATAGTTATGTGTATTTAAACTTATATATTCTAAAATGCCGAAATTATCTAAGCAAGTTTTATTATTTGAAAATCTATGTAAGGAAATCGATAGTTTTAGAGATAGAGTAAAGGGGTGTAGTAAAGATGAACAATCTAAGGTTAAATTATTAAAAACCAAAGTTCAATCGTATGATCACGAAATCGCGGAAATATTTAAAAATTTATCCGCTAAAGAGAATGAGGATTATATGGATATGTATTTGAGATATAAGGGAGTGGGTTTTGATTTACTGGTGGAGTTAGAGGACAAAACAGAAGTAAATGCGTGCGATTCAGATACTCACGCGGAAAATAAAGATGAGAAAAATGGTAAATCGTCTCTTATTAAATTACCTAAATTTGATCTTCCAAAATTTTTTGGTGAAACCGAAAATTGGATTTCTTTTAAAGAAATTTTTAATTCGACAATTCTACAAAATAATCAATTATCCAAAATTGAAAAACTGCAATATTTACATTCTTCAGTGCGCGGAAACGCAGCTAAATTAATTCGAGGATTCGCTCTAAAAGAGGAAAATTTAGATCAATGTTGGGAAATATTAAATGAAAGATATGAAAATAAGAGACAATTAGCATTGAGTCAAATTAACAAAATATTTTCTATGAAAATTGTAAAAGCAAACAATGCTAAAACTTTACTTGAGTTATTAGATACTTGTAACGAAGCCGTCAGAAACTTAAAAACTTTGGGTTTAGATTCTAATGCGTTAAGCGACTTAATTATAATAAAATTCATGATGGGGAAATTGGATGAATCGTTAAAACAGAGATGGGAATTAATGTTGGATAGTGATAAATTGCCTGATCTTGATCTTTTTAGGAAATTCGTTGAGCGCGAAGCGCGCGGTGTTGAAGAGATAAAATGTAAACAAGACGTAAAATTCACTAATTCGAAAAATATACATAATGTACTGAGTACAATTGTGAAAAGGGAAAATACGTGCATTCTTTGTAATGAGCATCATGCGCTATTTAAATGTCCGATATTTAATTCAAAACCGGTTAATGAAAGATGGAAATTCGTTGAATTAAATAAATTGTGTCAAAATTGTTTACGCCAAAATCATAGGCTGGAGAATTGTAGGATAGACATTAATTGTAAAAATTGTGCAGAAAAACATCATACATTGCTACATGTTTATGGTAGAAATATAAATTCTGAAAGGGCGAATCATGTATCGCCAGATATATCAGTTTCTAATAGTGCTCAGTTTTATTCTAGTAATGTTTTGTTATCTACAGCACTAATTAAAGTTAAATCGAATAAAGGAAAAATTATGCATTGTAAAGCTTTGATAGATAATGCTAGTCAAAATTCATTAATTACTAAGGAATGTGCTAAGCGACTAAATTTGCCCTTACGGAGCACGTCGCATAGTATAATAGGGATTAATTGCGTTTTAGCAGAAACTGCTGTCAACGAAACAGAATTTAAATTCACTCCGCATTTTTCATCGGAGTCATTTTCAGTCAGCGCTTTTATAGTTGATAGGGTTACCTCACCTCTCCCTAATTTCCAACTACCGCAACATGATTGGCCACACATAAAGGGATTACAACTAGCTGATCCCAATTATGACGTCAGTGGTCCAATCGATATTCTTCTTGGGGCAGAAATAGTCGCCTCAATCTGCAATGGCAGTCCAATTCAAGGGCCAGCAGGAACTCCTACAGCATTCCGCACAAAGCTGGGTTACCTCCTTTCAGGACGAATAAACAGTTTTCAATGTACAAATATCAGTTTAACGTGTCATTTGACTGTTGATGATGATATCAACAACACTTTAAAACAATTTTTTGATACAGAATCAATTCCAAATGTAGAATCAAAAAAGATAGAAAATGAGCCTGTAGAAAATATTTATTTCACAAAAACAAAAAGGAATACGCAGGGAAAATATGCAGTTCATCTACCTATTAAGCCAGATAAGGCACTTGGTGACAGTAAGTCAGGTGCTATTTCAAGATTTCTTTCCATTGAAAATAAAATTAAAAAGAATCCACAATTAAATGTGGAGTATTCGAATTTCATGAACGAATCTTTGGGTCATATGAAAAAATTAAATCAAAACAAATTTAGTGAAACGCCACATTATTATTTACCGCATCATGCTGTGGTAAATACAAACTCTGAAACAACAAATTCGAAAGAATATCCCAATGATCCATTATCAGTCTATGAATTAAACAGTGTCACCCACGAAACAGCTTGTGCACCCATTGTTAACTTCTGTATCCGAGCAGCTCCTCCTATCCCACCTACCAATTCTATGCGTCATTCCTGTCCCTCACTTGTGGGTTTAGTGCAAAATGCTCGCATGTCTGATTTAACCCTTTACGGTGCCAAAAAAGGTGTCGACAATGTTAATCATAATTCTGTATCAATACAAGGGGAAAAATGTGATAAAACTCTGTCCCTAGAACCAGTCTCTACTCTTAAATCATCTGATATTCCAATTAACTGTCAAAAATTATCTGCTTATGAGTCTAATGTTTTCATAGAGGAAAATCTGTCTGAAAGTACTTCGATCATTGACTTTCCTGCGAATTCTCATTCACCTTTTTCAAGCTCTGTTAAAAGAGTACCGATTTCTGCGACTTTGAGTCCAAATCGTTTTATTGATATTCGAAAACACCTCCTGAGCTATAAAGTTGAAAATACCCTAAAAAATGAAAATACGATGTTAAATAAGGAAAATCTCGCACTTCAGAAAATTTTAGATAATCAAGATTCCCCTACTAAAGACCTCCACATCCATAAAATACCACCAATGTGCACATTACATTCAGTTTCCGTTCAGAAACAAACTCATCAACATTCGACAGATTCAAGTTCTAAGCCTACACTTTCTAATAACACTTTCATATCACATATCACGAAATACTCTAACTATCTAAAACTTTTAAGAATTCTAGCTTATGTTTTGAGATTTATCAATAAAATTAAAACCAAATCAAAGGAAAGTGGTCCTTTAAAGGCCATAGAGCTAAATCAAGCGGAAATGTGGCTTGTAAAAATTATTCAAAATGCAGAATTTAGTGATGAAATTGCCTTACTAAGGAAAGGCAAACTTTTAAAACCTTCACACCATCTATTCTGTCTTGATCCTTTTCTGCATGAAGCAGGCATTCTTCGTGTTGGAGGACGCCTGCGGAACCACTCATCCTTACGATTTCAAGAAAAACACCCCATATTACTTCCCAAAGCAAATCACGTTACTTCCTTGATAATAACATATTATCATAACTTAAGCTCCCATGCTGGTCCCAATTTAGTACTTTCACTCCTTAGAAACAAATTTTGGATTCCCCACGGACGCTCCACCGTAAAATCAGTATTAAGACAGTGTATACTCTGTTTTCGACTGTCAGCTAAGCCAATAATTCCAAAGATGGGGGTTCTACCCTCAGAAAGAATCACACCCATTCGGCCCTTTTCGAAGGTTGGTGTCGATTTCGCGGGACCAGTAATGACAAAATGTCAACATAAACGAAAAGCGACAACCTTTAAATCATATATTGCCCTTTTCATCTGTATGGCGACAAAGGCAGTGCATCTTGAATGTGTTTCAAATCTTTCTACAGAAGCCTTTCTCGCAGCCTTGAAACGCTTCATAGGTAGGCGTGGATACCCCTCTGACATATTTTCGGACAATGGCAGAAATTTTGTCGGAGCCCATTCTTACCTAAAACAGCTATTTTCTTTATTCAAAGAAGAAAAATTACAAAATTTTGCTTCCCAACACCAAATAACCTGGCACTTTATTCCCCCGTATGCTCCAAATTTTGGGGGACTCTGGGAAGCGTCGATAAAATTAGCCAAACATCATTTGGTAAAAATCACACAAGGCGCAATTTTAAATTTTGAGGAACTGTCCACTCTTCTATGTCAAATAGAGGCTGTTATAAATTCGCGGCTTCTAACACCATTGTCCAATGCTCCTAATGATATCGCAGCTTTAACACCAGGACATTTCTTGATTGGAACTGCATTATTAGAATTGCCAGAACTGCCATTAACAAACAATTCTCTTAGTCTTTCTTCTAGGTATAAGCTCTTATTGCAGATGAAGGAAACGTTTTGGAAGAGGTGGAAAGCACAATACCTGCCAACATTGCTGTATAGATCCAAAAGAACCAACAACCACCGTCACAACTTTTCTCCAGGGGAACTCGTCATCCTGAAAAATAAAGTATCACCTCCACTCCATTGGGATCTCGCCAGAATCATCAAGTTGATTCCCGGACCTGACGGAATCGCCAGGGTCCTGCAACTTAAGACCTCTTCTGCTGGAACTCTGATTCGACCGGTTACGCAGGTGATCCCTTTTCCAAGTATTTCGACTCCTGCTCCGGTGCCTTCCCGCCCCGCCCAGCCTGTTGATTCATGGGAAGCGGTAAAGGCGACAGCCGATCAGAAGTAGACAGTCATGTGACCAGAAAGTGAAACAAAACTCATTCTTTTTCTTTTTTTATTATTGATTCTGTTTTTCTCTCTGAACTATTCAAAAAACTGAAGTAACATTATTCTTGAATTGACATTCTAATATTCAGGCTGCATTCGTACAGCCAAGTAATCCATTAATTGTTATATTATTAAAACAATAAGTATTCTTCTGTTTATTCTTTATAACTCATTCAAGGCATAAAAAAATGCCTTTATACGTATTCTGAATGTTTAAACCTGTGTTAAAGTTTGTGAAAGATTCTGTTTTTATTCATAAAATTCTGAAAGAAAATCTCTGATTAAAATCAACTATAGAAAGTAATCGGATTTCATCTTTATTGACTTGTAAGGCCTAAAATGTTTTTTCAAGCGACTACAGGAAATGCAGGAGAGAGGTGAGTTAGCTTTTCTTAATATTATGCATGCTGAAACTTATTTCGTTTTAGTAAAATGTTTTGATGCAGGTCAATTCTTTATGCATGAGTCTAGTTATAATTAATCAACACTTCCTTTTAAAACCATTTTGATCTTCTTTTGTTCGTTAACACATACACAAATTTCTGACCTTCGATAATGTGCCTTGACGAGATTTAAAATTTAGTAATAATCAATAGATGTGTTCAACATGAAATCATCATTAAAATAGAAAACACCAAAATCTCATTTTATCTCAGGGTTGTGGCAGTTTGGATTAAGGTGGATTGACTACGTTAAGTTCATACAACTGTGTGAAAAGCCGTGGGAAAGAGACCTTTGTTAAAGGTCCAAGCCCGTTCATGCATGAATTTCATAGAAAAGCACGGAAAACTCCTAACGTCTAGACAGATGATCGTGATGTTGGATCGAACTCTGTTCCACCCGTCTTCTAGATATCAAAATAAAGTCTATGGGGTCTTTATCTCACGGAATACAAATAATTATAAATTAAGTTTGAATAAATAAAATTCCAATTCATAAATTAAATTTAAATAAATAAAATATGTTTGAGTTTATATGTGCAACAATAAACTAATAAATATTTATCTGAATGTTAATAAATGAAATATTTATAAACTGTGAGAAAATAATAATAATAATAATAATAATAATAATAATAGTAAAAGAACCTGTACTTATATTCCTTAGTTTAAGTATTGTATTATGGATTTAAAATATTTTGTTTCTTTGAAATGGGTATTATTCATCATAAATATTCCATTAATATGCAAGTCCTTTCAACTGGATATCAGATAAAAATGTAATTTTATGTACTGTGGATATTTTTTGATATACTGTTTTTCCTAAAAATAAATGAATGTTTTTTAACATGTTTTCACTAAATTAATATTCGGATCAAAATATCAGCAAAAACTTTTATTCGAGCGTGATGTGAGAGAATAAGCATATTTAGTTAGAAATATTGTTACATTTAAGAACGTGAGATAAAGTTTAAAATAATTAATAATATAACATGCTATGTGATAAAAATATGAATGATTAATGAAATTTGGTTATAGAATTTTGTTATAAATTCAATTTCATTCATTAATGTGATTTAGAATTATGTGATTTAGAGTCTTTTCAAAGTACGATTTTTTACCTGTACTATTGTGTTAGTATAAATTTTACATTGCATAAATCATATTATTTAGAATGTTTCAAAGTTTAAAAAACAGTATATATATATATGTATATATATATATATATATGTGTGTGTGTGTGTGTGTGTGTGTGTGTGTGTGTGTGTAACAAAGAAAAATTATTTAATATGTAACAAAACCAAAAATTAATAAAATAAGTAATATACTATCTACCAATACGTATTTGGACACTTTCGAATTTTGATGTTTTGTTAAATATTTAGAAAAGTTTTTGAGGCATCATCTTGAAACTTTGGTACTATAAATAAAATGTTATTTCTCATATATTTCAGCAAAAGTTATGTCTTGAAGAGGAAAAGCGGAACAGTAAAAAATAAAAAAATAAATAAATAATGTTTTGTTCACCCAGTAAAAAGTAATTCTTTAAAGATATTTTTACTGTAGCAAGTAATTATGAGGATTTGTCATACTATCTGTATAAATTTCTATGGAGCTACCACATATATTCTTGGAGATACAACAGTTTTTTTCTTTTTTAAATTGCGAAACAGAATTACACTTTTTAATTATAATAACACGTGGGGCATTAGACTCAGTGCAAAGCCATTTTTAGGAAATTTGGCATACTACATTAGATACATCATACTGCAATCAGAATTCAAAAATGGCAACTATCTTACAAAACATGAGCATTTATACTAAATAATTTTTAATTATGCATGTGCTAGTTAAAAAAAAAAAAAAAAAAAAAATCATTCGTTTAATTTAATATCCAAAAGTATTGAACAACCTATATGAAAACCTCAACCAAATATTCTGAAAATTCAAAAAGTTATGAGAGATAGAATGAACAGTATTTCAGTTTTTTTAAAAAAAGAAGATGATGGGTGGTGGTGGTGGTGGTGAGGGGGAAGTTATCAGTATTTATTTATATCCAGCGAACACTGTATTACTATTGAACATTGGATGAATGAAAATAAAAATGTGAGTAAAAAACCTTATTGTTTACCATTTACTTTGAGTGAACTGAAATTCTGCTCATATATCTCTCATAATTTTTTTAATTTACACGATACTTGTTTGGAGCTTTCATATAAGTAGCTCAATACTTTTTGCTATCAAATTATGCAAATAAAAGTTTTAAAAGCTAGAGCATACGTAGTTAGAAATTACTTAGTAAAAGTGCTTATATTTTATAAGATATTTAAAATTTTTGCATTCTAATTGCAGTACACTGTGTCTCTGTCTAATGCAGTATTCGAAGTTTTCTAAAAATGTCTTTGCTCTGAGTCTAACACGCTATGTGTTATAGTTATAAAAGTGAAAATTTTTTAATTGTTTCAACAAAGAGTTGTATTTCCTTGAATATATGTGGTAGCCTCATAAAGCATATGATTCTGAGGAAAACCCTCATAATCACATGCTATAGCCAAAACACAATTAGAGCATTACTTTTTATAGGGTAATACTAAACATTTGGTTTTTTGTTTAATTGTATACTGGTCATCTTGTTCTGTTCAGAACACAATTTTTGCTGAAATATATGAGGTATAAGATTTTCTTTGCACTACCAAAGTTTCAAAATGATTCCTACAGAACTTATCCAGATATATTGCCACAAAGTTAGCTTTCTTTACAGCCGCCGCGCCGTGGCGTAGAGGTATGTCTTTGGAGTGTCACCCAGACGGCCTCAGTTCGATTCCAGCCGGGGGCAAGTAAATTTAAATATTCTAAAAAGTTATTTCTAAATTCTTATAATTATCTTTGCATATTTAATTTCCTATTCTAGCAGTTTCTAGAATATTCTATTTTATGTTAATCTTGTATTCTGGAATATTCGAATATTGTATATAATCGACTTGTTCCTCAGTTTGAGTATGTTCTCAGTCGAGTGTAGCTGTGTTACAAGTTTGCTCTGCTAATAAACTACGTTTGTTATTTCACTTTGACTCTTCACGACATCTATGTGACAATATGACAAAACAGCTATTATCTAGAAAAAGAAACGTCTAAATTCGAGAAAAGTAAAAAAACTTATTGGTAGATAGTGTATTAAGTCAACAAATTCACATACTTAATGCACACACACACAAAAAAAAAAATGAAAATGAAAGAAGATAGAAAATATTACAAACCCAAAAGACATTGAGACCATCAGAACTCCTCAGATAACGTTAAAAAAAAATCCTCTTGTACCTAAATAATTTTTCATTTATACGTTCAGAACTGCGGTGTTTTTTTTTTCTCTTAGTAAGACATTGGAAGCTAAGCTGCTTTTTGTTTTTACTAGTAGTTCTTGAAAATCTTACTGTTTCCACCCAGCATTATGGGTCTCCTTCGACGATAGCCTGAGTGTTTCTTTTCTTTTTCTTTTTTTAAATTAAAGCAGAAAGTTTTAAAGTTGAAAAAATTAAAAATAAAAGATGAAATATATTTTTAAGATGAAAATCGAGACTTTTTAACCAACAGATGCTACCACCATCTCGTATTTCATCGAATGTGTCGTGTCTTTATAGGTTGAAATATTTGTTCCTTCTCTACAATCAAACAGCATAATTTTAATTCTTTCTTTTAATATATATATGTGCTAAAAATTTAAATTTTTATTCAAATTTCTCTTTCAATTAAATAATTTAATTGCTGTAATCGATATTAAACATTCACTTTTTTTTTTTTTTTTAATTGAGTGTATTCGCAAGTAAATATGTTTTCTATTACGAAATATTAGTAAAAATCTTTTTATATTTGTACTCAAAAATGTATTTATCATAAATTGTATATTGGTTAGATTGGTTTATTACTAATTAAATGTAATAATTAAAAAATAATATTAATTAAATATAATGACATTACGGACAATGATAACCATTTTATATGATCTCATATATCATATTCTTAGAAATATCATGTTATATATTATCTTGTTGCAATAATTGCTCTTGATAAAGGTGTAGCAGTTTTTTGGGTAAATTTCAAAACTAATTTTCTGCAATAATTATTTTTCTCAATATCGTATGCTTCGCATATTGCTTCATTTCCATACATAATTCATTATTGATGCTATGCTAATTCAAGTCTTCTTTCCTGTTGTGTGATCTCTATAATGATAATTTATCATAATGATCAAAATGATAAATTATCAGAATGATAAATTATCATTTTACACACTTACACACATATGTGTGTGTCTATATATGCATGAAATAAAGTCTAAAAATAAATTGAAATAAACCTGAATTTTGTTTTTCATTTTTCATTTTTTCATTCTGCTTGTTTTATGAATTTATCTTTATATACTTTTAGATTTTTGTATTTTTATATTGATGTATTATTTTGTATTAATATACTTTATTTATAAATTTGATTCCTTAGAATAATGTTTTGTATAATTTCATTTTAATCTTAAATTCCATGGCTGTAGAGATTTGTGCTTTCAACTTTGAGAAATTGGGGGCTGGGGATGTATATTTTGGCTTAAAGAACATGTCCCCTCAAAAACTTCTCATTTTCCGTTCCCTGCAAGAGGGGGTGGGGGGTTACCTGGAATATGACCCTCATGTATGTATGTATACTCTATATTAATATTTTTATTGGAGAAGAGTTATTTAAAATTTACAATGGGGATTTGACAAGAAATTTATATTTCTTTAACATAATTGTTAAAATAGTTAAAATTACAACTTTCAAGTGACCAGTCTTTGTATGCCAGGCCGCAAAGACAGAATAAAATATTGCATTGAGAATTCATAGCTTTTTCTTGTGATTAAGTAGGGTTTATTCTGATTTTTTTACTGACCTATATATCTAGATTCTCTCTATTTTTTACTTTTTGATTTTTCAGAATTATCCATTTTTAAATCCATTTTCAAAATTATATAAACTTTCAATGCATCATATTTTTAATATTTTGTCAACCATGAAATAGGCATGAAATTTTTATTTTTGCGTAAATATATGTGTTGAAAATAATGCTTTACCTTAAAACACTGTCATTTTAGTATAATAATAATTGTTAACAATTTCAATGTAGTTATTATTAATAAGAAACTTTACTATTTCAGTACACAATCAAAACAACCATATAAGAAGTGATTGCGCAAAATAGCTTCGTTGGTTTTATTTCAGCTGTTGGAATAAATTAAAGCTTGACAACAAAATAGCAATGTAAATGCATAAAAAATAATTTATATCGAATCTATTTGGCGATAATTTATATAAAAAAAAAAAGAAGATTTTCTTAACTTATTTTGGAAATTTATATTGTTTTTTTCATAGACAGTAGCTAATGTAACTGAATTTTTACTAGGATGTTCAAGTTAACAAAATGTATTGCTTTTCTAAACATGACACAAATAAAGAACAACTGAAAATTTTCTGAACTTATAAAATGTTTTCGAACACATTGTACAAATTCCTTTTCACTCTGAATGAATCGAAAAATAATTTAAAGCTTCAAAACTAATTAATAATTCAAAAATCGCAATAAATGGAAATTCAGCGATAATCAGATAGTGAAAAATGTATTTTAAAATATTCTGACTCTAGTATATTGCACATGATTTCAAAGATACACAAACACCTATATTAACAAATTCAGACTTTTCTCTATAAATTTCTCAGAATTGAAAAAAATTGCCACATTTTGATGTTTCACACATGTGAAAGCCAAAAGTGCCTTCAGAAAATTTTCTCTCTTTGTGGGTGTGACTTTGTGACTGTATGTCTGTAACGATATATTTCTCCGTGTATCACGTAAGAACGGCTGGACGGAATTCAGTGACATTTGGCAAGAATTTAGTTCTTTACTCCGCTTAAAATTATATCTATCAAATCTAGGGTAATTTTCCCCTGTTCCTCCGTAGGGGGCAGGAGGCAAAAGCACGTTTGTAAGATGTTGAAAAAGATGTTGAAAATAGCCATGCGTCTTTTTTAGGATATTGCCAAAAACACAATTTTATTACTATTATTATTATTATATTTTTTTGTATTTTTCTTATCTATATATATATTTGGGTAGGGTGTTACGAGAGGGAAAATTCGAGACACCCCTTTTAACTCTAAGTTTGTCCTAGGAAATTTATGGGAGCTGTGGTCACAAATCTTGTTGCGTGGATTGTTGATATGTATCCAGCATCTATAGTTACCGGATTTTACAAAACTTTCCTTCATTCCCTCTGGGGGTAAGTAGGCAAAAACACGTTTGTAATCATACCTCGGCTGAAAATTACTTCACGGTGAAGAAATTTCACATGGGAAGACTAGATTTGAGTACAAAAATAAATAAATAAATAAATACTAATAATGATAATAATAAACCAATATCTGCGATTTAAGAAATTTCAATTTTTAATGGGAGGGAGGGGGAAAACTGATTTTTGGCGGGAAGGGTCTATGCAAAAAACACGTTTTTAAGCTTAAATCTGTTGAAAGTTATCATAGAAAAGCGATTATTTATATATGAGTCGGTTATACGTAACTAAACCGTAGAATAAAGAGATTTCGCGAAATGTCCCCTCCTTTTTTCCGCCCTTTAAGAGCAGGTGGGACAGAAACACGTTTTCAAACATAACTCAGCTCCAAATTATCTCAAGAAAGCGATTTTTTTTGTGGATTGTGTGAACGCCGCACCTCTGATTTCGAGAGTATTAAAAAACAAGAACTAAAAAGTTTGTTACGAAAATGTGGCAACAGTGTGCGTATGTGAATCAAGATGGACTAACGTTCCATTCTACATGTTTTTTAGAAAATACTTTACTTGATGTTAATTTCTGTATTCGTTATGTATTTTATGTTTGTGCCGTAAGTAAATATACGTTTAAAAGTAAACCAAGTGTGATCAGTGTCTTGATGTGTCTCGAAATGAATTTACCGAAAGAAAAGAACCAGGTGCGAAAAAGCAGGCACCACAATTGGCGAAGTCGACAAGCATATGTGAAATAGCTATAGTACTCGTATGGATTTTTTTCATGATAGTGATGAAAAAAAAAAGGGTATGTTTTTTTTTTATGTTCCATCAAGAGTCATATTTTGTATAAGTTTTAAATTAAATAATTAGGATTAAGCATTTAGATATTTTGTTCCGATTTTGTATTCCAACAAGGTAAAGAGTATGTAAATGAAAATTGAATATTTCGTAATGTTGAAATAATAATAATTCTAGTGTTTGAAAAATGAAAAATAGAAATATATTTGTTTATTTGTATTTAAAAAGCCGGAAAATAGTAAAAAGAATGATGAAAAGAATATGTTTTTATGCTATTCAAGATAATTGTGATTAATTTCTGTGTGTTCTTTTTATTCATCACGTGATTTAGAATAAATAAGATTTCATTAAAGCAGATAAAAAAAAAAAAAAAAAAAAAAAAAAAAAGGAGAGAGAGCTCTGTTTTGATTTATTTGTTCTGTTTTATTGAATGATTGTGTATTTGTTAGACCTTGATAATTATTTATATTTATTTATCTTTATTATTATTGGAATATTAATGAAATATCTCAGTAAAAAAAAAAAAAAAAAAAAAAAAAAACTAGTGAATTATTCTTGTGAACGTCCGGTTTTGTTTATTTTTTTACTTTGAGGAATGAATCGGAAATTGTTTTTTTTTTTCTGTTTAAAAGTAAGTTTGATTAAAGGTTGCTATGGCAACATTATTTCTAATTTATTGAAAGCTGGTTATGCAATAAAGTATATTCTGATTTATTTAATGAAAGAGTTGATTGTGTAAACATTTTTTTTTTATTTGTTATTTCGATACATATTATTTTTTTTTTCTCCTTTTATGTATGCATTCCGACTTAATGATTATTTTATTTAATTTGGGGGAAAATGTTGTTTAAGATAAAAAATAAGATGTCAAATCTGGCGTTCTTAAGGAAAATTTGAACTTGATTTGATTTCATCCATCCGAAGATGGCATTTTTGGGTAAAGGGAATAAAAAAGATTTGCAAGAAGTTGCTACGGAGCTTGGAGTGGAAGGAACTCAACATTTAAAGTTATATGAGTTAAGAGATGCTATTTTGGCTTCAAAGAATTACGATGAAGAATTTGTTAAAGAAACATTAGCGAACGTACTTGAGGAACGTAAGAGAAAAGAAGAGATGGAGGAACGCATAAGAAGGGAAGAAATAGAGGAACGTAAGAGAAAAGAAGAGATGGAGGAACGCATAAGAAGGGAAGAAATAGAGGAACGTAAGAGAAAAGAAGAGATGGAGGAACGCCTAAGAAGAGAAGAAATAGAATTGGAAAAAATGCGGTTGGAAAATGCAAGAATAGAACTTGAGAAGAAAGGAATTATAAATGAAACTTCTGAGAAAACGCGCGTAAAATTACATAACATCTTACAAAAATTTGATCCTAAAACATGCGAAATTAGCCTGTATTTAGTTCTTTTTGAGCGGCAGGCAAAACGTGCCGAAATTAAAAGAGATGATTGGGTTTCTCATCTCATTGGGCTACTGCCATACGAAATCGCGGAAGTTATAGCTCGGGAAGACGAAGAAATCACGAATGATTACGGAAAAGTAAAAGAGTTATTGTTAAAGAGATATAAACTTACTCCTGAAAGATTTCGACAACTTTTCAATAAGCATACTAAAAAAGCTGATATCACATGGAGAGATTTTGCTTACGAATTGAAAAACTATTTTACTGAATGGATTCGGGGATTAGAAGTTAACACATTTGAAGAATTATATGATTTGATTATTACAGATCAAATTAAAAGGAAAGTACCTCCAGAAATTAAAGAACATTTCATCGATGAATGGTCATTGTTTAAGTCATCTGATATTATTTCCAGTAAATTAGATGATTATGAAAATGTCAAAATGACTTTCAATAAAAAAACGAAAGAAATTTCTCATAAAGAAAATTGGAATCTTCCATCCAAAGGGGCGAATTTCGGAAATAACAATAGAGATGAAAAAAGGGTTTTTACTAAGCCACAGCAAGAACAAAGAGACATTCGTTCGAAATTCTCCTGCTATTGGTGTGGAAAGGAAGGCCATATGAAAAAATCCTGCCCCAAATTGAATTCAGCAAGTACATCTTACGTGAAAACAAACAAAAAGAGTCAAGAAAGTAAGGGCCTTAATAAGGTCAGTGTTAATCTAAATAGCGCTTGTTTCGAGTGGGAATTTCCAGTCAACGAGAAAGATGGCGAGCTTCTGAAAGTGGATTTAGGAATCGGAGGTCAAAAATTTCAAGGCATCGTGGACAGTGGTGCAGAAATCACCGTACTACGAAAATCAGTTGTACCTGAGGAACACTTACAGTCAAGTGGGAAAATTCTTTTGAGACCTGCTATAGGTAATCCAGTGGAAGCACAACTTGTGTCAGTTCCGCTAAGTCTTCATACAGATGAAGAAATCATTCCATATGTTCAAGTGCATGCTGCAGTAGTAGAAGGGCTGCATGAGGAAGCTTTAATCACTCCCAGGGTATATGAATGGTTGAAGGAACAAAAGCGTTCTTATTTGGGAGATGATACAGGAATCACTTCAGTAAAAGAAGCTAATGAACAATCCTTGTTCAGTGTGGAGGGAAGGTCTCCCGAAAACATTTCTTTAGGGGATAAAGTGAATATCCCGAAGAAAGAAGTCGATGAACAATCCTTGTTCCATGTGAAAGGAAGAAATCCTGGAAATTCAGGGGTTGAGGTTAATATCACCCCAGTGGAAGAAAACAATGAACCGTCCTTGTTCAAAGTGGAGGGAAGGTCTCCCGGAAACTATTCTTCAGAAGAAGAGGTTGAAGTAATCACAATAAATGAAGTCGGTGAACAATCCTTGTTCAGTGTACCTGAGAATAATTCAAACGACAATTATCTTGGGGATGAGGCAATTGGTACCCCACTCACAGAAGATAATGAAAAGTGTATGTTCTGTATGGAGGGAGAAAGTCACGAGACTATTCGAAAGGCAAAGCTGAACAACAGCGAGTCGCATCATCCAGAAACCAAAGTCTTTAATAACTCAGTAGTTAAACAGACATTGACCGAAACCGATAGTAAGGATGAAAGAAATGAAAATATCCCTGTTCCACAAGCACAAGTGTTTAGGGATGAGCAGTTAGCCTGTCCTACATTGAAAAGGTGCTTCGAAGAAGCTAGACAATATAAAAATGGTTACTGGATTGAAAGAGGTTTATTATATCATATGGGTAAAGTAGGCGGACAGAAATATATTCAATTGGTCGTACCGGCAAGCAGAAGAAAGGACATTTTGAAATTAGCTCATGAAACTCCTACTGGTGGACATCTGGCAGCTAAGAAGACCAGAGACAGAATTGCAATGTCTTTCTGGTGGGAAGGAATGCCAAAAGAAGTTAAACAATTATGTGCTTCGTGTCATGATTGTCAAATGCGCAGGAAAGGAAAAGTAAACGATAGAACACCTATCGAGTCTGTTGGAAGGCCAGAACTCCCATTTCAAGTGGTTAATGCCGATATTTTAGGCCCAATAGAGCCAAAGTCATCACGTGGCCATCAGTATGTACTGTGCGTTATGGACCAGCATAGTCGTTGGCCGGAAGCAATACCTCTGAAGTCTTTAACAGCAAAGGCAGCCTGTGATGCATTTATAGAAATATTTGTACGAACTGGAATTCCTCGAGTAATTGCAATGGATAACGGAAGAAATTTTGCCGCACAGCTGACAAAAGAATTTTTAAAACGATTAGGATGTGTTCCTAAATTTTCCACTCCAGGTTATCCACAATCGAAAGGTTTGGTTGAAAGATGGATAGGAACTATGAAATCCATGCTACATCATGCAATTAATTCACAAGGTCGAGGCTGGGATAAACAGTTGCCATTCTTGTTATGGGCATACAGAGAAGTGCCTAACGCTACAACGGGTGTTGCCCCATTCCTACTAGTTCATGGGCGACCACCTGTAGGACCTCTAGCCATCCTCAAATCAAGTTGGGAAGATGAAGTCGTACTTCCTCAAGGGATTGGAGAATCTGTAGCTGACTACCTGTTGAAACTCCGGAAACGTTTAGAAGACGCGGCACAGTATGCGAATAGCATAGCTCAAGAACAGCAGCAGAAATATGTACATTATCATAATTTACGGTCAAAAGATACCGAATTTTCTGTTGGGGATGAAGTTGTAGTGTTAATCCCTGATTCAACAAATCGTCTTTGTTCAAAATGGAAAGGACCAGGAGAAATAGTAGAAAAGAAGTCTCCACATTCTTTTTATGTCAAACTACCTGATGGAAGTGTTCGACATCTTCATCAAAATAAATTTCGTAAATATATTCAACCTGTCCGAGCTGTAGGAATTATTTACGAAACAGATGAAGAGTTTGGAGATATACAACATGCGCCCGTAGAATCACGGCAAGTAACGGATGAAGAACTAAAAGCTGATATAAAATCAAATTCGATATCAGCAAAGCAATATAAACAGCTGTTGAATCTGATTAAAGAATATCTAACAATATTTGATGGGGAATTAAAGAAAGCCAAAGTTCCTCCACATGTTATCCAGTTAAAGTCTGGAGTAGAGAGGAAACAACCTCACCTTTATAAAGTTCCAGAAACATTAAGATCTAATATAGAAAAACAGTTCTTAAGAACGCCAGATTACAAAGATGGGCATTGGCTCTATCTCGCTATCAAGTGACTATTGCTCATAAGCCAGGAAGCAGTAATACTATTGCAGATGCTTTATCACGCATTCATGAATAAAGTCATAAGTTAGTTTAATATTGTATTTGTTATTACATATATATATATGTGTGTGTGTTTATTTTGTTTCTTATATTCAAGTATATTAATTCATTAAGATTATTTAAAGTGCATAAGAAAATCCATGTCAGGATAAATGTTTATTCATATATATTACATATATATTTTATTTCTATTATGTGTTTAAATGTTACTTATTTTATACCATAGAAAATATTTAAATATTAAGTGAAATATAAATGTTATTGCTCTTGATGGAACATCGGATATTAGGTCAAAGATGAGACAATAATTAAGAATTTAAAAGGACAATTAAACTTTCATGAACATTTATTTAAAGATGAAACAATAATTAACAATTAAAAAGGACAATTAGACTTTCATGAACAGTTATATAAATTATCCACAAATTTTGGTTAGTAGTTTCACTGTGAAGGCCATTGTCCCTCAAGTGAAACTGGAGGGAAGGTGTGAACGCCGCACCTCTGATTTCGAGAGTATTAAAAAACAAGAACTAAAAAGTTTGTTACGAAAATGTGGCAACAGTGTGCGTATGTGAATCAAGATGGAATAACGTTCCATTCTACATGTTTTTTAGAAAATACTTTACTTGATGTTAATTTCTGTATTCGTTATGTATTTTATGTTTGTGCCGTAAGTAAATATACGTTTAAAAGTAAACCAAGTGTGATCAGTGTCTTGATGTGTCTCGAAATGAATTTACCGAAAGAAAAGAACCAGGTGCGAAAAAGCAGGCACCACAGATTGTTTATGTGTAAGCAAAACGTACTCTAAAGGCACTTTTTGAAATACCTCCCCCTTCCTTGAGGCGGGCGGGTCATGAAACACACTTTCAAGTTTGAATTTGCTGCAAATTATTTTAGAATTGCGAATTTTGGTGTGCGCATGTTGATTAAGTGTACACATTATGGACTTTAGTGGGATTTCGGAAAACGTTTAACGTACCCGCTAGAGAAGCGTGAGTAAAAAGCGGATAAGTAGGTATAGAAGACAATGGGGACTCGGACTCCTAACATTACAAGCGGTAAAGTCTCTAGCGAACGCAGAAGGAATTTTAACTTAGGTTCTCAATGAGTTCAGTGATTTTTTTTTCTTTTTTTTTTTTTTAGATTTTATTATTAATGATACGGAATTTTGAGAACTTATTTAAATATTTAAATATAGTATCCAGGGAAGCGGGCAGTGCTTGCCAGTTATTTTTATATATGGAAAGCGTGTTTATAACTTATTTAAAATAATGACACTGCTGTTATTGTTCATTTGAATTATTCCCCGATTAGAAAAATTGTATGATACTTAATATTTCAGAGAAAATATTCTATTACCGAGGTTGAATATTTAATATCTGTATTGATCTCATTAAACACATTACTGAAGAATAAAATAAAAAATAAAATTTAATGTCTCAAACAGTTATTTTTTCCAGAGTTGGAAGTGATCCGCGCTATCGCCACTACTATTTTTTATTTAGAAATGTTAACTACATTTTTACATTTTTGCGAATAAATAGGATTCATACTATTTAAAAAAAATACTGGTGGAAAAGTTTTATCTAAAGACTAAACACTTTCATCTTTAATTTTGTTGTCATGTAAACTATTAAGAAATCCTTCCATAATTTTTTAGGTTTAGTAATTAAAAAAAAAAAAAAAAAAAAAAAAAAATTAACATTCATATATTATAAATTATGGAACTAAGAAGAATTTGGAGTCTTTCAAGAAATAAAAAAAATAATTGTGAAGAATAATATTCTGTTTTTATAACTGTGTGAAATTTTGCAGATGTAAAAGCAAAATGATGCATCTATGTTTTGAAAAGTGAACGTTTTCGCACATTTAATGAATCACCATTTATATTTATCACCTTTTTATATTTGACTAGATGTTAAAGGAAAGAAAAGTATTGGAAAAACAGTATTTTGTTTTCTTCTCTGATTTTATCTAAATTGCTTCAAGTTGAAATACTACAAATTTATTATTCAGAGAAGTTGAAAATATAAATTTTATACTAGTGTTTAAATATTAGTATTTAAATATTAGTGTTAAAATCGTTTTGAATATTTGAATTTATCTTATTTAATTTAATACAAAAAAATATCATTAAAGGTCAAAATAAAATACAAAGATTACCTTAAAAATCAATCTTCTTTATTTGAAGACATATATATATAAGAAATGAATATTTATTTGAAAGTGTGGTACTTAAAGTGTGGTATTTAAAAGTGTGGTACTTATAATCATGATTAAAATGAAGCTTGTAAAGAATTTATTCACAAATAAGAAAATCCGTTAGGGTGAATCCCAGACCGTCGTCAACTGAAGGTACTGGTGTGCGACGTAAAACCTACTCAATTACTCAACCAGCCACAAATAAGAGATTGCATTTCCTTATAATTTTTTTTTCAGAGAGAAACAGTATGCTGTAATAATGTACACAATATTAGACATATTTTACATTGATTAAATAATATGACAGTGAGATGATTTACAAGTATATAAATCTTTGATAACATTTAATTTTTACATTATGAGAAAAACTAAAAATGTCGATTCTTATGCGTTAGTATTAGGTTTTATGTTAGGAAAAATGTATAATTTTATATAATATATAAGTTTAATAAAAAATATTGAAAATTTCCTTTTACATATTACGTTTTTGATAGTTATTTAATGTTGTTCGCAAATATAATATTCTTTTCAGAATTATTGTTTTACAATATAGCAATAGCTCTAAAAAATAGGGATTTTAAAATTGTTTTCTAACATTAATTTATACAGTATCCGCACTGTTAAAAATAGTGTCTTAAAAATAAAAACATATTGTCTCAAAATAGCTACGAAATAATATGTAGTTAAATTTGAAAACCGATGTACTCATTTTTGAGTATATCGACATGTCAAACATGGGGATACTGGAATTCTTATTGGTCAACCCCATTTTTGAGTTTGTCAATATACTCAAAAATGAGTACACGGGTTTCAAATTTAAGTATATATTGTTTCGGAGCTATTTTGAGACAATATATACTTATTTTTAAGAAACTATTTTTTTACAGTGCGGTTTCAAGTAGCAGATGATATTATTATTAAATTTTCTAGCCGTCAAAATGACAATGACTTTGAATGAAAAATATAATTGTATTATCATAAGCAATTTTTATAACGTCTGAAAAAAAAAAATATTTAAAACATCTAGAAATTAAGGAAAAAACACATTTTAAAACAAAAGATTAGATGTAAGTTTATAAATAAGTCATAAATGAGTTAAATGCAAAAATAAAATGTTAAAATAAGTTTAAAAACTTCTCTGATAATTTAAAGTTATTCAATGAGAATCGACATATTTCTATTATTATTTTTATCATTGTTAAACTAATGGTAATGTTAATATACTGTAACAGAGTTATTGCGGATTAATAAAATAAAATAAAATAAATAAAAATAAATAAAAATTTTCTCCTCCCAAATTTTTAAGGCTATTTAAAAGGTATTTGTAAAACTGGTAAAAATACTGAGACACATTCTAAAATTTTAACGTTGTCATTTTTTCAATGATTTATCATGTGACTTTTTCAAAGTTTTCAAAATAAAATATGCCAAGTTCCGTTATTCTTATTTTTATATTCAGATTCTGATATGCCTGATATCTAAAACTGTTTAGTACCAGAGTATAAGTATAATTTCATATACTTTTATTTTATATACATTCATTTACTTTATTTAAGAGTATAATTTTATATTAAAAAGTAAAGCTTCTGAATTTTAAAACTTTCCAACAAAATTTTAAAAAGTTTATGAATATGGTTTGTCGATCTGTTTGTCTCTCTGTTTGTTGATATGCTTGTTTATTTCCGTGTTCAAACTAATGTAAATACACGTAAAATTCCATGAAAATGGTATGTGTTATTTAAAATCATAATGGCATGTTTTGTATTGAAAGTGGTATTAATAGCATGACTGGTTTGTGTACAGCAACACCCAAAATAGGGGGGAAAGGGGGCAAAACGTGATTTCACATGCGCAAAACGTGGTTTCACATACTCCTATATATCTCAAACAGAAAAACAGATATATGTGAAATTTTTTTCTCTAATATATAGCTAATACAAATACCTAAAAACTAATTTCTGCAATTTTCGAAATTCAGCCCCCAAGAGGGGAGGAGAGGGGGCAAAACGTGATTTGAAATAATCCTTTATATTGCAAAGAGAAAAAAAAATATATGTGTAAGATATTTTTGATCTAAAATATAACTCCCATAAATACATAAAAACTAATTTCTTTAATTTTAGAAATTCGTCCCAGGTGGGGCGGGAAAGGGGGGCTATGGGGTAAAAAAATAGAAATATATTTAGACCGTTCAAAATTGGTACATATAGGTTTTAGAGACTTCCAAGTCAAATGAGGATATTTTAGAAAGTGTAAAGTTATTAGGAGGTGAGAAAGGTGTGTGTGTGGGGGGGGGGGGCAAAAAATTAAAAACAGAGTTAGACCGTTCAAAATTGGTACATAAAGGTTTTTGATACCTACAAATCGATTGCGGATATTTTCGAATTTGTAAAATTATTAGGAGGGGCGGGAGGAGGGAACGTAGGGGCAAAAAATAAAAATAGAATTAGGTCGTTCAAAATTGGTACATAGAGGTTTTTGATACTTACAAATCGATTGCGGATATTTTCGGAATTGTAAAGTTATTAAATTGGTGCATGGCGGTTTTTGATACCTATAAATCGATTGCGTATATTTTCGAATTTGTAAAATTATTAGGATAGACGGGGAGATAGAAGGGGAGGTGAAAGGGCAAAAATATATAAATAAGAGTTAGAGCGCTGAAAATTAGTGTTGTTAGGTTTTGAGGCCCGATAAATCGATCGAGGATATTTTCGAAAGTACAGAATTATTACGAAAGTCGGGAAGGGATCGGGCGCAGGGGTAAAAATAAAGAAATTCAGATAAAACGTTGGAAATTAGTATTATTAGGTTTAAAAGCCAGAGAGAACGACTGCGAGTATTTTTTAAAGTCTAAAATAATTAGGAGGGGCGGGGACGGTAGGTGAAGGAGCATGCGAGCCTTGCGCGCCTGTATGTGCTGCCGTAGGCAGTGGTGGCCCGTATCGATTATTCCACTGATGGGAGATTTTTTTTTTTATGTTTTACCCTTACGATAATATGGTGATTCATTAAGAGTGTTGAACATAAATGCGCGCGCGCAGCGCACAATTGCCTGCGCTGCCAAAGCCAGTGGGGACACGTTGCGACATTTTTTCCAATTACATTTTTTTTCTCTTTTTTTTTTCGCATGTTAAATTTGATGAAATTTTAAGAATTCATAAGTATAGTGATTCATTTAAAAATAGTGACCAGCGAAGCGGGCGTAGCCTGCTAGTATATATATATATCTGTGTTTTAAAATTAAATAGAAATTTCCTGATTCTATGTGCTAATATTTCAATCGGATATAAATTGTATAAAGTATTTTTGAAACAATTGAAACCTTTGCATGTTATCAAAAGATTAGAAAATATATATTATATGGGAAATAGTATGTTTCAAAAATGTCACATGGCTACAAAATCGTACTTTTTAGTTTATTTTTGTTTGTAGTGGGTGTTTCTAATGTTTTTTGATACGTCAAACTCAAAAATACTTCTGTTCTTTACCCATCACGTAAATGTAAAGTAAACGAAGTCATAAAGTAATGATGAAATTATGAAGAATTGAACCATAGGCAATAACAGAATCGAAACTCCTCGTGTATAAAAGACATTAAATTGGCTATTATTTACAAATCATACTTTAAATCTCTCTCTCTCTTTTTTTCCACAAAGCTTTGTTTACAGTCTTTTCATATGTGCACGGTTTGAGGACAGGCTCCATGCAACATCCAACAACAAACTGCTAACCATGCTAACATTCCATCTGTCCTGCTACTACCATTTCTTTGAAATCATGATGAATTTGTTCTTCTTATTCGTCACTCACGTCGTGTAGATTTTACGAGAAATAACTGAGATGGGAGTTGAAAAAGTGTAGTTTTAAGCTTTTTCTTTTGTTAAAAATTCCATTTTTCTGTTAAAGCTGCACGTGATGGAATTTTTTAAATATTTTTTCCTTAATCAGGGTCTAATATATATATATATTATATATATTAGACTATATATTAGATAATATATATATATATATATATATATATATATATTTTCCCCTGCAGCCTGTGGAGATATACTGTATAAAATTGATTTTACGAATTTCCTTAATTAATTAGGAAAGTGTTTTCATATATATTTCGGAATTTTATATTTTTCAGTCTGGGGCGATCTGTTTGAATATTTTGGAAATATTTGGACTTCTTATATTATTGCGGAATAGCTTATTAAAATTTATTAATGTATATTTTATTTTCTGATAACATCTATTACATATAAATTTAATATGATATTTTCAGTTTAGTATTGATATTTGACATAAATTCGATACTTTTAACGTAATTAAACTTGTTAAAATATAAACTACATTTACATAATAGTTTTTTTTTTCATATTCTTTTAAAATATATTATAAATATATTAGCATTTTTGTTTGTACAAAAGGATATGCACTTAAAATAATGAATAATGTTGTTTAGGTAAACATTTCAAAATTTTATAAAATTTATTTTCCAGGTTTCACAAATATCTATAGAATAGTAATTCGTATTTATTGAAACTTTTCACTTACTAATCTCACTTATAGAAAACATAAAACTAACATCAAAAATTTTACTTTGAATAATGAATTTTGCTGACATAATGGAAATATTATGCATAGTCTTCTTGGAAACTAAAACTATACAGCTTTGATAAATAGGTGCAATTTACCTGAAAAATAGTAAACGTTCTACTTAATATTATTGACACATCCCTTTAGTTTGATGAGTTTTCAAACTCGATACCTCTTTGAATAAAATATTCATTAGCAATGGTAATTTTGGAATGTACCCTTTTCTGAAGTTAGAAATTTAATAATGAGTATTTTGTCATTTTAATGTTTTATAACGATGAAGTTACGGTAGAAATATTTATGAAATTTAACTTTTCTTTTGAAGGAACGAATTAGAATATTGTGAAATAGGAAAAACAAAATTTTATGTAATAATATGTTAAAAAATGGCTAAAAAAGTAATTAGAATTATATTGCTTTTAGAGTTATAATAAATAAAGTCTCGATGCTGTGGAAAATATAATAAAGTACTGATAAAAAATAAAGATCTAGTATAATAAAAAAAAATTAACTTTTCGATGTTAAACATAATTTAGAATTTTGCAATCCAGATACACAATTCAGATATCCAATTAATTATAATCTAGACTTTTTTTCAACAAGTTATTTGAAAATTCTGTTTTATATAAAACCTTATACTAAATATATATATATATATATATATATATATATTGCGCTTTTTAATCAAAACTTGGATTATCTGTTAGGAATAAAAATGCTGTTCGTTTTCAAAAATCTTTTACAGAAGTATAAGACCCCAATATATTTTTATATTTAGGCGTTGAAAACTTTTCAGTCATTCAGTTATTTATTTTAAAATTAAAATAAATCCATTTCTTTTGTAAACAGAAGTTATATGTAATAGTAATAATAAATAAATAAATATTAAATATTGTCTGTGCATGCAATTTTATTTTATAATAATAACGGAATTTAATAATTTCGTAAAAATATATTTGAAACATATAATAATAATATAAAATATTGCAAACAAGGGCGCTTAGGAAGTTAAAGAAGATAATAATCTGCAGAAAGAAAGTGCCCATACCGTCACTTTATAGGATAATACGTACGCAAGGAAAAATGTATGTTTAGTAACAAACGATAGTATTTTGGACCCTAGAGGAAAATGGGGGGGGGGGGATTTGTAGCGCATTATTATCCACGAAATAATGAGCGATTGAAATCATGGATGAGAGCTGACCAGTAGTGTAGATGAAAATATATACATTGGAGCATTGGTCTCTCACTGTGGGTCCCAAACCGCGTGGTTATAGGGATTCTTGTTCCCACAGGAGAAACAAATTGTCTACGGTGCTGCTAGGGTAGAAGACCGTAGTTTAATTTATTAATAGGAGATATATAGAAAATTGCATTTAAAATTGTTTTTAAGAAGACTTAAATATAATACTTCTTACGAATTACGAATTCTACCAATAAAAAATACATACAAGAAAATTTAAGGATTTTGAGCCACAGGAACCTATAAAAAAATAGGTCGCTTTCTAAAGTATAAAGTGAAGTTATTCAAAATTATAGTTGCAAGAGAAGTGGTTTAGAATGCAGCAGAGGAAAAGTTGCTCAGAATTAAGCTGATAAGGATGTTAAGAATTTAGGAATGTGGAAGTCGAAATTACTGAAGCCTTCTTTTATGCTTATGAATTGGTGATATGCTACTTCACCATTTAGAATTGAGAGGGAGCGTAGATTTATCATGTTTGACTGCCTCTGGTTCTACGAGCATTTTTCACCCTTAGGAGTAAGTCCTAGATCGTCACTAATTGCTCCTTGTGTAGTACTAGTGCGACGTAAAACCCGCTCAACTGAAACTAAACCTCAATATTCTTTGCTTCAAAGACGAATAATACACTGAAGTTTACTTGTGGCGATGATCGTATACCCCTTTGGGCCTCCCCGTGCCTCTTCTGATAAATGGTGTCTGCTTCAAGCAGTAACGACTGATTATTTGAATGCCTCTAATTTAGTGATAATGGACTTTATCCGCGTAATGCAATAAACCCTTGATACGTAACTATTACAGGGAAAAATGCAGAATTATAATGTTTACATTTAATCTTTATGGGGAAATGTTTGCATTGTATAAGGAAATATTTATATCTAGAGGGAAATTCATAGGGAAATCGAGAATCAGAAGTCACATGTTGGGTATGATTTAGCCTGGAACCCAAGAAAACGGATATTGTCCGTTGTGTGCCTCTGTGTTCCTCTCACCGTTACCTGTTAGACTGTCGAGGTTAAATTTCTCAGAAGTCTCAATGTTAATAGATTATTTTTCGTGAGATCAATTTTACCTATTTTTTTCTATTTTATCTTTCAAGCCTAATTATTATAATTATTATAATTATTATTTTTAAATAAAAACCTTTCATGAATTTTGCATTAAGTAAATAATGGTATTTGTATGTGCACATCATAAAATTAATTAGTTTAAGTATATAAAGAAAAAGTAATTATTCAGAAAATTAGTGATGATTTTAAATTTTTTATAAGAAGTTATCTTTTAATGATTGTGAAGTAGTAGAAAGTTGTATTTTATTACCAGGTTTTTATTAACTTCGATTCTTGTTTGTTTGTGGGTTTGTTTGTCAGGGACAAATCTTGCAATCGATTTTTAACTAACTTCCCCACTAGCTAGATATTTGAAATTTTCAGGACAGCTCACAACACGGTGACAATACATTTTTCTAATAATTTTAGTCAAATATTTAAAGTCCCGCTGCCTTTGGCAGCGCTTATATGATTCGGCAGAAAATTTATTTAACTAACTTCCCGACTAGCTAGACATTTGAAACTTTCAGAATAGTTCAGAACACGGTGAAAATGCATTTTCTTAATACATTTAGCCAACTGTTTCGGGTTCCTGCTGCCTTCGGCAGCGTTATCAGTACAAAGCTTGCAATCGATTTTTCACTAACTTTCCGACTAGCTAGACATTTGAAACTTTCAGGACAGCTCACAACACGGTGACAATACATTTTACTAATAATTTTAGTCAACTATTTCTGGTTCCACTGCCTTCGGCAGCACTTATATAATTCGACAGAACATTTATTTAACTAACTTCCCGACTAGCTAGACATTTGAAACTTTCAGAATAGTTCAGAACACGGCGAAAATGCAATTTTTAAATATTCTTAACCAACTGCTTCGGGTTCCTGCTGCCTTCGACAGCGTTACCAGTACAAAGCTTGCAATCGATTTTTCACTAACTTCCCGACTAGCTAGACATTTGAAACTTTCAGGATAGTTCAGAACACGGTGAAAATACATTTTTATAATACCTTTAGCCAAATGTTTCGGGTTCCTGCTGCCTTCGGCAGCGTTGTCAGTACAGAGCTTGCAATCGATTTTTCAGTAACTTTCCGACTAGCTAGACATTTGAAACTTTCAGGCTAGCTCATAACACGGTAACAATACTTTTTCAAAAACTTTTAGTCAACTGCTTCAGATCCCTACTGCCTTAGGCAGCGTTTATATGATTCAACAGAAATTTTATTTAACTAACGTCTGACTATCTAGACATTTGAAACTTTCACAATAGTTCAGAACACGGTGAAAATGCATTTTTTAAATACTTTTAGGCAACTGTTTCGGGTTTCTGCTGCCTTCGGCAGCGTTACCAATACAAAGCTTGCAATCGATTTTTCACTAACTTCCCGACTAGCTAGATATTTGAAACTTTCAGGATAACTCAGAACACGGGGGCAATACATTTTTTTTAAATACTTTTAGTCAACTGTTTCAGGTCCCTACTGTAATCGGCAGCGTTCATATGATTCAACAGAAAATTTATTTAACTAACTTCCCGAGTAGCTAGACATTTGAAACTTTCGGAATAGTCCAGAATACGGTAAAAATACCTTTTAAAAATATTTTTATCCAGTTGCTTCGGAACCCTTCTGCCTTTCGCAGCGTTTCCAGTACAAAGCTTGCATTCAACTTTTAACTAACTTCCCGGCTAGATAGCCATTTGAAACTTTTATAATAGCTCAAAAGACGATAGCAAGGAATTTTTTTAATACTTTTATCCAATTGCTGGGGTTCCGGCTGCCTTCATATATGATTCAACAGAAAATTTAAAAACATGGTTTATAAAATTTTTTTTATCTTGTAATTATTTTTATTCTTATCTTTTTAAACTTTATTTAAGAAGCTCAATGGAATTTGATATTAACTCTTAACTGGAAAAGTGACTTATTAAAATACCAATTTTAAATCCATTAAAAGCTTCAAACTTGAATAGATAATATTACTAACACTACGCAACCACAATTAATAAAACTTTGGCGTAGTACTTTGGTGACATTTAACGAATAATTTCAAAAAATAATTTCCTAATTTTCACCAAATTAAGGACTTTTATAAGTTTTAGTAATTAATATTAAAATATTACAACAAATTTCAATCAATGCAATGTATAACTGCAAATGCGTAATTTTTGGGACAGGGACACAATGCACTGTATAAAATATTCTCAAAGATAATAAAAAAGTAACGTCCCAAAAAAGGGACAATGGTAAATAATAGTAAATATAATATTTCTAAAAAACACTGGCTGTAGATTAATTAGCTCTGCCCCCCCCCCTTTTTTTTGGTGAAACGTTCAAATTAATTTTTAAAAGTGTAGAAATAAAGAAATATTTTTCCTTCTTAAAGTAATTTCTTTTCTTCTTTTAAAAATGGATTTCTTTTAAAAGCGACCTACTGCAATGACTTTCTTTATCTATCCATCTATCTTTTTATTTCTCTATCTATCTATCGATCTTTCTATTTATCTATCTATACATATACAAGGTAAAATTTGTCCTCATGATAACATCCGAAATACTCAATCAGTTCTTATCAAAGTTAAACAGTGAATTTGTCTTACAAGGAAACATTCAAAAGGTGTCGTCTTCAAAAAATATTGAAATATATATATATATGTGATTCTACTCTTCATAAAACACCACAAAGTGAAAAAATTATCGGCTGAAATGAATTACAGCTCCCACAAAAATTAAGCATTTTATCAATTTAGCGGTGTTAGGCGATAAGTTTGCTAGCACCGAGATTGCCGTGTACGAACAGAATCATGTTTTGCTTTTCCACCAAGTACTAAAAATCAATCACCTTTTGAATGTTTCCTTATTAGAAATAACTTTGACGAGTTCGTTAATAAACTTAATCCGACATTTTATTTTCAAATGGCGGCCACCTGAAAATTTTAACCTCACAAGGAAACCTGTTTATGAATCTATTTGTTTCAAGTTTGATTTAGATATAGCGCAAATCAGGGTCTCAAAGAACTTTTTAGCCAACTTATTCTTGAATATTTTTTTAACGGTTCTGAGTAATTTACAAATGACAGCCATTTGAAACTACATCTGCTACCAAGTGGCAGTCACTTGAAAATTTCAAACTTAAAAAATAGACGTATTTATGGACTGATTTGCATAAAACTTGATTTATACATAGCCTTTACTAAGATTTCAAATGGGTTTATTATTAAACTGGATTCGCCTTGTTGTATTAAACTTGCTGCTATTTGAAAAGAAATCATTCTCCAAGAAATCAACCTGTTCTTCCAAATAAACCAGACATATTTCTTTCTTTTCTCTTTATCGCAAGATAAGATTTTTGTTTGAATAAGTAAATCAACTAAAAGATAAAAGTATTCTTCGTATTTTCGATAAAACAGCATTCACCACAAGTATATATATATACATATATAGTAATGTATAAATGCAGAAATATATAAACAAATGAATGAAATTATACCCCAAAAAACACTGAGATCTTCATCAGGGAGGCCCCTCAGTGTAGGGGTGAACAAGAAGTTTCTGAAAGGACAGTAGCTATAAGCTAATAACTATCCTTAGCCCCCAACTTCTCACCAAACAGAAAACCACCAAAAACTGAAGATAAACTCTTTTCAGTTTTTGGTGGTTTTCTCCAAAAACTGAAACTTCTCTTCAGTTTTTGGTGGTTTTCTGTTTGGTGAGAAGTTGGGGGCTAAGGATAGTTATTAGCTTATAGCTACTGTCCTTTCAGAAACTTCTCGTTCACCCCTACACTGGGGTATATTTTCCTTCATTTGTTTATATATTTCTACATTTAATTTCATTCATTTGTTTATATATTTCTGCGTTTATATATTACTACATCTAAGTTTTGCATTCCCTTTCGCTGCAATCTTGCGCATTGGTGTGTAATTCTCCTATTGGTTTTCTAATCTGTAAAATTTATAAATTTTCCTGTCAATTGTTTTCTATATATATATATATATATATATATATATATATATATATATATAATATGTGTACTTTTTTATGATTCCAACATATCTAGGAAAAAAAGAATAAGAATACTATGTTATACATGCTTAGGAGTTATCTTTTTTGCACTCAAGCGGTAAAGAGTGCAAAATTAAATGAGCCTTTATAAAGACAGGCTCTTATCAAACGTTTTTAACACTTTTCTCTCTAGTTTTGAATTTTAACTAATATCGTAAAATGAAATTATGATCATAATATTTATTTATTTATTTAATTTATTTTTTAAATCTTTGTATCCATGATTTATTGTATGCCTTTCATATATTTAAACTTTAATTCTATAGATGTTCCACGTTGACAAAATAGCAAAAGAGTTAAAAAAAAAAAAAAAAAAAACTCGAATGAAAGAAAAAGACTCGAAAGAAACCTGTTAAAAAATATATTTATATAAATTTGCAGAAAAAAATTCTTTCACTATATATGTATATTCGTTATATATATATTCATTATATACATATTTCATTATAAATATATATTTATAATTTTATAGAATAAAGATTAGATTCATCGATAACAATTTTCAAAGCAATGCGAGTATTTAGATATTTCATACCAATTTATACTTATGTGTAATTAAGTTAATAAATTTAGTGCTTTGTAAATTAGTTTTTAAGAAAACGTATTATGATCTTAAGAAAATATTTAAATTTATTATGAAATATATTAATGCTGCACAAATTCTAACTTAAAATTATGCGATGTGACTGGAATTAAATTTATAATGCAATCATGAAGCTTTTAATATTTATACCATGGAGAAATTATAAGGTTTCTAACACGATAGATTAGAAGATAACAATTACAAAATAAAATACGTTAATGAAATAAATCTTTATTCTTTTAAATTATTATTGTCTTTTTTTTTTTTTTTAAGAGAGATTTTACTTTTGAGAAAAGGATCATGTAATGGAAATTTTACTATCTAGTTTAATGAATTAAATCAAAAATATAACTAAAGTTAAAAAGCAAAGCTGAATTTTGCAGCAAAATAAATTTACACCGACCTTAAAAAAGCCAAAGGAACAAATTTAAAATACGGATACTGCAGTTTAAGTAGCGTGAAGTTTACCGCGATCAGTTGACAGTTACCTTAACCAGGTAACGGTTAAATCGGTTAACATAAATTGCGAAAAGTGCCATTTGATGAACGAGAAGCATAAAAATCCATCAGACATCTTTTTATGTTAAGGTGCAAATAATTATAAATTTTCGTAAAATTCTGTTCGTTAGTTCTTGATCTAGAGCTGCCACAATTGTTTTTAGCATATATTCCTACAGGTTTATGGAAATTTTCTAAAAATATTCAAAGTCTGTTCAGGACAGTACAAAGATTGAAATTCATCGAAAACCAGAAGTTGAAACTTATTTACAAATCAAAATAAATGTGATTGTAGTGTTTTTGGTAATCATCATTATTCCAATAAATTGAAATTTTTGATACACTTAAAATAAATAAATAAATAAATAAATAAAAATAAAATAAAATGATCAAATTATTTTTTTATTATTTTGTTTTTCGGGATTAGCCCAAGAAATTTCCTTTTTATTTTTCAATCAATAGTTGCTTTACTTATAAGCGTAATCAGTTAGTAATCAAAGAGCTGAAAATACATAGCTGCCAACCTTTCTAATTTTAAAACATAATTATCACCACTATATTTTTTTTTAAAGAAATTTGTCGCATATATTTTCGACGAATAAATAAACTGAAAACTATTGGAATAGGTTTACGTGATGAAGTCTTCCTTGAAAATCGGAAGACTTGGCACCTGTGAAAATAGATGTTTCTCAAAAATTGTTAGAATTTTTTATTTTACATTTTGTAACGCGCATGCTTACGATTCGCATGCGATATCCAAGAAAAGAAACAAAAAATTCTAGAAATAGTTACAAAATAATAAGAAAATTAAAAAAAAAAAAAAAGAAAATATATATTTTATTCTTTAATACTTTAATCACTAATTTAGAAGAAAATAAATTTCAAAATGAGTTACAAATTCAGAAAAAAATTATTATAAATATGTATAATAAGAATTTATTATTATTATTATTTTTTTTTAAACCCAGTTGGAAAATCTTATAATAGTCACAGTATTTCTGATGTTTTCTATTTATTTGTCTATAGTTTTAAAATATTAATATTTGAAAATATATTTCCTTTATAAATATTTCATTGATATGCGTGACATGTTGTCTGTATGTCAGGCAAAACCTTCATTGTGTGAACAGTAAATTTTATTTTGATACATTGTATCGCCTACAAAAGAATGTTCTTTAGTGTAGTTTTCCCTAAATGATTATTTACTACAAATTTCAACAAG
Source organism: Salticus scenicus (assembly GCA_963930645.1). Taxonomy (NCBI): domain Eukaryota; kingdom Metazoa; phylum Arthropoda; class Arachnida; order Araneae; family Salticidae; genus Salticus; species Salticus scenicus. The sequence continues at coordinate 139,519,429 of OZ005652.1, read as the reverse complement.
AATAATTTTTCGAACATGATGTGAGAGCTTAAGAACCCTTTAAACTGAAAGGCTTAGACAAAATGTGCGTGATAAAAATATAATAATGTCTTTTAGAGAGATTACTACGCAAAAGAAATTATCTTGATGATTGATAATCTGAATGTGAGAGATATTTTCTTTTAGGTTTAATATATTAATAATCTTTAGTATGGTTTGCAATTAATCTATCAAAAAATATCTAGTTTATTTTGTTCATTTTATTTGCAGATTCTTAATTATCTTCTTATATGACATATCGTTGCACTCATGACGAATAGATGTATCTCAAAATTACTAACTTTTCCGATACTAACAATAAATCCCTTAGAACTAAGCAAGCAATAGAAATTAAGCAATGCCTCTTTGAAATATCACAACTACCACCTTGGCCCTTTGTAAAAAAGATTTAACTCAAAACTGCGATTTTTTGAGTTACGTTTCTTTACCATGAGAACGACGACATGCACGACTTTGCCATAAATGGCTGGAAGGTGGTCGAAGTTAGGCAGACCGCTTTAACTAACGTAGATCCATAAATGGCTGGAAACTTTTAAGCTTAGATGTTTCATCGAAATTGAGGGAAAATATACCGCCTTCATCAACGAATAAGTAGTCATTTTCTGATTCCCTAAACTAAAAGAATATATATTCCCGAGTGATGCGTTTAAAGTAAAAGGAATATCCTGGATAAAGGATACGGTCGAGAATTTCTAGTCCATTCTTATCTAGATAGTGAAAGAATATTATGAATCCTTTGTATTGCAAGAAACTCTCGCATGATTTTCTAGAATTGGGTCATAAATTAAAATTATAGTTATGACTTATGACTTGGTAAGGAGGGCAGCCCTCAGCAAGACACTGAGAGCTAGGGCACATCGACCAGAGGTCTATTGTACCCAGACCCAAACGCATCCTTAAGAGAAAAATCTCGTAGTTGAAGCAAAGCTCAACAGACACCTGACAGAAAAATCCTGCAGCTCCCAAGGCTCAGTGAGATGTCAACCAAGATGCTCAAACCTGTAAGCAGAAAAGGCTTCACAGTCGCATAAAATGTGCCGAGCAGTGTCCTCTTCCAGACAAGAACCACGACAAATAGGATCAGAACTGATACCCATAATGTTCAGATGTCTCTTAATGGTAGAGTCATCAGTAAGAAGGCCAATAACTTTCCTCAAACCATTCCTGTTAAGCTTTAAAAGCTCTTTATGAAGAAGACCAGGATAGTCACGATTAAGCTCTTTTGCTTGCTTTAGACCATCATAATTACGCCATTGCCTATTGTGCTCCTTACCAAAAAGCTTGAAGATAGGAACCCTAAATGTAGTGGGAGAAATAACCAGAACAGGCACAGGACCACAAAAGAATGTGCTGGAACCAGACCAAGTCAACTCATCAAACAACTCATTACGAGGTATACCATATGACCCAGGTACCCAGTGAAGACTAACCTTATAATAGGAAGAAAGCTCACAAAGTACTTTGTAGCACTCCCATACGAGAAGAAAGGTTAACTTACACTTCACCAGTGAAAGGAGAGCTGCTGGACTGTCAGAACAGATAAATTATAACCCCTGTCTAAGCACACTTTACAGCATAAGATGATAGCAAACTTATAGTTACTAAAACTCGCTTCTTGTATACGCATTTATTTGCAGAGATTTTCAAATAGGCTTGAGCAATATAATATAGGAAAACGCTCTAGAATTCTAGTAGGAGTTTTTTAGAACTCGCTAGCAAAGGGAACTAGAATTTATAAGAATGGCATGGAACTACTTTTACTAGAACCACAATTTAGTTTCTAGATGCCAGTCACATAATTTTCTTTTCAGTGGAATATCTTGAAAATATTTGAGGAAATACTAAAATTACAGAGATAAAAATTAAATGTTATCCCTCATATATTTCATGCAAGTTTTCTCTGAAAGACAAAAAAAAAAAAAAAAAAATGAGGCCAGTAACAAGTTAAAAGAAAATAAATACATATTGTTTGGATAAACTTGTTCAAATAGAACGTATCTGTAAAACATGTTATGATGCTTCTTATAATTATCCATAACTATTTTTAAGAGAATAATATGCATTCCATATTTATGAAAATGTAACGGTCTATTAAGAACCTACAAAGCATATTCCCTTTTTGATTTCAACATATACAGGGTATTAAAAAAATGAGATGCTTTTTATTAGAAAAAAATAGGTGTCATAATATTAATAACGCATTTCAATTAAATTATAAAAATATTCCCTAATTTGATAAAATTTAAATATTTTTAAGAAATAATTTTCATCTGCGCGCAAACGTCAACATATTTTACATACTTCTTTAATCAAGTATATTTCGTTACTGATATGAAAATCTCAAGAAAATATCGGAAAAATTTAAAATTTGATCTTTGGTAGAAATTAAAGAAATAATAAAGACGGTAAACGTTTTCATGATTTTTTTTTATTTTTAATTAATTATTCTTAATAAACTGTACACTAATTTATTATAAATATAAATTAAATTTTCTGTCTGTTTTTCTTATTTTTCTTATTTTATTTATTTATTTTTTTTTTTTCGATTAACGAAAAATCATTTTTTAAATTATCGTGGTATTCCATCGGGGTTTTTATATGAAAAAGTTCTCACATACGCAGTTAAAAATACTTTCGTAAAAATCTCATATTTACTAAAATATTAAACATTTATATATTTTGATTAAAGTTTCTTGTTTTTATTGCAGTATGTATTACAATTATTATTTTTAAATGAAATTTCGTTGGGTCTAATCGTTTGCATTATATAAAAAAAGATCAGCCTTTATTTTTAACGTACACAAACATCAAACCAACCAAACATCAATTATTTTTAACATCAGCCTTTATATTTGTAAAAATATTTATGATATTCTTATACAAATGGATATATATACTTTTTGAAGCATCATAATTAAATGCAACAACACATTTCAAGCATTACTTTTTACATGTTATTTCCAAACATGCTTTTTTTACTTTAATTTTGGCCCTTGACGAGAAAACTGTTACTCTAATATATGAGTTATAAGATATTCTTTACACTTCTCAAGTTTAAAAAACATTCGTCATTTATTACCCGAGTTTTTTAATGAAACGTTTAATATGTAAAATGTCTGGTCAGTTATGACACGTAATGTATTATGTTGAAGGTTTCAAAATTGTTTTTTTTTTCTATATTGAGTTACATAAATGTTACACATATGTGTAAAATAATTTAATTTTCCATTATAAATAAGCAGAATTGAGTAAAAAGTTCATATAATCATACATACTATCAGACAAAAATGCTGTTTTGAAATTTTTGTCGTCATTATATTAAGCAATTATGCAAAACTCACCAATTTATAAGTAAGCAACAAATAATTGTATTCAATAATATTAAAGAATCTTCATTTTAAGCATTTTTTTTAAAAAATAAATAAAGTCAATAAATAAAATTTGTCATAAGCAATTACTTCTTAAATTTTTGCAAATTCTGAAAGAAAAAAATATTTAGATATTTCTTTTTGAATTCAGTAGTAATAAAATACGCAAATCCAACTGTAGTCATAGGAGAAAGAGAGAAAGAAAGAGAGAGCAGTACTGAGTTTTAGTGTTTCTAGTGAAAAAAAAAAAAAAAAAAAAAAAAACTTTTTAAGTACAACATTCTGTTTTTATAACTGTGAGAAATTTCGCAGATGCAGAGACGAAAAATGCTTCAATGTTCTTGAAGCAAAACATTTTTGTGCACTTAATGAATCGCCATTTATTTTTATCACTTTTTAGTAAGTTCCTGGATGCAAAAGAAAGGAAAAATGTATTGAAAAAGAAATACTAGTTATTTCGTTATATATTTTTATGATTTTCTTCAAGATGCAATTTTTTTTAAAAATAATAGTCTTAACAATTTTATATCTTAGTAATTTCACTGTATAATTACTCGTAATGTAAGTAAATTGGTTATGTATTTTATACACAAATGTAATTAATTCGATACATAATTTCCCTTTTGTATCAAAGATATACAGAGATTTTTAAAAGTATAATGATATATATATAAATGTGTGTGTGTGTGTTATATATGAGTATGCGCGTGTGTGTGTATGTATGTGTACACTATATCAAAAATTGTTTTTACTCATACATTACATTAAAAAATATTAAAGAACAAAAAAAAAAAAAAAAAAAAAAAAACTTTTAACAAACTTACTTGTAAACAACAACAACGACGAAAAAAAAAAAAAAAAAAAGTAGGAAAGAATCTGTGTTATAACATATTTGAAAAACAAAGAAAACAGGAAAACTGTCAAAAATGCTGTCAAAGAAACTATCAAAGAAAACTGTCAAAAATGCTTCGTATGCATTTAACTCTACCAGCAGGATTACAGCATACTTTTACGAAAATTTAACTCTCCCCTTTGCAGACAGTTTAATGAAAAAGACACCTGAGGCTAATATCAAGATGAATTTAATAAAATGAAAATAAAATAGATCAAATTCTTATAAACTTTAGCACAAAATTCATTAATTAAATCAATAGGTAAATCCTACTGTTACTATAGACATCTCAATTTATTTCAAAATACAAATATATCCGGGTAGTTACCACAACGAATCCTCCCAATTTATTCCAAAATACAAATATATCCGGGTAGTTACCACAACGAATCATCACAATTTATTTCAAAATATAAATCTATCGCGGTAGTTACCACAACGAATCATCACAATTTATTAAAAAAAAAAAACAATATTCCAACTATTATAATAGAATACCCAAACACTATCTATATTACAGCAAGAAAGTTAATTTAATATATGTTGTAATTTAAACAAGATTTAATTATCATTTATAATTAAAAATTTGGAAAATGTAAAAAACATAATGTAAAAATCATGTGTAGTAAAAGTCATTCATATCTCATATATTTTAAATATTTTTTTTCATAATGTAGCTATGTAAAAGACCTTTTGGATAATTATTATCAATAGCGACATTAAAGAATCTTTGTAATTTTATATTGGTCGTCGTTATACATATACATATATATATGCTTTTTTAAATTAATATAAATCATCTAATTAAAAAACAAAAGCTGTTAATTTCTACTAATGACAATTTTACAACGTTTTATCAATTGATAGAATAAAAAATAAAATAGTTTTTTTTTTTGTTTTTAATGTTTACATAAAGTTTTTTTTTTTTTTTTTTTTTTTTTTTAAATTTAAAGGAAAAATTCTAATATTAAAATGATGGGATGTTTTGTACCATGTTTGCCTTGCATTTGAAATTATTCATCATAAAAAAAAATTATTAATTCCGAAAAATGAAGCATATCAATGTCATTTCACGTATGTTTTTTTGTTTTGGTGTTAGAATATGTTGCACAGTATTACATACTATATTTAAAAATAGTTAAGGGAATTTATATTATAAGTTTTATGTAATATATTTACGAGATAAATTTAGACCTCATTTATTATAGCTTTTCTAAAAATCCATGTTTATCATTTAATATACTCCAAAATGCAAATAAAAAGAAAATTTAAAAAAAGTAAATGACTCTCTTGAGGATATGGTCAATTTAGTGTGTACGTTAGTATACTATAAATAAAATTATACATTTTAATGCTTAAAATTTACATTTCCAATATTTTTTCTATAAATTAAAATATTTATTTGATATTTTTTTAATACAAAACTTATAAAAATTACTTTTTATTCGCTAAATGAATTTTAATGGCCTTACATTGGCTTAAATATAACTTTTAGAATTTCACGACTCAATTAAAAATGAAAAGAAAAAAAAAATTCTTAAAACTGATTAAAGCATTGCAATTTAAATATATAAGCATAATATATAAGCATACTATATTTTAAGCAGGATTTCGAAGCATAAATATGTATTATTTATAGTCACAGAAAAGAATTGAATAATGTGAAAATTTATAAAACAGTTTCGAAGTTTTATTTTATTTTATTTTAATATTTAGATATTAATTTTGGAATGTGTTTCTTTTCTGTTTACTACATTTTGTTAAACCTTCTCTATTTCAGCTACCACAAAATTTAAAATTTTGAAAATTTTGGAGCCTTAAATATTGTTAATTTATAAAGACATAATGAAAATAATAATAATAATAAACTTCTAATTTAAAATTTATTAATATAAATTTAGATTTTCTCCTTTTCATACTTTATATATGATTGTAATAGCTAATAAGTTTTAGTTAAAAAATTATTAATATAAATTTAATTTTTCCTTTACATACTTTATCTATAATTATAATAACTAATAATTTTTAAGTTTACTTTTCTGAAATAATAAAATTAAATTTAAGATATTTGCATTTACCTTCTAAATTTTCTTATTATAAGCGTAAAAAATTAAGTAAAAATAAAGGAGATTCTTAAAAAAAAAAAAAAAAAAAAGAAGAGAAATGTATAATTTATAAATACATTTTTAACGATATTATGTAAAAAGTATATAACTTACTTTTTCCCGATTTTCGCTTCTCTGAAAAGAAAATACATAATAAATTTAAGAGCTGTTTACTTTGTAATGTGACTTTTTGAAAAACATAAAACTAACATCAATAATTTCATTTTAAATAATAAATTTAGCTGACATAATTGAAATATTATGCATACTTTTCCTGGAAACTTAAGGAAAACACCTTTGATAAATAGAAGCAGTTTACCCCAAAAGTTTGAAATATTCAAATTATTGTTATTGACATTTCACGTTAGTTTGATCAGTTTTCGGATTCAATATCTCTTTGAATAAAATATTCATTATCTACCGAAACAATATTATCCAATTTCTGAAAATAGCAATTTATAATGAGTATCTCATTTCCTTTAATGTTGATGCATAGCAATTGCTGAAGTTTAAAATTATATTTCTGATCTCAGTTACCATATTAGAAAAAGCAGATTACCAGTTGGATATTTATGCATAAAAGCTTATTTCAAAGGTAAATATATGAATAATTTCATAATAAAAATCTCTGATTGATTAAAAAAAGAAGTTGAAGTTAAAGTTTTACAACATTTAAAAGTTTTATATATTAATAGTTCTGTATTTGTTTCTAAAAAATTAAGATACAATCTGTTTTTTTTTTTTTTTTTTTTTTTTTTTTTCTTTTGATGTAAAATTTAAATAAATGAATATGTTAAAAAAAAAGTTCGAGAACTTTATTACTATAAAGTAATTAATCGAAATTTATAATACTTTACAGCCAGAAATAATTTTTAAAACTAGCTGACGCGTGCCAAACTTTCGCACTTTATTTCTATACTTTTAATATTTTAGTGTAAAACACCTTATGTCAACCCCCCTCCCCCTCTGTTCTCCGAATTTTAATTTTAACTTAACCAAAGCCAAATTATTTTTGGAACTAAAGTAATTGATATATTTGCAAGTGTGACAATTATCTTTTACATAGAACCTTTATGCAATAATTTTATAGAAAATAGACATAAAATGACATAAAAACTTCAGTGCGCTTTAGGCGTTTTCTCTTGGAAAATTTCGAATCGCCATACATATCTTTCATTAGCTCACTCCTCGAACTCTACTTAAAGGCAGGAAAAATTTCTGAAATTCCAAATTTTATTTTGTTTTTGTTGCTTTAATGTCAAATAATCTCTTCGACATAATGTCATTAAATGCATTTTGTCATTTATTAAGTGTAAAAGAAGGGGAATGCACAATTCTTTGAACTAAAGTTAAAAGAGATTAACTAATTAGATAAAAATTTACTTGTTAGAAAACTTTTCCCATAATGCATCAGCACAAAAATCAGTTAAAATCATATTTTGTGTATGTTGAAACTGATATCAGTTTTATAGGGTTCCCGATTAAATGCATAAACTTGAACGCTATAGAGAAAATTGTGCACAAAGTTTACGGAAATAGAAGATAATATCGTACTGTTTCTAAGTTCAGATGTGTTATTTTAATAAGCTGGAATAAAATATCACTTCTGACTAGTAAAATACTTTCCTGAAAGTTTTAGAAATAGGTCGGGAGAAATGATAACAAATATACTAAATAAGTCAATATTTAAATATCAGTTAGAATGTAATTTTGTTGTTTCAAAGTTTTTCTATGTTTTTCAAAAGAATTCGTATATTTTTATAATAACAAATGATCATTTATAAAATCGTATTAAGATTCACAATGATTGTTATTTCTATACATTTATTTGTTTTTAATAAAATTAATGATTCAAAACTTTACATGTGGTCCCAAAGTTTTTTTTCTTGATTGTACTATAATCAGAGAAATTTTATATAACATTAATACGATACGGTGTAACATTACTATGAAGTAAAAAAAAAAAAAACAGCACTACGAATTCTAAAAAAAAAAAAAAAAAAAAAAAAAAAGTGACTATGCCTTAATAACTGTGTGAAATCAGCTAAATTAATTACAGTTATATCTTTTTTAAATTACTTTTACTACGGCTATTTCAAAATTTGTTTATTCAATATAAATGCTTACTACTCTGCCAAAGTTATGAGTTCATTTAAAACAATTAGACGGAATAATAATCCGTGAAAACATCAAGAATTTGTCGGAAGAAACTTTGCAGATTACTAGTCAACAGTTTCAAATATGAGGAAAAATAAAAAAGTGAATGTGAAGAAAAAAAAAAAAAAAGAGCAAAATAATATTAATAATAATAATAATAGTAATAAAAGCTAAAAAAAAATGCCAAATAAAACTTTAAATAATAAATATAATATTGCAAAAACAAATTTTGGTAAAACAAACAACGAGAATACTAAGAAAGGAAATAAAAGTAATAAGAAAAAAAAAAAAAAAAATCAGGAACAGCAAGATTTATTAAAAAGAAATTACTAAATAAAAAAAAAAAAATATGTATGTATATATATATATATAATAATCGTGAAACATTTATAAACAGATGTTCCCGATAGCAGCGGACCAAGCTCAGATCTGGTGTGTTGGTATAGAGAGTAAGACCAATTGACTGCATGTGGTCTTTGGCTTAAGGATCACGCTTAAGTGACGATGACTTTTTTTTTTTTTGGGGGGGGGGAGGGGGGGGTAAAATATTTATAATATGGATACAATAATGCTAATTTCAGCAAATGATGATTTTACGATAGGCAGCTACGTCCTAGTCAAACTTAACGCAGAATTTTGCCCGGATGTTGCCATAAGTAGATAAAATGAAGAAGTTAAAGTAAGTAGTACAGTGGTGGCCAAAATTCTAAGGCCAAAAGAAGAATCACAAAATCTTGGCAACAGTTGGTCGAAAAAGTATGCTGGACATCAATGACAAATGAAATATATATATATATATATATATATAAATTCACATTCATAAAATGCATTTTGTATTTAGACAGCCATGTGATACGGACAAAATTATGGAGACAACTATATGGACATTTAAATTTCTGGACAACTATATTTCCGTGTTCTGAAAAGCAATATTTGTAGTTTGTTGTTCTGCACACTGCATTTCTAGACGACATAAATGCTGGTAAGCGAGTAGAAACGCCATATTCAATTTTTAAAGTCATTCCATTAAGTACTAAACTTTCAGAGTTTAAGAGAGGGAAAGTGGTTGCTTTTAAACGTTCAGGACATGCTGCACATCAAATTGCGACAAATCGGAATAGATTGAGAACGGTCATTTACAATTTTCCTAAAAATACCGGCAAATAGGGATAGCAAAGGTATACAGGTAGGCCACCTTTTGTTTTTGCGCGTGAGAAAAGATTGATAATTAGGCGAGTTTGCTCCAATAAACAAACATCGATGGAAATTAAACTTATGATGCAGTGTTTGAACTGTTTAACTGTTCGACGTGTTGTACAAACAGAAAAGAAGGTTACCGTCCGTTGCAAAACCTCCCCAGACAATTACTGAGCCCTCACCAACTGTAAGCTTTATGAAAATCGCTTTGTCTTTACGGAGATCATACCGTAAGTAGCAAAAACAATCTGTTCCATTCAAAATAAACTTTTTATCATCGGAAAAGTTAACATCATCCCACATTTTTCTCGCAGTAATGCATTTTTTGGCAGCACTACCTCCCTTAGTATTTTATGAACTTTTGTAAGATGTGGTCGTGACATAAGTTTTAAATAATAAATCTATTTTCCTTTTTGTAAAACCTGTCGAACTGTTTGGGTATTGCATCATAAATTTAATTTCCGTCGAAATTTGTTTTTTGGAGCAAATTCTTCTCATTATCATTCTTTTCTCACGCATCAAAACAGAAGATAGCCCACTTCTACCATTTTGCTGTCCATATTTTCGCGGATTTTTAAGAAAATTTTAAATGGACATTCTCGATCTATTCAGCTTTGTCCCAACTTGACGTGCAATAAGTCCTGAAATTTTAAAAGCACCACTTTCAGTTTCTGAAAGTTTAGCACCTAGTAGTAATACTTAAAAAATAGAAAACGACGTTCAAATCGCTTACTAAGCATTTATGTCATCTGGGAATGTCGTGTGCAGAACATAAAACATACAAATTTTGCTTTAAAGAACACACAAATACAGTTGTCGTTACTATTTTGTCTACATCACATATGTATCTAAATCCAAAATACAGTTTTTGAATACGGATTTTCTGTTCAATGTAATCTCAAAGAACAATAATTTTATTTTAAACTTTTTTATATGTTCCGAAACTCTTTTTTTCTTCCCGCAAAATGTTTCTATTGCACCTGCCTAACACGTGACATAATGTAGCCTTACTCGACTACTTCTATAATTCTTATTAATCATGTAATATTTTCTGTGTGGGGCGGCTGCTCTTTTATTTAGTCCTACTTTATTGAATTAATGTCTATGATTAAAAATATTTAAAAGGCAATCAACTTCTAGACATTATTTTTCAATACGAAAATGACATCTAATATTTTGTGTAAGATTATTTAATAATCTACAATTTTTACAGAATGAATAGTTTTGTTTTTGCAAGTATAGGTAACTAACATCATTGCAGTATCGCATCAACATTTGAAACCTGATTTACTTAAATGCCTGTGTTTACCCAGGTAAGTGGCAGTTTTAATTATTTGACTGTTGATTTTTTCAAATAAAGAATACTAAATGTATCAAAATAATTAGAGGATTTGTTATCGAGCTTATAGCCTCCTATAAACACTCTTAATAGATTACGAGACTGAAATTAAAACCAAAGTTATTTAAATTTCTTCTCTTCAACAAAACTTCCTTAAAAAACACATAAACTTTACTTCTCAAACTGTTATAATGTGCTCGTTTAAAAGATTTTTTTTTTTTATTTTTTCAATAAAGGTCAAACATATATTGATAGCATTTAGAAATTTATTTAATTTTATTTTCTTCTTCAAGTGCTATTCCTCAAACTGTGTTGACTTAAAAATATGAAATAAATGTTTACGTATTTTTTCTTCAGAAACATTTCAACATTACTTACAAAATTTTAATCTAAATATGTCTGCATTAAAAGATCCATGTACAGAACCGTTAAAATCCACCAATTATAATGTGTTGAAGTTTCGTATGGAGATGTACTTGCAAAAAGAGTATCATTTTTCCGTTATTACTCACGATCCTCCTAGTCCAATCACCGATCAGTGGCGTTCGAAAAACCGTAAGACCAGGGCTATTATTAATTTGCTGATAGATGATGATCAGATTGTTTATGTCATAAATCTAGATACAGCACGAGAGTGCTCGAATGCCCTGCGCCAAGTTCCTCATTAACAAGCAAGCTTTTCTTACTTCGAAAATTATATTTCATTGAATTAAACGAAAATGGTGATGTCAGTGAACACATTGCGAACATGTGTAAAACAAGAGACAGACACATCGCCATAGGTGAGACTGTTGATGATTCACACCTTGCTGCTTTGATGCTGTGTTCTCTGCCCCTTCTTACGATGTTTTAATAACTAACTTAGAATCCCGAGATGAAACGCATTTGACGTCTGAATATATTCGTAACAAACTGGCTGACGAATACGCAGAGAGATTAGAAAATAAAACCAATGAAAATTCAGCCTAAAAAGTCCAAAAACAACAACAGTCTGACAAATTTTGCAAATATTGTCGGAAAACCAATCATAACATTGAGGAATGTTATAAATTAAAAATAAAAATGCTTCTGGTCTTAAAAATTATTATCAACATTTCAAAAAGAAAAAACAAAATTTCAGATTCAATAAATGCTCCCAGAACAAAGAGAAGCCAGATAGCGCTCAAATTACAGAGGGGATCAATAAACCAAAAGCTGATAAATTATATACGTTTTATGTTGGAGATAAAACTGTAAATTGGGTGGTAGATTCTGGGTCGTCATCACATATTTGCAGTGATAAACTAAAATTTCACGAACTTAAAAATAACGTTTCAAACGTGACAATCGCGTACGGCATGCAACTACAGTCTTTGGGTTGCGGTACTGTAGATTTGTATATTGTAAATTCAGAAAACACACATAACAAAAAAACGCTTAAAAATGTTCTTTTTCTGAAATAGAAACTAACTTAATTTCTATAAAAAGAGAAACAGAAAATGGCTGTATCGCCTTATTTGATGATAAAATCTGTAAATTAGTAAATCAGGGTAATACATGCATTGAGGGATATGTGAAAAATAATTTATACGAATGTCAATTAAATTATACTGAAAACAAGCACACAGCGAACATTGTAATACAGAACTGTGACAACAAAAATTCCATAAACAAGTGGCATGTCAAACTAGGCTACAGAAACACTAACCCCATTAAAGATTTAGTTAACAAGGATATGGCAGTGGGTATTAAATTAAATAACTGCAAAAATGATACTGAATGTAAAACATGCATCATGTCTAAACTAGTTGATTCACCTTACCCTAAAGTTGCACAATTTAAAGCCTCCGTACCACTCGAACTAGTCCATGATGAAATTATGAGGCTATGAGTTCTGATATTCCTCTATTTGTTATTACGAAATATACTTTTATAACAAATATATACTTTTATATACTTTATTTATTAGTCAACAGTCAAATAAATTAAAAGTTTGACTTACCTGGGTCAACACAGGTAATCAACATTCTGTTTTATTGAAGAAAAATCTGGTCACTTTATCAGCAGAATGGATGCTTGAAATATTGGATGAATTATGCATATATTAAGTTTGGACAACTTCTGGTTTTAGGAAAACGAAACTACTTATTTTTCTGTAAAAGAAATGTAGATTAATTACGTTTCATAATAATTCAGATATTGACTGCGTAATAGATGAATGCCTAGATTTTTACTTTTTAAATTTATTTTATATCTTAGACATAAAAAATAATGGAAGGAGGACTCAATAAAAGAACGTCCTTCTCATACAGAAAATGTTACAAGATTAAAAAAGAATTACAGTAGTAGTAGAGTGACGCGACATATCGTCACGTGATAAGGCAGGTGCATGAAAAAATCAGTTGGCGGGAAGGAATAGTTTCGGAACATAAAAAAAGAGTTAATAAGTTTGTTCTGAGGTTAAATATTACAACAGTCCACACAGACTTATGTGGTCCTATGAAAACCCCCACTGTTGGTGGAAAATATTACTTTCTTACATTTATCGACGATTTTAGTCGTTATAGTGTTATATATTTACTGAGAAATAAGTTTGAGGTATTTTCTAAGTTAAAGTAATATGTGGCTATGACTGCAAACAAATTTGACCGAAAAGTGCAAGCAATTCGCTCGGATAACGGGGAGAGGAATACACTAGTATGGAAGTAGACGATTTTTTGAAAAAAAAGAAGGCATTGAGCACCAATTCACCGTTCCTTACTCTAGTGCTCAGAAAGGCGTGGCAGAACGTAAAAATCGTACGCTAGTCGAAATAGTGCATTGTCTGCTTAAAGACAGTAATTTGCTGAATTCCGTTTGGGGAGAAGCCGTAAATACTGCGAATTACATACAAAACAGGCTCCTGACCTCCTTTGTGCGACTCAACTCCTTACGAAAAATGGACTGGTCGCCAACCCGATCTATCAAATATAAAAACATTCGGATGTCGCGCATACTCTTATGTACACAAAATACATAGGGGAAAACTGGATAGCACAAGAAGGAATTTTTGTAGGATATGATAATCGTAGGAAAGCCTACAGAATTTGCACAAATAATGAAAATATAATTAAAAGCAGAATTGCGAAATTTTTGGAAGACGAGAATAGAGAATCGCACAATAATGAGACATCACAAAACCATAATGAAAATTCAAATGATGAAATTCCGGTGTCCAAATTACCAATATTAGATTCTGATGTATATATAACGAGTGATAACGATATTCCCAATGACACGTAAACTCTGCCGCGACGATCACAACGATCAAATGAAGGGGTTTCGTCCGACAGATTTGCATTTGCAGTAAATGACAAAAGAATTGATGAGCCTAAATGTTTTCACGATATATACTAAAAATTCAAAACCCAGCAGAAAATGAAAATTGGCTGAACACCACACTCGACGAAATGAATTCGCTCAGAGAAAACAATACTTGGGTACTTGTTGACGTTCAACCAAGGACCAAAGTAGTAGGGTGTAAGTGTGCGTTCAAAGCCAAATACAATAGCCAAGGACAAGTCGAGAAATTTAAAGCCAGGCTAGTCGCCAAGGGTTTTCCTCAAAAATACGGGGTGGACTATGATGAAACCTTTGCACTTGTTGCATCGCATACCACTCTAAGAAGTTTTTTAACCATTTCACTATATAAAAATTTGAATTTAAGGCATGTAGACATCAAAACTGCTTTCCCACATAGAAATTTGCAAGAAGATGTATACATGCACCTACCTGAGTGTGATGTTGTCCAAGGCGAAGAAAACAAAGTACGTAAGTTAAAGAAAGCCATATATGGCATAAAACAAGCTTCTAGGGCATGGAATTTGAAAAATAACGAATAAATGTGTAAATTAGGATTTAAACAAACTCGGCATGACAACTGTCTTTTTATCTGTAACAACGATAACACAGAAACTTACATTCTTGTTTATGTAGACGATTTACTTATAGCTGGTAAAAATCACAATATTGACTTAATTATTAATCAACTTAGGGAAGAATATCCGTTAACCGACCTGTGGGACGCCAAATATTACCGAGGCATAAACATAGGAAGACCTTGTAAAGGGGTAATTACGCTTGATCAAAGTAACAAAATACAAGACAAAATTCGGGCTATATAACGCACGGCCCTCTGAAACACCATTGAAACCAGGCTATATAAAATTAACTGATCATGATAATCTCTTAACATGCTATAGGCGCGTTACTTTACATCTCTACTGTATCGCGACCTGGTATAAGTGCTGCTGTAGGCATCTTAAGCCGTAGAAATGAAAATCCTAGAGCTAAAGACTAGGAAGCAGTTAAAAGAGTAATCCGATATTTTTAAAACACAAAAGATATTAAATTAATACTTTGTAACTCTGGTGAATCTGTTCTTAGAGCATATTTGGACTTGGACTGGGCGAACGATCCAAGTGATCGAAAATCTATCTCAGGAAACTTATTCCTATTAGGAAGAAATCCAATTCTTTTGGACATCCAAAAGCAGTCTTGCATATCCATGTCATCAGCCGAAGCTGAGTACATTGCAGCTGCAAGTCCTGCACTTGAAATTTAATAAATAAAGAATTTGCTGGAAGATCTTAATTTGCCACAATAATATCCTATAGTGTTGTACCATGATAATCAGTCAACGACAAAGATTGCTGAAAGTGACAAATTTTATTCGAAAACAAAACATCTACAACTGAGATTTCATCTTCTGAAAAATTTTATACAGGAAGGCCTGATAAGGCTTGTATATAAACCTACTACAGAAATGACTGCAGACACCATCACGAAAGCTCTGCCAAAAACTGCCTTTAATAGACTTAGAAATTTTTTAATGAACACTTGAAGTATTCTGAGCTTAATAGGGGGTGTTCAATATATCTCAGAGAACAATAATTTTATTTTTGACTTTTTTATATGTTCCGAAACTTTTTTTTTCTCCCCGCAAATTATTTCTGTTGCACCTGCCTAGCACGTGACATAATGCAGCCTTACTCGACTACCTCTATAATTCTTATTAATCATGTAATATTTTCTGTGTGGGACGGCTGCTATTTTATTTAGTCCTACTTTATCGAATTAATGTCTAAGATTAAAAATATTTACAAGGCAATTAGCTTCTAGACATTATTTTTTCAATACGAAAATGACATCTAATATTTTGTGCAAGATTATTTATTAATCTACATTTTTTACAGAAAGAATAGTTTTGTTTTTGCAAGTATAGGTAATTGACATCGTTGCAGTATCGCATCGAAATTTGAAACCTGATTTACTTGAATGCCTGTGTTTACCCAGGTAAGTGGATGTTTTAATTATTTGACTGTTGACTTTTTAAAATAAAGAATACTAAAAGTATTTAAATAATTAGAAGATTAGTTATCGAGCTCGTAGCCTCATATAAACACTCTTATTATTTTCGATATATTTCTATCAAAACTAATAAAAAATGTTTCATTTATCATTGGTTTACAGCCATAAAATTTACATAATGTTTTGGTTAACTGTAGCAAAGTCTTAGCAGTTTTTCTCTTGTCCTTATAAATTTAACCACCACTGTATGAGAATAAGGTGAACGAAAATAAAATATAGCCATAGAAATGCGGCAAAATTTCTATAAAGATAAGAGGAAACACTTTGTTCTGGAATACTTCAAACAGAATAAAAACAAAATTCAAAAGAGCAAAAATGAAGGACAATATATTAACTGGCATACGGCTGTTTCGTATCTTCCGATAATATTATTCTGAAACTTTCACGTTCCGAAACGGCTATATACTAGTTAATAGTCTTTCCTTCATTCGTCACTAGTTCATCATTTTTCCTTTGTCTTTTTAACAATGTTTTTACTTTCTTTTTAAAATTTATATTGACTAGATCAAATATATGAAAAAATTCAATCATTACTGTTGTTAAATTCATGAAAGAGTATTCCAAAAATCTCAATTACGAAAAGTTTAACTTGTAAATATTTTCGTATAGCATATAATTACATAAAATGTGATGCAATAAAAAAATTATTTTTAAATGGTCATTCATTAGTTACTCCTTTTTAAATTACTGTTTAAAATATGTACAAGGGGGTGGTTTGTGGATTTTAAATAATAATTTTTGAATAATTCTGTAATGTGAAAATGAAAAAAAAAAAAAAAAAAAAAAAAAAAAAAAATCTGCTGTGAAACAACGACATGACCTCCTTTACCCACTATTACACGTATTATATGCATTTTTGGAATTTTCCATGAAGAGAAACTTGATACACGTATAAAGACATATAAAAGATACTTTGCATAAAGAGTTAAAAAAATAAAGGCTAATTTCTGAGATCTAAAACTGAACTACCTAATCAGGATGACCGTTAATATTCCTGTAATAACCACGTAACACATGAGAAAGGGTATCTAAAATGGATTAATGAAAGAATTTTCAAGAAAATCGTTAGAGACGTTTTTGAGAAACCAACTTTTACCAAAACTTGGTATACTCAATTATTGACCAGAAAACAATAATTACATACAAAAGGATATTTAAAAGGGAGTTAATATGGCGAGTTTAAAAGAAAAAAATCCTTACGGCTTTTTTTAAAGACCTAAAATTGAGCTATTTATACAGGATGCCAATCAATTTTCCTCAACTAACCAACTATATCTAGATTTGTTTTGGTAACCAACTATATCATTCGAAAGGGCATCTAATAGAGTATTTATATAGCAATTTTGAAGAAAATCGTTGGTGCCATTTCGGAAATACGGATTTACGGTCCCATTTCCGGTTTCCCATGACCCACTTTCAGTTTTCCACATTTCAGCAAAATTTAGAATATTCACCTGTACACGAGATCTGTATCAGTTTTGAAGTTTCACAGTTTTATCTTTACTAGTTTCGGAGATATGATAGCCAGAAGGTTCCACACGTACATACATACACGTATATACCTACACACTGACCAATTGCCAAAAACTACTTTTTTGGACTCGGAAGGCCTTAAAACGTGTAAATCAGGTGAAAACTTGATATCGAATTTTTGGACCAAATTCAATACTTCCATTACCTATGGTAGTAGTGTAATGGAAGTAAACAGGTTAAATTCACATATATAGAACGTCTTATTAGAGTTAGGCACATTGATAAACACATTTAAATTTTAAGTAAATGTGACAAAAATGTTCAAAGTGCGACATTGGTAAATATTTTCTTGGATCAGAGACAGAAATTTACTTTTTTTGAAAAATAAATAAATAAATAAGTCTAGTTTTGAGTAAAAGTATAATATTCAACACGTTTCTCGCTCATTTGTTCACTAAAATGTCAAACATACACAACTTGTGAAAAATTTATAAGACATTATATTGCAATTAGACATAATTACTTTTTTTTTTTTTTATAATTTGAAACTTGAAGTTTCGACTGTGAAATGCTTATTGCAATACTATGGAACAAGTTTTTAACATTTACTGTGATTTGAGAGATTAACATGGATATAAGTAAAATTGTACTTAACGCATTTAGATTGATCCCTGTATTTAGGAGGAAAATGAACAATAATTCTTGTTCATTTAGCCAAAATAAGCTGAATTTCTAATCTGTAAGGATCTGTAAGAATAACATTTACCTTTTTTTTTTCATGTTTTTTATTATTCCATATTTTAGTAGAAAACATGAAATATATATAAATTTACAATCGCTGAAAATTTTAATACATATTTAAAATGACAATATATATATATATATGTATATATATATATATAAATTGATTAATTTATAAATAAAAATAAAATTGTCTATGAAATTTAAAGGAAATCGATTAAACCAAAAAACTTAAATTTTGAGTGAAAAGTTTTATTTTTTCATTCTTATTACTTTCTAAGAGTTGTCAGTGTAAAGAAGCATTAACAAATATTCTTAGTTAAATATATTTTTGTTATTATTATTATCTTCCTTAATAATTTAGATAGCGGGGATCTTTTATTTAAAATATACATTTTATTAATGTTGGATGCAAAAGAAAATTCAATTGCACTTACCATTTATCAATTACATGTTTCCTTTAATACATCAAAACCTTCTAAATATCTTACATTTTTTAAAAAGATTAAAGTAACGTAATGTAATTTGACAAATCTTATTTGAATGAAGGTAAAAGAAAGAAAAAAAAAAAACTTCTCTAAAAATACTATTTCAATCTTCTTTATCCGAGTAAATGTACAGAAAAAGGATAAAAGAGATCAACTTTGGTCCAAATAAAAGACAATCACCTTATTGTTTTTATTGCAATAATATATCAGACAAATTTCATTCTGGAATAGCACTTAAAAGATCTTATTTGTTTCTACCAAACCAGATTACGGAAAACAACAGATAGCACTTTATTTGTATGAATCCATTTATTCTGTCACGTGGCCCAACATAAATCTTGCGGTACTTCAGTCCGCCTGAAGGAACTGATTTTCTAAAAATACAGTATGAAGAGAATTTCGTTTCCTATAAGATGATTATTATAGTTGAAATAATTTATTTGCTTATATTGATTCAGAGAAATAATGATAGCAAAACAATTAAATCCCCCTCTCTTAAAAAGTAATTTTCGCTGTGTGCAAATGAAATATTTAGAAATATTCAGAAGGAAATTTAAAGAAGTAAAACATGTATAAGGCAAAATTTACTTTAATTTTTTTTTAAATGTAACAATAGAAATTTTAAGAAGCAAAGCAATGTTAAAGCAAAATATTCTCTTAAAAAATAGTAAATAATTTATCAACAGGGATGTTTTAAGAAGCAAAGAAATATTAAAGCAAAATATTCTTTAGGAAAAAAAAAAAATATATATATATATATATAAATAGGAATTAAGAAACAAAGCAGTGTTAAAGCAAAATATTTCTTCTGAAAAAAAAAAAGTAATTTATCCACCTATAAAATGATGTGATGCAATACACACATCTATACAGGTTGATTAACAGGGATTAACAGGGAGGAGGGGCCGCTTACCACTCCAGGAGTGGTGTCGAGTGATTCTACCTATGCTAGTCCCCTCTTCCGGAACGTTTATTTAAAAACCAAGAGAAAAAAAAAATACAAGGGCCGGCAGAGACAGGTCTCCCACGCGACAAGGAGCGGCGGTAAAGAAGTCATATTTCAATTTATTACTGGGTGCAGTAAGTACACTATGATGAAGTATAGTAGGCGCCGAGCTTAAACTCATCACAAGGGGCACCAATGCAGAGCAGAGATTTGTTAAGATAGTGCCGTGCATTACCCTTTGCGACTAGGGGCACTTAGTCAGAATGCTGTTGAATTGCAGACAGAGATTTGCTGAATTTGCTTATGGTATGATTGTGATAAGTGCATTGAGCCGGTTGTAGTAAAATGTTTGGCCAAAATGTAAAGGGGGTTAGTACGATGAATATAAAAGGATTGGTAGTACAAAGCTTGCCTCTGTAAACGTCGCGTATAGAGTGAGCTGTGTAGGGCTGTCAAAACAAGCCGGTAATGCGGGAAGCTGTCAATCCCCGCTGCGATTTCATACAGAATGTAGTGCTTCATAAATGCTGAACTAGCAGATA
This sequence comes from Salticus scenicus, assembly GCA_963930645.1. NCBI lineage: Eukaryota > Metazoa > Arthropoda > Arachnida > Araneae > Salticidae > Salticus > Salticus scenicus. The sequence continues at coordinate 139,498,754 of OZ005652.1, read as the reverse complement.
TCTATTTGATATCACAAAAAAAGAAGAAAAAAATTCCGCATTACCGGCTTGCTTCAACTTCCCTACTCAGTGCCATCTATCATTTGTACATTGCATTTCCGGACAGGCATTGTACTGCGAATCTTTTTATATTCGTCCCCTTTAAACTTCATAAATTTTCGTCAGATATTTTCTTATTCCCCTATATTCTTATAACGATTTATAACAAGACAAACGATAATAACTTCTGAACATAGCTTGAATTTTTATTTAAACAATATGTATTGCACACATTTTTAATGAAAAGGATTTAAGTAATTAGAACGTAATTTTAAGTAATTAGAACGTAACTTTTAATCTGCTTTTCTTGTGGTAAGTACAATGGGTATTATATAGTGGTTTAAATCTACGTTATGACTCATAACATTCATAATTCTAAAGTTTATGACAGTTTCTTTTTTATTAATTTTAAGTAAAACGACAGCTATTTCAGTACTGAAAGTGCATAAAGTAAGTGCACTATCAGGCACATTTTTATATACGGTGAGGAACTGCATCACTCAAATTTTAAAACAAATAGTGGCTTATTTTAAATTCTTATAAAATGTAATGCTAGGTATAATGAAGTTGCAGAAAGTTTCGCTTAATAGATTTATTATTTAATATGTCTTGGAAATATGTTGTGGGTTGTCTCTAAGAAAAAATAACCTATTGTTGAATTGCAATGCAATTTTATTTATTTCGTTATAGAATAAAAAATACCACTGCTTATTATGTAAATATAATAAGTTTTTAGAAAGAAAGGAATATTTCCAAAATACATTCAGATCAAATAACATGGAAAGTAATCACAAAGTTAGAAGGTACCTTTCCAGCATGGAAATGTATTTAAATATTAATAAAAATCCCGTAAATAATTTTCTTAGATAAAAAACAGGATTTATCTTTTTTTTTTTTTTTTTTTTTTTTCCAAAAATATTAGTCAACATAAACATTAATACATCTATATATATTCTCACTCATTTTGTTATTTTTGGGCTTCTTCCAAAATGTGCTGTTTTTTATTTAATTTATATCTATTACTAATGCATTTAAAAGAAAAGAAAAAGAAAAACAAGATATAATTTCTAGATTGTTATCATTTTATTTTTACACTTAAGCATAAAGTTGTATGTTAAAATGGATCTTTTGAAAACAATGTCATATAAAACTTTCTATGTCACTTCACCACAATGGTCATGAAACAAACATTTATTTAAATATATATAAATATACGTATATATTAACTTGAGTAAAATCATTTGATCTTAAATTACACTCTAAGCCAAAAAAAAAAAAAAAAAAAAAAAAAAGTCTCACTAAGAAGGAATTATTTGAATGGGACGAAAATTGGTAGATATGATGTGCATGTAGTGAAAAATAAATGATTACAGTAAAAAAAAAAAAAAAATATGGATGATAAAATCAATAGTAACAACTTCACAAAATGAACGAGTTGTGACATAGACATAACGATCTGCGCATGAGCAGATAATCGAAGACCCACGGTGTGTGAGGGAAAGAAGGGAGTCGGCAAGAAAATGCCGAAGTGAGCAATGTATTGTGCCAGCCGGTGAGCTGGAAAGAGAGAACATCTGCCGAATTTTTTTCGTAATGCTTCGAGAATTCATCGATATGACATTTAATTTTCCTATAAATATTATTTTTATGTGATTTTCGTGTTTTATGTGTGCCTGTGCCAAGTGTGTAAATAAACGTGTTGTGTCTACAAAGAGTTTCTGATGCTAACCTGGTCTTAACACGTTACAGAGTCAATAACGCGTTGACCCAATTGTGGACTTTACGTAAGCAGTTATTCGACTTGGCATTGGTTGATAGAGTTGACAGATGTCCTCCCCCAAGATATCGTACGAAATTCTGTTTAATTTGTATATTAGATTGGCAGAACCCGAAGCTGGTTGTATAGCACTTTTCATAATGCTCCAAACGTACCCAGTGGGAGAAAGTTTCGTCGACTTTGCTGGCCAAGATGATGTTGTTGTTTTCCAAAATACGATTAATTCCCGTCGAATGATACCTATTACATTTTTATGCATCAATTAGTAATGAAATAAAGTCGAGTGTTGTGGATTTGTTTTCCAAATTTTACAAAAAAATTAATGCAGTAATTGCTGACATTATTGAATAAAATCCTAATTTACCTGAAATTTTCCAAATATTTGTTTATCGAATGGTGAAATGATTAAGAACGATTATAAACTGAACTATTTTGAAATTCACCAATAATTTTTTTATGTAATTTTAAACGTACTTATTTACTAGGAAATATTAATTACATGTAAGTAATAATACGAAAAATTATTATTATTTTAACTTTTAGAAAGGGGTTCTTTCAAAATCCCATTGTGAAGCGTAACAACTGCTGTCACAGCCCCTTTCTAAAGGTTAAAATGAAACTTAAATAACAAGGCTAACTAGACTATCACATTTCAAAGATTTTAATCTGTTCTCTGAGATCTGTATTTAACTTTAAAAGATTTGTATTTAATTTTAAATAAAATATTCAATAAACATTTTTTTTTCATATTATGCTGAATTATAAATATATTATGTTCTAATAGTATATTCTGTATAATTTATGTATTATTAAATCACTTTTATTTTTTGTCTCTTTGTATAGACTTTAAAAACTATTCTTTATAAAAAAATATTTTATAAATATCTATCTATTTTAATGCATATATTTTTACTTTCCGAACATACATATATTAAAGTATTGCAATTATGATAGAAATGTGACTTTGAGATTATGATTTTCTACGTGTTTTAAGGTGTCCTGAGCTCATTTGTGCTGTTTTTACGGTGATGTATGCATGTGTGTATGTATATGAGGGATCAAACATGATAGTGTCTAAACGTTTTGTTTAAATGAGTTGAAAGTTGGTAAGTGTGCAATGGGTCACGGTAGCTACTGAACACTACTGATTTTCATGACTCTAGAACTCATAGGTTTTTTTTTTTTTTTTTTTGAACGAACACAAAGTAAAATTCTTGATTACTATAGTCTATGAGCTCAGATTATTTAACGTGTGATCAAGTCTAAATCACTTATGCAAATGAACTGAAAATTTATGTACATGTTATAGTTCACCGTTCAAACAAACTGTATAGATTTTGGTGAATATAGCATTTTTATTTCCTTTACAGGGACACAGCAAAAAATTGTTTATCATTGTTGCTATGGGCTCAATTTATTTAAAGTGCGGTATAGTCTAAATGCTTTATTCGAATGGACTGGAAAAATATGTGCATGTTTTATGTCATTGTCGCATGAAATGTATTGATTTGTATGAATTTAGTAGTTAATTGTTTCAGGTGGACAGAAAGAAAAATCTTTATCATTATAAATATTTTTGACAGTCTGTAGGACAATTTTTGCCATCTACAGGATGTCAGGTTATAATAAATATGCTATCCTCTGGATAGTTTAAGAATATCAGTAGGCATCCAGTGGATGTCTACATTCCTCCTGTAGCTGTCGTATAAGAATCATAAAAATACATCCTTAGGATGCCTACAGGCATGACATTTTGACATCCAGAAGACATTTTCCAAATGAAAAAATCTGGAGTGACTCCACTCGACTTTCCGAACATTGAGTAATTAACGGTTTTGTAGATAAAGTAAAGTAAGAGGAGTTGTTAAATTAACAAAAAAGAAAATTATAATAGGTTGATTGGGTATTTTTTTTATATAGTACACGATGGTTAATTTAACGCTATTTTACCAAACACGTAGATCACAATGATAAAGAATAATTTATTGTGTCCCTGTAAAAACCTACAAAGCTAGATTCACCAAAATGCTTATAGTTAGTGCAACAGCCACTTATAATATTTATATAAATTTTCAGATCCATCGGATAAGGCATGTGGACGCTATCGCACTTTAAAGTTTGAACCCATATGACATCAATTATAAAGATATTTGTATTTTGTCCCTGTACAAAGAACCATAAGTGCTAGATTCTCTAAAGTTCATGTATTTCGTGTGACGGTGACGTATAACATGTATATGAATGTTGAGTTAATTTGAATAAGGAGTTTAGTTGCTGTTGCACTTTAAATAATTCAAGTCTATAGGTCTTAATGATGAACAATTTTTAATTGTGTCCCCGTAAAACTTGTTAAGTGCTAGAGTCACCAAAATCCATACAATTTCTGTGATAGTGACCTATAACACATATATAAATTTTCTACTCAAACGAATTAGGCATTTAGATGCTATCGTACTTTAAAAACTTTCACCCCATACGCCATAATGATACAGAATTATTTGATGTGTCCCTGTAAAAAAGATAGAAGTGCTAGATTCACCAAAACCTATAAAGATCGTGAAACTGTGACCTATATAATGTGTGTAATTTTTTTGTTCAATTGAATAAGGCGTTTAGACGATATCGCACTTTTTAAAATTTGGTCCCATAGGCCGTAATGATAAAGAATTTTTCTTTGTGTCCCTGTAAAAAAGTTATAAGATCTAGATTCACCAAACTCTATGCAGTTCATGCAACTATTACCTATAATATGTGTAAAAATTATTTTCTCAGTTTAATATGGCATTTTGACATTATCGCACTTTATAGGCCTTAATGATAAAGAATTTTTCTTTGTGCTCCTGTAAAAAAACTATAAATGCCAGATTCTCCAAACTCCACACAGTTCGTGCAACTGTGACCTATAATATGTGTATAAATATTTTGCTCAATTAAAGAAGGCGTTCAGATGCTATCGCACTTTTAAAATTTTGGTCCCATAGACCATAATGATAAAGTATTTTTCTTTGTGTCCCTGTAAAAAAACTATATGTGCTAGATTCTCCAATATCTATAGGTTTTGTACTATGGTGACTGGCAATATACGTACCAACTTTCAGCTTATTCGAACAAAGCGTTTAGACGCTAGCGTGTTCACTCACAGACACACACACATACATACATCAACGTAAAAATAGTTAAAACGGACTCAGGGGACCTCGAAACGTATAGAAACATCAAAATCTCGAATTCGGATTTTTGACATGATTACTATACTTTTCTTACTATAGTGTTCGGAAAGTAAAAAGACAATTTCTGTTGTACGGAGGACATAATGTTATCCTGTAAACGACATCCTCCGTATGTTTTTAGGATGTCATTGTGCTGTCTGGGTAACTACTTATTCGTAGTTCACCCCACTGATTTTGAATCTCAACTTTCTTGTCCTTTACTTGCTTAGAGCAGAATTATGAGCACTTTGATGTTTTTCTCATACATTCTGTAATTATCAACCCTTTACACTGATATCGGTTTCGGACGAAGTATAAAAAGTACTTAGAGTAAGGACATAGATATTGAAATTTTTAGAGTTCACTTTTATAACAATAATTTCAGTTAAGATGTTTTTTAAGGGGAACCAAGGGAAGTATTTCTTCAGTTAAACAATTTAAGTGTATTTAAAAAAAAATATTGATGTGTGCTTTTGGAATAATAATAAGACGAACACACTGTTCTTACTTAGGGATTATGTCTGGATAAACACCAAGTTAAGATATTTTCGTGAGCTAATTAATTTTTACTCACTTTAACCCATAATGTGCGATTGTCATTTTTTTGAGGAGTTACATTTTGTATTGTTTTAGACAATATTTTAGGTAGTGCATTCTGCCGCTATCCTAAAAATGGAACGATTTGTAGCAGTGCACTTAGTTGCTTCAAACTATTGTAACTGCTGTCAACTATCCTTTAGAACAAACGCACAGATTGAAATATTATTGTGAATTTAGAAAAATAAATACTTTTTAACTTCTTGTTTTGCGTTTTTTCTTTATCGTTCTGCTTTTAAGGTATTGCACCATCTATGAGTAAAATTTGGACCTAAAGTATTTGTTTTCTTAAAGAAAACTTTGTATTGCGAGAAGTACTTTAGTGCATATCTCACTCTCATACTTCTATTACTGGATTTTATATTAAAGGTTAAAGTTATCTAAAGTCAAATAATTTAGGACAAAATTTAATGTACCTTATATTAAGAATGTGCTTACTAACTTAAATAGCATACTTATGGAGCAACTTTAATCAATTTTTTCTTATGGGGTTTCATAATCATGTTGTCTTTTAGATAAATAGGCAATTCTAGTAATTTATTTTTTTATTCACGAAACATTAACCTTTTTCTATAACAACATATATGTTTTTATTTATCATTAGAAAACATAGAGTAATACTTATTTTTAATAAACTTAAAAAATATTACGCAGATAATATTTTCCCTTCCCTTTTTAAACGGTAAACCGATAAAAATAAATGAGCTTTTGAAAAACTAACGCTCATTGAGAGGAAAAGAATTTATATTTGGAAGATTAATTTTAAAGAAACCATTAAAGAGGGTCGTGACAATAACACTTGTTATGGAGATTCTTTTATAAATAATCTTTTTGCGTTTTATTTAAAAAAAAAAAAAAATCTTAATATCTTCTATACATTCAGCTTCACGTATGTCATTAGAGTGTAAATTTACATCATGGCAAGATACTTGTAAGCCAAGAAAATGACACTAAACTAAACAGGTATAGGTTTCTTTTTTAAAAATTGCATTTTTATGATTTTTATCACATGAAATTTAAAAGCATTAAAAATAATTTTTCATCTAATTAAATAGCAATGAGTCAACACATTCATTATCAGATTTGCTTTTCCTTACAAATTTGATTAATAATATATATATATATATATATATATATATATATATATTACTTTTATAAGTGCTATTAAAATCCATTGGATCACCATTAAAATAGTTATACTTTTTAATACCTCACATGAAGAGACAATAAGAACAACTAAAGATTTATATATTAATATTACAAAATCATCTCGTGTGAAACTGCCACTTCTTCCTTTTATTATGCATCTTAATACTGTAAATAAAGTTTACAGGTTAGAGTTTGAGATTTAAGATACTGTATATGTACGATCTTTAAATACAGTAGAAAATAGTTTTAGAAAAAGTTTTATTTGCAACCAATTTCTATGTGTAAGGAGATGTGAATCTCTCATTTAAATACTGCATCTACATTTTAAAAATAAATAAATAAAAAATTTAAATAATAATAAATAAATAAATAATATGTATAAATAAGGAAACGCAAATGAAATAACTATGATTTTAAGGTCATAGGACAAACTTGGAGGGAAAAAAGGGAACACCACAAGGATTCAGAACTGTATAGCAACCCATAGCATCAAACTTCATTCTAACCTTTAAAAACTGGATGTTTTGGGTTATTTATTAACAATAAAGTCCAGATGAAATGCGTTATTGATTTAAATACACATTGCAATCTATATTTCAACATATGTTCCAAAAATATGCGTGAAAATATCAGAAATTAAAGTTATTTGTTTAAATGAGAACGTTCTTTTGTGAAATTTATATGCGAATAATTAGTAAAATTAAAAATCTCCAATGGATAAAATTCTTCTACACCATTTAGGATGATTCAGTTTTTAAAGTTTCTGCTAAAACACTGAAATGAAAAGAATATGTTTTCTCCTTAATGTTTTCTTTCAGATATACTTTCCAAACATGCTCGAATAAAAATCTCCAGTTCATTTTAGGTTTTACTACACTTTAGTCTAGAACAAGAAACAACAATAACAAAAATCTAAATGTTTTCTTATGTCATTCTATTTAGTAAATGACGGAAATGATATTTTAGGTTGCTATGTTATATTTTTCTTTTAAAGAGAAAGAACGACATTAAAATAATGAGGGAGCTATGTCGTGAAACAGACATTTGGGAAAATAGCAACTAAGAAAAATGATAAAAGTGGTCATCTTGGTACCAGTGATCATAATTCTTTTGAAACTTTAAGACAAATGTGATTTTATGGACAGTGGTAGTGGAGGAAAACTGATTAGATGAAACATTTATTTAGTGTGACTTATTTGTATAAGATTTAAAATGTATATAATTATTTTGTTTAATAAATACCATAGATTTATTTTGATATATGTATAAATAAATAAATAAATAAATAGAGAGAAAGAGATAAATATAAATATAGATATAAGATATTAATATAAATATAGATATAAGGTATTAATATAAATATATTTTCTTATATATAAAGCCTTAATATAGGTAAGCATTATTATGACAATTTTTGATATTGAACGGTCCATATGAATTTACTGAATTTTGACGTGTATAAGAGTGCTTCATTTTAAGCAAATTAGAAAGAAAAAAGCTTATTAGAAAGAAAAATCTTCATTTTTGTTGTAATTAAAATTAAAATTTTTGTTTTTAATTGGAAAGCATTAATGAGTTTCGTTAAATAAGTTAATACAGATTTTTTTTTATGGACAGATTAGTACGTAGTTATGATCGTAGCGGAAAAACACAGATTGAGTCAATCCTTTATTTTGCTTGATTTATTTATATAAGTTTAATGAATTTTAAATAGAGAATTATATAACTATTCCAGATAACTTGTATCAAAACTACTTTTTCATAAATATAAATGTATGTATATTGCGTGCATTGCTAAAACATTGGTAAATAGTACATTAACAATTAAATTTGATATTATACAATGCATATGAAAAAGGCAGAATTATCTCATATTTGTTAATGGATCGTTTTAAAATTATTAAAAAAAAATCATCTAACATTTTTCTTCTTAAAATTATAATTTACATTTTGAATGTGAAATATCTATTCAGATTCAGAGAAAACGTTTGAGTTCGCCATTATTTTTCATGACTTTAAAATTACCTATTTTAATAAGACGATACTGTGTCTCTGTGAAAGAAGTGTAAGGCAAATAAGATTAAGAATTAATCTTAATAGGATGAAAGTTATCGTATGTATGTGTGTGGATTATCTACAATTAAACCACTGAAATGATCTCAATCCAATTTGACACAATTACTGCATAATACCAGAATTGAAGCGCTGTTTGAGTTTAAAATCTATAGCGCATGCGCGACGGAAAGTGATGGCGGAAAAACCTTCTACTAAATCATATTTGTGTATTATTTCTAGAGTAATAATGCAGATAGAAACTTCAAATTTAATATCTAGACTACTTTTAATTTATTCTTTTTCCCTGAATAGAGGTTTCTAAAAATTCAAAATTAAAAAAAGAGGGAACTGGTTTAAAAAAAAAAAAAAAAAAAAAAAATGTTCTAATGTTATGCTTTTGCCAATATATACTGCATGCGATTTCACCATATCTTGTTGTAAATACGCCAAAATGACGTCTTAATTCAACTAGTTTTTATAACATATTCGAATGACGTAACTTTCAGTAAATGACTCAAATGAACTACTATCGTTTTTAAAAATGATTCATTTTCATAAAAATGATTCCTTAAAATATAGTGAGGAGCAAATCGGGCAAAGCCAGATAGTAACAGAATAGAATATTAATTTTACGCTATAGATAATTTAACGTATTCCAATGGTCATCCGATTTTTCGATTGTAAACGACTGTTATTTTTAACAAATATTTTCTAAAAAGAATTTTTAATTTATGTTAATGTAACAAATTAAGGTATTCAGCATAAAACAGTTATGATATCAGTTACAAAAATAGCATACAAAAATAGTAATTAGAAAGTAATGCATAGTGTATCATATGATAAACGAGAGGATGATATGCTCCACTTTTACGGTCTATTATCAAAATATAATTTTATGTAAAAATATATTAAAAGCATTTGCAGTTATTCCAAAACTTTTAGACAAATTGGCGTATAAATGATATAATGAGTAAGTACAGTGAAAAGCATTTCATAACCTATGCAAAATACAATTTTTTTTTCTTTTTGTTTAATTACTTTTTTATATTGTAAAGACATTTTTTTATATAAATCTAAAAGAAAGCTATGAATGACAACATTAATTTCACCCCAACACCCAAACTCCCCCCTAAAAAAAAAAGAGCGAAAAAAAGATCAAGAATTCACAGCATGTGCCACTTTTCATTAAGAATTAGAAAGTGTGCTAGATAGAATTTCAGATTTATAGTTAAATATGTCATTAAGAGAAAGAAAATATTAAAAGCAGTCTTTTAAACTTTGGTGTAAATAAAAGGCTTTGACATTATTCGGCAATAAATAGATATCTTAAATAAAAATTAATGATCTAACTTTTACTTCACTGTCCTGAAAACCATGAGATGAAAGATAATTTTTCATATAAATCAACATTTTGTCATATGATATAGAAACAAAACACCAATTTGTCTTTGAAAAATATATTTCTCCGATTTATGTGCGCTTAATATGTGCGTTATTTATATGAGTTATTTATTTATATTAGAATTTTTCTATTCTTGGAGAATAGCATTTTTAACAGGGTTTTAAAAACAAAAAAATGGATAAGTTCATTATTATTATTATTATTTTAATGTAAACTTCTTTATTATATTATAGTATGGATTTTTTTTAAGTATATTTTTATCATATAATAATTAAATGATTTCATTGCAACACATTGGTTACGAAATATGTTTAATAAATTTTAGATACTGGAGAAATTTTAGATACTATTAGATGTATGTTTAACAAATAAATTCTTTAATACGATATAGAAACTAAGACTTCTATCTCTAAATTTCAAAAGAAAAATGTAATAGAATTAAAATTATACATTGCAGAGTAAACTATTTACTGTAATATAAATGTATTGTTGAAAATAAAACTACTTAATCAAAGTGAAATCGTCGCTCGTAACTTACAATTGATGCAATTAATATGTATTTCTGTAATTTATATTAGTAGTTTTATAGTTTTATATTGTTTTACGTTTAAAAAGAATGTGTAAATTAACACCTTAACTATACGCAAGGCAATATACCTTTCTCCGTTATATATATATATTTTAATGGAACACGGTTCCTACAAAAAACTTTGAAAAAAAGAAATCCTTTGTCATGCATGTAAACATTTAAAAATGTTTAGGTAAAATTATGAATTGGCTACATAATACGTAATTAACCACCAGAACGAACTAGAAAGGGACAAATTTGTAATGTTGATTTACTATATACAGAGTGACTTTTAAGTATCCAGAAAAAATTTGAGGAGCTTTTATGGACTACCTACTTCACTATAACCATTTTTCTGTTGTTGTAATGCTTTTATCTTTAAATATTATTCAATAAAATATTTTGCATTTACTCAACAAGTAGTTTTTTTTTAGCGATCAGGGAAAGTAAAATCTATTAGATAAATGAAAAAGGTTCGTTTTTTTTTTCAAAATGCTGCGCATCTAAGATATTTTGTACTCCGATGAGAAAGTTTTTATTGTTTAAGTCGCTAAAAACACTCAAAATCATCGCAAACTTTTGGATCTAGCTCTCAAGAACACCAGAAAACGATATGATGCAACAAGGTCTTTGTTTATAAAATGTTTGATAGTTTAAGCTGAGATAACCAACAACTAGGAGACTCGATTGTTTTTTTTTTTTTTAAATGCAAAAAATAATGGAAAAGTATATCAAAAAGATGTTTTAGAGAAAGCTGTACTTCCATGGAAGCAAAATCACTCAGTTAAGATCTTTCACCAAGTTTGTGCTCTGGCTCATAGAGGCAAATCAAAATTTGCTTTAATCGATGTGAAAGTGAAAAGGTATCTGATCAAAAATCTGTGTTCTTTTAACAACTCTGATTTGTATCCAATGGATTTTTCAGTATGTGGGATCTTAGAAGAACAATTGCGAATACATTTTATAGACTCAAGAAAGCCCTGAGCAAAATATGGTAGGATTTAGATCCAAATTACTTGTGCCACACCGTCATCTCATTTCCGAACACGATCGCAGCTTGCGTGAAAACCGATAACCGCCATTTCGAATACTCATAGTAAAAAATAATTGTTAGACATTACTTGTTGCAAATATATATATATATATATATATATATATATATATATATATATATAATGTACTAAATCAAAGGCTATATCATCATTACATAAAATATATTTATTGTGTCATCGTTTAAACTGTACATTTTTTTGCAGCCGTTAGACTTAGATACATACTTTCAATTACAAAATTGGTTCAAATGAAGAGCAGATTTCAGATATGGTTCAAATGAAGAGTAGATTTCGGATATATGTAACACCAAGTGTCGTTCAGTTCCAATGTGACACTCTACATGTATATATGTGTGTGCAGGAAGGTAAATGTTTTAATTATTATATATGACTTTCACACTTTAATGCATGCAAAAAATTTATAACTAAGTAATTTTAAATTATAAGTGTACTGCAGGTAAAAACAATCTGGAGAGACTCCAGTCGACTTTCTAAGCATTAAGAAATTAATGGTTATATAAATAAATTGAAGTAAGAAATCTCGTTCAATAAACAAAAGGGAACATTTTAATAGGGTGTTTGAGTATTTTTCTCAACTGTTTAGTTTTGCGCTATTGCACTTCAAATAATTTGAGCCCATACATAGATCATAATGATAAAGAATTTTCTGTTGTGTCCCTGTAACAACATGTAAGGGCTAAATTGACCAAAATCTATATAACTCGTGCGACGGTGACCTATAACATGTGCATAAAATTTCAGGCTCAATCGAATAAGGCGTTTAGACACTATTGCTCTTTAAATATTTAGCCCCATAGGCCATAATGATAAATAATATTTCTTTGTGTCCATGAAAAAATCTATAAGTACTAGATTCACCAAAATCTATACAGTTTGTGCGATTGTGACATTATAATATGCGTAAAAATTTTCAGTTAAATAGAATAAGACTTTTATACGCCATCGCACTTTAAAGAATTTGGGTCCATGGACCGGAATGATAAAGAATTTTTATTTGTGTCTGTAAAAACTGTAAGTGCTAGATTCACAAAATGAATACATTTTGTGCGGCAATGACATTTAACATGTGTATACATTTTCAGCTCAGACGAACAAGGCGTTTAGACGCTATCGCACTTAAAAAAATTTGGACCCATATACCATAATGATACAGAATTTTTCTTTGTACCTCTGTAAAAAAAACTGTAGTCCTAGATTCACCAAAATCAATAGAGTTCGTGCTATGGTGACCTATAATATACGTACCAACTTTCAGCTCATTCGAACAAAGCATTTAGGCGGACTCGTGTTCACTCTTATACATACACACACATACATACATAATCGTAAAAATAGTAAAAATGAACTCAGGGAGACCTTAAAACCTTCAGACACGGCAAAATCTCAAAGTCAGATTTTTCATATGTTACAATACTTCCCACACATATGTATGTTCGGAAGGTAAAAAACAGTTCATTAAACTGATATATCCAGGTGCGCAGTCAAACAGAAAGAAATGAACTTTTTGAAAATAATTAAAAAATAATAAAATTATAAAAAAGAAGACATTGTTAAAAATAGGAGTTAGCATTTATATTTATAAAATATAAATTCAGCAAAAGGTATATTTTTACTCGTTGCAAATACGACACAATGCCAGAAATACTTATTTTAAAAGATAAAGAAAAAAACTTTAATGTAATACAACTAAATTTTTCCCTTTAGGTCTTCAAATGTTATACCTAAAAATAATGTCAGAATACAAAAAAAAAAAAAAAAAAAAAAAAAAAAAAAAAAAAACTAGTTGGCATAGGTGGACTCTGCTCAGTTCCCCATCATATTTATGTTCTCATAAATTTCTAGTGCGAGACATATTATAATCATTTAAAAAAAAATGAATTTGACCAAAGCTTGATACAGTGACAGAATGAAATCCTCGCCTAATAGGCTATCCACCGTTCACTTCGATATATTTATCTTATTCTAATCTATTAAATTATTTTATCAGGGTCAATTCTGTTGTTTAGTTTTCATACTACTATTTCCAATGCAATAATCCTCAAAATTCATATTAATATGAAAAATTTACAATTTCGCTATGTTGATGAAATCGTAAATTATGAATAATTTACGAAATTCTCCTATTAGAATATTTGTATTCAATCATGTTCAAACAAATATCATAAATGTAATTTTGAAGTTGTCTAATGTCTTTACGATCCTCAAAATGGAAGTTTATGCTCAATTTTGCCTTATTCTGACATGTTAAGTAAATCGTAAATTCCAAATAACTTACGAATTTTTAACACTGGAAAAAACATAGTCTATGATATTCATGCAAGTATCCTAAATAATATTTCGAAATCGGTTTCACGTCTATACGGTGAAAATATCCCTCAAGATTGACGTTTATGTGAAATTTTGCTCTGTTTTGCCATGTTAAGAAATTCGTAAATTTCCAATAACTTACGAAATTTTTATATTGGAAAATTCTTAGTCATTAATATTCATTCCTGTGTCCTAAATAATATTTCAAAAGTAGTCTGACATCTTTACGATGAAAATATCTCTAAAAATTGACGTTTATGTGAAATTTCTCCCTATACTGCCATGTTAAGAAATTCGTAAATTTCCAATAACTTGCGAAATTTTCAAAGTAGCCTATTTATAGTTACTGATGTTCATTCCAGCATCAAAACTGATATTTTAAAACTGGTCTGACATTTTTACAGTAAACATTTTCCATTTAATGTACGTTTAAATGAATTTTTGTCCTATTCTCCCATGTTAAGAAATTCGTAAATTTCCAATAACTTACGAAATTTTTAGATTTGAAAATTCATAGTTATTAATATTCATGCCAGTGTCCTAAATAATATTTCAAAAGTAGTCTGGCATCTTTACGATGAAAATATCGCTCGAAATTGACGTTTATGTGAAATTTTCCCCTATACTACCATGTTAAGAAATTCGTAAATTTCCAATAACTTGCGAAAATTTCAAAGTAGCATATTTATAGTTACTGATGTTCATTCCGGCATCAAAACGGATATTTTAAAACTGGTCTGACATTTTTAGAGTAAAAAGTTTACATTTAATGCACGTTTAAGTGAATTTTTGTCCTATTCTCCCATGTTAAGAAAATCGTAAATTTCTAATAACTTACGAAGTTTTTAAAATCTAATGTTGCAAATGAATAGGGTTCTTGCCAGTGTCGAAAGTAATATTTTAAAACTGATCTGACCTCTCTGCGATCATTTGTTCTTGAGATATCGTGTACACAGACTAACAAACTAACGAACTAACGGACTAACGGACTAACGGACTAACAGACACCCTACAGACAGACACCATACAAATTTTGTCATTTTCGGGTTCCTCACATCTGAAAACGTGTAGAAAAGTCAAAAAACCGCGGTCGAAAATTTTCACGACTACCTAAGTTCCCCATACCTATAGTATGATGGGGAACTAAAAAAAAAAAGATGGAGGGTTGTTAGCAGTCGAAACTTTCAGTTTGAAAATCATTTCTCTCAAATATTTATTTATAAAAAATGACCAAAATATAAAGGGGAAATGTCGCATTTTACAGTTTGAAAATAAGGTATTAAAAACTTAAAAGATCTATTTTTTCAAAACGGGGCATAATTTAACAGTGATAAATTTTCTGAATGTAAAAACGGACTTGAAAAATATTAAATAATGAATAATAATGAAGTAAATTTCTCTATAGATTAATATGGGTTTTGGCAGACCTTGCAGTGGCTTTAGTTGAACCCTTGGTAATTTCAGTAGCTTGTTTTGAAAGACTCCAGACCAAAGCAATCCTAAAGCTTCTGTTACAATCAACCACATAGGTAACTTCCGTACTAAAGGTTGGACCAGAATGTTTTTATACTTTCCCCTTATTGTCTTGAAAATTGAGGGGTTTTCCACTAATATAAAGTAAATGCTAAAATTTGTAATTTTTAATTTCATGAATGATTTAACAACTTCTACCGTTTAGTGTTGTATAATAATTGTAGTATGAAAAAAAAAAAAGTTTATAACCACTAATTTATGAATGCGCACCGATTAGAAAATTACCATGCACTACGGCATCAAACCTATGCTACGAGAAAAACGAATATCGTCTACCACTTTTAAACTCATGACTAATCCCTTGCGGGGATAGAGACATTTTCCTCTTATAGAACGCATAGGTAAATTCCGGACCAAATGAAGATCAGGAATTTACTTATTGTTTGTTCAACTTCCATCTTTTGGTCTTAAAGTTACTTACGCCTTTGTACGATGCATTACGGGAACATTTATTCCGCGGTTCTCTGCTAATTTATCACAAAAAAAAAAAAAAAAAATTGTGTGAAATCATATTATTACAACTCCTATAAACTTTATTTCCCTTTCACTGATCACATAAAAATAAATACTGTTATTTCGAATCAAATTTACATACTGGTATTCGATTTAATTTCAAAATGAAGTTTAAAAATTCAAAACGAAAATAAAAATGAAAAACTAACAAAAGCTCACCAGAGATAAAATTTTGGGAAATGGTTAGCTCAATCCTGGCTGTCACCTTTTTTTGAGCAAACTCACCTTTGTCTGTTTTGGACTCGAATTGGGGAATGTACAGTATATATTTTTTGCACAGGTATTTTGAAAATGATGGCTGTTTGGATGAGACTATAGGGCTTTTAAAAAGCGCATATATTGAAACATTGTAGTTAATTTTATAAAATGAAAGTTAATAAACTGCTTGCCTTGCTTGTTTTTTTAAATGCTTTTCTTGTTGTTATTGTTGTTATTATGGTACAGTGCCACCTATAAGTAAAATTTATAACTTATATTTTATTTTCTTAAACAAAACTTTTAATCGTAAGAAGCCTTCTAGTAAAAATCTCACACTTGTAAGCAAATTACTTGTTTTTATATTAAAGTATAAAATATGTCAGAGCCCACCCTGTATATCATTAAAAAAAGAAAAAGAAATGTTAGATTTAATAGGATATTGATCAATTATTATCAAAATTTTATATGTGTGTGTATATGTCTATATATATATAAATAATTATACATATTTCAAGCTTATATTTAAATATGAATAAACGTGGAAAACATTTTTTTTAAATTTTTTTTAAGAAATACAATAAAATTCAGTAAACACAAAACAAAAGATAATTTAATCACACTGATAAATTTTATTTTTTCAAAGATAAGACAATAGAATATATTTTTCTTCGCAAAACTGATTTAGAAAAATTCTCGAAGATTAATCATTGTAGACAGCTGTCTGAGCAGATTATCTTGA
Organism: Salticus scenicus; assembly: GCA_963930645.1. Taxonomy (NCBI): domain Eukaryota; kingdom Metazoa; phylum Arthropoda; class Arachnida; order Araneae; family Salticidae; genus Salticus; species Salticus scenicus. The sequence continues at coordinate 139,481,595 of OZ005652.1, read as the reverse complement.
AACTACATCCGATTTTTTATATATATATATAAAAAAGGCGGCAATAAACTTTTAATTTAATTTTTCAGAATCTTATTAAGTTAAACTATAAATAAGAAGTCATTTTGTGTATAGACGTTGTATAAATCATTTCTTTATTAGATCTATTCTTACTTAAAATAATGCTATTAAAGTAAATTTTGAAAGTACTGCATCGCAGGAACACGCCCTTTCCTATGACAATCAAATTAAGTGGCGTATTTTCTTTAGATAGTTTTTAGTAGGGGGCCTTTAATTTAATTAATTTAAGTATTAAATTTAAATATTGAACTTTAATAAAACTTTAGTATGTATATTTTTATATGCATTTGTGTCTATGTGTATAGTGTATGCATAAAAAAACTAAAGGATCTCTCTATATCTGTCTATCAACCTATCTATATCTATATCTATCTACTATCTATCTATATAAATATAAACACTTCTGAATATATTTCATGAACCTGAAAACCTAGCATTAAATATTAAGTATAATTCTTAAGCTAGTTTAAAAATTCATGCGCGCAGAAATATATTATTATTTATATAATTATATTTTCCAGTAAAAGTTAAAAATAAATAAAAAAAAAAAAAAGCTGATACGATGCATTGAAAGATATTCGTACTTATTGAAAAGTATAAGGCTTAAAATTAATTTCGTTTGTAAAATTTGTAATTTGTTCAAAAATTAACAATGAACTCTTATGCAAAATAATTGAATTTCAAATGTGGATAGTTTCGAGAAAAATTACAAAGTGATATTAGAAATAATAAGAAAACTGTGAATAATGAAAATAAATGTCTACACTGTGGGTGTAAATTACTTTTTAAAAATAAGAAAGGTGATATTACTAATTCAGACAAGCAATAATTACCATGACACATGATATCACATTCCAGTCTGAGAGGCAAAAAAGAGTAAAATTAGAATTTCAAGAGGAATTTATAAGAGTGTTGGTAAAGAATAATAAATGATAACAAAAGTTTCACAGTCTCATCTATTAATTAGAGGAAAACCGTACCTGCCAACCTTTACGATTTTTTTAACACAGTTATCTTTTTATAGGTATTTTTATAAGAAATTGTAGCAGTTCTTTTTACATACATAAGAAGAAAAATTCTATCAAAAAATACAGTTGTCAAAAAATTGTAACGGTTGGCATCTGTGGAAAAACTCAGCAAGTGCTCAAAATTGCATTGCACTGTTCACATTGGTCATGGAATGCCTGCCGTGGACCCCATATAAAGAGATTCATGGTTGATATCGGACACCTAGGATACTAGTGTAGTCAGGCTTTTGCATCAACGATAACGCTATTTTTAGAATTGTATATTTTAAATATAATACTTTTAATATGATATTTTGAGACAATAGACTTATATTCGTCGTTGTAATAGCACTTTATTTTTATTCATTTATTTATTTATTTTTAATTTTGCGAAGAAATATCTGTGTGTGTTATCATAAAATCTTCATTAATAAAGTAATATTTAGGGATTTTTTTTTTCTCATTTAAAGAACGCTATTATAATAAGTATCTATATATCGCAAATTACTTTCCATATGAAGACTTTTCAAAAATGATTTTACGTTTACTACTGTTCATCTTAATCAATATATATATATATATATATTTATTTATTTATTACCAAACATATATAATAAGTATAAAACTTTGAATAAACACCATAAAATTGAAGAACTCGCAACAGTTATTTTGGGTTGAAAGAAGTTACGACCCTTCGTCAGGCGAACAAAGTAGGCACTGCTGGAAACAAAGCGATAACTCGTACCTAATTTGTTCGCGTGACGAAGGGTAGTGTCTCCTTTCGACTCGAAACAACTATTGCGAGTTCTTGCATTTTAGGGTGTTTATTTAAATTTTTGTACTTATTACTTCTAAACGTCAGATCTATGGTGCTTTTTTATAATCAAACATATTTATTTAGAAATACTTACAATTTTTAGTCATATCTAATCAATAAAACTTATAAAATATTTATAATCCAACGCAATTAAAGAATTAATTAAATAAATAAATGAAATATCATGTATTCATTGAGGATTTTATTTATTTTTGTGATATTCATTAATTTATCATTAATACGCATATACAAAATTTGTTTCTAATGAGGTAAAAATATGGTGAAAACACGCAATTTTTTCTTCGGTGTTCTGTATATTTGAATTAATTAATATTATTATATTTTGTATTTAAATTAGGCTTTTAATTAAGTTTGTAATACAGTTTTTTTTATTATATAAGTGGTTAAAGTATCTTATTCTTAAACATTTCTTGCGTGATATTCCATATTAGTATGCTATTATGCTTAAAAGAATTAAATGTAATATAAAATAATTTTGTCGGTACTGTACAACCTTAAATATAAAATAAATATGCATTTGCAATAATAGTAATAATAATAGAATATTAATATTAATGAAGTTTATTTAAATTTTTTGAATAAATCATGGGTATATTTATTGTATATTTTCAGATCGCATGAAAAAATCACGAAATAACATTAATCACAGATTTTTAGGAAAGTAAGTTTGCCTGATCAGCAGAGTTTTAATTTAAAATTAAATATTGGGGAGAATGGGGTCCAGACCAATTTTGGAAATTTTAGGTGTTTACTCACAAAGTAATAATTTCTCGCTATTGAAAATATTTGAGCATATTATCTATATATTGGGTCTTATGTGGCACTCAATCAAAAGCAATAATTATGTTTACTTTTTTTAATATACATTTTTTAATAACAACTGACAAAATGGACCACTGTACTCCGATCGCGGATTATAATGGTACATGGCATGGGGTACTATGGACCACAGGTCAAATTTAAAAAGCATACTAATGTAGTATATTTTTTAATAGTACAAAATGTAGAATATATTATATTTGTTTATTTATGTCGTTGATTCATACAAATAATGTAAATTAACGAACATTAAAAGTAGAAAATGATACGTTAAGCAATTTTTGTGTCACTGAAAATCTGCTGTTTTTTTGTGAAGTTGTAGTGTCTGGAAAACTCATCATTACAATAGCTTGAAAATTTACAAGAGATATAGCAACAATCTCAAGAATAAATGTAGAGATCTTAATTAAGATTTCGTTGCATGAATCTCACAAAAACAGATTCTTTATCTTTTATTTCTGTGATCAAACCAACAAAATGTAAAACCGTCTTTTTCGTCAAATTTATTTGTTTTATTATTTTTCAATTGCATTATTTAATTTAGTTTGTTATAGCTGTATGATATTTGTGAAAATATAAGAATACAAAAGTAAATGAATGGTTTTTAAAAATTAATAAGAAGAAACATCAAAGTAAATTGCTTTTTTATTCATCTCTGAAGACATAATAGATCTAATTAAGGTTAACTTTGAAATTTTTATATATAATTTACAGCTAACACTTCAAAAATGCAAATTTCGTAAATCAGTTTATTATGACAGAGGACTGAGGTAAATGGACCATGGTCCATTGTACCCCGTTTCTTAGTGGTCCATTGTAATCCGTCTGGACCTCTGACAGAAAATGATTAAAAAAAGTAAAAAAATCCTCTTAAAAATATCTTAGTGAGATGAAATATAACAATAGATGACCTTAGCTCTTTATTGTGATAAATAGTCTGTTCCAGATCATTATTCCTGAAAGACGAAAAGAAAAAATGTTGAACTAAAAATATTTGCTTTTGGCTACCGTAAACTAAATTTCACGATTAAAATGGCTAAACTGTAGTTAGGCATGAAGTTGCTGCCTAAATTTCATCATTGCAGTGCTGCTATCTATGTACCAAAATGCGAACCATAAAAAAAAAAAAAAAAAAAAAATAGGTTGCGGTCCATTGAACCCCACTCTCCCGTACACTTTAACATTTAAAGTTAATTAACATCAAGTTAAATTATTGAGGAATTGTATTGCATAAAAGTTTGATACCTTTATAGATATTTTAAATTTTTTTTAGTGGAGCAAAAACATATTATAATGCAAGATCTAGAAGGAATGGGACTGCACAGATAAATAGTTAAAGCAGTGAACAATAATGTATAATTAGAACAAAATAAAAAGTCAAAACATTTAAATAAAACTTGATGTATGTCGAATATATCTATTTGCATATAGTTAAAAGTAATTAATGAAACTACATCAAAATATTTGAATGAATAATATATATATATTTTTTTTTTCACTCAAAACATATATAACTATATATATTATATTAGGGTGTCCCTTAAATAAGGGGATAAATTTTGTATTTTATTTTTGTATTTTTTAATTTTTTAAAATCTGATACGCATACACTCAATTATTTTTTCTATTTGACTCTAACAGGGATGGAACACGGGCGCAGAATTCATACCACTATGAATGTAAGAAAATTTTCTACCTCTTAGATCAACGATATTATAGGTATGGAAATTTCTTAAACAGATTCCGGTATGAATTCTGCGCCCGTGTTCCATCCCTGCTCTAAATACTTTTTAACAAAATATAAGCTTTCTGGGATAATGTTAACCCGCGCCGAATTGTCGGGAGAATCCTAATATGGACATTAAGATTTATATATTTGGGGTCAAATAGAAGAAAAAAAAAGAGGGTATGCTTTTCGGATTTCAAAATAATGACATAAATAAATAAATAATAATAATAAAAAAAAATTTCCTCATTTACGGGACACACTAATATCGATATATTCTTGAATTTTCTGTATTCTGGTAATCCCAGTTCTATTTTATAACATTAACATTTTGTTTGTAATGAAAATTATTTTCTTAGTTTTCCAAGATAGAAAAGGTGTTATTTTACTCTACCTATTTATTTATTTATTTTTATCATTCTTAAATACGTCTCTTTATTTCTAACTGCAATAAAAAGAAACATTTTGAATAAATTTTCTTTCAAATAGGGAACATACAAAAATTTTAGAATATTTTATTATCCTTTGATGAATGTAAAAAATGGAAAATAGGAACAAAGGAAAATAACATATTTAAAAAATATTTATCTAAAAAGGGACAATTTGCATGTTAGGGGCACTGAAATAAAACAATCTAGTTTGTCAGTCACACAACTTTCTTCAAATACAATATTACTATAGGTATACTATTAAAATTTAAGTTATGAGTTACGAGTTAATGTATTTGAACATTTTAAACACTTTTTAAAAAAACAGTTGAAATATCTTTTAAAAAACACTTTCATTTAAAATATATTTGTATATGAGGACGTTAACTCTTCCTCTCTCAATGGCTCTTTTAATATAGTAGTTACAATCATACAACATTGAAGCTCAATGTTCAAATACTCTTTCGTTTTTTTTTTTTTTTTTTTTTTTTTTTTTTGGGGGGGGGGAGTATGCACCACTAATAGTATATAGAAATTCTTCATATGATACAAGCCTTAAAACTGAAAAGGAGTCCTTGGAGGAAGGCGTGTTTGTACGCACCATGGAAGCTGTTAATAAAATTGATAAATGATTTCAAATTGTCCAAAAAATTTCCACCCGCACTTTTATTGAAACATATTCGATTAATGACAAATTACCTTGTCTATTTTATATAAATCATATATACTGCAATTATTATACTTAAATTTAGCACAGCTAAAAAATTAAGAAAAAATTTGAAATGCACTTCAAGACATTTTAAAGCAGAGCAATAATTTACCAGAAACATTTTGCGACCGGAAATTGTTAAGCGAAATTTTTTATAATCGTTTTAACAGTTTTTTCCGATTAAACATGTTAAAAGTTTTTACAAAGCAATATTGGTGCTAAAACATCGTACAACACTAAGAAAAAAAAAATATACTAACTTCATCTAGAAAGAATAAGTGGTCATTTTCCAGATTCCTAAACTAGAAATAGAGATTTTCAAGCTATGCGTATAAGGCATGTCAATAAGCTGAATAGACGAAACGATCGAGAATTTCTTGCCTATGCATTTCTAGATGGGAAAGCAGTATTCTAAATATTCGGAATCCTTTGTATTGCGAGAAATTCTCGCTTGATTTCCTAGAATCGGGTCACAAATCAAGATTATAGTTGTTAAAACTTGCCTCTTGTATTCGCATTTATTTTCAGATATTTTTAAATAAGTTTGACCTCGATAATATAGGCAAACGCTCTAGAATTCTAATAGGGGTTTCTAGAACTCGTTTTCGAAGGGAACTAGAATTTATAAGGATGACATGGAACTATTTTTAACTAGAGCCACAATTTAGATTTTAGATGTCAGTTACAGAAGTTTTTCTCAGTGAAAATGGCACCTATTCAGAAATGCTGTTTTGTGGCCCTGTAAATAAATAATAAATACTTTTCATAACATATTATATGTGAATTATGCTTTTGTACGTATAAAAATTATATGACAATTTAATTTTGTTTATTGAAGTTAAACTGGACATATCTAAAATTTCGCTTTTATGCGTAATTTATTTGAATACATTTTTATGTCTCATTACACGAACAATTTGTCTCTTAAAGAAATTTTCAGATGCATCGATTTATGATACCGATTTAGAATTCCGAGTTTAAATGTCCTGCTGATTTCTTTTTCTTTCTAAATAAAATTGATAACAGTTTTGCACACAAGCATACATACACACGCATAGATTTAAAAAATTAAAATTTGAAAGTCAAAACGTGAAAACACATCAAAATACAATTCTGAAAAAATTGACAACAAACAATACTTTCTTTATTACGTATGCGTAGGAGTAAGGAAATTTCACTTTGAATAGGTAGAACTGTATTTGTAAAAAACTATATTATTATAAAATCTTCTTAAAATAATAATGAATTATTTCATAGAAATCACGTGAAAAGGCCTTTTGAAAGATGCGTTATAACAAATTATAATTTATGCATTAAATTCTATAAATTATGCAGCTTTAATATTTCAGAATTCTGTTATTTGATTTTGCACTTCAGTTATAATCATTAGTTTGTTTGAGTTATATATATATATATAATCATTTTGTTTTTAAAGAAATGCGTTTTATATTCAATAAAAAATTCAATTTAACATTACTCTTTTAAAGAAAATTAAAAATAACCTTAAAAATAACTACAACGAAAAATTTGCTATAAGTAAATTCTGTGATAAGCAGAATGTCATAATGATCATTATGCAGAATGTCATAATGATATGCAGAATGTCATAATAATTTAAATGATTAAAATTCTATTAGAAGCATAGAGTGTACATAGAAGTATAGACTGCAATATTCTCGATTTCTTTCTTTCTTTCTTTTTTTTCTTTTACAAACTACAAATAATTTAAGCACCATTTGCTATTAAAAGAATGCTACTACACAATCTTGAAATATAAAATGTATTTTAGTAGTAATTCAACTTATTTTACGAAATTAGGGCTTAGATTACGGTGCTTCGTTTAAGATTGTCGTAAGCATACGTTTTCATTTAATATATAAACAAAGCGTAACTTGTATTACAGTGTCTCAGTATCTTAGGATCACCTCAGAGGCATTTTACGAGGAATCATACATGGAAGTGTACGCAGTCACCACATAGCTCATTCTGCGTCTCCAGTTGGCTGATTTGTTTCTCTTGTGAAGAACTTATGCTTGAGGTACCGCAATACAAAGTTAAGATCGTTTGTAAACAGGTCCATCTTACGACGGAACTTAAGATCAATCCTTTGCCAACCCTAACACTCTAAAACGCTGTAAACAGTTTTGCCAAATATAGGAACGCTTTTATTCAACTTTCAGCAATAATTTTGAGGGGGGGGGGGGTATTTGAGATACATATTGGACGAATAACCTTTAAAGTGATTAGGTAACTGTTACAGTTAAAATTTAGTGGTGCATTTTGAATAAAAATGTCCCTAAATTTGGACACATTGACCAAAGAAGTGAAATTAAATAGGATCGGCAGAGGGTTAAGATAAATTTTAAAACCGAGGCGTCGCAATTGTCTTAAACTAAACGGTTAAATTATCAAAGAGAGAGAAGTCCGAAAGATTTTTACGAAAATGGAAGCCATTAAGCATGCATTATTTCGAGTAAAAAGAAATATTTTCTTTTTCTTTTTTTCAATACATTGACGAAGCAGTTTGTTGTTAAAAAATAAATAAATAAATAAATAAAGTAAAAAAAAATGAAACTGTTCTACAGGTTAGAATCGGGAAAAATATATCAACTAAAAGATAAATGCGCATACAGAATCATGAATGAAAAGACATAACAATGATTAAAATTACTAAGGGACAAAAAAAAAAAAAAAAAGAGTAACTGAAACAAACAAAACTATCATGTTAGCATATTACCAAAGTGATAAAATGACACCTATGTACATTTTTAATTTAGTAATTCGGTTTATTACACTATGCGAAATACACAATAAAATTTTCCATAAAACTTTCTTTTTTAAACATTATGTAATAAACATATACTTCGTATTGTATTAGGGTTTATTATATGCAATAGAAAAGTTACATTTTAATATTTAGAATAAAACTATTTATTTCTCAGATCTAAACGTTACTGAATAACAAAAGTCACTGCTGGGAAATTTGGCCTTTATATGAAATTACTGCTTTAATGCGCAACGGCATAGTATTATACAGTTTTTTAATATAAACCACAGAAATTTCATTCTTTCAAACATCGCGAATAGTTTTTTCCCCTAGTTCTTGCAAAGTTGTAGGCTACAAATTTCGAATTCCCTTCTTTTAGAGGTTAAACATTTTTGATTGGATTGAGATCAGAATAATTTAAAGGTCTGGTAAAGAAGAAATTCTACGATAATCTTTATGTGACTTAGCCTAAAGAGAAAAAAATAATGATTACTTACAGGATTACAGGTGCTCAAGATGATGGATACATAACTTTAACAATTTTAATAATAATAATAATAATAATAATAATAATAAAAGTTCCACTGACGCCGTGTGGCAGGTGCATGATTGTCCTGAAATATTGATTATCGAAAAGTCTGAGACACCTACATAATAGTCAGGTAGGCACAACTTCCCAATTTGCTGTGAATATTTCCCTATTTATTTTAAGAGTGTTGTTTGTTAGTTCGGTAATGCTCTCGTCGTCCGACTAGCTAGTTTTCGTGAGCTCTAAATAAGTTAAAATTGACTCTTCTGAGAAAACTGCTAGAGCCAATAATCATCCTACCATTTAAAAATTTTTTGGCTCTTTGAAGTCTTGTTTTCTTAATTCTTTCGTTAATAATGCCTTTTTGCAGTTCTTTTGGCTATTTTAACCTGCTTTTTTTAGTCATCGCCTCACTATTTTTAAAGAAATTGTGTGGCTAAAAACTTTTCCTTCCTAAGTTCTGAAAATAATACAAATAAATTCTTTAAACACTGCCTATCTTTATTGCGGTGACCTCGCTTGGATAAGCAACGTAGAGCCGAAAATCCTGTGTAAACAACCAACAATATTTACAACTTGCTAAAAACTATTGCACCAATGAATCGCCAACATTTAATTATTTTGTCATTTCGCGCATTATAATACTTTTTACTCTTCATTCTAAAATTAATATTTTTTGTGGAATCGTTAATTACACTGTTCTGCAAAAAAAAAAAAAAAAAAAAAGTCTGATACCATTCTTGCTGATTCTTATGTAACATGACCTCTTGAATCCAAATATGGCTCCCATTTTGCCCAGTCACCCACCGTTTTCTAGAAACACCACCCCCTCCCTCAATTTCTTTTCCTATTCGATAATTTTATGACCATAAATTTGATTTTGAGAATGAAAAAAATAATTAATTTAACACGTAAAAAAAAAAAAAAAAAAAAAAAAAAAAAATAAAGTATATATAAAGTTTAAAAAATAACATTAATAACATATTAAAAAATATATAAGATATTCAATGCATAATTTCAGTGGAAATTCTGCCCCCCCCCCCCTCAAAAAAGAAATCCCTTGTCGCAAATGTGTATGTTTTAGAATTTTACAACTCTGTAGCCCCTCAGAAGATATTTAAAGGTTAAAATAATCCCCCCTCCTCCTAAAAATCATATTTATAGCCATAAAGTCATCCAAAAATGATAAAAAATAGGGGGTCATTCCTATAAAACGGTGGGTGATAGAGCAAAATGGGCGTCATATTCGGATTCAGGAGGTCATTTTACATAATAATATGCTGAAATAGTGTCAAAGGCAATTTTCATGCCGAGAAGTGTTTCCTTGGCATTTTTGAAATACATTTCAAAATTACAACTTTCCTATCAACTGATTTTGTTTTCTTGAAAAACAAAATTGTTTACTGAAAACTTTTCTCACTTCTAAATTTTACATGAACTAAAAAAAAAATTAAATAAATAAATAATATACGACTGACATATAGAAACTAAATTGTGGCTTCAGTAAAAAAAAAAAAAAAAAAAATTCTATGTCGAATTAATGTCTTATGAATTCTAATTCCCTTTGATAGCGAGTTCTAATAGAATTCCAGATTGATTTCCTACAACCCCTGGCAAAAAGTATCCGATCACTGAAAGATGTGTCTAAGATACGTTACTATAAAAGGCTATTTTTCTAAAAATTTATTACATTTTTTAAAATAAAGTTTTTTATTACAAAAGTATCTTACTTTGTGACATGATAAAAAATAATACCATAAATTGCAATTAATTTTTACAATACAGAGGAAAATTAATATAAAGTATTCAAAGAAAAAAAATGTCCGATCATCACATAACCGGGAAAAAAATATTCGATAAATTTCAATTTAAAACTTGGTTGGTCCTCCTTTTGCTCTAATAACTGCCTTTAAACGGCGGGGCATGGATTCAACAACCTTTTCACATAAATGTGATGGAATTTCCTTCCAGCTTTCCTTGATGGCTAGACGAAGTGCATTCATATTGGTCGGTCTTCTCTTTTCTATATTATTTTTCCAAACATTCCAAATATTTTCGATCGGATTAAGATCAGGACTATTTGCAGGCCAGTTCAGAGTCTTTATTGGAGAATTTCCGTTTTTATTTAAGAAATCCTTGACCCGTTTACCTCTATGGCAGGACGCATTATCATCTTGAAATAGGAAATCGGAGGAGTCACCAAACGCTTCCTCGATGCTAGGTATCAAATAATGCTCTAAAATGTTAACATATACTTCTGAATTGATTGTTTGCAACACTATACACAATTTACCAACTCCTTGAGATGTCATGCAACTCCACACCATAAATGAAGGCTGATATTTAGCTTTAGTTTTTAGGCAATCTTCTTTGAACTTTTCATCAGCTCTCCTCCACACAAAGATTCCAGGGTTATCCCCAGTTCCTAGACAAACACGAGATTCGTCACTGAAAATAACCTTCTTCCAATCATCAGAAGACCAGCATTTGTATTTCTTGCACCATTGAAGACGATTTTTCTTGTGTTTCTTAGTCATATATGGCTTGGTTTTGGCTTTGCAGAAGTGATATCCTTTATTATTTAAACGATTTCGCACTGTACGTGCACATACCTTTACTCCATACTTTGACCACTCGGCATTCAGTTGTTTAGACGTACACCTTCGCATAGATTTGGCAAGATCAACTAATTTCCTGTCTTGTCTACTTGATGTTACTCGTGGTCGACCGCTTCGAGGCAGATTTCTTACATCATTTCTTAAGCGATATTTCTTCCAAATTTCGCAAACAGTACTTTGAGCACATCCAAATGTCTTAGCAACCTTTCTTTGGGAAATTCCGCTTTTTAAGCGTTTAACAATCAAAAGTTTTACATCATTAGATAATTCTCTCTTTCGAGCCATACTTCAGCAGATGCGAAACTAACTTGTAACTTTCAAACTACAATTTGACCTTTTATACCGTCTTCTTCGAACTTGAACGCATGCGCCGAGTAAAAAAAATTTGCATATATCATTTAACTGTGTTGCTTTTGTTTGCGATCAAATACTTTTTTCTCCACACAATGATGATCGGAAATATTTTTCCTTTGTGATTCAACGTATTTTCTCGTGTAAACTCTTAACTGATATTGTAATTTCTATTACTATTTAATAGAATTTGACAAAATTAGTCATATTTCACAAAAGCATACTCATAGGTTTGAAAAAAGTTTGAATTTGTGAAAAAATAACCTTATGTTTTAACGTATCATAAGCACTGTTTTCGGTGATCGGATACTTTTTGCCAGGGGTTGTATATTATTGTGGTCAATCTCATTTTAAAATCTCTGCAAATAAACGCGAGCGCGAGTACAAGAGGCGGGTTTTAGTACTTATAATTTTGATTTATGACCTAATTCTAGTAAACCAAGCGAGAATTTATCTCAATACAAAGTTTTCGTAATAGTCATAAAATTCATAAATAATTTTACCATCTAGAAAAGTGTCTACAAGAAATTCGGTTATTTCGTCTATCTAAGTTATTTGTTTACCTTTACTCGGAAATCTATATTTTTATTTCAGGGATTGTGATGATGACTACTTATTCGTTCTAGATGAAGGCGATATATATATATATATATATATATATTCCCTCAGTGTGGAGGAGGACGTAATAAAACTTGTTCGAAAATTTATTTTTTAAATGACAAAATTAGCGGTTGCAAAAAGAGAAAAGGAAAATTTTCAAATCCTTTTCCTTTGGCAATTACTGTATCTATTTCCACTGTAAATAGTGTAATTTATGGTTTGTTAAAAAGGATACGCATTACAACATTAAGAGCTTGAGGTTGAGTAAGTTTAAGATTGAACTTGAAGTACGCAGTTTGACGGTCTGGGATTAACTCCAAGGGGTTGTCCGTTGACATGCAATCAAGATTTCGATCCCTCAAATATTATTATATTTTAGGAACATAGAGGATATTGCATTCACGACAGGTTTTATGTACACTAACCACCATTAATATATAAAACGGTCTTTTGCGGGCTGCAAAATCACAGATGCCAACATTTACTTTTTTAACTACCGGAAATATTTAAAAGAAATGTCTTTATACATCTTTGTAACAGTTTTTAATGATTTAAAAAAAAAAAAAAAATCCGATAGGCAAAAAGCGTAAATGGTGGAACTATGCAGTACAAAACTTATAATCTTCCCATTAGGAGCTCGACGCTCTATCAATAAAATTGAGGGTAATGCAGATTTAGTCCTTTATTGGAAGATGCCTGTACAAATATGCTAAAAGTGCCGTTTTTTTTTTTTTTTTTTTTTTTTTTTTTGGATGGATGAAGTTAACACTATTCCTACTTGGGTAATATTAAGAAGTGTTTTTTCGAATGAATATTTGATTTATTACTTACAGAAAAGGCAGTATATAACTTTTTTTTTTTTTTTTTTTTTTTTTTTTTTTTTTTTTAAATAATAATAATTAATATAATTTTAAAAAATAATTTTACTTCAAAACTATTTTTCTAATAGCACTGAATGTTTCGTAATTTGTGTATTTTCAAATATATTAAAAACAGAAAAAAAATTACATTTTTCCAGTTTATTCATGAGAGTTTATCGAAATTTTTGATTTAAATAATGCTTCCTTTTTCAGGTTAGTTTTAATATGTTTGAGTAAAAATAAAATAAAATAACCAACTATTCTCTGAAAAAAAAACAAAAAATCCTTTTTGTAGTAAACCAAAACATAAAAGCTAATTTAAACACAAATAAATTTCATTTTTCAAAGATAAGAAAGTGAAATATAGTATATATATATTTTTTGGGGAAATGGAAAAATTCTTAAAGATTAACTATACTAGACAGCTGTCTGAGCAGATTATCTTGATACTACACCTGATATTTTTATGAAAAGAAAAAGCAGCAAATTTATAATTAAATTTCTCAGAATCTGATTAGGTTAGACTATAAATAAGAAGTCATTTTGTGTATAGGCGTTATATAAATCATTTCTTTATTAGATCAATTCTCACTTAAAATAATTCAATTACAGTGAAATTTCAAATAACTGCATCACAAGAAGAAGCTCGTTTCTATTAGAATCAGACTTCTAATATTTCTTTTTTATCTTTTCATTAGTTTTTAATAAATACATTTCATTTGTTTTCAATGCTAAATTTTTATAAAACTTTACCGATAAATATTTTAATCTTAATTATATCTATGCATAAATTTGCATATATATTTGTTTGTATGTTTGTAACAGAAAAAAAACTAATGCATATTAGTCTTAAATATTAAATATATAATTTTTAAGCGTATGAAAAATTTGAAAGATGCAGAAAACTAATAATAATGTAGTAATATTTATCAGGGAATGTTTTAAAAAAAAAGAAACATACTAAGTCACATAAAAAGATAATGACAATTATTCAGAAATATTGGACAAATTTATTACTTTTGTAAAATTTGTATTTTCTACTAAGAAATTACTAACCAAGTCACACAAAATATTATTACTTCGCTTACCAATAAGGTAGAGAAAGAATTTTTTTTGGGTCAAATTTTCCAAATTGAGCTTTTGTTATATTTACTCGTTTCGAGGTCCCCTGAATCCAAAAATCATGTATTTGGCGGTTTGTGTGTGAGTGTATATGTGTGTGACTTTCTGCGTGTCGGCATGTTATCAGCATCTTTCAAAAACAAATTATACCAGAATATCTAAAATTGGTATTCAAAACGTGTATCAAATAGGGTTGCTACGCTAAACTTTTCGTCGAGATTAAATAAATGGTTCGTGTACAGGGACCCCCAAGAAATTTCAAATACATTACGTCTATGGGGAAATTGCAGGTAAGTAGAGTTTAACTTCTATTGACTGTACTAAAATAAATGAAACGAATATACATTTTTTTGCATGCGTAAAAACCTGTTTTATGCAGAATATGGTACAGAAGTCATTCACTGTTTGTTTACAAAGCTACGCAAAAGAACTAGATCATAGTACGACAATACTTGAAAATTGAAGGAAGTGCACTTCAGGTTGTGCCGTGTGTTATTAATATTAATATGTTTTTTAAGTACACCATATGATGTATACATAACTTTTAGAAGATATACAGGGCTGCCAATAATTAAGCCATAACATTCTTTTTTATTGTTAGTGGAAGTGCTTTGCTATAATATTTTACCATGTCCAGAATAGCTACTTAGGAATTCAAATTAATTCCTCACAGCCATACGTAAATAAACCTGTTTTATGCAGAATATGGTACAGAAGTCATTCACTGTTTGTTTACAAAGCTACGCAAAAGAACTAGATCATAGTACGACAATACTTGAAAATTGAAGGAAGTGCACTTCAGGTTGTGCCGTGTGTTATTAATATTAATATGTTTTTTAAGTGCACCATGTGATGTATACATAACTTTCAGAAGATATACAGGGCTGCCAATAATTAAGCTATAACATTCTTTTTTATTGTTAGTGGAAGTGCTTTGCTATAATATTTTACCATGTCCAGAATAGCTACTTAGGAATTCAAATTAATTCCTCACAGCCATACGTAAATAAACTATTTTTTTAAGCTAAATATGAATCGCTTTTTTTTTTGTACATTTACTCGTTTTGAGGCTTCCTGGATACCGAAGTCAAGTTTTTAACGTTTGTTCTTTGTTTGTGACTGTTGGAGTAGATTAAAAACAAATAACAGGCGATCCATATGTTATATTTTGAAGTTAATACGTTTGTTACTAGTAAAGTTTTTTCGAGACTGATAAGTGTAGAGTAACGTTGCGAGTGAAAGTTGTCTGTATAAATTTAAATGAACTTTTGAATTTAGTAACAGGTTTGAATTCTACATAAATATAAGCAACATAACGAAACGGAGGTTGAGACGTACGGTAGCCCCCCTCACACAGAATTGTTTGTTGAATAAAGCTGTTCCGAAGCCTAATTTGAATTGTTTTGACATAGGTTTACGTAACAGTAACCATTAGTCGTTATCTTACCTTTTAATCTCCAATGTGTATTGATAGTATTTCCTTTCAGAGTAAAAGTATTGATGATTATAAATCACGTATTTTCCTTGAGAGCTGGCACACTGCCAGCCATCTTCACACTATCAATGATGCATGCGCATTGTCTCCTCAATATTCTGTACTTCTATAAATTCCTTGGGTATTCATGTAATGCTTGCATGTTACAGTGCGTCCCAAAAGTTTATAGACAACCGTTTTTTTTTTTTTTTTTTTTTTTTTTTTTTTTATTGTTTAATAGCTAATTAAACGAATAAGAAATACGAAATAAATTATGTAAATATATATATACGTAATACAAATAATGAAATACCTAAAGAACTTTAAACACATATAAATTTAATATAAAAAATAAAACGAAAATATTGCTTTCCCAAAAATATATAGATAGATATCTGGTGTTAAAAGCTGATTGAAGTACTGATCTTCAAATTTGCATATTTCATGGTTATGTACTTGTGACGTGTTTTCTGAGATAAAAGTGAAGCTGTCTTTCTTTTTTTGACTGATTGTACAGATGCATCACAACGTGCAGTTTTCCAATAATGAAATTTTAAAAATTTATTGTTTCAAAGCTTGTGGAATGAAAGTTGTGGACATTTCTAGAAAAAATGGACACTGGTATTTACCATATTCTGCCAAAAGGTGACAATTTTGAAACAAAATCACGTTCTGGGCGACCGAAGAAAACAACTAAACGACAAGACATAAGATTTTAAGATGAGTTTCAACCCAGAACCTGTCTGTACGGTCCATTTCTAGAGAGATGACAGTTGCAGTATCAAAATCCACGGTGCATCGACGGCTGCAGGTAAGTAAATTGCTTGCTTATCGTAAAAAGCGTCGTTCACCAAAGTTGACAAAACGGCATAAAGACGCTCGTGTTTAGTGAGCTCGAAATCATGTGAATTGGAGATATGAATGGTTGAGTGTTCTGTTTAGTGATGAAAAGAACTTCAATTTAGATGCCCCCGATGGTTGGAAATATTACTAGCTCGATATTCGCAAGGAATCACAAACTTTTTTCAGTAGACAACAAAGAGGGGGTTCATTCATTATGCGGGGAGCATTTTCCTTTAAAGAAACTACCGTCACTACTGATATATTTTTTTAAAGGTCGCCAATGTTTCGAAGATTACTTGAAAATGCTAGAAGTACGGTTACTTCTATTTGGAAATTTGTTAAGAGGGGAAAAATGGATATAACAGCAAGACAATTTCTCCATTCACGTGTCAAACTCTACAATGCAATGGTATAGACAAAACCAAGTAACTGTTATGGACTGGCCAGCCCTAAGTCCTTAACCCAATGGATAACCTTTGGGGAATGTTTGCTAGTGTCGTATAAGCTAATTTCTTCAATTTGCCCCAGTTCAAGATCGAATGCTGGAAATTGAAAGAAGTTGGCTTTCTCTAAAGCCAGAAATTCTTTAAACTATTGTTTTGAGTATGCCTGATCGAGTTTTTGAAGTGATTAGAAAAAATAGCTCAAAAATTTGAATGTTAAAGGAAAAATAATAAGTTGTCTATAAACTTTTGAGACAGTAAATTTTCAGTTTTAGTTTCTATCACAATGTTTGTGATTATAATATAATATTTTTGTATAATATTATTATTGTCTTGATGTTACTTATAATTAAAAATGATTTTGAAATCTTTATTCATTTTTTTCAATGGTAAAATAAAGGAAAAACCGTTGTCTATAAACTTTTGGGACGCACTATATGTTGTAATTGATACTGATGAGGAAACCCGGACGGGTTTCGAAACGTCTAGATTTTATTTATTTTATTATGTATATTTTGTTTTTAAATGTATTTTAAATGTATTTTTTTGTTTTTTAATGTTTTGTCTCGTAAATAAAATAGTTTTTGTTTTTAATATACATAATTGAGAAAGTTTGATGTTTGTGTACGTTAAATATTTCATATTATGCAGTATTTCGTGTTACATTTTGGCCAAAATTATTATTTAGCATTGCCAGTTTCCCCCAAAGTAAATTACGCCAGGATAAAAAAAATATTTATACATGAACTATATTGATGAGTTTGCGGACTCAGTTCATTCGTTATTTGTCTGATTAGATCATTTTATTGAAAAATGTATTTTTAGAAGTTGCATCTTTACAATTTTTGAAAACGTCGTTTTAAACCTAGAAATATTGATCTGTTGCCGTAAATTGTTAAAAAAATGCAAGAATTTCATTTCACAATATTAATTTGGTTCTAATAATAATTTGGTTTTTGGTGACTTAAAATTTAAATTGGATGGGGAATTTGGCTTACGATTTGTGAGTTTCAAATTTTAGAGGTAAATAAGAAAATAAATAACATGCGAAAATTTCGCAGGGGTTTACTAATATTGATTATTCGTTAAGTTAGATAAAGATTTGCAACCAGCTAAAAAAAAAAAAATAGATAAATTATTTTTGAACTTGAAATTGTAGAAGTTATTATTAAAAAAAAAAAAATGTATTTAATAAGTATCGTAAGTTCAGTCATGAACAGATTTGTAGTTTTCTTAAATTTTAGATGCGTTTATTGTTTTGTAACAACAATTTTTACAGTATTTTTTTAACATACTCTTATAGCGTTAAACTATTACAAAAATATTTATTTGAAAGTTAAAAATGTAATAAGAGGGACGCAAAAACGTAGTGCCGCTGTAATCCTGTATGTGTTAATAAGATATTATGCTATTGTCATACATGCCACCTTTTTAATTTATTTCGTAACGTTCTTAGTACCCGTCCTTTAGTCGCACCATGTCCTTTGTAGAGTAATTTACTTCAATATATAATTACGATTAACCCTTGACGATCGGCACATATTTCTATTTTGAACAGCAAGCTCGGCCTTTTAACGCTTCTTCAAAATAATAGACATGCTAAAGTAACTACATTTTACCCTCAAAAGAATGGCTCATGGTGTCCCTTGATTTTTTTTTTAATGCCTTAGTCCACAAAGGGTTAAATAAGACGAAATTTACTCTTCAATAAATATCATGTGAAAAGAGGGAGGGTCCTAAAAATTAGTTAAAAAGGGGTTTATATATATATATATATATATTATTTTATTTACTACTTTAATATGAAAGACTGATAATCCTGTTCTTTATCATAATAAAAATTATCCTGCATAGACGACAAAATTACTTAAAAATTAAAGACAGATTATTAGTTTAATGTCAAAATTAATTTAAAAGGAAAACACGCTGGTTCTAAAGGATCAATACAATTTCATCCAATGTGCGTATGTAAAAAAAAGGGGGGGGGACCGCAGATGTTTTTAATGATCTTACTTTATAAAGAATCATTGAAGCCCAGTATGTAGATAACAATTGGCATCATAGATAATTTTTATTCATTTAATAAATAATAATAATAATAATAATAATAATAATAATAATATGATAAATTCTATGCATTTGAAGTTTTTTAAAATTATTTTTTTATTTATTATCTTTCATTATAATCAAATTAAAACTGTTTAGAAATAGTAAGCATATTTATTTAAGGGCATTTAGAAATATGTCTATTTGCCCAGTTCTAATTACTAAAATATATAACAGATATGTAAAGTAAGAAAGCTGATTATTCAGTTTCAGTGACAATCGTTCAAAAAATCACAATTTTCTTTTTTTCTTTCCTTACTTTTTTCTTTTTCTGCAGTACAGAAACACCTGTCATCTAACTATTTATCACATGTTAGGTGGGAAATTAACAAATCATAAATTTTAAAATATCGATCCAAAATGTCTTGAAAACATCACATATCAATTCTCCCTTCAAGCATAATTGAGAACCATTCCAATTAAATCAGCGTTTAATTAAAATAATAATCATATTATTAATAAAAAGAATGGACGAAAGAAAGAATTGAGACTTGCCCATTCTTTTGGCCGCTTTATTGCCACAGTCAGTTACACACACCCACAGACAAACTTTTTATTATTAATACCCTCTTTTTTTCGATAGATAACAATAATTAATTAAGTTAAATTAAAATGATAATATTAAAAGTATAGAGTTTCAAATTAAAGCATTTTTCTTTTAATATAAATATGTTTATTCTTACATATATATTCTTAAAATTTCCTTAAATTCTTAAATTTAGTTCTACTTGATATCATAAAATTCTTTTCAAAAGAAAATAATTTTCTTAGTTTCGCAAGGTAAAAGAAGTGTTATTCTTCTCTGATTCAAAATTTCTTTTGTCGTTCATAAAAACATCTCGTTATTTCTAAATGCTATAAAAAGAATAAAAGAAATGTTTGGAAGAAATATTTTCTATTTAAAAACAACGTATACAAAAATAGTTGAATATTTTCCACTGTTTGATTGTATAAAAAGAAAAACTAGTAGGCAAAGGTGTACTCTGATGTATTCCCCATGTTACATTTTATCTCATTTCTACTACAAAACGTACTATATTCGTGTTCAGAGAAATAATATCAACCGATTACGCGGATCGGTCGCACTGCAATGCCTCATCCATTGGCTACCCTCCCTGGTCTTTGACACATATACCTTATCTCAATTATTTGTTTGTTTCATTGTTATCAAGTTCATATTTTGCTAGTTTTCATGCAGCTTCATAGTATTTTTTCGTAATGCAAGTTAATGTAAAATATTTTCCTGTGTGTGCATAATAAAGAAATCATAAAGTTGAATAAATTACGAAGTATTAAAACTAAAATGTAATATAATTCAATAATGTTCATTCTAGAATCATAAATTATGTTTTAAAACTGATACGACATTTTTATGATGAAAATAATCTTCATAATACACTTTTTTGCGAAATTTAGCCTTAGTATTAACAATAGTTAGTATTAATAATAATAATAATAATAATAAGTAAACATCATACTATTAAAATCTGATTGTATGTTTCTCCTTACGAACTTCTAAAGGCAGAAGAAAACAGAAGGTAACAAAAGATGCCAAATAACCTAGTGATTCCCAATTGGTCATGAAATTAGATTAATATAATTAGTTAAAAATATATCAACTTAAAACTCGAATTGAGTACACTGTTAAAAATAAAATGCTGTCTTTCAACAGAAAAAAATGGTTCCAATTAGCTGCTACAAATTCTTTAATGCAATGTTTCAGCATTTTAATGGTGCCATTTCAGTAGTATAAATACCACTGAAATGGAGAAACTCTGCACCAAAATATTGGTTGCAGCCAATTGGAACCATTTTTCTGGTGAAATATAGCATTTTATTTTTAACAGTGTAAAATTTAAGCGGTGTAACGTATTGCGTATATAATAATAATAATAATAATAATAAATATTTGTCTATAGAAGCGCCAACTGCCTGAAGTGTTTGGGTGGCAAAATATAACAAGCAGCAAAAGGATTAGGTTAGAGAAACTTAAAATCCAAAATTGTATGTATCCGTACAAAAAGAGGTTTAAGCGGTTTTAATGATTTTTTTCTTTTTTAGTTTGTATTTATAAAGGGGTATAACAAATAGAGCTTCATTGAAAAGGAAAAAAAAAATCATTTAAAAATTTTGTAAAGAGAAGTGGACAAAATCTAATAGTGAACAATTAAAATTCCATTTTTTTTTTTTTTTTTTAAAGCACAAATTTTGTATTTATTGTCGTCAGATTTAAAACCTTTACAGGTACTATTTTTTGGAAGCTGAGGTTAGATATCAAGATATTATATAGTTATGTATATTCATATATATATATATATATATATATATATATATGTATATATATATTTGTGTTTTGTAGGGGAGAGTTCTGAAAGCTTTTCAATAGGAGCAATTGACAGCGGACAGGAAACAGGCTTGGAAATTGCGAAATTAATATTCAGTGTCATAACATGAAAAAGGAAATGAACTCTTGAGCCAGAACAGCCAATAGAAATGGAATATTATAAAGATAATATAATAGTGCCAATATATATAGATATATAGTGCCAATAGGAAATTGGGGTATGCAGAGCTATGGAAGTCGTAATTAAATATTTATTTCTTATTCGCACTGTATTTGTCCATTACAGTACAGAATTGTTAAAAGGCAAATATTTCAAAAATAAATTCGTACATAAAATGCAATTATTTTAAAAGGCAACTTTCTGATTAAAAAATTAATTGTTTAAAAATTAAGACTTGATTTTATGTGCTTATTCTACAAAGCTAAAACGTTTTGTGCATTTTAAGTAACATTCTGAAATGCGGATCCATATAAAAGAACATGCTAAAATTAAAAATCCTTTTCGAGGAATTACGAATTAAGTCTGAATTTTTGTGTGCAGTTTTGCGCAAAATCCTATTACAATTTAGAAGCAACGAAATTTTCTAAAGTTAACAGAAAATGAAATAATTTAGAAGAATTCAATAGCCGATAATAATTAAAAAATACGTTATAAACTTAAATTCATTTGTAACATCCTGTATGTGATCTGATCTAGAGAGTCTATGCACTACACAAAAGCTTATTTAAATCTCGTAAACATAATATAAAAAAAAATTCTTTCAAATTTCCTTTAGATCCAATAAAGTCCACATATTTATATTTATTTCTTCATGTAAAAAGCATATCAAACAAATTAAGTATATATATATATATATTTGTATTATACAGAGAATATTAATTCGCTCACGAGAAAATTACACCAAATATTTAACGAAGTCGTAATTTATAGATTAATTTAATTTAATTAGATAAACGTATGATTTTGCCATAATTTTTTAAAAATTATTAAAATGATAAGTATAAATACATAAATGTTCCTGTAGGTTTTGTTTCAATTCCCGAAAGTGACGTCAATAATTATATTGACCTAAAAATTAAACCTTTGATAAAATAAATAATTCTGGTTGTATTTATGGAATGCATAATTAGTTCAATTACATGTTCTTCATATTACTTACGTTTTCGTGACAAGAAATGTCATTTGTTTTCTTGGAATGCAATTGTTATTCATGGAATTTATGTTTAAGTATTAAACATGGAAAAACGATACAGATACATATTCAAACACTTGTGCTAAAGGGCATTTTGGTTAAATAGCACGAAATTTAATATTTATCTGCACATTTATTCTATCAACTCAATTGAATTTTGATTCCTATTAATTAACTAAATCCACGCACAAATTTTGCATAATAATGCCTTGTAGCAAATTAATTTACTTCCATCTAACCACATATAAATAATAATAGGCGAAATTAAAAACGATAATGGTAAATAGTGATGAAAATTTCTTTTCAAAAATAATTTTATTAATTAATTACTTTTATTAAAATAGCATATTTAAGCTTCTTTTTTCCAAACGACCACTTAGAATTGTTTTAAAATGATTTTATGTAAAATTTTATGTTGAAATTACCATCATCATGCAACTGTTGAGAAAACACAGGCTTCGTTACAAGAAAGAAACTAGTAGAAGGTAGTTTAATTACTATTTGAATATTTAAGTCACAACTTTATTTATTATCTTTTCTATGTTCTAGAAGATTCTGGAGATCTCTTAATTAAACTAGTGTGAAATTTTACTAGAACATTTTTCAATTGAAAATTATCACGTCCTAAAAACTGTGGAGACTTTCTTTTACAATTCTGTTGCAAGTTGTTTCCCAATAACAAAATTAATTTGTCTTTATGACCGTGTCCATCATTTCTTCATAATTTTAATATAATATTATTATTTTATACCATTGAAATATTAAACAGGTATTTTTCGTTCATATTTAAATAATGCGCTGATGCCCACATTTGTATATTAAATATGGTATATTTATAAAATATAAATATTCTACAGCTAGCAATAGAATAAACAGCTCATTGTTTTTGCCGTTATAAATTGAGCTGTAGAGATTTTTGATTAATTAATTAATTAATTTATAATTGAATTAACAGAAATGACACCTAATTTTATTATTAATTATTATTTAAGAATATTAATTATTATTTAAAAACTTAAAGTTAAAATAAAACTGTTTGTTTTAAATGTATATTTATTTTTAAATTTCATTCAAATGGATCTTTTTCTGTTATTAGATATATACCAATAGTACATAGAATACTTGTCTGTCTAGTTTAATCTACATTTAGGATTATTTACCAAAGCAAACTCAACCATTATAGATATCTTTGCTCAAATTATTTTCTATTAAAATTGATTACCGTTTTAGTGAACTAAAAAATAAATCATATTATACACTTCTAAGCAGCAGAAGAAAAATAAAACCACTTTACTCATTCATAGAAAAAAAAAATGTAATGGGATTATAGGTTCTTTTATACATCAGAGTATAATGATTAAAAAAGCACTTAACGTCTCTAAATCTTATTATAGGTAAGTGTAAAATAAAATCGGATTTGTATCTTATCATCTCAAGAGATTCTCCGTTAATTCATTGGATTAAAAGTTTCACCCTTTCCTGACACAGATTTTTTTTAAAACTTATTTATTTTTTTATGTAAAGCAATGTCTTTTTTTTTTTAATATTGTATATTCAATTTGAATAAGATTTTGTACGTAAATTTCACACTATTGGAGTTGTAGAAAACGTTTTTTAGAAAATTAAATCTGTACTAAATGTTGGTAAGAGAATTTTTAATATTAACTTTGCTTATCGACGTATTGCATTTTACACAGTTATTATTATACTAAAATTTTAATGTTCATAAAGTGACATTTGTTTATGTAAACATTTATGTGTGCTGTAAAAAGCTTTTTTTTTTTTTTTTTTTTTTTTTTTTTGTAAAACATTTATTAATAAAAATCAGTTGAATTAAACGCCTTTGATATTATATATCTACTAATTTTACATATCAATACCAATTCCTTAACATCTCGTTTAATATCACGGGTCTACATCTGAAATTTTGATTTGATAATTTCAGCTGATACATGTTTTTTTTTTTTTTTTTTTTGGTGTGCTGAAACAAAAAATTAGCAAGTTTTTTTCTATTAAGCATAGATTTTATTCAATTCAAAATGCCTACCGACACAGTTTCTTCCGTCACTCTTCCAACAATATAATTATATGGTAACTTTTATAGTATGCTTCCATAATTACTATAAGGTGTGCCCAAATGAAAAGAAGACTAAAGTTATATGTAAAGAAATTTTAATAACAGTGTTTTAATTAAAGTTCATGTGGAATAGTACTACTATAAATAATTGCTATTGCCACTGATACACTGATCGCAGCCCGTAGGAAGGGAGTGGATGGCTCTACAGATGGGTCAGGCAAACAGCCATTCTCACCGTCTTCTAATTCTCTGACAGAATCTTGGACACCCATCGTGCAAAAGCTTTGCCATAACCAAGTTTTTTGTGAATTATGTGATCCACAGTTCCTTTGCTTATCGACAGTTCAACAGCAATTTCACGTGTGGTGATCCGGCGATTCTGCCGTAGGAGCTCATTTCCAGCCGAACTCTTTGTGCTTATCTGGGGGAATCCATCATGCAATGAACTGCGGAAATAACTCTCCAGAAATGATGATATTGATGCGAAGCCGTTAACTACGCATGTGCACCTAGCAATACCCCCATGTCATCTATCGGCTAACACATTAACTCACTGGGATTTGACATAACGGAGGTACAACTAAGGTTTCCTTTTCGTTTTAGCACACCTTATAGAAACTACCGAAAATGAAGAAATTTTTGTAGACAGACAACCTCTATTGACAAAAATATACAATAGATAGAGAAAAACGGGTTTCAGGTTCGGCTTCAACGCACCAAAAATATATGTATCATCTAAAATCATTAAATCAATCATTGCTAACATTATTTTTGTAGACTTGTGTATTTATTACTACTTTATTTCTATTTATGTCTTCTTTTCTATTCTTTCCTTCTAGTTATACATAGTAATAACACATAAAGAAAAAAAGAAAAAAAAACAGTTGTACAATAAAGTAGAACAAAATTATCATTTGACCCACTTTTACTTATAAATGAATCATTTTTAAATTTTTGGGTACAGATTTTGAAACAGTTAGATTTAATTACTAAAATTTAAACTTTAATTTTGTTTATTTATATATTTATTTACTTTTTACTTTCTTCTATATTCATGAAAAAAAAGTAATAGATTCGTAAAAAATTTAGCTTCCAGTTTTAGAGAGATTTACACGTTTGGAAAGTTTCAGAACATGATTTCACATTTTTAGAAAATGTCAGTATGCGTGTATGTGTGACAAACATTTTGTAGCAACTATATCTCATAAACCAATGCCTAGAATTTCATATAAATATTTATGTAATTTCACATTCGCACAAATTCATACCTATTAATTTTTAGTGCAAATGTCTAACAGGTGTCGCTGCTATACTGAAATTTCTTCCATATATTGGAAAGCTGCATATCAAGTTCTATTGTGTATGACCGATCAAAACTTGATGTGTGAGAAATCATTATATTGATTCAATTTGCGCATGTCACTTCATAACTGACGTTGTTGTGCTGTAATTATCAACGTGAAAAGAGTGTCTATATTTCAGATTTTATGGACTATAATTGCACAACACTTAGCATATTAGAGAGTCATTAATAAATACTATATTTATTAAAAATATCTGCATATTATCCGACAAGTGGTGCTTCATTTTACTTCGTGAATAGGAAGGCTAAATTTCATCTTCCATGGTATATGAACACACCAAACTTGATATGTGAGATAACCCAGCAAAACTTATACTGGCGGGCTCGTTATGGCCTACTGCTGGCATCCTGCACTTGCCATCAGTTGCCGGTTGCCCCATATAACTCCAGCAGCGGGCCTTTTATGGCTGCCAGCAGTGATGGAAGCCTAAAGCAAAATGGTCGTTGGCCCAGAGGTGGCACAAACACAAATGGCCTTATGCAGGCTATCACCACACGGCCAACCTCATGTTTTTCATGTTGTGGCCACAAATTATTATGCCATAACCAATTTGTATGCATAGAGGGCGCTGTGTTTCTTTTTCTGTTCATTTGAAATTCCCTCGCTTTCCGCCATTTCATACGAAGTTGTTGTTCGTTAATGTAGTCTGCGGGTGCGTCTTCGAGGTTGAAAATCTTGTAAAAAGAATATATGAGTAAGTAATTCCATTATTAATTTGTTTTTGTATTATTTTTTAAATACTATTTTTTAAAAATGTTTCACTCTAAAGCCATTGTTATAACAAAAGGATTTCTAGAAATATATAACAATTATCCAGTTGATCCGTTTTAGTAAATTATGATAGTCGCTAACCTTCTAGTATTTTATCATTGTTATTATTATTTTAATTGATTTAATAAAATAAAAATTATGAATTTTATTTTATATATTTATATTATATGGACGGGAGAAAGTTATTAGAACAATTATAACTATTTATAGTTTATGTTTTATTTATTTTTTCTTCCTTCAGTGTAGTTAAGGAGAAAGCATTAGATTCGGGAAAATTTTCGACATCCGGTTTTCGATAGATTTTGCACGTTTTGGGTTGTTCTCATGAACATAATTTGAAAAATTGTCTGTCTGTCTCTTTGTGTGCGCTCAAAAATTTATGAAAGTGATAGTAGCCTAAAAAGTTTACTTCTTCCGCTTTTTTTCCCTTTAATGTACAAACATTGCTTCCTCCACCCCTGAGGGAGAAGTATATCAGATAGAGTAAATTTCCAATATGAAGGCTTGGGGACAAAATCTCTCGGGACAAAATATCGTAGACGTAAATGAATACAAAGTAAAAAGAGTTGGTAATTATTAGTAATGATGTATAAAATTTCATGACAACACATACCTTAGTCAGAGCACTGACATTCTGACAAACCTACAATAATTTTTTTTTATAAATTTTATTTAAAGAAGTTTAAAAACTACATTTATTTATTTTTTGTCAGAATTAGTCATAATGAATTCAATCGTGCTTATTAATTTTAAAACTTTTAATTCAAGTTTGTGAACAGTGTTCAGTTTTAATGTCAGCAATGATGTACACGATTTTTAAAACGTATTTTGAATAGTGAAAAGCAAAAGATAGAATAACTTAAAAATAAACATAGATAAAATAATGAAATTCAACTCTATGATTTATTTAATTATTTAATTATTTATTTTAATTAATTAATTAATATTTATAAGGCCCTGTGGCCCCCTCCAGAGATCACGCGTGACACAAAATCAAATTTTCAAATAGATCCTACTATTTTTTTGACGCGAGATTTTGTCCGGCGAGATTTTGTCCCGCGATATTAAGTCCGGATCCCAATATGAGTATTTTTGAAAAAAAAATTCGTTAATATCTTTAAACGAACGTTATATTATACATCTGTGATATTTTAAAGCAAATTTATTGATTTTATTATTTTTAACAAAAACTAGTATGTTGTGGCACCACAAAACATGCTTTTATATTTTTTATTATGTAAATTTGCGTAGTGCAAATAATTTGTTAAAATCATTTTCCTGAATGCATGGAAACGATTTTCATTTTAGAACAGTGTTTGTCAATAATAATAATAATAATAATAATAATAAATGAATTTTGTGCCAACTTCTGAAAAAATGACTTTTTCTTCTTCTTCTTCTTCTTTTTTTTTTTTTTTTTTTTTTTTTTTTTAAATAATTTATGACTTTGTTTTAATTTACCACAAATTTAATTCAGTCATTTACTTGAAAGTTATTGATGAGTTTCTTTTGAAAAATATCACCACTGAAAATTTGAAGGGCGAGCGATTCCTCAACTTATACAAAAAAAGTTTCCTGGTTAGTTGTTAACAAGTGAAATTGTTTTTCTTGAATTTTTGCATGCGTGAGAAATCCTACACACTAAATCAGAACAGAAAGCCATCTGTACTTCTTTCATAAAACAACAACAAAATGTAACTGATAATTGCTGCGTCAGCGTTGGTTGGGCTACTGGGCAGAGAGGAGATTTATTTATTCAGATAACAAGGAACTGTGTTCAGAAAATAAAATAAAAGAAGAAGAAAAATTAGTTAATTCATCAATTATTTTTAAATGAAAATTATTATAAGTATACAACTAAAAGTTTGTAGGCGTAATATATGTCACTATCGCATGAAATGTATAAAGATTCATGGAGTCCTTCTATTTTTTACGGGCCTATAAATAAGTATATTTATTTATTAACAGCTTATAGATTCAAACTATTTGAAGTACGCTATTAAACAAATTCTTCAATAACATATTGATTTCTATCTGAAATTTTGCTAGGATTTGTGTCAACTAATTATTAATATTATTATTCATTTCCATAATCCGAATACCGTAGATAATGAAAGCATTGTATTCGGTCAAAAATTTTGATATCGAGTTTTCACCTGATTTACATATTTTAAGGTCTCGTGAGTCAGAAAAGTGTTTTTTGGCAATTGGTCTGTGTGTTTGTGTATCTGTATTGTATATATGTGTATATGTTTCTGGAAATTTTCTGATTATGATATCTACAAAACTAATAAAGAACGACGAACTTCTGATTAAGACAGGTATAGTGTACAGATGATTTTTCCAACTTTTGTTGAAAACTGGAAATCTCAAAAACTGGCGATTTTCTTCAAATTTATATAAACTTTGTTTTGGATGTCCTTTTGTACTTGTTAGTTCAGGGAAATTGATAAACGACCTTTAAAAATACAAAAACTTTATAAGTCTCACAAGTGCTTTCTCTTAAAAACAGCTTTATGGATTTTCTTCAAAATCGCTATATTAATTCCTTTTTAGATATCATTTCGTATGCAATTGTTAGTTTATGGTGAACAGATCAGTTTACTAAGTTTTGGTGAAAATTATCAGTGGGACAGTGAGCCGATATCTCAAAAACGACTTTAACTTTCTTCAAATTTGCTACATAAACCCCTTTTTACTCGCTCTTTAGAATGTAATACTTGCTTAATACAGGAAAATTGACAAAAGTCCTTATTAGGTGGAAGCAATTGCAAATCTAGGAAATGAGTGTTTCAAAAAACTGATCTAACGATTTTTTTTTTTCTTTTTTTTTTTTGTTGATTCGCTATGTAAACTCTTTTTGTTATATCTTCATGACGCATGTACCAGTTTGCTTTGACAGGAAAATTATTAGATGTGTAAATTCATAAATCATTTTTATGTTTTCTGACCACTTTATTTAACAACAGCAACAACAATAATAATAATAAAATATAACAGGGGTAAAATATGTGTAGTAATAACTGATAAAATTCATGCAGATTACTATTATTATTATTATTATTTTAATGTGGGTCGGGTTGTCTGAACTTATTTTACTGTTGTCGGAACTATTCAAATTTTATTATCTAATAATTTTCTTGATAATCGCGAAACCCCACTATTGGAAAGAAATTTTGTAGCCTAAAATATTCTTATACATCCATTTATTCAACTTTTTATGTATTAAAAAATATATGAACATAGGAATTTTGATATTAACAAAATGACACAAAAAACGACACTTTTAAAAACTTGAATTTTTTGCATTTCAAACACACGTCTATCTCTAATCTTCGCTTTATGGTAAACGTAGTTTTTAACTCGGTTATCGACCTCAAGGTTTTGAAGACAAACTGTTTTTAAGCTACTACATTTCGTTGATGACATTATGCAGAACTTGTAGTCAATTTATCTTTTCCTGATGATGGGTCAAGCTTAATTATGTTGAGTGGAAACGACTGGTGTGTTGCTTCATAATCTATAAAATTAACTTACTTTTTTCCTTCTTCAGCACTAATTTTCCTGTCATTTTACTAAATATTCTCTAAAACCTTTCTAGCATAATTTATTTTAATAAATTGAAAAATAAATAAATAAATAAATAAATAACTTATCTAAAACAAACAAGAGAGACAGATTTTAAAACATATACTTATTGCAGCAAAAAATGTAATGAAGAGCTGGTGTTGAAAAAAGTAAATAAAAAAACTTTGTAAATTTAATTTACAAAGTTGTAAAAAACATTAATAATAATAATTAATAACAAAAAAAAAAAGTTTCAGGTCGAAATGATTCCACGACCATTCATTATGTGAATAAAATAGGCACGAGTGAAGCAGTTATAAATGGCGAAGTATTGCTCTTTCATACATTTTGAAATATGACTAACTATTATTAAAATAAACAAACCAAAATGAAATATTAAAAACTGGAAGTGATATTTAAACTTTTCAAAAACATAATTGCCCCATGGGATTGAAATAGTGCTAATGGCAAATCTTAATACTATCTTCGGCGTGAAATTGCTGACAGAATTTTTGAGAAATGAATACATAAATATAGAATAATTATATTAATATTATTATATATTTTAATTATATTAATCATATTATAAATTTATAATATAATAAATTTATTCTAAATATAAATTTAATATAAAAGAGCGAGGGATAGGAAAAATATTTTATGTAACTAAATTCTCTGATACATGGTACCAAAACTAAGATGTTTAATAGATGCTGAGTTATAGTAAAACTGTAGTTCTTGAATAATAGTAGCATCGCCTGACTACCGATAAACACACAAATTGAACCTGTCGGATAAGGCTCTATCAAAGGCAGTGGAGACCCGGGTCGAACATTGCGCGAAAGACGAAGACGCTGCTAAAGCAGCGGAGAATCAAAACTTGGTTTTATGTGATTTCGGTGAACTTTGCTTTAGTTATTAATTTTAATGTAATATAATATATATATATATATATTTATCTATTGATTTTCTTTCCTTTCTTTCTTTCTTTTTTTTTTTTTAATTCATTTAAGTGTAGGGACAAGAAAGCGAAGAAATCCTGATAGTAATAAATAGAAACTTTTGTAAATAAACATAATCATTGCCCCCTCCCCCCCCTACCCCAATGAAAAAAAATGTATCAGTTCTTTCAGGTTGAAATAATAAAACATCCCTTAGTGAGTCTAACAAAAAGCGTGAATGCAGCAAATTATTTTTGCTGCACTCATGCCCACATTGTTTCGCCTGATGAAGAGCCTTTAGGGTATTTCGACCAGAAACAATTGCTGAATTTTTTTTTTTTTTTTTTTTTTTTTTTTGAGTTTATGGTGTTTAGTTTTTTGCAATGCTCTTTTTATAAAAATTTTGGTTTCAATATTTTATAATTTTCACATGTAAAGTTACATTTATTTATATCAAATAACTTAACAAAATTAAACATATTAAAATTTGAACACTTAAAAAAAAAAAAAAAAATAATAATCTACTTCATTCCAAAAAATGTAATGGATCAACTGAATATTTCTTATATGCTGTACTAGAAATCCTGAATTTATAGCCATGGTGTATGAATCAAATACTTGTAAATAGTATTTAAAAATGAATATGTACAAAATCAAATTAAATATTGGATGCATAGAAAAAACTGGTTGCTACCTCATCAGAAAAAAGAGAGAAAAAAAAAAAGAATGAAAGAAAAAGAAAAAAAGCACTAATAAAATTAAAGGTATCACCAATAAAATAATATACTAGGTATAACCAAATCACTGCTGGCCTATTAACGGCCTTCTTCACTTACCGTCTCCGGAAGTCCGAGTCAATGTTATTCTATGCGAAACTTTCTTTACAAATAACTTATTAATCAATACATATTTTAAATTCTGTTTTCACATTCAGAAAATTCCCAACTTTTAAATTGTTGGACCTTTTTTAAAGATGTATTTTTTTAATTATTAATATTTTATTTTGAAATTGCAAAATGAAAAATTTCACATATTAAAAATTCGTATTTTGCAGCTTCAAAATGAAATATAAAAAATTAAAAAAATAATTTTTTTTAAAAGTCCGTCAATTTAACAGTTGGGAATTTTCCGAATGTGAAAACAGAATTTAAAAATATGTATTAGTTAATAAGTTATTTGTAAAGAAAATTTCCCATAGAATAACGTTGGCTTCGGCTTCCGGTGACGGTGAGTGAAGCGGGCCCTTAATAGGAAAATATAAAGGACCAATGAAGACTGCCGGCAGTAATATAATTTTTTATGTTTGCCACAGCTGGCCCACTGTAGGCTGCCAGCAACAACATGGAAAAACTATATTTGCCACCATATGGCCCGACACTGGCCCTCTAACAATTTCCAACCTGATGTTCGTTACCAACAGTGGCCCATTACATATTTTCATCATACTGCTAGCTGCCAGCAACGACCCATTCACCGGCCCACTAACTTATTTTTAACTTACTGCTGGCTGCCAACAATGGATCGGTTGAATACGGCCAACTGATGGCCGGCGTAACATATTCCCTGCGGCAACGTTAACTTTTGCCACCGGCGGGCCAATTGCAGCTACTGCTGGCAACCAGCACTTGGCCTCATGCTGGCCGTCATTTGAGGTTTTGCTGGGAACTATCATGAAAACAAATGCTGACTTTATTTGAGTGTATATTGGCCGACAGGTAGCGATATTATTACTTACTATCTGAGAGGTCCTAGATGACTACATTTTCAGCATCTGTCCTTTAAAATTGCTCTAAACTGCAATTGCTCTATGTAAAATCATTTTTGTGAGAAGCTGTGATTAAACGTTTGGGAATGTTAAATAGTAAGAGGCTATTTTATTTAGGGTGATACAGATAAAAGCTTTGTGATGGATACGAACTAAATGATGTTTTTCGTTAGAAACAATAAAAGATTCTTTGTATAAAAATGTATTAAAAAGGTCGATTTAATATATTAGATTCCTCAGAGAAGTATTATATTCACTTTAAGGAAAAATGTTTGCTGCGTTATAATGCAATAATAATAATAAAATAATAATAATAATAATAAAGAAATGTAAAATTTCATGCATTTGTTATTTATTTGATTTTATTTTTTTCATAAACTAAGATTCGTGCTTTAAAAAGTAAATTTATTTGAGAAAATAGTAACTTTTTTTTTTTTTCTTAATTTTTCCGGAGATTTCTATAGAATACTTCAAAAATGTGTGTACTTCAAAGTGTTAGTTTTCCAATATTTTACTGTTTTCGGGAACCAGGTACTTAAAAAAAGTGATAAAAATAAATGGCATTCATTAAATGAACGAAAATTTTCAACTTTCTGTGTAAAAATGCTTTTTCGGTTTTGCATCTGTGAAATTTCCCATAGAAACAAACAAAGAACAACAAAAAATATACCCTTGTAAACCTTTGTATATATTTTTTTTCTTTTACAGAGGTGATCATCTAACCTAAGAATTGCATTTTTTATTACTTTTTTTTTTTTTTTAACATATCAGTAAATCTTAACATCACTAACTTAAAATATATTTAAAAAAATTTAAAACCACTTAAGATTTACAAATCTAATTTCTTTTATTATTTTAAATGTATTTTTTCATTTATATACAAGAAATCTAAATTTTATTTTTATGTTCAAGAATATAATTCAAGAATGCATGAAACATTGATTGTTTGTAGAACTAAAGAAATTTAAATTAAATTCAAAACACTGATTTCTTTTTTTTCTTTCTTAATTTTAATTTTAATTTGCTTTGAATCACTTTATTTAATGCACTTTATAAAATATTTTCCGTTAAAATTATTGTATAAATGATGAAACATAGAAGCAGTAAAAAGTACAGTCATAGGTTGCAATTTTTTTTTTACGTTTGAAGAAGAATTCGCTCGACAAAATACAGGGTGGGCAAAAAGTCCGTAAAAACTTTAAACATTCATAAAACACGAAAAATAACCGAAATAAAAAAAGGTTTGCAGATTTAGCAATGATAGGTCACGGGATGTTTTTTAAGATAAGAAGAAGAAAAAATAATAATTCAAAAACAGCCGACAGAGGGCGCTGGTACAAACGACTTAGTTGGAAATATGCAAATGGCGATTATAAATACTTACGCTCTTAATCCAGAACCAGTTCTCCGTTGCATCCCATGTAAGTGATTAAGGACCCCGTCCATCGAATATGTCGGAATTGAAAGATGCAATCCGCCAAGAACTGTCATGTATACAGCCGGACATGCAGCACTCTGCCGTTGCTGGATTTGTGACACGTCTACAATGCGTTATCTCCTGTGATAGTGGACAAGTGGAACACATGTTGCTGTAATAAATGATTTGGTAACATTATTTTTGTTATTTACGTGTATTTTCATTCACTTATGTACAAAACACCACCTATCGGCTGTTTTTTGATTTTTTTTTCTTATCTTAAAAAAAATACCGTGACTTATCGATGCTAAATCGCAAACAGTTTTTTATTACTTTCTTCTATATGTAATATAGAAAAAGTATTGACTTCGTGAAAATTTTAGAACTTC
Source organism: Salticus scenicus (assembly GCA_963930645.1). Classification (NCBI taxonomy): domain Eukaryota; kingdom Metazoa; phylum Arthropoda; class Arachnida; order Araneae; family Salticidae; genus Salticus; species Salticus scenicus. The sequence continues at coordinate 139,446,467 of OZ005652.1, read as the reverse complement.
ATTTTTATATGGATTTACACGTTTTGGGATGTCCTGAACACGAATTGATAGTTTTTAGAAAATGTCTGTCTGTGTGTATCACAAATTTTGTGGATGCTGTATCTCACGAACCAATAAACGAAATATAACCAAACTTGGTATTTAGTTGGACCCTGAGATAAACTGTGCTGATTAGATTTGGGGATCAATCGCTCAACAGGTGGCGCTGTAATCGCATTTTTTTCTAAATTTTTAACATGGCAGTATAGGACAAAATTTCGTATAAATGTACATAATGAGAGTTGTTTTTAACTCGTGATTGTAAAATTAATATGAATTATTGATAATAGTAGTAGTTAACTAGGAAAAAAAGAATGTGTATGTGGGGGCATCGCTTCCCCTGCGAGGGGGGGGGAGTACCCTCCCGGGGGAGTAAATGTTGGAGATGGGTATCTTTCGAAAGGGCTCGTTAATACCTTTAAAACGAATGGCTGAACTATAGATCTGTGATAATTTAAAACAAAGTTATCGATATTTTTTACTTAATATATATATACAGGGTGAGTTTGACATAATCTGCCAAACGAGGGGAGGTGATGGAACAGCCCATGGGGAGCATAAAACACCATAGAAACCCTGTCCTATCTCTAAACGTTTCCGAGTTATGGTAGATAGACGAAAAATCTGTTTTTTTCCATCCCGTCTGAAAAAACACAAATTTATGAGCTTTCTGAAAGACTTACATGCAAAATAAGCACATATTTGGAATGAGCAGAAAAAAATTCTATCCGGTGACACCATTTACATCAGGATACCTTAATTTGACGGCGAGCTACAAGCGCTAAAACATTGGCGAAGTTTAAAATCGAGTTGTCGTCAAATTCTTTAAGCGGCAATTCTGCACACACCATTCAAGCTACAATCGGTCAAATTTACCAAAAACTTTTCCATTCCACAAGCTTTAAAATGAGCCCGCAATAAACCATACCGGTGTTCTAGTTCAGGAGAAATTTAGCCTTTTGTTTGAAATACATCACTGAAAACGGCGTTCGTCGAAATTCGGCAAACGAAACGATGGTGAGTAAATGGAACGTATGTAAATTCATGACTATCTGCATATGGACTCTTAGTGATGTGCAGATGTATTCCAACCTTCCTGTGTGCGCATCCCACTCGCAGTTACAAAAGACGAGTCAATCTGTAACAGCTCATTAGCTCGTCAGCTTATTTTACGTTTTATGCTGCCTATTGCTTTAGCATTTTCTGAACTTTGCCTGAGTTCGGCCGATTCCTTTCACGCTGCTCTCACGTCTACTTGCTCTATCTTAGTTCGTACTTAGTATGTTTTCCTACATTGGTACGAATTAACCAAGTTGGTTCTTATTCCGTAGCACATTTTTTCTTCTACTTTTGTAAATTAATATTGAAATTTTATCTCTTTTTGTTTACCCTTCTGAATTTTATTTTCAATTGAAGTCATCACAGGGATCAAATTGTCATACTTTCCAACCTGTAAACAGATATGCCTATTTTTACAAATGCAATGTACGCGGATATGCATTTTGTGTATGGATTTTGCGATGGTAACTCTCGGAGAGCCGAAGAAGCCGAGAGCCATCTATGTTATCCACATCGTCGTGAGTCCAACCGTGCTGTATTTGCCGTAATTCATCGAAGGCTTAAGGAGAGTGGGTCTTTCGGTGTGGTGTACGAAAGGGGCCATGGTCGCTGCTCCACCACTCGACCGTACTCGACCGAGTGGAGGAAAATCCAAATATGAGTTCACGCATACTTGCGAGAGAAGGTGGAATCTCCCAAAGTAAAGTAATGAATGTTTTGCGCAAAAACCAGTATCATCCATACCACTTCACACCGGTACAAGAATTACGCCGCGCAGATTTCCAAAAGTGGGTAACATTCTGCCGCTGGCTTTTAGAGCGAGATATTGAGGAACACCATTTCCTTAGAATGATACTGTGGACAAATTAGTCACTTTTCACTCGGGATGGCGTGTTAAATTTACATAACTGGCATCATTACGCTCAACAAAATCCATTTGTAACACGAAACTCATCGTTCCAGATGTGATTCAGCTTAAATGTTTGGCTTGGAGTGGTTGGCAATCACTTGATAGGTCCACATGTGTTCCAAGGTCATCTGACAAGCAATACATATTTGGAGTTTCTGGAACATCATCTTCCAGGATTACTTGATGTCATTCCTGTACCCCAATGAGCGGAAATCATCTTCCAACACGATGGGGCCCCTGCACATTCTTCCAATGCCGTTCGGGACTTCTTGACTCAGCAGTATCCACGATGGATTGTTCGTACCTAGATCGCCAGATCCCACTCCATTGGACTTCTGTGTTTGGGGTTTCCTGAAGCAAGAAGTTTACCACACAGAAGTTGCCAGTTTGCAAGATTTAAGCAGCCGGCTCGATGATGCAATAATAAAATGAGGGATAAGCTTTCGCTAAGAGCTACTGTGGTTTCCGTTCGTAAGCGGGCAAGGGCATGTATCAGGTGTGGGGGTGACCAATTTCAGCAGCAGCACTAAATTTCACACATCCTTTCAAATGCATATCTGCTTTAATTATAAACGTGAGATACGGTATTTTTTTTGCATATTCCTTTGTGAAAGACGTGAGAAACGTCATATTTCTTCTTTTTCCATTCAATTGTGTTTGTAAACTTAATACAACTGTTACTTTTCTTGTTTGTCTTTAAAACTTTCTTTTTTGCCTCTGACAAAACAGCGGCTTAACGGCGAACATGAAATCAGGAACGATTATGGCATTCCGTGAGTCTCCTTCTCGACGAACGTCGAGTTCAGTGATAAATGTATTTCAAACAAAAGGCTAAATTTCTCCTGAACAAGAACACCGATATGGTTTGTTGTGAGCTCATTCTAAAGCTTGTGGAGTGGAGAAGGTTTTGATAAATTTGACCGATTGTAGCTTGAACGGTGTTTGGCAGAATTGCCGGTTAAAGAATTCGGCGATAACTCAATTTTAAACTTCGCCAATGTTTTACCGCTTATAGCTCGCCGTCAAATAAAAGTATCCTGATGTAAATGGTGTCACCCGATAGGATGTTTTCTGCTCTTTCCAAATATGTGCTTAATTTGCTTGTAAGTCTTTCAGAAAGTTCACAAATTTGGGTTTTTTTCAGACGGGAGGGAAAAAACAGATTTTTCTTCTATCTACCATAACTCGGAAACGGTTAGAGATAGGACTGGGTTTCTATGGTGTTTTATGCTCCCCATGGGCTGTTCTATCACCTCCTTTCGTTTGGCATGTTATGTCAAACTCACCCTGTATATATACATATATATATATATGAGAATATATATATTCTCTAATATGGAAATCGTCTGCATTATCATGGATGATAATTTTTTTTTAAATAATAAATTTAATGAATTATTTTTACTGAGTGTATTTGTATAGGAAAACATAGAAGAAAGTCATGTGGTGGCCACAGCATACTAGTTTTAGTAATTTTTTTCGAGTTTTATAAATTTTTAAAGTTTTTACGGACTTTTTGCCCACCCTGTATAATTTTAGACACTATGAAATTAAATTTGAAAAAAAAAAAGAGAATTTCTGTATCTTTTGTGTGTAATTTTAGGAAAATTAGCAACTTAGAAAGTGTCGGAACAACTTTTCTACTAACCGAATAATTAAGAAATTAAAAAATTCAATTTTCGTTTCAAGGTGTTAATTATATAGAATTTATCTATCGATACAATATGCGAAATCTTTTAGTTCCCATCTTTTGTCCCTAGTGATGTTGTTTTTCATCAGTTTTGCGGTTTAGCTTCCATGTAGCTTCGCTCATTTCACATTCATTATTAACTTCTAGACTGCATTTTAGAATGTAGAAAATGAGGGGAAAAAAAGTTAAAAAACTATTTAAAAAACTGGAAAATTCAGTCAAAAATACATAGAAAAAAAACATGGGAGGAAAAAAAAAACTCTCAAAGTCAAGTGTGATGGGGAAAAAAAAAAGGCTAACACCGGAAGTATTAAAAGGACAAAATTGACTAAAAAAAGACATCGAGGAGCGGGAGGGAAAAGCTGAGGCATTAAAGCTATCGTCGAGGGTTTAAAACGAATCACCTAGTATTAGACTCGGCGGCGGCGAGGGTGGGTGGGTGAGAGCCACCGCACTAGAATGTAGAAAACGAAGAAAATAAGTTAAAAATCAATAGAAAAACGGTAAAAACATCACTCAAGAATCCATAGAAAAAGCATGGGAGGAAAGCAAAAAGAAAAAAAAGAAAAAAAAAAAAAAAAACCTCACAATGTCAAGTGTGAAAAAAAAAAAAAAAATCGCTAATACCGGAAGGATTAAAAGGACAAAATTGACAAGAAAAAGACATCGAGGAGCAGAAATGAGGGTTGGTGCATTAAAGCTAACGTCGAGGGCTTAACGCGCCTCGCCTAGTATTGATATTTTTCTCATATTCTGTAAAATGTGATATTCTGTAAGCACTCCGGGAAAAAAAAAAAAAAAAAACCTTTTTCTTTCTTTCTTTCTTTTTTTTTTTTTTAATTATTATTATTTAAAATAATAATATGTTCTAAATTAAAAAGGAAAATTTTTGAGACTATTTTGTATCAAATTTTGTATTTAAAAAAAAGCTCAAATTTATATGTATATATATTACCAGTGTTGTGCACGAACGCGTTCATTTGAACGCGTTCATGAGCGTAGCTCAAAATTTTTGAGTTTTGAGTTGAACTTCGCTCGTTTTTTAAATTATGAACTTGAGTTGAGCGTAGTTCGTTTTTTACACGAACTTGAGCGTGAAAAAACAATGCAAGCTCAAACTCATTTTAAATATTTCTGTCTGAAATAGGAAAAGGAAAGTGGAAGAAGAAAAGAACAGAAAAGAGAATAATTGCGCAAAATGGATCTCGGAAAAAAAGGGAGCTTGGAAGAAAAGGGCACTTGGGAAAAAAGGCACTGGTAAAAAGGGCACCAAAAAAAAAAGGGCACCCGAGAAAAAAGGGCATTTTTGAAATTTGCAATTTTCAAATACAATAAACATCAAATAATGAATTTAAAGAATGATTTTTCTTAATACATTTTTAGAAATTTAAATCAATTAAATTGGTACCACTTTCTCTTACTATATAACTGGAGGATGGGGAGTCTAGGAGCAGATTGAAAGACAATAATTGTTTTTATATCACTTTCTTTTTGATTTTAATGAAACTGTGTCTAATAGTAAATTGCTCTTTATGGAAAAAAAAAAAATTACAGTGTCACACATACTTCGGGGACTGAAGGCGGGGGGGGAGGAAATTTTTTTAATAACATAGATCTGAGATCGAACCCAGCACTTCCTGCCTAGCAGCTCTGAAGGTATTTGTGCATATATTAATCTGCAATTTGAATGTAATATTACAGTGATATTTAATTAGATTAAAAGTTTTTATGGAAATTATGTTATCAAAGAATGGCAAAGTCTCGTTAATTGTATATTTTACGAAATATTCATAAATTGTCTGTATTTTACGGGATGCTTTTTTTTTTTTTTTTTTTTTTAAATAAATATTTAAGATTTTAAAAATGTTTTATATAGATTCAGTAAACTTTTAGTTACGAGAAACGATAACTATATAATATAAATAAATTTTGAGATATTTAAGGCAGCGTTTAGTGGAATAATCATCATTTTTGTAAAATTCTAATTTTAGTTTTAGGAGTTTTCCAAGATGAAAATGGTGATAAAAAATTCCAGCTTTCATACATTTCAATAGTTATTTCTTAAGACAAATAAAGAAATAAGTCAGAGACGCACCCACGGGGGGGGGGGGGGGGCTTGAGGGGTTGAAGCCCACCCCAGAACCGGCTAACTTGGTGAAAATTTTAGTCCTAAATGAAGAAAATATCGTTAAAAATATTTATAATATTTATATACTATATATAAATAATTACATAAATCTTTGAAATTCTTACTGTGAATAACAAATAAAATAAATTGATTGAAATAAATTGATTTAAAATATTTGATCTTTCATCTACATCCACAAATAGAACTTTGTACAATTACTCTTATCCCCTTAGGGCTCACACACACATCTCCCAGCCCACTCTATAGTCCAGTCAAAATAGGAAAAATAGAAGAAAAAAATCGTGTAGTTTTGAAATTTTGCATACTCATAGCCGTGGGGGTCCTGAACAACATACTAAAAGTCCCCGCCCGTGGGAGGTGAGCGGGGGGCAGGGGGGGCAATTAAGGGGGGCAATTTTCAGTTTTTATTAAATATCTTATAAACTATCGCATTTAGAGAAAAAATGTCAATTACAAAATTAATCTACGCAAAATTTCCTACAAAAATGTATATTACATTTTGTTTTTACGATCATTAGTTTAGAGGATATATGGAGATGAAATAACACATTTTCTTGAAAAATTCTTTTTTGCAATAGTAAAATCAACTAAAGTGTGCAATTAAAAGGGTTCTTGTCAAATATTTTCTAATGTAAAAAACAAATATATACATAGGGAATATGCAAGGATAATACAGCATGTTTTGTAAGTTTTAAATAATTTTAAGGCTAGTAGGCGCAAGTGGCGGTTTGAGTAAAAATCTGGATAAGTCCAGACAAAATAGGAAAAATAGAAAAAAAAAAATCGTTTAGTTTTGAAGTTTTGCACACTCATAGCCGAGAGGGTCCTGAACAACATACTAAAAGTCCCCGCCAGTGAGGGGTGAGCGGGGGGGCAGGGGGGCATTTAAGGGGGGCAATTTTCAGTTTTTATTAAATATCTTAAAAACTATCGCATTTAGAGAAAAAATGTCAATTACAAAATTAATCTACGCAAAATTTCCTACAAAAATGTATATTACATTTTGTTTTTACGATCATTAGTTTAGAGGATATATGGAGATGAAATAACACATTTTCTTGAAAAATTCTTTTTTGCAATAGTAAAATCAACTAAAGTGTGCAATTAAAAGGGTTCTTGTCAAATATTTTCTAATGTAAAAAACAAATATATACATAGGGAATATGCAAGGATAATACAGCATGTTTTGTAAGTTTTAAATAATTTTAAGGCTAGTAGGCGCAAGTGGCGGTTTGAGTAAAAATCTGGATAAGTCCAGACAAAATAGGAAAAATATAAAAAAAAAAAATCGTGTAGTTTTGAAGTTTTGCACACTCATAGCCGAGAGGGTCCTGAACAACATACTAAAAGTCCCCGCCGGTGGGGGGGGGTGAGCGGGGGGCAGGGGGCATTTAAGCGGGGCAATTTTCAGTTTTTATTACATATCTTAAAAACTATCGCATCTAAAGAAAAACTGTCAATTACAAAATTAGTTTACGCAAAATTTCCTACAAAAATGTATATTACATTTTGTTTTTACGATCATTAGTTTAGAAGATATAGGGAGATGAAATAACACATTTTCTTGAAAAATTCTTTTTTGCAATAGTAAAATCAACTAAAGTGTGCAATTAAAAGGGTTCTTGTCAAATATTTTCTAATGTAAAAAACAAATATATACATAGGGAATATGCAAGGATAATACAGCATGTTTTGTAAGTTTTAAATAATTTTAAGGCTAGCAGGCGCAAGTGGCGATTTGAGTAAAAATCTAGATAACGAAGACCCAAAACCGATCAACATTAAAAAAAAAAAAAAAAAATCGTGTAGCTTAGAAATTGAGCACAGTTATAAAGTTAAGTGCTCTGAATAATATACAAAAAGTCCCTAACCATGGGGGGGGCATTTAAAGGGGGTACATTTCAGTTTTTATTAAGTACATTTAATCTCAATTGCAAAAATAATCTACGTGAAATTTCCTAAAAAAATTGTATATTCTATTTTGTTTGTATGATCAATAGTTTAGAAGATATAGGGGAACAAAATAACACATTTTCTTGAAAAATTCTTTTTTTTTTTTTTTTTTTTTTTGCAATAGTAAAATCAACTAAATTGTGGAATTAAAAGGATTCTGATAAAATATTTTCTAATGTACGAAACAAATATATGCATAGGGAATATGTAAGCATAATACAGCATGTTTTGTACGTTTTAAATAATTTTAAGGTTAGTTGGCGCAAGTGGTGTTTTGGTAAAAATCCAGATAACGAAGACCCAAAACTGATCAACATTAAAAAAAATCTTATATCTTTGAGACTTTTTTTTTCTCTAAATGCGATAGTTTTCAAGATACTTAATAAAAACTTAAATGTGCCCCCTTTAAATGCCCCCCCCCATGGTTAGGGACTTTTAGTATGTTATTCAGGGCACTTAACTTTATAACTGTGCTCAATTTCTAAGCTACACGATTTTTTTTTTAATGTTGATCGGTTTTGGGTCTTCGTTATCTAGATTTTTACTCGAACCGCCACTTGCGCCTACTAGCCTTAAAATTATTTAAAACTTACAAAACATGCTGTATTATCCTTGTATATTCCCTATGTATATATTTGTTTTTTACGTTAGAAAATATTTGACAAGAACCCTTTTAATTGCGCACTTTAGTTGATTTTACTATTGCAAAAAAAGAATTTTTCAAGAAAATGTGTAATTTCATATCCCTATATCTTCTAAACTAATGATCGTACAAACAAAATAAAACATACATTTTTGTAGGAAATTTTGCGTAGATTAATTTTGTAATTGACATTTTTTCTCTAAATGCGATAGTTTTTAAGATATGTAATAAAAACTGAAAATTGCCCCCCTTAAATGCCCCCCTGCCCCCCCGCTCACCCCCACGGGCAGGGACTTTTAGTATGTTGTTCAGGACCCTCTCGGCTATGAGTGTGCAAAACTTCAAAACTACACGATTTTTTTTTTTTCTATTTTTCCTATTTTGACTGGACTTATCCAGATTTTTACTCAAGCCGCCGCTTGCGCCTACTAGCCTTAAAATTATTTAAAACTTACAAAACATGCTGTATTATCCTTGCATATTCCCTATGTATATATTTGTTTTTTACATTAGAAAATATTTGACAAGAACCCTTTTAATTGCACACTTTAGTTGATTTTACTATTGCAAAAAAGAATTTTTCAAGAAAATGTGTTATTTCATCTCCCTATATCTTCTAAACTAATGATCGTACAAACAAAATGTAAGATACATTTTTGTAGGAAAATTTACGTAGATTAATTTTGTAATTTACATTTTTTCTCTAAGTGCGATAGTTTTTAAGATATTTAATAAAAACTGAAAATTGCCCCCCTTAATTGCCCCCCCTGCCCTCCGCTCAACCCCCACGGGCGGGGACTTTTAGTATGTTGTTCAGGACCCTCTCGGCTATGAGTATGTAAAATTTCAAAACTACACGATTTTTTTCCTCTATTCGTCAAATTTTGGCCTTCGTTGCCTGGACTACTACAAGCGAAGCAAATGGCTTTTGGGAATAGCGGAAGTACCATTCTTTAAAGAAAAAGATGGACTATGGGCAGTTTCAGTGGGGCTTTCAGTATTCTCACTTCATCCCTTTATCAATGAAAGGAAATGCTTGGAAATTAGTTTTATGAGGGTGGTTCAATTCGTCGCGGGTGTATAATTTTTTTTTTTTTTTTTTTTTTTTTTTTTGTTGTTCTCCTATATTTGTAGAAAACGGTTTCGGTAACAAAATCTCTGCAATCTGCTGCCCTTAGGCTGCACCACCCCCTTGTTGTGTATACATTGCATCCTTTTAAGGCGGCCTTGGAAAAAAAGAAGCTTTTAGATTTGGACAACCAGGCACCAAGTCTTTCCAAAATTAATGAGAAAAAAAAAAAAAAAAAAAAAAAACACACACACAAAACAGGATGAAATCATTATATTATTTATAATCAGTTTCACTGCATGCGAAAGACGCACCACATCTCATTTTCTGAAATTCGAATATTGATGTACACATTAACAAGACTAAGAGGTAAATACTAATTTTATATTTGAATTATATTATACATTATTATTATTGCCTTGTTTTAAAACTCACTCATGTTTGAAAAGATTTTTAATTTTTTTTATTATTGTAATGATAAATATTTGCATATTCAATATATTCGGAGAATTAATACGAATTCTATCACTTTTATTTGTCTTTGCACCCGAGATTTAACTTTAGTATATATGCTTGAAATTAAATGTCCTGTCATTTTAATGCTTTCATTAAGGTGCAATAGAAAATGACTGTCCCTTTAGTTAAATTTCTAAAAATTAAAATATATATATATATATTTAATATTTCAAATATAAATTATCAAAGCTGATAAACAGAAGTGTTGGGTTCGAACCCAGGTCGCGCTCGTCGACCTAACTGTTCGGAGCTTTTTGTGGTTTTCTCCAAAACTCGCGTAAATACGGACTAAAACCCTTAGAAAGACGCCCATTGAGGGCATTCCACCTATAAGCTAGGACCTGGTATAGTCAATCGGTCTTATGCTATACAACCAACCTAATATATAAATTTCAAAACTATCTGAAATAATCGTAATAATAAAAAATAAATTTTGTGCGTGATAACCATAAACATATATATATACTTACATTAATATCATTATTGCTATTATTATACTTACAAAGTTTAAAATCCAAACTTCCGAATAGAAATATTGTGTTCATGATTTTGTGATTCTAGCTAATCTAAAAATGTCCAGCAAAAAGGAAAATTGAGAATGATTTTTTCAAAATTGTTTTTCAATATAAATACACTTTAACACTTGTTTTGTTTTTAGCTTATTCATTTTCATTTAAGAATTTTTCTTAGTCTGATTTGATTTCTTGTTAACTTATAATATAGTTTAGTTGGAAGATTTAAGGCCGATTGACTCCGCATGTGTCCTAGGCCTATAGGGGAAATGCCCTCCGTGAGAGTCTTTCTAAAGGGTCCTAGCCCATATTTATGCGAGTTTCGGAGGAAACCACGGAAAATTCCGAACAGCTTGGCTGATGAGTGCGACCTGGAATCGAACCCGTCACCTTCCATCTACTAGCATTGAGCGCAGAACCGTTCAGCCGCTTGTGGGCCCTTATAATATTATAAGAAAATGCATATTTATTAAAAAATATTAAGTTGTTTATCATTAATTTTTAAGAGGGAAAAAGTTGATTATTTTTGATGAATATAGTATTAAAAAATTATCTAATTCTGTAATTCAAATAAGTAGTAGTTAAGAGAAAAATTAATTCGTATTCGGATTAATATGTCCCGTACAGATTTAGCTTACAGAATACCAAAAATCTGTATTTATAAAATTAAACTTATTTCTCAATCAATAATATGTTCATCCAACGTTGGCAATGATTCTCTGTCTTACGGCTTTTTCCGAACATAGAATTTTTTCCCTATTTAATCGTAAAAAAAAAAATTATTCAAAATCTTGTTAAACAACGTTATATAAAAATTACTGAAGATTAAGATAGGAACCATTCACAGTTTGAACAGCGAGATTTTAGAAGAATTGGACAGAAAAATGTTCTTTTTTTCTAAGCAATTCTAATAAAGGGAAGAGGGGGCTCTTCAACTGTTGTCGCTGATAGCGAAACCCCGTGATATTATATGGGGAAACCTGTAATGCAAATTACCCATCACCTAATGTATTTTTTAAAATAATGTTTAGATATTTCACAATCGTTAAAATAATTCATCCTTTCCACACATTGATTTTTTTTTTTTTTTTTTTTTTAATGTTTTGTTTTAAAGCTTTAAAATGCGCATAATTAACTAAAAGTATTTTTCGCCCTTTACAGCTTCAAAACAAAATGTTAAAAATTTAAAAAATCCGTTTTCGGAAAACAAAAATCAGTTTAATGATATTACGAGTTTGGCTGTCAGCGACGATTGGTAAAGCATCCCCTTAAAATTAAAAACTGAGCAAAATAATAACTCACGCTAAGACATTGATTGATTTAATGTAATGATGATGTATGTAAATTTAGAAGATAATAAATAAAGCTATGTCGTAATCCCCCCCCCACAAAAAAAAAAACAAAAAAAAAAAAAAACTTTAAAAATGCTCTGTGTTTATCACTAGCTGTATTCATAATATTTGAAATTTTAAAATAAGTATTTTGCCAAAAAAATATACATATTTATTCTGTCGAAAAATTATTCTATGGAAGTCAGTTAAGATCTCACTTTTATTTATTTATTTATTTATTTATTGGATATAATTGAGGAAATTGCCAAAATTTACCTTGTGAAAGAAAATTGCTTGAGAATGATAATTATTTTCGCTTACTTTTATGTTACACAAAACTTTCTTTAGAGTTCTATACTTCACGTTGCCTTTATAGGATAATTTCGCATTTTGAGTTGCCTTGAATATAGAAATAAAACTTTTAACAGCTCCTGTATGGTTCTATTATCGCAATAAATGAAAAGAAATAAATGGAAGAAATTTAAATTTAGAATGCTAAAGATTATCTGGAAATGTTACTTGAAATTTTTGTCTAAGATCAGTAAGTTACTGGGGTCCCGGACAAAATCCCCACGGACAAAATCCCCCCGGACAAAATCCCCGCCGGACAAAAGTCCCACCGGACAAAATCCCCATCGGACAAAATCCCCTCCGGACAAGACCCCACCGGACAAAATCCCCTCCGGATAAAATCCCCACCGGACAAAAACCCCACTAAAGCTGAAATATGCATGGGGGGGGGGCTAAAGGGGACCACAATGAGTATAGCAAGATAATATATATATATATATATATATATATATTTTAAAGATATTAATGAAACTTTGTTTAATTATAATTAGAGTTTTAAGTAATATATACTGAGAGTTACATATATCTGATAGGGAGGGGTTTCTGCTAAAATTAAGCCATCATTACTACTCGTTGTATGTGTAGATGAATGTATGTGGATGCTTTTTATTTCTGTCAAAATACTTTGTGTGTATATATATATATACAAATAATATTATGTGAAAGATTATACACAAAAAATGAAAAAATAAAATGTATATTAAAAACATCTTTATTTATTAAAAGTGAAAATTTTTAATGTTTAAATTAATTTGTTTAATAGAACTATTTGAGCTTTTAAATGGAAAACCTATTTTTTAAAAAATTAATATATATATATATATATTTTTTTCTATGAATGATTAAAAAGTAAAATAAAATAAATAAATAAATAAATAAAAATAAGTTTTAAAAAATTAACTAAAAATTTTAGAAAATTAATTTAACTAACATACATATAATATATACATATAATAAATTAGTCGAGATTATTTAATACTATTGTTTTGGGTTTTAATATTAATTTAAAAAAAAAAAAACTGTTTTAAAATACTTTTAATAATAAAAGATTATATATATATATATATAGTTGTATATATGAATGATTATAAGGAAAACCTAGTTATAAAAATATTTATTGAAATATTCTAAGTAAAAAACTAATTTATTAATTAAAAATAAAATTTTTAAGATTTCAATTAAGTGAGATTGTTTAATACTGTTGTTTGGACTTTCAGTTAAAAAGTTTATTTAAACATCCGAGCGGTAATCGATGCTAGTAGAATGGAAGTGTTAAGTTCGATCACAAGTCGCGTTCGTCGACCAAGCCGTTGAGAGTTTCCCGCGGTTTTCTTCGAAACTTTCACAAGTATAGGCTAAGGCTCCCGCCCCCTATTCCCACCCCGGAGAGCATTTCACGCAGGTGTAGGGCACTCAAGTTATCAACCGGCTTTAACACTACCACAATTACCACGAAGATATCTTTTTTTAAATATAAAATGATTCCTTTTCTATAAATGATTATATATATATAAATACATAATTTATAGCAATATATCTTAATTAAAAATTAATTTAATTATTAATATATATATATACATATATATATATTTATAATTCAATTAGTTGAGATTGCTTAGACTATTGTTTGGTCGTTTAAATAAAAATACTATTTCAAAATGTTCTTAAACATCAAAAGATTTTTTACTATCCTTCATCATAGAAATAAGGAGCTAATTAAAATTATTTAATTTAAAAGACCTAAATGAAAAACTAATTTAATTATTAAAAATATACATTTCAATAAAAAAAAAAAAGAGAGAGAGAGAGAGAGAGAGAGAGAGAGAGAGAGATAGAGAGAGAGATTGCTTGAATAATAATGTTTCAGATTTTAATTGTGAATCTTATTGTAAACTATTTTTAATAAAAAAGATTTAAAAGAAAAAGAATGCTTATATATATATACTTTTTTTTTTTTTTTTTTTTTTTTTTTTTAAGGTTAAAATTCATTTAATAAAATATTTTAATTGATAATACGTAATTTAATTATTAAAAATAGATTTTTTTTAAATTATTGAGTTATTTAAGATAATTCAATATTGTATTATATATAATATTACTGTTTGGATTTAATAGAAAAAAAAAAAAAAAAAAAAAAAAAAAAAAAATAATATAAAAATGTTTCCTACTAATAATTATCGAAAAAGGAACTAATTAAAATGATTTTTATATTCTATGCGAGGTACATATTTAAAGCACAATTTGGTACCTTTATACTAAATACGATGTAACAAAATTAATATACATATATTTGATGTATACAAAATAATTTTTCCTGTAAAATAAGGGCCCGCTAGCACTCGAGAGGTTCTGTCCTGTAAACTGGTAGACGTAGATTACGAGTTCGATCCCAGGTCGCTCTCGTCTACCGAGCCGTTCGGTGTTTTCCGTGGTTTTCACCAAAACTTGTGTAAATGCGCGCTAGGACCCCTTAGAAAGACCCCACGGAAGGCACTCCCCTTTAGGTCTAGGACCTTAGTGCAATCTTTCGCCTTTACTCCCAATACCAATAGCAATATCTGTGAAATAAGATATGATTAGCGTAATTGATTGACTAACAGGGTGTCACAAAGTATTTCTGATTCATTGTGAAGTATATAAATGGGAAAACTACTTAATATTAATTTTCAGTGTTGTGCTTCGCGTAAATACGGGCTAGGACCCCTTAGAAAGACCCCCACGGAGGGCATTCCCCCCTAGGCCTAGGACACATCAGGAGTCAATCGGCCTTAAATCCTACAACCAACCAACCAGTGTTGTACGAATTTTGTTTAGTACATCATACGGTGTGCATGTACAGTTTACACGATATATATACGACATAAAAAGTAATCTGTTTAATGATTTCTCTTATATATACATATGTATATATGTATTATGAATGCGTTTTCATACATGCATAAATATACACGTTTCACACACCATGAAAGCCGAAAATTATTTCAACAAATTTTGTCTGTGTGTGTGTGTGTCAGCATGTCTGTATGCGTACAACGCTATTTTCATTATTATAAAATATTCCAATATTAAAATATTCTCATTCGATTTGTAGACCCCCAAAACAGGTATATTCCTATTTTGAAAGATCTAACTCAATTTCTATTTTTTTTGCCCCTTCGGCCCTCCCCCCCATTCGCCTTTCTAATAATTTTAGACTTTCGAAAATATCCTCATCCTATTTATAGGCCCCCCAAAATCTACATATACCAATTTTAAAGATCTCACGCTAATTTCAATTTTTTGTCCCCCCCCCCCCACTTTTCGAGCCAACTAATAATTTTGCACTTTCGAAAATAACCTCATTTGATTTGTAGACCACAAAAACATAGTAATATTAAGAATAACAGAAGATTAAATATCACCGAAATCCACGTTAACCAAAAATAATTATTTTGTAATTAAATTAATAATAACCCGTGAAGAATTTAGTACAGATAAGAAAACAATTAACAGTTAATATCTTTAATAAACTATGAACTATCACACCGAGCTTCTAGTGGGAAAAGTAACAGATTTATTGAATAATTTATTTTATTACGAGTTTAATTAATTTTGAAATGTTAATTTTATCCAAAATATCATACGTAGGGCCTTTGTCCGGGCTAAGTGGGGTTTTTGTCCGGTGGGGATTATGTCCGGTGGGGATTTTGTCCGGTGGAGCTTTTGTCCAGTGGGGTTTTTGTCCGGTGGGGATTTTGTCCGGTGGGGTTTTTGTCCGGTGGGTATTTTGTCCTGTGGGGATTTTGTCCGGGGGGATTTTGTCCGTGGGGATTTTGTCCGGTGGGGCTTTTGTCCGTATCCCAAGTTACTGATACAAGTTCTCTGAAGAACTTGAAATGCATATTTTAAAATTTCCTTACAACTTTAAGTTTTTTTTTTTTATGAATATGTAAATAATTGAATGGGGCATTGGGGGGAAGAGGGGAAATACCGTCACTCAGAAATATAATATATATAAAACAATTTATACGAATTCAGATTTCTATTTTTAATTTTATTAAACTTATATACTAAAGAAAGTATTGCTATTTGCTGAATTTTCGAAAATAAGATTTTACTACCTTTTCAAGTTTTAAGTCATAAATGTATAAATGATATTTTTTAAAACTGGATTGACCTCTGAGATAATTTGTTCTTGAGACAATTTGTACGCAAACTAACAAGTTGACACACATGCTTATTCCAGCATAGTAAGCTAAATAGCAAGCGAAACTTTCTAATGATTTATCCAAGAACTCAAAACCGACATTGACTGTGGCGCAATCAAACAAAGATTAATTAAATCAAACCATTACACTATTTTTAAAATAGTGTAATTTGAAGTATTACACTATTTTTAAAATAGTGTAATACTTCAAAACAACGGAACCTGAACCTGCAAATGATGGAATTTGTCTCCTATTATAATAAGTTTTCTCATGTGAATAATGAAACGTATTGGAAATTTGAGAATAAAAACCACGCAAAAACAGTGGGTCGACTATTCAGAAGTGTCCGCTAAATAATTCTTACTGCACTTAAATTAATAATTTATAATTAAGAACTATAAGTTTATAAATTTAATTAAGCATTAAATTAAAAATAATCTTCATGGTAATTGGTAATTAAAAAAAAAAGTGTAAATTACCTATGAAAGTGTTCACAGAGGAGATCTATTTAGAAAAGAAAAGACAAAAAAAAAAAAAAGCACCTAAAAATGAACTTCTAATGAGTTTCGCTCCTTTTTAAAAATGAACTTGAGTTGAGCGCGTTCATTTTTTCAGACATGAGTTTGAACGCGAACTAACTCGTTTTTTGCACGATGAACTTCAGTTTGAACTAGTTCGTTTTTTTTCGTGAACTTGCACAACATTGTATATTACCCACTTACAAAATTTTCATAAGATATATTAATAAAACGAGCAAATTATTTTACCGATTTTACGTACTTTATAAAAAGTTTCCATTAAACCATCCAACTGAGAGGAACTAAAAGAGCTTATATAAAGGTTTGTAAATGCCAACTAACTGAAATAGCGTTAAATACAAAATGTCACACAAGATACAGTAAAGCATTTTTTGCAAATTAAAGACGAAATAATTTACATATATCCTGAACAAAAAAATACTGTTATAATGCAGAAAATTTATGGCGTCAAAGTCGTGAGAAAATAGCCGTATACTATTGAAAAATACGTTGTGAGAAATTTTCAGTAACAGAACAATACATAAATTATTCGTATATAATGGATTTTTTCCCGAAAATCTTTCTAAAAAAAAACACCTCAGGATAAACGAATTTCTATTCTGTTTTCCAGGATTGTACCACAGTCCATATCGCATAAAGGATAGTGAATTTGCTTTATAGCCATGAAATCCCATTTCATTTCGTTACTTAACACTCCACAATTCTGTTTTAATACTACATTTTCTGTATGCAAAAGAGAAAAGAAATATATGCCCACCAGGTTACAGAAAAATGTGACATATGACGGATTGAGATGTAATTTTATAGTATTTTATTTTATTTATTTATTTTTATTTTTTATTTTTCATTTTTAGAAAATAGAATTTAGTTTTAAAAAATTTACAGACATTTTTTTTCCCCTTTAACAAAATTCTTTTACAGAACATGAAGTGCAGATCCTGTCAAATATTTCCATATATATTTCCCTTCCAAAGAAGGAAAATAAATACGATAATGTTTCGGCTTTTAGAAATTGCTAATTTTTAACGACTGTGACAGGGCACACTGTTATAAATAAAACAGCATGAAGAAAATATAACAAAAATTTTAAAATTCAGCAGTGCTAAGTATTCAATCTACTTAACTATATGACCCTACAAGCTATTAGATTTTAAAAGCTACCGATTATTTATATTATGTATAAAAGCTATTCTATAATAATTTTAGTTAATTGAATCTTTCTTTAAAATTTTACTTATATTCTTATTCTTGTTAGGCTGTTTACGTTTTTAATCAATTGCTTTTATTAACATTATTATTATTACTGTTATTGTATTTTGAAGATCATAAAAAAATAATAATGTAATTTTTATTTCACCAAAAAATGTAAGCTTTTGTTTACCTTTTACTCAATTTTTTCATTTTCAACGTTCATGTATGTTCTAGAACTATTAATGAATACTCTAGCAATTACTAATTGTTTTCTTCGCGTGTCTTCATGTAAATTACTCAAACTTTCTAAAACGTATGATATTGGCATTACGTGCACATACATTTAATTATTTTACACTTCGAGATATAGGTGTTTCATAACATACTCCTTCATTTTTTTTTTTTGATAAAATTATATGCAATGAATATCAATTTAGATTAATCATTCTAAGTATACCATTTAATCATTTTCATATTCACGCTAACAGATATTTCCGAAACATAATTTATTTATTATAATGGAACTTTAAGAACATTCTATAAATGCTTAACCTGTCAGTTAATTCTTCACGTGTTAGGTTTACAGAGAAATAAATATTATTGGTAATATATTTTTACAAAACAAGATACCAGATTATAAAGCGAGTTAAAATCCTACATTTTTATTATAGTGTAATTTTATAATTGTTATCTTACTTACACAAATATTAAAGGTTTTTGTATATTAAAGTTATTTATTTCCTAAATAGTTTTTTTTTTTTTTATAAAATAAAGCATATATTCAAGGAAAAAAAAAAAGCTTCTTTTTAGTTTCATTTAACGTTTAAGCAAACGTTTCATTTTTCTTGTTAAAATCAACATTGTACATACATTTTAATACTTTAATTATTGTAAAATTTAAAAGATGGTTGGTTGGGTTTTACGTCGCACTAGTGCTGCGCAGATGGACAATTGGCGGCGGTCTGGGACACAGCCCTATAGGTGGTCCGGAGACATGCCATCGCAATTTTAATCCTCCACGGAAGGGATGGCTCCCCCGCTTCGGTAACTCCCAGAGGCATAATTTTTGATGGGAATGTGGAGGTCATTGCGGCCACAACAGATTTTACGTGCACTAGCCACCATTAGCGTACACGACGGTCTTTGGCCGGCTCGAGTACCGAACCCGCAATCTTCCAATTACGAGGCCGGCACTCGACAGACTGAGCTACCGCGGCCCACAATTTAAAAGAAATCAATTTTATATGCATTCATTGATTTACAAATTATAAATACAATTAAGTACTTTTAATAAAATACGGATATTAAAATTTAATAACCTGTTAATTATGTAACCTAACAGTAATGTCTTGCGTTAAAATCGGAAGAACATTTTTGATAGAAAATTGAAATCTTGTCTAATTACAAGTTTTTAAGTTGTGATTTCAACTGTTTTCTATTAATTCATATTCTGAAATTATTACATTACTTCTGGCGAGAATTACACATAGATATTCATGAAATATTCATACACATTTGCATTAAAATTATGCAATATTTCAAATTGATAGCAATAAATTAAATACAAAAAAGTTAAATTGCAACCACTTACGATTAGTTTTCCGTTATGCATTAATCTCTAAATAATTCAATTGGGAATAAGCATATTTCCATTTTTTAAAGCCATTTTTAAGTACTCCTACTGCTTGAAAACATATGCAAGCATTGAAATCTTTGATGTATTTATTTTTCTCTATTTGTTTGTTTTTTTACCCGTACCCGACGCGAACCCGAACATGAAAATCAGTACTCTTACAGAATTTTAAATGATGTGTTAGAGAAACCTTGTTTTTACTTTAATTTCTGAAATAATTGAAAAAATGTGTAAAAAAATTAAAAAGTTACCAAATTTTATAAAATCATTTAAAAATTACAAGGAATTTAGTTTCAAGAATTGTAAAGTTTACCTGTACCCGACTCGAACCCGACAAGTGAATTTTAAATCAACCCAAAACCGAACCCGAACCCGACAAATAAATTTTTTTGGACCCGAAAACCGACCCGAACACGCATTAAAGAATTTTTGGCAACCCGCACCTGACCCGATTTCTTTATACCCGAATCCAACCCGAAACCCAATTTCTTTAACCCGAACCCGACCCGAAACCCGAATCTAAATGAAAATTAATAATTCATCTAAAAATTTTGGAAAACGTTTTTAATTTATAAAATAAAATAAATTTTAATTATCATACTGCTGTGTGTGTATATCATTTTAAAAAGAATTAAAAATATAATAACTAAGTTATAACCAAGTTAAAAATGGATTAATAATAATTTTTGACTATTTATGTGTGTTGTGAACTTCAAGTGTACAAAAATGGGTTTCAAGCTTAGTGTTTGTCATTTTATAGTTCAATGCTTATCACACACAGAATAATATTAAAATAATACAATGTTACAGACGCCAACTAAACGTTCACTAAACTCTTCTAAATTAACATTCCTATAACTTCTTAGAAACATCTGCCAGAAAAAAAAAATTAATTATCTGTTTAAATTCATAATCTAGTTTAAGAGGGTGTGAGTAATCAAAATAGATGAATCATACATCTGGTTACTGCGGGAGATGTAGCCTGTTTTCAACAGCTTATGTTCTAAATAATATTTTTTTCCCCTTGTTCATTGTTTTAGTCGGATATGGATTTTTATTTTACTATGATAATTTGGGTAAATGTATATTCATCTTCGGTATATAGAGCAAAAAAATTTCTGCTTTATTAAGATTATATTTTTCTAAGATTTTTTCACGTCCACGTGATTCGTTGAAAACTAAACCCGACCCGAACCCGAAACCGACCCGCTGTAAAAAAAAAATCCAGTCAACCCGACTCGAACCCGTTCTGCACAAAACTAAACCAGTCAACCCGACTCGAAACCGGCCCGCAAGAGGAAAAATGTACGCGACCCGCGGTTCGGGTCGGCTCGGGTTCGGGTAAAATCGGGTTATCCGACCCGATGCAGGACTCTACCTAGGACCCTTGTGTAGTCAATTGACCTTACTCCCAAATCATCAAACATCAAACTTAGTGATTAATCTTTAGAGAAAGGGGCCCTTTTAAAATTCCATAATGAAATATATGACAACTCGTTGTCACAGCCCCTGTCTAAAGGTTAATAAAATTGAAGGAATCTCGAAAAGAAAGATAATATTTTAGTTTATATATATATATAATAAAGAAAGTGATAAGTAAATTATATAACGAATATTAATTTATGTAAAAAAAGAAAATGTTTTTCTGTGATTATAAACTGATATTTCTTCACTCTCTTAGTAATATATATACACTGCATAAAAAAAGTAGACAGACACTTACTTGTAATACTTTAAAGACGTTTATTTCTTCAATTAAAGATATGAGGTTCATTTCTTTAATACAATTATATTCTTGAGACATCATATATTATTATTTTTTGGATATAGATGCAATCCTTTTGAATTATGTAGTGGAAAAATTCAGGAAACAAAAATGATGCATATTTGCACTGTAATTTTTCTTAAAAAAAGTAGACAGACACATCTTGTATCTCTAAAATAAAACGTTTTTAGTAAGGGGTTCGTCTCCCATTTGCTTTAAAAAGTTCGTATACTCTGTTAGGCATCGAATCAATGAGATTCTGAATCTTTTTTTGACAGAAAATTTCTCAAATGTTCGTAAGAGCGTCTTTGAGTTGGTGAATTGATTCATACTGGCGTCTACCCTCATAAATTTTATGAACAACTATAGACCAAATGCTTTCTACAGGATTCATATCCGGACTCTTGGCTGGCCAGGGTAAAACATTGAAGTTGTTCTCATGAAACAATTTTTTAACGTTGTTAGCGGTGTGTATTGGCGCTCCATTTTGTTGAAAAATCCAGTTTTCTCCTCCAAGATCACTCGCAAGTGGCAAAAGCTCACTGCTTAGTGTTTCAATATAATCTTTAGGAGTCATCTTCTTACTTAGGAATACTAAATTTGTCCTTCCACCATAGCCAACAGCTAGCCACACCATCGCGCCACTACCACCAACTTGCCGAGAAGAGTACACTTCGTCTTCTTTCTCCAAACTGTGCCAATAATAATGATATCCATCTGGGCCGTCTAAATTATTTTTTTCTCATCTGAAAAAACTACAGATATCCATTCTGTAGTCCAAGACATATGGTTTTGAGCCCACTGTAGGCGTTCTGTCACGTGGTGATCCTTCCAGCATGGATGATGTTTTTTCTTCTTATATTGAAAGAGCTCTGAGTGCTTAATGAAGTTATAAATTGTCTGAGAAGTTATGTTTGTAATTCCTGTGCTTATTCAAACTCTGGGAATTGATGCTCCAGTTTTTTTCAGCTCAGTAAAAATTTTTCTTTGGTCTCTAAGCGAAAGTTTATTTGGCCGGCCACTCTTTTTCTTTACGTCATGGAACAGGAGCACATAGAAAATCGCTGATGCTAATTTTGATTATTAGAAGTAGCCTACTAATTTCTCAGACTCCCTTATTAGCATTTTTCAGCGCAATAATCTGTCCTTTTTGGTAATCAGTTAGACGAATGCCTCGTGACATGGCGCAATCATCTCCAAAAAATTTAACTACGTAAAACCATCTTGTCAAGCACGTTAGTAATTGGCAAAATGCCAAATGTACCTGTACATGCAAAACTGGTATTCCGCAAGAAACACCCACTTAGATAATTGCAGTTTTTGACCAGTGTCCGTCTACTTTTTTTAAGAAAAAATATTGTACAAATGTGTATCTTTTCTCTTTTCTGCATTTCCCTACTCTAAAATTATAAATAATTGAATATTTTTATTTGTCTGTCAAAAATATGAAGATTGATAAGTATAAACATGTTAAAGAATTTTAATTGACATTTCCCATTAAACAAAGAAGGGATTTTAAAAAATTGTAAAGAAGTGTCATTCTACTTTTTTTATGCAGTGTATATTACTAAGCCTAATCATTTTGTGCTATAGAGGAATACCCTTTTACTCGTAATCCAAAACATTCTTTTCATTCTACTAATGTTTTCTTTCAAATCAATTGCACTCTTATTTCTTCCGCATCCTGCGAAAAATGCAAACACTACTCTTATAGTTTTTTCCAAGACAAGAAGGGATTAGTTTTCATTGTTTTTGCATCGCAATATATAAACCAAATTTCGTCTTGCATTGGACTTAAAGTATCTCATTTGTTAGATACAAAGCGGATTACGATACGATTGTAAACACTTTTCTTCATGAGTTGCTTTTATTTGCATCCATTACGTAGTATAAATCCTTGTATATCACATTTGGCAGAGAAAAACAGTTTTCTTACGTTAAGTATTAAACTAGAGTTTTGTACATCTGAAAGATTTCAGAGTTGAATATAAGAAAGAAAACTTTTGTGCTTAAATACATATATATATATATATTAGTCCAATAATTTTTATTTCAATTAATAAATGGAAAAAAACATTTTGGGAGGTTAAAATATGCTACTTAAATTGTATTTGTTATAAATATTTTAATAGATTTCAATACCGGTTTAAAATAAATAAAACATATTTTTGCATTTAATTGATAGAAAAAATTCTGTGGCAATGCTTATCAAACTTTCCTTCATGAAACTACGTTTTAAACATTTTCCAAGAAAGTTGAAGAGTGTTTATAACTTCGGTTTGTTTGTCTGTCCGTCTGTTAAGCTTTAACATCCGTAAATATTTTGAGATTTTTTTTCAAAATGATAAATGTTATTCCAGTTTTCTATGGAATGTTCTCTGTTTAAAATGGTATAAATAGCACAATTGGATTATACACAGGGACACCCAAAATAATACCAAAGCATTGTGTTTTATGAGAGGAATTTTAATAAAACATATTTAAATACTTTACTGTACTGCCCAAAACATAACGGAATTGACATTTATTATTCACATGCTAAAAACATTTGCCATATGGTATGTTCAGCGTTAATATTTACAGAGATACACTAAATTATTCAGATATATTAAGGGCTGCAATTGAAAAATGCTAGTGTCCTTATATTGAATCTTCATTTGCATTACATTTTTAACACCTTCAAGATTGATTATGAATTCAGTTATTCTGTCTCTTTTCCTTTCTTTTATTCCATCTGAAAGTTGTGTAATGATTTAGGAAAAGTACATTGAAAAAATAAACGATGAAACTCATATATGTGCAGTTGAAAAGTGTTTATAATCTGTATAAACTACATGATTTATCGTTCTTGGTTATATTTGCTATTGTTTTTCCTGCATATATTTCATGATATCTTGGCATACTCAGTTGTTGATAGGAAAACAACAATTACATGCAAAAGGATATTTAAAAGTTGGTTAATATGGAGAGTTAAAAAAAAAAAAAAAAAAGTACAGCTGTTTATAAAGGAACGCACTTGCGAGAGCTAAAATTGAGCTATTTATACAGCACGACAATCAATTTTCCTATGCTAACGAACTAATTCATACAAAAGGGAATATTATAGAGTGTTTCTATAGCAAATTTGAAGAAAATCGTTAGGGCCGTTTTCGAGATACAGACTTATGGTCCCACTTCTGGTTCCAGATTCCCCCCTTCCGGTTTTCCAATTTTCGTCAAAAGTTGGAAAAATTATCTGTATACCAGATCTGTCTCAATTCTGAAATTTCGTAGTTCTGCCTTTATTAGTTTCGGAGATGTGATAGAACATTCTACACACACATGCACACATACACATACTGACCAATCACCCAAAACTACTTTTTTGGACTAAAAAGACCATAAAACATGTAAATCAGGTGAAATCTTGATATCGAATTTTTGGACTGAATATAATGCATCCATTACCTACGGTAGTCGGGTAATGGAAATAATTAGAAATAATATGAATAATTAACGTTTAAGTATATCTGAATAAAATTTAATTTAATTTATTTTTAATAACACGTGCGCATAAAATATGTTTACACCTGTCGCTAATAATATCAATAAGAAATAGATATCACTAATACAAACTGATAATTTTATGCTGCATTATTGCGTGTCATAAATTAATAACATGCTAAGTTGGGAATAACTATTAACCAATTAATTTTTAATTATCAAATTTTAATTACCAATTATTATGAAATGGATTTGTGCTCCTCTTATTTTGCTAATGTATCGGAAATTAAATAATAAAATAGCTTAAAAAGTTGGTATTTTTCACAAAATACCATTTTTGAAGCTACCAAAGAATTTTTAAGCTTCCAAAAAAGGTTTACGAAAGACTATTTAAGAGATTATTTGTAACTAGTAGTTTTAAAATGTTTCAGATAAATCCATCTGAATTTAGTTACATTGAAGTAATACCTTTGCTTAAGAAAATTCCCACATAATTTGGTATTTATTATCTATGTATAATCATAACATATTGTTTTATATAAATGTATCTTATAATACATAATATATATTATTAAAATAACAAACAGATTCTTTAAACTTTTGCTTTTGTTTGTTGTAGATATACTACCAATTACCAAAACTGTAAAAAAATTTAAAAATAATACAAAATAAATATACCTGTCAAAGATATCAATCGTAGGTTACTCTAAAATATAATGCAATATTTGCACGACACAACTAAAATTTAAGAATTTAAAGTATGAGTTATAATTATGTAGGACAAAATAAGTTTACATAACAATAAAGTGGTCAGATATAAGTGAATTTTTAAAAGATGAGACTACACGAAATGTGAAGGTATTTGAACCCTATTGTTATTAAGACAGATTTACATACATTTATTGTAACGTATGATAAATTAATTTCCTCTTTGTAAAAATTAATTACTATTTAAAAAAGTATTTTTGATGTTTGTAATCAGAGTTTATGCCAAAAATACTTTTTGTAGTTTTTTTTTTTTTCAATCTTATTAACTAATAGTATTTCTTTTATTACGCTTTTCTAATTGCATCACCTGGTAAAAGACGAATCTGCTATCTTTATCTACAAAGTGTAATAATTACTATACAGTGATTTCTAATGTGTATAATAAACATTTGAACTTAAATTTTTTTTGCAGTAATAGCCCATAATTTGAAGCAATCTGGTAGATTGGTGTTTAAAAGGAAAATCACAAGTATCGCTTGTAATGTTTTGAAGTTTGTTATCTTCTTTCATGTAAATAATCGAAAAATAACATAGAATGTCTTTAGCATTTAATAATTTTTTAATAAATATATGTTTTTGGGAATATAAGCAGTTAAAATTAGGATTTACCATTGACTTCCAGAATAGTTCTACATTACGCTAGGTAAATATTTTAACATCTTTAATTAATAATTAATTAAAAATTAATTCACATTTTTGTTTACGGAATAGCCAAGATACAATTAAAACGAGCAGTTCGTCAGTTAGAAATTCCCCAGTAAGTTCTTTTAAAGGAAGTTTTAAAGTAATTGTTGGTGCAAAAAGTTATTAATCGCATCCGTTAAAAAAAAACGAGTTTTGATTCAATCGTTATTAAACTCTAAATTTTCCTGGCTATTGCACAAAATAAGTTTCGTGAATATTGCTTTACTAGATAAAACAAAATTTATTAAGAAATATTTATTTGGCTAAAAATCCCTCCTTTAAAAAATGCCAAACTGTTTCTTTTCCAATTATTGTAAAATTGTAATCCAATTATGTATTTTCTTTCATGTTACAACGATATATGATTTATTATACGAAAAGTTAACTTTATCCAGGAATTTAAAACATTCCAATTAAAATTTTATATTTTAACTCTGGTAAGAAACATACTTTTTGCCTATCTCTTACATACGTATTATGGATAAATCTTAGCTCAAAATTATAAAATCATGTAATTAATTTTTATTATATATATAAACATAAATTTGAGATTTTTTTTTTTTTTAATCATATATATTTTTACTCCACTCGGGAAATTTTTATTCAATAAAATTCCTCAACTTCATTCGTAACATTATTATAACAATTTCTTTTTTAGAAAATAGAATTTGTTGTATATGATATGTAATAATAATGTATTCAATTTAAGTAATTTTGAAATAAGAGTAGCGAAGAGAAAATAGTACTTTCACGTTTTATTTTAGATTAATGCAGTTTTTAAAAATTCGTTTTTCTTAAAAATTAAAATACAATAAAATTAATCAGCATCTATTGAGAATATTCACACATATACACAAATATTTTTAGCTTATGTATTCTAGTACTCTATTCAATTTTTATATTGCCCATTGGAATATTTTAAATATGTTTCTCCAAATACATTTCAAGAATTAACTGAATTTTGGCACTTTAAAATTTTAAATATATTATACACTAAATAGTTAGCTGCGCACTCGCGTAAACACAGCTCAGTATTACATAATTTTTTTATTGTACATATAAATATACCTGTAAAGAAACACCTTTAGTTTACCATATTTATCCACTAGATTATCCAAATTAACCACTACATTAAAATATTCTTCGACTACAATTCAGTAAACCATGGAAGCCTCTGCGCAAGCGCTAACTCAAAGAGTCCAGTGCTAAACTAGGGAAGACAGTCATCTAATTTAGAGAAAATAAGGGATAAGAGAGTGCCGAATTCTTAGATGTTTTCCAAATCCCAAGCTGTCGGTCAATCTGGCACCCCTCCAAGCTTATAGACTGTTCCTCGCTGCTAGTTTTAGGAAACGTGGTTGCACTATACCTTAATTTATAACAAGCTAACTGACCACTAATTTACCTTATTTACGGTAAAATGTTAAGCAATGAGGACTAAAGTTAATTAGTCAGTATTAACTTTAAGTTTCTATTCTAAAAAAAAAAAAAAAATGCTATGCCCAAATATGATAAGCAGAATGAGTGAACCCAAAGTGAAAATTTTTTGTCACATTGTTAACTATTCACTCCGTTAAATTAAGTCTACTAAGTTTCTATGCGTATGCAGACGGTATAAAAATTTCAGCATTCATTATATTTTTACAAATTCGAATACATCATTTTATTTATATTTGCACGCTAACTTTTTCCAGTGGCAATTTGTTTTTTTAAATTTCAATTAAAGAAAATAAAATTTATTCAGATATTTTGAAATTGTTATTAAATCTAGTAAACTGACGTAGGAATGAAATAATTAAAAATGAGATTCCTGTCGCCATTTTAACAGGCTCTATTGTATTTGCACTATGTTTGTAAGCAGACAGTGTCAGGCAAGAGTATCTTTTGTACTGTATTGAAACGTCCTAGGATGATTTTTGCTATATCCTAGAAAAATATGCGAAATGTTAAAAGCTAAAAACAGAGATAACTGGTGCTATACTTTTGTTGCAATATTATCTTCATAAATTTTAAAAATATAACAGCAGATAAGAAGTGTGCGTTAAAGGAAGAAGAAAATGCATATCATTCTGAAAATATTTTGAATAAAAAGGAATAGACTGTTGTGCTTATAAACAACATACTGATAATAAATATATAACAAATGTTAATGTATATGTGTATATATGTGTGTGTGCGTGGGGGGGGGGGGATTTTAATTATGTTACCATAGTTAACTGTAAGATTAACACTTTCGCCTTATTATTATTTTTTTTTTCCTGTCTTGCTGGATTTTTTAAAGCTTTAGCTATTTCAGTGAACATACTTCTGTTTTTTTTTTTTTTTTTTTTTTTTACTCTTATTTCATTATAACATAAGTTTTTAGTTCGCTTAATTTTATTTTAGGTAAAACATTTTATGTCAGATATAAATTATTTTTCCTTCTTAAATTTTGTATTTATTTCGCACCATACTTTATATATCTTATATTCGATGTTATTCTTCATTTTATAGATTTTACTTTTTTCTCCATATTTTCGTATGTTTTCATTTGTTATGCCTCATTTGATTTAAATTGGGCCTCGAGTACGTAATTTCTTGGCTAATGCATACAATACAACAGAAATTTACTCTTTTTGCATACAACATACAGCCAGAGCCCCTGACGACTTTCTTTTAAGCTTTTCTTCTAAACTTTTTCTTCTTTATATTTTCTACCTACCTTTCTTTCTTTTTTTCTGGTATATTTTTTCTTTTCCTTCTGTAATTTCTATTTATTTGTTTGCATACTTATATATATGTATATGTATAGTCGATAATCCTTTCGACAGTAGAAGCAGAGAATGAGAACGAACAATAGTTAGTCAAACAATTCACCAAACAAAGCAAGATTTCCCAAATTGATTCAGTTATCAAGTTCAACAAAAGCACAGACGCCAATCCACTGTAGAACAATACCTGTTGAATATTGAAATAGGACCGTGTAATTAGACTCCGATGAGAAGAAGGTTGCGTCAACGACAATATTTCAAGGTGAAAAAAGATAACCCTGTAATGAACAATAATGACCCATTAAGCGCAGTAGAAGCCAAGCAACAGACACAAGATTACCGAAACCACAAAGACCAATAAGAATGAACAATTTCTCTATATAGGAGAAAGGTGAAAAAATAAAAATTCATCAGGGGATGAAATACACATACTTAAAAAAACCAAATTTAATTTTTAACAGCCCGCAAAACAAACGATACAACAAACCAACTCAACCAAATCCCTACAGAAAACTCAAACTAAATCGAAATCCATGGAAAAAAAAAAAAAAAAACAAGAAACACAAGAAAAGAAGGAAGGAGGCAAGCGGCAAGACTTGATATATATATATATATATATATATATATATATTGTAATTCTTTTTGCGTTTTATTCGGTCATTTACTTAAATTTTGTTGCCACTTTGTTTGTTGTAAACCTCTCTACTTTGTTCACCTAACAAAGGGTCATGGTTTCATTTTGACTCGAAGCAATTGTTTCCCGTATTTTGAAATTATTTCTGTTTATACACAGTTTTCTTATTGATAATATTAAAAAATGAGTTAACATATATAGATTTGTACAGTAGTATACATGCACGCAGATTTTATTTACAGTCGGCAGAAAAATTATTGAAGCACACATTCACACATTTCATATTCTGTTTTAGTTTAATTGCTAATTTTTATCCTATACTTACTTTTTTATAACAGATCATGACTCGAGAAATATTTAATTAACAAAACTGTATTAGGTGCACATCTTTTAAATACGAATTATTGCTAGCACTTCAATAATTTTGTTGCTGATTGTATTCCGAAGCACTATAATACTCGTTTTATTTTTACAACACTGTATTTTTAGAGTAATTTTCTACAATAAGTAATTATATTTAAATAAGAAAAATTTTCTTAAAATATATTGGCGTGAAAAAAAAGATAGGTCTAAATGAGATAAATGAGAAATAATGGCATGCCTGAAGTAAAAAATATTATTTTAATATATTATAAACTGCTATCGATAAAAAGTAGTTTCCGATATAATTCCATTGTCTTATATACATGTTTCAAAATTTGAGTTTTTAACTAACAATTTTGTTATCGTTATTTTCTCAGAAGATTTTACATAAATGCAATATGATGCACCTATCAAGAACATATTATTTTTCAATTAGTTCAATTTCAGATTTTATATTGTGTGTGTTAGTCTAACACAAATGAATAAGAAGAAAAATTAACATTGTGTAATCCCACTGTGTATCGAATCGAAAAATACAAAACTTATATATATGTAATAAATCCATATGGGAATACATGTTGTGCTATAGAAATTATTTACTTGTAAATTTAAAATACTTTAAAATATTTAATTAATTCTTTTAATCAAAATATATTTATTAGCACACGTAAATCAAATGGAATTCACAATATTAGTGTAGAGAGTAAATAAATCAAAATTAAAATATATACAAAATTAAATTATATACATAATATATATAATTATATACATAATATATACATAATTATATACATAAATATATCAAAATTAAATTATATACATAATTTTAATAAATATATTTTAGCGTTTAATTAAAATATTAAGAATATAAAAACAATATAAAAATTTCTTTATAAGTAAATGGGAAAAAACGGACAATAGAATCTGCATAAATAAATAGAAGCGCTGTTATAAATGGCGATTCAGAATTACCAAGATCAAAATCTAAGCAAAAAGAGTGAGATTAAAGAAGTAGTATGAGAACATTAATAAACTAAAGAACAAAACGCACAAAGATAAATGAAAAACTGGCGCCTTTAATAAGATAAGCTAGAATGAAATTATTTTTTGCTGTGGAAATAATAGAATATTAAATCTTATTATCATTGAAATTTATAAATTAGCTCACGTTTTTAATCTCATAAAGGGTAAGCTTATTTGTAGAATATAATATTTTTACAAAAAACTTTTGAATATTTCATTATTCGCAGCTACAGGAGGTAAAGTTTTGCACATTCTTATTAGTTTAGTTTAGATCTATTATTTAAATTTGACTATATTAAAATAACTAATAAAAGTGAGATATTTTTCATCTAAGTGTTAGACAATAAATACTTAAAGAAAATATGTATCTAGCATTTTGATAACTATATTTATTAATATAATATTTATAAGGAAGGATTTAAGATGCATTAAAAGGAAATCTAGTATGTTGTGGCCATCGCAAAACTTTCTTCTATTTTCATATAGGAATTCACTCGCAAAGAAACGTTCAAAAGGTGTCGTCTTCAAAAAATATTGAAAAAAATATCTGTGATTCTACACTTTACAAAACATCAGAAAGTGAAAAAAATATCGACTGAAATGAATTACAGCGACCACAAAAAATTATGAAAAGTAAGCATATTTGGCGGTTTCAGACTGTTAGGCTAATGATTATTAGTACTTGGCGGAGAAGCTGAACATGGTTCTGTTCGTAGTCGGCAATCTCGGTGCTAGCAAACTTATCGCCTAACAGCGAAAAATCACCAAATATGCTTAATTTTGATAATTTTTTGTGGTCGCTGTAATTCATTTCAGCCGATAATTTTTTCACTTCCTGGTGTTTTATGAAGAGTAGAATCCCATATATTTTTTTCAATATTTTTTAAGACGACACCTTTTGAATGCTTCCTTGTCAGTGTAAGAAATTCATTAAAATTATTATTTATTAAAATCAATATCAGTTATGAAAGCAGATGATTTTTTTCTCACGGAAGTATAACTCAAAATGTCTAAAGAAAGTCGATTTTTATATTCTTAAGAACAATATCTTAAAAAGTGTGGGTTTTTTTTCCTCAGTTATTTTATAATCGAAAAAATAATCGGTAACCTTGTTTTAAATTGTTACAGCTCAATGTTTTACAAGTACTGACGAGTTCATTTGAAAGATACCCACATTTAGGCTCCTATATAAATGCGCATCAGGCATTTTGTTGCCTTAGGGTTGCTACATGTACCCAGCGTGTTTTTCTGATAAACAAACGCAATCAGAATTTTTTTTTATCGTCTTACGTTACTTTTGAGTAAATTCTTTTATTATATTTTAAAATTTTAGCTAAGTAAACTATTATATGGTAGTTTGTTAGGCGGTAAACTGCTATAATCATTCAAGAAGATAATATAACGTGTTCACAGACCTTCTATCGCTGTGTATTTGAGTTTTGGCGACATTTTGTATTAGAAACAGAGATTGCCCTAACAAGATATTTTATCCCAGAACATCCATACGATATCCTCAGAATAAAAAGACATCCTGATAATGTACTGGGGAAAAAAATGTGTTTTTAGGAATATTATTGTTGGTTATTGCTCGTATCTTGACCGATCGTAGCTTCAGCTCAGGATTTCTTAAAATCACTAGTGAGGCGATAAAGACGCCAAGCGGGAATGCTGTCCTCTTCCGAGGCAAAAAAAATGGCGGCGATACGCCGGCCTATATATTTTATTTAAGGGGCTCTACCCACATTGAAAATATATCCTACTGGGGGATCTTTGCCCAAACGGCGGAAGCTTTGCTCTTCGCGACCAAAAAAATTTTTAGTTGTCTTTTTCTATTATTTTTAATTTCATAATGATTCGGTAAAAATGATTCTAATTGTACACATTTATAAAAAATTTTGCCCTATACCGCGATTTTAAAAGTTAAAAAAAAAAAAAAAAAAAAAAAAAAAAAAAACGGGAAGGCAACGCTACCTGTTGCACAATTTTCACCAAATGTTGATAGGCATTAATTTTATGTCAAAATACAAATACATATGATTTTTTTTTAAATTCTGTGAACTAGTTGCTGAGATGCAGTTGCTATAAAATGTTTTTCACACACACGGATAGCCATAGACACCGACGTCAATTCTTGTACAAAGCATTTTTAATTCTCTGTAAAATTATTTATCTCTTAACCTTAAATTTATTAATTAAAGAAGTTGGAAAAAAAATCTATTTCTTGAAATGGTTATAGTTTATTTGATTTCTTTCATTGGTTTGTAGATTAGGATAAATATATGGCGTCCGCACAATAAAAACGCATTAATTGTTATTTTTATTATTATTTATATTCCGTAATTAAATATTGTAATATTTACTATAGATTCGTTAGTGAATAAGGTTGTTTTTAATGCTCGTTTTCATTAGCAATATTCTGGAATACGTTAAAAATATATGAGTTTTTTAACTTAGAAAAATTTTAATCCGTTAAAGTGTGTAAAAGTATTTCGAGAGTCCGATAAGTGACCAAGCGCCCGTTTTGACTCAATCTTTTGCTACCAGATGGCAGTAGCAGACTTTGTTTATGAACTCTCTCATTTTTTTCAGACCGGAGCAGAAATGTTCAGACTCTTATCTCTGATTCATCGTGCTTCGTTTGGCGGAAACCTAAAAATGAACCTATTCAACATTCGTATATTCTAATTTGTGTTTTAAATCGTAATATGTTTTTCAGCGCTGAACTCGAGCGCATATAATTGAAAATCTCATGCAGTATATAATTATTAAATATGAAAAAATCAAACTTTTAGTGTTCTTCTTGATCTCCACATCCCGAGAACATCAATCCAGAAGAAAGAATGTAGAATTTCACATAAAAAAGAACACTATTAGTAAGAATTTTTCTTATTTAATAATTATATACTGCACAAGATTGTCAATTATGTGCACTCATGTTTAACGCTGAATAACATATTATGATTTAAAGCACAAATTAGATTATACGAATGTTGAATAGGTTAATTTTTAGATTTCCGATGAACAGAGCACGATGTATCAGCTAAATGAAACTGAATCATTTTGCTTCGGTCAGACAAATGAGAGAGTTCATAAACAAAGTCTGCTACTGACATATGGTGGCAAAAGATTGAGTCAAAACGGGCGCTATCTGATTCAACGGATTTTTCATCCTCATCCGGGGGCGGGCTGGACTAAGAAAAGCGTGATGCGACGAACGGGTCGCTTCCAAATGCCGTTTCAGTTTCGGAGGGTGGCGACCTGGACTATACTATCTTGATCGGGGTGAGTCTTTTCGATTCTGGCCAAGTTGCAGTGGCAGGGCGAGAGATAGGATCTTACACGAGAACTAAGTCACCCGGATGCTGTACACATGTTCCAGTGGTCCATTTGCATCGCTGGTTCAAGGAGGAGAGGTAGGGTCTCTGCCATTGTGCCCAGAAAGTATACATAAGCTTCTGCAAAAAAGACCATCTGCAAGAAATCTTAAAACAGGGATTAATATGATGATCACTAGAATGATCAGGTAATTGAAGGAGTGGATCTCCTATGAGGAAGTGACTGGGCGTAAGATCATGCAAGTCTTGTGGTTCAAAGGATAATGTAATCAAAGGGCGTGAATTGAGACAGCTTTCAATTTGGGTCATAATCGTTCGAAGTTCTTCGAAATTTAACGCACCATTTCTGCAGACCTTCATGATTATGCGTTTTGTTAATTTTATGTGGGATTCCAACAAGCCCCCAAAATTAGATCCATACGGAGGCATGAAGTGGCAATTAATTTAGAGAGTTGCGGAATAATCTTGGACGGCACTGCCCTTTGACAGTTGGATTAGGTTTTTTAAATATGATTGTGCATCGACAAAATTTTTACCGCTATCAGACTAAATGTCTGGCGGGTATCCCCGTCGGGCAATAAAACGCTGTAGCGAATGAATAAATGCTTCAGTGCTTAGGGTGGACACGAGTTCAATGTGCAGAGCTTTGGGGCACATGCAAATAAACAAACAAACATATGACTTAAAAAAAAAGATTCCGTTTATTTCGAACACTTAGTATTAAATGGGCCGGCATAATCTATAACCACGTGTTGGAATGGGCGGCACGGGTTTACCCGCGCACTGGATAACTTACCCATGAGTTGGTGAATTGGATTCGGATGAGATTTTAAGCACACAGTACAGAATCTTAGTTCATTTTTTACAGTTGGCTGACCATCGGAATTCAGCAGGTCTGTCGGATCAATAAAGGTACTAACTCAGGACCACCAAGCAGATAAAGATGAAAAAACGGCATAATCGCCGAAGTGACTGCGTGATTCTTGGATATGATTATAGGATATTTGGCGTCATAAGGCAAGGTGTAATTTTTTGCGATTCTGCCACTGACACGCAAAATGTTGGTTTCGTCTAAAAAATGATCTAATCTAATGACTTAAGTTTACTAGGATTTGGCATTGGCTTGCCACGTTTTAATGATGCGATTTCTGTGGCAAATTCGTAGGTTTGAATGAGTTGAACGACTGTGTGATGTGCCTCTGATACTTCGCTAGCAGTTAAGGTGCCTTTTCTCGATTGGGGGCGTGCATTTGTTATAAATCGTTTAATCCACCTCATGACGCGTAATAGCTTGGTATAGGAAGAAAATTTAGTTTGCAGATTCCATGGGCTTGGTGCTTGGATGGCCGTTGGCTGACTATGTTCGGGCATGCTTTCAAGAGATTAATCAGTAACAGATGTAAAGCAATGCAGTTAAGAAGGTTCGACGACTGATTAAGTCATTTAGGTCCTGACTACCAAAAGTCGAATGTAATTAATTTACTGGGAAACAACCCACGAGTGGCGCAATCGGCAGGATTGAATTTCCCTGGAAGATGGTGCCAATTTACTGGATTGGTTATGGCTCAAATCTTGTTGGCTCGGTGAAGAACGAATTGATTGCCTTTGGTTGGATAATTTAAAATCCAACTATGAGTAATTGTGGAATCCGTCCGAAGAAAGGTTTCAGCAATGTGAAATCCGATACTGTCTTTAACAACTTTCTCAAGCTCGGATAGAAGTAACGCAGAAGAAAGTTGAAGTCAGGCAAATTTACTAAGCTAAGAGGAGCTATGCAGGTTTTGGCGGCAATTAGCTTTAATTTAAAATTTGAAGGGCTACTAATGTAAACTGCCGCTGCGTACGCCTCTGTAGATGAGTCAAAAAACCCGTGGAGGTGGATAGTATTATCTAAGTGTATGTCAATAAATCTAGGGATTGACAGTTTTTGGAAAATAGGAATTTTCCATAAAATTTTGTCCAGGTTTGTAAAATGGCTGAGGATAATGGTTCATCCCACGAGAGCTTAGCCCTACACACTTCTTATAGGAGAAACTTTAGAATTACTGTGGATAGCGACAAAAGGCCAGGGATCGAAAATACGTGCAATAACTAGTGTTGCAAAAAATCCACAGTTTTTGAAAGATGGGAATAAACCCGGGAATTTTGGGGAATAAACCCGGGAATTTTGGGGAATAAACCCGGAACTTTGGGGAATATTGAGAATTTTGAAAGTAAATAAAACCAGTCACTTTCAAAATGGAAGTTAGAGCCAACGCATTGAACATACATATACTACATACTATATAAAATGTCAATGAGTATTGCATAAACTAGTTTTAAGTGCAGGAGCAATTTTATTTTCAGGCAATACTGCTTCTGTTCATTGCAACCATTACATAATAGTTTTTAATATATTTCCAAAACAGAAACAAACTGACAATTTTTTTAAATTTGGTCTTTTTTAAAATTATTTCTAACAAAGCAAATAAATTTTAAATATACATGTTCTGTTTTAAACTTAAAAATATAGTTTAAGTAATATTACTTGATCAGAAAGATCTTTAAAAGATTACTTAACGAAAATTATCATTTCAACTGCAATGATTTTCAGTGATTCTTTTTGTTTTAGGTTTTTCAATAAATAGTCATTTTTAATGTTTCACAAGCAAGTACAGTCAACTCTCTTTAATCTGCAATTAAATTTTTAATGTAAAAAAAAAAAAAAAAAAAAAAAAAAAAAAGAAGAAGAAGAAGAAGAAATTAAAAATTTAAGACAAACTACTACTACATCAGTAATTAACAAAATTAAAAATAAACAGTGATGAATATTCATTTCTGAACTTAAAAAATATTTCCCTTTGTATTTTTAAAATAAATATGTACACGATAGATATTTTTAATCATTTATTTTGTGAAACATCTCAACTTGTATGATTATGTAACTGTATGAAAAACGGTAACCGAAACCGGCAGTTGTTAAGATGTAGTTTGTTGACATGTGCACGTTATGATTCAAGATAAGTTTTCCTTTTATTTTATGCTTAAATATGTTTCACCTTTCTGTATATATTAAACAAGATTTTCTTATGAAACCGTGTTCTTCAAATTGGTAGCAGAGCGTGGTTTGAACAGTTGCTGGAAAGTTTAAAATAAGCAGCGAATCCAAGATACGCGTGTTAGGCCTAACAGCTAACAGCATAGTAACGTACGTTAAAGATTTTTTTTCCCCGCTTATTATTTACGAAAGGGATCATCTGAATTCAGCCAGAATCGAGCAACTGAATGAAAATAATTATGCAATCTGGAGCATGAAGATTGAAGCATTATTGGATGCCAGAGAATTATTTGAGGAAGTAATACTAAAAGAAGAACCGGTGAAAGACGAAGCTAATGCAGATAGCATACGCGATCATAAAACGTGGTCGAATAAAAATAAGGAAGCATTGGGAATAATTGTTCTTAGCCTAACAGCGGAGCAAGCCATAATATATAAAGGAATAAAACAGGCAAGACAGATTTGGGAAGCAATCAAAATACGTTTTGAAGGTGCAGTAGAAGATAGAAGAACTGATTTGTTGTTGGACTTAATAAGATTGTAAAAGATGGAAAATGAAAGCATTGATGAATATATTACAAGATCGCAAGGCCTCTCACAACAAATAAATGAATTGGGAAAACAAGTGACAGAAAGAGAATTAGTAAGGTATATAGTAGAAGGTTTACCAGAGAAGTATGAAAGCATTATGCTGGCTTTATCAGCTAATCGAGGAATAAAGTTTAAGACAAACGTTATTAAATTTTGAGAAAAAAGAACAAGACAGAAAAAATGAATTTAGAGCCTACAAAATTCAAGATAAAAGTAAGCCAAAACCAAAATCCTGTTTTGTCTGCTTCAAGCCAGGACATCTACAAAAAGATTGTTGGTTTGCAAAGAATAATAAAAGGAGAAACCCTGGAAAACCAAACACAGGTATGAGGAATTCAAATTACAAAAATGAACATGCAAGAATTTCAAGAGAGAGATCAACATCAGGGAAAGAATCAGCTTTAACAACTAATGAAGCATTGATTATTAAAGAAGACGTGAGTGAATGGCATCTGGACTCAGCTTGCACATCACACATGACTCCTAATGAAACCTGGATGGAAAACATTAAAGAAGAAAACAAAATCATTAGTGTGGCTGAAGAAGGCAGAAATATTGAATCAACATACAGAGGTGAAATAAGAGCCACTACAGCTGAAGGAGACATGAACAATATCAGGTTAAAGAATGTTTTATGCGTCCCAAAGCTGAGATGTAATTTGATGTCTGTACCAAGCATTGTGAAAAATGGAAATGAAGTTGTGCTCAACAAGCAAGGAGCTTACATTTATGATGAAGATGGAGAATTGATATGTGAAGGGAAATTG
The DNA here is from genome assembly GCA_963930645.1 of Salticus scenicus. Classification (NCBI taxonomy): domain Eukaryota; kingdom Metazoa; phylum Arthropoda; class Arachnida; order Araneae; family Salticidae; genus Salticus; species Salticus scenicus. The sequence continues at coordinate 139,407,495 of OZ005652.1, read as the reverse complement.
AAAGAAAACATGTTCATTGTGAAATTAATGGCCCAGAAGGTTGAAGAAGATGATGAAGCGTGTTTCAAAATTAAAGAAAACTCGTATGAATTATGGCACAAGCGACTTGGCCATGTTAATCCAGAATATTTGAAAATGATGTTGACAAAGAATATGGTTCGAGGACTAGGAAAATTGGAAGGTGAAATAAAAATCTGTGATTCATGTATAAGAGGGAAGATGACAAGTTGTTCGCATGAAAACACCTTCTCTGAAACATCAAAAGAACCACTTGAAGCTTTACATGTGGATTTATGTGGCCCATTCAGAATAGCCTCCTTAAATGATAAGAGGTACATGATGACGGTTGTTGATCAATTTTCAAGAAGGTATTTTGTTGAGTTTTTGAAAACCAAAAATGAAGCAAGTAGAGCTTTGCAAAACCTTATAAGAAGGAGAGAAAATGAACTTAATGCTAAGGTTAAAAGAATCCGATCTGATAATGGCCTAGAGTTTATTAATGAAGAACTTAATCAATATTTTAACCAGAAAGGTATAAAGCATGAAAAAACAACATACTACTCCCCGAAGAGTAATGGAGCTGCAGAGAGGGCAAACAGAACTTTACTTGATAAAGCAAGAACTCTTCTGATAGATAGTAATCTACCATTGTACTTTTGGACCGAAGCAGTTGCAACTGCAGAATACATGCACAATATAACTCCTAAGAGTCGCAAAGACAAAACACCAATGGAACTTTGGAGTAATAAAAAACCTTCTGTTCGACATCTCAAGCCATTTGGATGTACAGCATATTACAAAATTCATAACAACAAAAGACATAAGTTAGAAGCTAAGGCCAAAAAGGGTGTGTTCATTGGATACTCAAGAGAGAGGAAGGCATATAGAATATTTGACATAGAAGAGAGAAAAGTATACGAAACATCTGATGTAATATTTGATGAACTAACAAATGGATATGTTGCGGACAAATCACCGAATAAACAAATGAATTATATGGAAATACATTATTGCATAGGTGATAAAGAAGATTCTAAGAAGGATGATTTACCAATTGCAGTATCAGATCCAGAGGAACAAATGAACACATCAGTAAATAGTGATGAACGAATTATGAGCAACTCAGACGAAGAAAGTGAAGAAGATCAAAATGAACCTCGAAGACCTGTCAGAAACAGAAAAATGCCTACAAGATACAACGGATATGAAGTATATGCAGTAACACATTTCACACCTGAAAAATATGAAAATGCCATAACATCTGATGAAAAGGATCAATAGGTATGTGCAATGAACGATGAAATTAATTCCTTAGAAATGCATCACGTATGGGAGCCAGTGGAAAGACCTAAGAATAAGAAAGTAATTAAAAGTCGTTGGGTATATAAGATTAAAAAATTGGAAGATGAGAAGTATTACAAGGCAAGACTTGTTGCAGTTGGTTGTGGGCAAAAACAAGGTATAGACTTTGAGGAAAGTTTTAGTCCAGTCATGAAGTGGGATTCATTAAGAGTCCTTCTGGCACTTGCAGCGACAAAGAATTCCATTATGAAATTCTGTGATGTTAAAACAGCCTACCTAAATGGAATACTAAATGAAGAAATTTTCATGGAACCACCAAAAGGTTATGAGCTACCTGATGACAAAGTTTACTTAATCAAGCGCAGCATCTATGGCTTACCACAATCAGGAAGATGTTGGTATGATAGATTCAGCAAAATATTAGAGGAAGCAGGATTAATGAGGCTCAAATCGGATCCTTCAGTATATACTAGGAAAGAAGGGGATGATTATATTCATGTTGGAATATATGTGGATGATTTCCTGGTTGTAGCAAGTACAAAAGAAATGATTGATAAACTAATAGGAAATGTAAAGAAAAATATTGAAATTAAAGAAACAACAGATACAAATATGTTTTTGTGATTACAGATAAATCAGACAAGTGAAGAAATAATTTTGTCCCAAAGAAATTATGTGATGAGGATCTTGGAAAAATTTAATATGCAAGATTGCAACCCAGTGAGAACTACAGGTATGGCAGGAGATAAACAACTGGACGACTATGAAAAGTCAAAGTCTTTTCCACAGAAAATATATCAAGAAGCAGTTGGGTCTGTAATGTATTTGGCAACTGGAACTCGACCAGACATTGCCTACACTGTGAGCAGATTATCACAATATAATCGAGATCCAAGAGAAGTGCATTGGACAGCAATCAAACGACTTTTTCGATACCTGAAAGGAACTATGGACTACTGCCCAAAGTTCAGGACAACAAATGGAAAACTTAATGCATGTACAGATGCTAGTTGGAGTACAACACCGGATGCAAAGTCATATAGTGGATACTTGCTAAAGATAGGAGAATCACTTGTTGGTTGGAAAAGTGGCAAGCAAAAACTAGTGGCATTATCTACAATGGAAGCAGAATTAATTGCTGCTTGTGATTGTGTTTGTGCGCTTAGATGGACTAGTAGTTTATTAGATGAATTGGAAGAGAATAACCGAATAATTACACCCATAGATATCAGGACTGATAGCAAGGCTTTAATTGATTGGATTAACAACCAGAAGGTAAGTTGCCGTACTAGACATATAAATAGAAAGTTCTATTTCATTAAAGACGATAAAGAACGAGGTGCTATACAGTTCATTCATCAGAGTACAAATAATTTAGAAGCAGATGCATTGACAAAGCATTTGTCAAGTGACATTTTAAATAGTCATATGAATAAAGTTGGACTAGAACCACTGATAATAAACTCTGATTAACTTTTTAATAACTGATGAGGAACTGTTAATAACTGATGTTTAAATGACCAACTGTAAATGATAAAAATATAGGGGGGAATTGATAGATATTTTTAATCATTTATTTTGTGAAACATCTCAACTTGTATGATTATGTAACTGTATGAAAAACGGTAACCGAAACCGGCAGTTGTTAAGATGTAGTTTGTTGACATGTGCACGTTATGATTCAAGATAAGTTTTCCTTTTATTTCATGCTTAAATATGTTTCACCTTTCTGTATATATTAAACAAGATTTTCTTATGAAACCGTGTTCTTCAGTACATTTATATTTTATTGCTATGTATTATTTCAGTATGCTTAAATTATTTACCTTAGGAAGTACAGAATTTTATTAACATTGAAGAAATATTTTATTCCGAAATTTATTAGAAATATCTTCCTATTTTAATGTGTATTTATGAAATAATAATAATAACTGACTGTGTATCTGCAAAAGAAAGAAGAGTTGAGTTGCTTTTCACAGTTACAGTTAAAAATGCGAAATAGGAAATCATTAAAAATAATAAAAATGAAAAAAATGTGTCCATGCATAAAATTATTTCAAAACTCCCAGGAATTTTCAAAATTTCCTTCCCAAAAAACCCGGTTTATTTCCGGGGAAGAAACGGGTTTTTTCCAGCCTTTGCAACACTAGCAATAACTGACAAAAGTTCGCGTTTTGTTGTGTCTGTTTTTTTCCTCATGGACACGTAAGGTGTCTGCAGCTAAATTCCAGTCCACTCCCAGAATTCGTTGGGCCTCATATGGATGAAAGGAATGTGCAGATGATTTTGATTTGAGATGTTCCGGCACATGAGCTAGTGCATCGAAACCGTTTGAAGCCCATTTTCTTAGGTGAAAACCTCCTGCACAGAATAATGCTTGGAGCTCTGTGACAAGTGTTTTAGCAGTTTCAAGACAGTCTGCACCACCAAGGCAACCGTCAACGTACATATGGTCAAGAGCAGCTTTTATCGCTTTGCGAGATGTGTCATGCTCCTCATGGAGGAGTTGTTGTATGGTTCTCAGTGCTAAAAAAGGAGCAAAGGCTGTCCCATACGTGAAGATATTCAATTTATAAACAAGTAAGGGGTCTGAGGGGTTTGACCTCCAGAAGATGCGCGGCATTTGTTTATCAGTTTTTGCCACTAAAATCTGCCTATACATTTTTTCAACATCATTAACTAGTGCAATTTTGTGACTTCTAAATGTGACAAGATTAATAAATATGCTAGATTGGAGCTTCGGGCCTTTGTACAATATAGAATTTAAAGACTTCCTATTACCCATACAGCACATAATGTTTCAGATAAGTTGCAAAAAGCTTACAATATTTCAAAAACGTAACACATTTAAGTATGCAGTCTGATACATATCTGAAACATTCGCACTTACCGATTTTCCATCTGTTAAGTAATTGAAACGCTTTTGTTACGTATCCGATTTTTGTTACGATCGCGAACATTTCTACGTTTTTGAAACTAATCAGAAAGCAAACTGAAAGCTTTGAAACGTTTCTGAAATTTTTCCAATGTTTCGATGTTATATGATTGTTATATTTCTGGAACATTTTGCGCTGTTAGTATAGAGGTGGATGCGGATGCAAAGACAACCCTCAAATTAGTAGTTGTACTGAGGTCATTATGACTCCATGATGAGGAAGGAAATAGTGAAGTTGTATGTTTAAATCTTCAGCGGTTACTGAGGATGGATACCGATTGAATCGATTTTCAAGGCTTTTGAAGACTATTAGAGCACGATTGGCACTTTCACATAAATGTTTATTTGGTTGAAGAGGTAATTTAACTATATACCATCCACTTTCATCACGTTGAGTGGTGTATCTAAATATAAGTTCGCCAAGATCCAAAATAGAGGACTTCGATGATAGAGGCATTTCTTTCATGTTGAGAAGTGACTAAGGTTCACATTAATTTCAGAAGTTTTATTTTGATCTTTATCACTTTGAAAATCTTGTACAGGACCACTGAGTAGAAATCCTAAAAAGTACTATTAATGGCGCATGGTTCTCCTTTTATTCCAAAGATAAGTATGCCAGTTATTAGTTGGTCGAATATGTCGGCTCCAAGGAGGACATCGGCCTCTCTAGAGGCCGCAAAATTGAAGTCAGGCAGTTAAAGCTGCTTGGTGTGTGGCCATGATGATGTTTCCAGAAGGAAATTCGAGAGGGGCAGTAACCCGACTTACGACTAAGGATTTTAAAGACTAAAATTGGTTAGAAAACCAATGTGCGAATTCCATTTTGGTAAAATTTAGGCAGGTTTCTGCCGAAATGCCGTTAATTTCGATCAAGCGATGTGAGGTGTGAAATAAAGGCAAATGTAATTTTTTTAGAACCCTATGAGTAAGAAGAGAATTTTGAGACACATTGCCAATTGGGTCCTTGCACAGGATCAATTGACCGGTGGGCGATCGAATTTTTATTATAGCGGTGGATAACAAAATGTGACTGTGTTCACCCCCCGATTTGGATTGAGAATTATTGGAGATGGTGTCGGTGGGAATGATGACCCCTTGTTCTGCAGAATTTGAGGTATAGATGTGAAGTGATGTATGGTGCGTTAAAGAACACTCTTCACAATTAAAACTAAAAGAATATTTCAAAAGAGAAACCAAAAGTAAAGGTTTACTTAATTCCACTTACGATTTAAGAACAAAAGCAAAGTAACATTTTAAAGTGAAAACAAAATTACGTTTTAAGAATAAAAGTTACTTTTTAAGAACAAATCTTACGAATAAATCACAAGGTACGTTTTACGAATAAAATACATTATGAGGTATGATTAACTTTACGATTAGAATAATTTTTATCTGCAGAACAGTTGCAACAATACCTAAACAGAAACCAGAATACAATAAACTCAGAACACAACGCTTTTTTTTTTTTTTTTTTTTTTTTTTTTTAAAGGTACTAAGTACTTTATAATGCATAAAAATATTTAAACCTATGTGCTTTAATAATTTAAATTAAACATATCCAACAAACAAATTACTTTCGATTTATAAATGAAAGTTTTGGTTTCAAAGAAAAATCATAAGTGTACTACAGTTAAATTCAGCTTAAACGAAAATAGGTTTCCTATTCATTAAAATGAACTATTTTTTAGAATTTTGATCTAAATATCTTTCATTATATTAAAATAGTCTAACAACAAAACAATTAATTATCTAGGAGTGAAAGGGAAAAAAAATAAAGAAATTAAATAATTAACACTTCGATATAATTTAGCAATTATCTGATTTTCTAATAAAAAATTAATTATATCTACGGCTGTGTACGGATCAGAAATGTATGGCTAATAGTCGAAAGATTTAAAGTAAAGAATTAAGAATCGTGGCTATAAGCCAAACCCTATTCAGGCTAGTAACGGATAGTTTTAAATGCGTATATAAAGAATATGAATGAACAAAGCATTAATTTTAATATGAGTAGTTAAATTACTAATTAATGGGTAGTCACCCATTCTCCAGAACTCCATCCCGGTAACATCAATACAGGAGAAAGAATGCTGAATTTCATATAAAAAAGAACATTACCAGTTTGAATTTTTCTTATTTAATAATTATATACTGTATAAGTATTTCAATTGTATGCGCTGAGGTTCAGCGCTGAATAACTTATTAGGATTTAAAGCACAAATTAGAGAATACGAATGTTGAATAGGTTCATTTTTAGGTTTCCGCCGAACGGAGTACGACGAATCAGCGATAAGAAACTGAATACTTCTGCTCTGGTCAGAAAAAATGAGAAATTTCATAAACAAAGTCTTTTGATGCCATTTGGTGGCGAAAGGTTGAATCAAAACGGGCGCTCGCTCACTTATCGGATTCTCCAGTGTCATTGAAGTTAGTGTCATATATGAGATTGAATTTTATGCTTTTCATAAAACATAGTTATAGATGTTCCTATATCCTTTATAAAATTCACAGGGATTTTATTGAAATTTCTATAATATCAGAACTTATGAAAAAATCTTTTAATATTTAGGCTTACATTAGGTATTCAATTTATGCAACACAGTTCTTGTCTTTTGTTTGTTCAACAGAAAATGACATACAACTAAAAAAAAGGAATTCAGCATATTTTATTAAAAATTTTAATCAAGCTCTACCGACTGCAAGTTTTAATCCCACAAGTGGCCAAGAGTATTTGCTCTTGGAGCTTGCTGATAAAATATTAGAAACTGTGTTGCGCTCTTCGGCATAATCGTTAGGATTTTCCGAGTTTTCCTGCAAAGCACGCATAAATACGGTCCCTCCTGAGCAACCCCATATAAACCATCCCGATCAAGTCTAGGACACTCACGTTGACAATCGTCGTAACCCATACACCAACATCAAAACTGACAACAAAATAAATATACTTACTATAATATAACATTATAAAATGTATTTTGTATGCATTAGATGAGGAACTATTACATAACACTGTAATTTACAGTATTTAAGTTGTATACAATTTCATACTTCAAAGAAAATGAAAACTTCTTTTAAAAGCATTCAATCAAAACTTTTGCATAAAATATTTTTCTCTGATACTATAATTTTTTTGAAAATTCTTTCTGAGTCTTTTGGAAGATATATTTTACAGATATATTATTTATTATTTTTTTAATTTTTTTAATGTTTTGAAGATTAGCACTATTTACATTGATATCAACACTTTTTTAAAACAGAAAAAAATGTATGATAACTCTCCTCTAATCTTTGTTTAGCAATATATTACCCAATAGGAAAACGTAATGTTTGTTTTTTCTTAGCTGTTTCACCTACCACAATATCTATGTACTAGAAACTCAGCTTTCTTATATTTTATACCTCAACTAGCAGGCTACGCCCGCTTCGCTGGTCACTATTTTTAAATTAATCACTATAGTTAATGAATTCTCAAAAATGCATTAATTTTTATCATGCGGAAAAAAAAAAGAGAGAGAGAGAGAGATAGAGAGAATTCTCATTGGAAAAAATGTCGCACTGGGTACCAATGCCTTCGGCAGCGCAGACCATTGTGCGCTGCGCGTGCGCATTTATGTCCGACACTCTTAATGAATCACTATATTATCTTAGGGGAAAAAACATAAATATAAAATACAAAAAAAAAAATCTTTCATAGGTGGAATAATAAGTCTGATCCCCCACTGCCTGCGACAGAGTAAATAGGCACACGTGTTCCTTCACCTACCTTTCCCGACCCTACTAATTATTTTAAAAAGTTCTCGCAATCGTTCTCTCGGACCTTTAAACCTAGTGATACTAATTTCCAACATGCTATCTGAATGTCTTTGTTTTTAACCCTGCGCCCGCCCCCCTTCATGCCCCTCGTAATAATTCTGTACTTTTGAAAATATCCTATTTATCGGGCCTCAAAACGTAACAACACTACACTAATTTTACTGCTCTAACACTTATTTATATATTTTTGCCCCTTTATGCACCCTTCTAGTCTATCCTAATAATTTTACAAATTCGAAAATATTCGCAATCGATTTGTAGGTATCAAAAACCTCCATGTACCAATTTTGAGTGACTTAACTCATTTTTTTTTTTTACCCCTCCGACCCCCCCCCCCCCTCCCTTCACACCCTTCTAATAACTTTACAAATTCGAAAATATCCACAACCGATTTGTCGATATCGAAAACCTCTATGTACCAATTTTGAACTGTATAACGCTATTTTTATTTTTTTATTTTTTTTTTAACCCCTACGCCCCACCCTTTCTGACCCTACTAATAACTTTACACTTTCGAAAATATCCTCATTCGACTTGCAGGCCTCTAAAACCTACTTGTATTAATTTTGAACGGTCTAACTGTATTTCTATTTTTTTGCCCCATAGCCCCCCCCCCCTTTCCCACCCCACCTGGGACGAATTTCTAAAATTAAAGAAATTAGTTTTTATGTATTTGTGGGAACTATATATTAGAGCAAAAATCTCACATATATCTTTTTCTGTTGGCAATATAAAGGATTATTTCAAATAATTTTGCCCCCTCTCCCCCCTCTTGGGGGCTGAATTTTAAAAATTCCCGAAATTGGTTTTTAGGTATTTGTATTAACTATATATCAGAGCGAAAATTTCCCGAATATCTGTTTTTTTTTTGTTTGAGATATATAGGAGTATGTGAAACCACGTTTTGCACATGTGAAATCACGTTTTGCCCCCTTTCCCCCCTTGGAGACCGAATTTCTAAAATTCCAGAAATTGATTTTTAGATATTTGTGTTAGCTATATTTTAAAGCAAAAATTTTACGAATATCTGTTTTTTTCTTTGAGATATGAAGGTTTTTGTGAAATTACATTTTGCCCCCTACTCTCCTTTGGGGGGCGAATTTCGCAAAATCGCTTCTTAGGGGGTGCTTACACTATATGTTCTGTAATCTGACCGAGTTTCTAGTCAGTGGCTCCAGTAGATTTTGCTGTGCGTTTATGAGTCAGTGAGTGAGTGAGTGAGTGGAAGTACTCTTTTATATGTATAGATAACAGTCGCATAAAAAATAGCGTCGCAGTTTTCCGTAAAATTCAGTATAAAATTTTAAGCTGATACATTTGTTTAAGATATATTTTCAAGAAAAAAAATATATTTTTCAAACAAAACTGAAGTTTTTTTGTAGACTTTCAAAGAAGTGATCATATAATCTGCTGTATATGAATTAAGTTGTAATTGCTTAACACAATATATATTTTGTTTATGTTAAAAGCATTTATATATTTTAAATTATATATAAATTGAAAACTTTCTGTAAATTTTTAATATAAATAAACATATAAATTGTTTATTTAGGATTAAATAGTTAGAATATAAATTAAACATGCTTAACATATAAAAAAAAAAATGCATTTCGTATGCATCTGATTACCACACTTTTAAATAGAACTATGGTTTACACTACATAAATACACAAAAAATTTGCGCCTTTAAAGAAAATGAAATCTTCTGTTAAGAAATATTAAACCGAGAATTTTGTATTAAAATATTTTGTCGCTTGCTTAAAATTTTTGAAACAGTTTTCTTAAAAACCTTTGGGAGATTCATTTTTAAAATATCTTTTATTCCTTTTTATGCTTTGGAGATTAAAGTAAACAGTCCTATCGCAAGTTGACACTATAACGCTTTTAAAATAGACAAAAGTCTATGATAACTCTTCTCTCATCCTTGCTATACTATTCATTACCCAAAGGGGAATACGAAATGTTTATTTTCCCTTAGAGATTTCACATAGAACAATGTGTTTTTGCTATAAACACAGCTCACTTATAGGATGTGATACACCAGAAACTGTCGCATGAAAAATAGCATCACAGTTTGCAATAAAGTTCGATAGTAAAATTTTAAGGGGATACATATGTTGAAGATATGTTTTCAAGAAAATACTTTCTTTAAGAACACAATAAAGTTATCTTTAGTCTTTCGAAGAATTAATTTTATAATCTGCTCATTTTTCTATGAATCATTTCACAATTCTTGAATACATTTTTCTTATTGTTAAAAACGTTCACATTTTAAAAGTTCCTAAAACTCTACTGTTTTCTAACATTGTCATATAAAAGAAAATAATATAATAACTAAGTAAATATTGATTATTAAAAAGTATAAAATGTTATGTAATAAAATCTTTTTGTAAAAAAAATAGAACCGACTCCAAAAAGCAACTACTATTCAAACAACTAAAAAAAAAAAAAATTGTACGAAATGTAACTGTAAATTGCGCCTAAAATTATAAAATAATTTATTTCGCCAAACAACCTATAACACTACAATTAATCATAATTTTTGAAGTCGGCGCAAAATTAAATAAAATTTAATTAGTTTTTAAAGGTTTGTTTTTAGATCAGTAGCAACAAATGCTGTTGTCTCGAATGATCCTTTTTTCATGTTCCTTTATTATTTTATCAATGTATACAATTGATCCATTTGTAGCATCTAAATAGAACAGTGAACATTCTTCACAATGCGGTATTTATGTTTCTACGAAGTTAGAGTTTCCTTTGCAAATTTGGTATAACTTTGATAACTATTATGTAAGATGTGTATTTTGAATAGGATTTGAGTTTTGTATTAAATAAAAGTATCAATTTTTATTTAATTTTGCGCCGACTTCAAAAATTATGATTAATTGTAGGTTGTTTGGCGAAAGAAATTATTTTATAATTTTAGGCGCAATTTACAGTTACATTTCGTACAATTTTTTTTTTTTTTTTTTTTTTAGTTGTTTGAATAGTAGTTGCTTTTTGGAGTCGGTTCTATTTTTTTTTACAAAAAAAAATTATTTTTCTCTTTTCAGTGAAAACTTATTCATACAGCAGAACATCAGAAGATGTTCGACGGCAGTTTCACAAATCCCAACTTCCAAGAAAAGGGCCATAACTCAAACAATGGTTTATGTCACTGAAAAATACATGAAATGCACCCAGTGTGAACAAAAAAGTTACATCCCCATCTACAAAGTTATCCACTCGAGAGACAGTTATGCCAGTTTTATTCTAGTCAAGTTTTTTTTAAGTTTATTTTTCTCAAATGCTGCATTTTTTAGTTGTGTCACTTTTCTTACCTTTATCGGATATGAGCAAAAACCTATCTGTTGATTGAACATACGTTAAATTAAAATATCTTTAGAAATGTAAAGAACGGATACGCTGTATTCGTAACCAAAAATTCTGTTAGGCATATACATTGAACTTTACAGTGAATACGTGTCACCCACTGCGCTGGAAATTGCGAAGCGTATAGTTAAAATAAAGAGCAAAACGTGCATTGCAGCTGACGGACAGAAGTTTCAACATCGATACTTATATACTGCTTTTACTAGTGTAGCTGCATGCGTTCAGCAGTTAGAGTGAGAACAGACTTTTGTGAGTTTCCTGTAATTTGTTTACATCTTAATGAAATCATAATGAAACCTATTTCAGACCAAGATCATTACAACAAAAAAAGTATTAAAATAAAATCATCTCTTACGAAGTTATAAGCTAACAAATTTCAACAACAACAACAACAATGAGAAACGTGGTTTGTATTGAGAACCTCTTCCTTTATGAAGTCGGTTTAAAACGTCTATGCGTTAATCGATGTGACCGCTTACAATAACCATACTTTGAATTTTACATAGCATAAATGTCCCCCGCTACGCTACAACATATGCAATGTCATTCAAGTGTGCACAAAATAGGAAATTGTGAACAAACAATTGTACGTTTTAAGCGTTCTGTTTTTAGCATTAATGTCTAAACTATCTTTTTGTACTAATTCGATGATGCTCTGCAATTTTACAATTCACTTTTTCCCCTGTCTAGAACCGTTTCCGAAATAGGAATGTTAACTCCACCGTTTTCCACCAGGTGGCGCTATAGGCAGTTGAGTCGAGTTGCACATATCCACTTTACTGTACCTACATACCATTTTTATGACTATAACTACAGCTGTTCAGCAGTTAAGAGAGTTGGGACTGACTTTTTTGGGCACCCTGTATTTTCTTTTGATCGTAAAGATATTACAATGGGACCTATTTTAGACCAAGACCTTTACAATAAAACAAAAAGTATCAAAATCGGATCACCCGTTCAGAAGTTACGAGCTAACACACAAAAACAAAAACAAAAAAACATACGCTTTGTATTGAGAACCTCTTCCTTTTTGAAGTCGGTTAATTAGAGCATCTCTTACGAAGTTATAAGCTTACAAACACCACCAACAACACATATCTCGAATTAAGAACACCCTCTTTTCTGAAGTTGGTTGAAAACGACTTTGCGCTAATCGATGTGACCGCTTACAGTAACAGTACTTTGAACCACAGAGTAAACGTGTCATCCGCTGCGCTGCAAAGTGTGCAACGTAGTTCAAGTGTGCACAGTGTAGGAAATTGGGAACAAACAACTGCACGATTTAAGCGTTCTATTTTTAGCAATAATGTCTAAAAACTCTCTTTTCGTAGTAAATCGATGATGCTCTATAACTTCGTAATTAACTTTTCTCCCATCTTGAACCGTTTTTGAGATAGAAGCGCTACATTTACTGTTTTTCACCAGATGGCGCTTTATTTTCTTTAGATTGTAAAGATATTACAATGGGACCTACTTGAGAGAAAGATCTTAACAAAAAAACAAAAAGTATCAAGTAACCGTATTTTGAACTATATAGCGTATGTCTCACCAGCTACGCTACAACGTGTGCAATGTAGCTCAAGTGTGCATAGTGTAAGAAATTGCGAACAAACAATTGCACGTTTTTAGCATTGTATTTTTAGCACCAATGTCTAAACTATCTTTTCGTACTAAATCGATGATGCTCTGCAATTTTATAATTCACTTTTTCCCCCTGTCTTGAACCGTTTCCGAGATAGGAAAGTTAGCATGAATGTCTAAACAATCTTTTTGTACTAAATCGATGATACTCTTCAACTTTGTAATTCACTTTTTTCTCTAGAACCGTTTTCGAGATAGGAACACTAACCCCTCTATTTTCCACCAGGTGGCGCTGCAAGCGTTTAACCTTGTTCTGCATGGCCACTTTTCTATACTTACATACCATTTTTATCACTATAGCTTCAGCCGTTTAGCAGTTAAAAGTGTTGGGACTGATTTTTTTGGGCACCCTGTATTTTCTTTAGATCGTAAAGATATTACAATGGGACCTATTTCAGACCAAGACCTTTTCATCAAAACAAAAAGTATCAAAATCGGAGTATCCGTTCAGAAGTTATGAGCTAACAAACATTAAAAAAACATACGGTTTGAATTGAGAACCTTCCTTCTTTTTTGAAGTCGGTTAAAAAGGAGCACTATGCATTTAATGAAAGTTTAAGTGGTTAATATATTGAAAAAGTTTGATTGTATTTTTGCCTTGAGTAAATCTAACAATAATGATTAATTGAAATGCTTTGCGATAAAAGTATAAATTAAATAAAAAATAAATAAATTAAAAAAAAAAAAAAAAAAAAAAAAAAAAAAAAAAAACTGGAGAAAATTAAAATCCTAACACAAAGAAGAAATCTTGAAAGATAAACGAAATTTGGGAAGCATGATTGCATTGGAAATGTGTCTTGAATTCAGTTTCCACGGTTGACGAATAAGAGTGGAGATAGTTGCGCCATTGTGAGTATGCAAATCCCATTTGCTTCAAATTCATGAAGTAAATGGGATTTGCATGAGCATTATTTAAAGTTTCGACTTACTTCATGAGCGTTATTTATAGTTCCGAACAGACATGGTAAACATACTTGAGTAAAAAATGCCATGAGATGAATAAGACAGTATCAGCAACTTAATGAGTTTAAATGTTGCCGTATAGTAGGGCTACATAAAGGGAAACTACGGTATTTTAAAGACACTTTGCAGGTAGGCATCTGCCGTACAGGTTTTTTAGAAGAAGTTGTCTCGAAAAATTACGGCCTCAAGAACGCCTGAGTTTGGCCGTTCACGGGCCATATTTGACACAGAAGACCACCTTATTCGCCGAGAGTTAAACACACTAAACCTTAACATTGACTGTACATTTCATTAATCATGAATATAAATGAGACACGTATAATGTAAAATTGTGTATTAATATATATATATATACATTAAGACGGTTAAAGACACAATTATTGAGTAAACTAATAATTCACGTTAATAATTACCAATCTTTGACTAAACACCATAAAATGCAACAAACTTGCAACAATGGTTTCGGGTCGAAAGAACACACGACCCTTCTTCAGAAGAACAAAGCAGGCACGACTGCCTACAAAGGGTCGTGTGTTCTTTTAACCTGAGCCAATTGTTGCATGTTTATTGCATTTTATGGTGTTTATTAAAAGTTTTGTAATTATTACTTTAAAACGCCAGTTTTGTGATGCTTTCTTATTATTAATAATTCACGTTATTAGCTTTAAATGTTCAATCAAAATAAACAATGATCATTTCTTAATTTCTGAATCCTTGAATTATTAAATTGCATTGCGAAGTTGTTTCAATGGCGTACAAATGAAATATAATCTATATCTTAACCGCATTTGGTTTTAGATGCTTTTATGAAAATTTATATCAAATAGGCATTCTTTTAATTTATCTCGATGAAATATTTTGATGCGCTATGAAATACAAAAATTAAGCCATTAACTTATATTACTTCAACATAAAAAAAAAAAAAAAAAGTTTTTGTTATTCGTACGTAAATTGAAGCATTAATATTGAACGGTTTTACAAATTACAGTTAAATGAATGAGTGAATGTTAACTTCACTGAAACATTTCATTGTAATTTAAACATTTACCCATGCCAGTTCATCTAAATCTAGCTTATCGAATCATGAATAAATAAAAACCCATTAAATGCCTTTTGAAATGTAATTTCTATTAAATTCAAGCATTTAAGTTCGAATGAATTGTTATGTAAATGGTATAGTTTATAGTGTAGCGTATAGTAAATAAATAGAGATGTAATTTGATTCAAATTTATATCCAATGAAGTATATAATGTTCTGATTTCTACTATTTTTCATGTGAAGGACTTAAAAAAATGCTTTTTCTTTCTTATATTTTGTAGATTTAAAAACAGGATAAAAATATGCTGTTGAAAATGGCATGTTACTTGTAAGGGCTTAGTTTTACTTATGAATGAGAGAATTTACTTTTTATCAGCACTAAGTACACTACCTTTCCATAAATGAACGGACACTTTCGATTTCAGACGTTTTTTGAAATATCTCAGGAAGTAGCAGACAAATCATCTTGAAACTTCAGGCGTAAGAAGAACACGTTATACCTCATATATTTCAGTGAAAGTTTTACCCCAAAAATTAAAGGGGGGCCAGTGAAAAATTAAAGAAAAATTAAAGTGTTTGGCATCACCCTGTAAAATGTAATGCTTGAAATGCGA
Source organism: Salticus scenicus (assembly GCA_963930645.1). Classification (NCBI taxonomy): domain Eukaryota; kingdom Metazoa; phylum Arthropoda; class Arachnida; order Araneae; family Salticidae; genus Salticus; species Salticus scenicus. Next base: position 139,391,816 of record OZ005652.1, on the reverse strand, counting down.
TATGGCTGAAGCATGTGATTATACGGCACTTTTTTATTATCTGTATTACTTTTTATGTCTCTACTGCACGTAATCAGGGAGATATAAAGGTTTCTTTAAAAAATTGCAAAAAAAAAAAAAAAAAAAAAAAAAAGTAATTTTTTTTAGTTATAACATGCAAGGTATTAAACCCAGTGCAAAGCCATATACAGGAAACTTGATATAAATGTTAGACACAGCATACTGCAATCAGAATGAAAAAAATATTAAATATCTAATAAAATATGAGTACTTTTACTAAATTATTTTTAACTGCGCATGCGTAAGATTCATCGAAATTTCATTTACATAATTTAATAGCCAAATGATTTGAGCTACTTATATAAAAATCCCAAACATGTATCGTGTAAACTCAAAAAATTGTGCGTGATAGACTGAAATGCTTTTCAGTTTCTCCGAAAAAGAGTTAAACTATAAAGGGTTTTACTCAACTTGTTTTTTCATTCAATGCATGGCAATGCAGTTGTTATTGGTTGGAACCAAACATTGAGAAAACTCCCTTATCATTTTCTTAATTTTGGGAACAGTTGAATTCTAATTCATTCTATCGCGTATAACTTTTTTCCGTTTTCATGATACTTGCTTGGGGTTTTTATATAAGTAGCTGAATACATTTGGCTATTAAATTATGCAAATGAAATTTCGCTAACTCTTGCGCATGCACAGCTAAAAGTTATTTAGTAAACATGTTCATCCTTCATTAGATATTTAATTTTTTTTTTTTTCATTCTGATTGCAGTATGCAATTCTGTGTCTAATGTTGTGTGTCAAATTTCCTGAAAATATCTTTGCACTGGGTTGAACACTTTGCGTGTTAAAGCTAATAAATGGAAACATATTTTGCAAATTTTTAATGAAACTATTATATCTTCCTAATTATATGCGGTAGAGGCATGGAAATGTATATAGGTAATACAAAAGGGCATCATAATCACATGCTATAGCCAGATTGCATTTCAAGCATTGCTTTGTACAGGGGGATGCCAAACTCATTTTTATTTAATTTTTTACTGATCCCCCTTTCACTTTCGGCGCAAAATTTTCACTGAAATATATAAGGTATAACATCTGCTTTACGCTCCTGAAGTTTCAAGATGATTTGTTGAGTAATTTTTAGGCTATTTCAAAAAACGTATGATAGTGTCTGGTCATTTATGGAAAGGTAGTGTATCTATATACATATAATAAAATAAGATGTATGTGTATGTCATTGTGTATGCATATCCGGATCTTTTTAAGAAAACGGCTGATCGCAGAGCTACACAGATTAGCATGATGATTCGATATGACCTGTTCAGATGCACCTCGAAGCCCGATTTTCGAATTTTTTATTTTATTTTTTAAAATTAATAAAAGTATGAAAATAATAACCAGGTAATAGCTTTAAATTAGCCATTTGAATTTTTAATTGTTGTCAAAAAGTTAACGAGTTATTATTATTATTTTTTTTTTCCAAAAAAACTGAAATATGCTTTCACGCGAAAAAAAAAATAATAAAATAAATAAATAAATAAATAAAAATAAAAATAAAAATAAAAATAAAAATAAATAAATAAATGAAAATGATTATTAAATTTGTTCATTTATGTGAAAATCTTTATAACTTTAAAATGAAATATTAATAAAAATCTAGCATGTTTCTTTTGAATTTTGTTTCATAACCTCTTTTAATATACCTCAAATATTAGTTTTATTTTATTTTTTTTATTTAAATAGTATGTTTTTGGCATGAATGGACCACGCTTGGCATGAAAGTTAATTCAGCGTTACATTAAAGACTTATTGATAATCCTGGGCAATTCTTTTAATTTTGCTGCTAAAGTAGTTCGGACATTTTTCGTCAAGGATTCTATTTTCATCACAGCCAAGTAGCGTTCCAAAAATATAAATAAACTATTAAAAAAAATGAAAGAAAGAAAGAAAGAAAGAAACAGAAACAATAATCTCATAAATTTTGCATTTTTGTCTAAAATGGCAGCAAAAATTTAAAATTCGCCAAGGGGATCTTTATTAAGGCTGTACCATAGTAGTGTAAAAAGGGGGGTTGAGCAACACGGTGGTGGCGTAGTGGCGTATTGTGGCGTAGGGTGGAGGCGCGCCTCCACCCTGACACCTCTACGCCTCCACCCTGTTGCTCAACGCCCCCTTTTTACACTACTTAGTCATCATCTTGGACGAGGGGTGTTGCCACCGGAAGAATAGAAACTGTGTGTTGCCACCGGAAGAATAGAAACTTTGAGTATAATCTTGGATGAGAAGTTTGGTGGTGCCGTCTATAGGGAATTTTGAAGAGTTAGATTTATTTTCCTAAATTTCGGGGACTTCAAAATTTTTTCGAATTTTTGCGGGGGGTTAGATTCGAACCGAAGGTAAAATAGTTTCACGGCTTGATAAGTGGATAAGGGTTTTATTTATCAAACCATGAAGCTATGCTTGTGAGTGCACTTATAAGGTATATAAAGAGAGGCGTTGCGTTAGTGAGTCATTCTGAAAAGTATCTTCGTACGAGGAAGATATGATGCGCTTTCGTGTGAATGTGAGTCATAATAAAATTTTGTGTTGTAACGATGGAGGTGTATCAGAACCCAAGTCACGCAGGAAACTTTGGTGGTGTAAATGCCTTATTTCGTGCTGCCAAAGGCAAAATCTCGAAGAAGAAGATTCAGGACTGGCTGAGCGGAGTCGATGCATACACGTTGCACAAACCTGTTCGAAGAAAGTTCCCGACCAATCGAGTGATAGTGTATTCCATCGATCAACTGTGGCAGACCGACTTAGTGGATCTCGGCAGTTTGCAAAAGTTCAATCAAGGGTACCGCTACATCCTGACTTGTATAGACATTCTGTCTAAATTTGCGTGGGCGGTCCCTTTGAAACAAAAACGAGGTGAAGATATTGTAAAGGCGTTCCGCTCTATTTTCGCGACGAGGAAACCCAAGTCCCTGCAATCGGATGACGGAAAAGAGTATCAAAACAGACTTTTTCAAAAATTTTTGAAAGAAGAAGGCGTGCGGTTTTTTACGACGAATAACAATACGAAAGCATCTGTCGTGGAGCGATTTAACCGAACTTTGAAAACGAAAATGTGGAAATATTTTACCCATAATCATACCTACCGCTATTTAGACGTGTTGGATCAGTTGTTATACAGTTACGAGGGTTGCTATTTATATTTCTGGCCTAATAATGAAAAAACAAATATGTAGGATCGAAATTGGTTTTATTGTTTTTCAAAATATTCTCCATGATGATCAATACACTTTTGCATGCTTTTGAACCAATTTTCAAAGCACTTTTTCCAGTCCGATTGAGGTAACTCCAAAACATGCGTTTTGAATGCATCAACCGCTTCTTCGGGAGTCGAAAATCGTTGTCCACGTAATTTATTTTTGATGTGTGGGAATAAGAAGAAGTTATTGGGTGCCAAATCAGGGCTGTACGGCGGATGACCCATCAGTTCGATCTTTCGCTCAGTCAGAAATGCATTTGTTTGAGTCGATGTGTGAGAGCTCGCATTGTCATGATGAAGAATGACTCGCCTGTTCTTCTGCTTTTTTCGAATTTCTCCGATGACTTCTGGCAAACAAATGGTCGTGTACCATTCAGAATTGACCGTCCTGCGTTGCTCTAACGCCACTGTTGCCACATGACCGTTAATGCCGAAGAAACAGGCAATCATTTGTTTCGATGTGCTTCTTCCTCGAACAACTTTTGTTGGTTTTGCCTCGCCTTGGAAGACCCATACAGTTAATTGCTGTTTTGTTTCCGGCTCATATGCATAGATCCATGATTCGTCACCTGTGTAGATGTTATACACAGCCTTTGATGTACCTTGAACGTATTTTTCCAACATTTCCTTGCACCAATCGACACGAGCCTTTTTTTGAGCGTTTGTCAGATCATGCGGGATCCAACGCGAACAATTTTTTTTTACGCTCAAATGTTCATGCAATATTTTATTGATGCTAGACATACTAATGTCCAAAGACGCCTCATTCTCACGGTATGTCACATGACGATCTTGCTTTATCAGTTCACGCACAGCATCGATCTTTTCTGGCACAACAACGGATTTTGGACGACCTGCACGGGATTCGTCCTGGATCGAACATCGACCACGATTAAATTCGTTATACCAATTTTTTACAGTGCTGTAGGATGGCGCTTTATCGCTGTATAAAGAATTAAGTTCATCGAAGCACTCTTGTCTTGACAATCCACGTCGAAAGTTATGAAAAATAATCGCACGAAAATTTTCACGATTCAATTCCATTTTTTGAAAGAGAAGAACTTTTCAATTTACTGTCAACAACACAAATAAAGCTATAATGGTAAATCGTCTGCTGAATTTACGTTTAAAAATATCAAACTTTCGATTAAAATCGTCTGCGGTCGCCTAGCAACACTTACTGTTGCCAAGGCCAGAAATATAAATAGCAACCCTCGTATAATCATACTTACCATTCAAGTATCAAGAGAGCTCCAGTTGAAGTAACCGCTGAAAATGAAAGCGATGTATGGGATACTTTATACGGTGACATGCAAAATGCGAAAAGAAAACCCTGCATGTTTCAACCGGGAGATGTTGTACGAGTTTCCAAGCAGAAATTAACCTTCGAAAAAGGATATGAAACGAACTGGACTGAAGAAGTGTTTGTGGTGACTCAATGTGTGAGAAGAGACCCTCCCGTCTACCGAATCAAGGACCTGTTAGAAGAACCCATTAAAGGAACCTTTTACCCTCAAGAACTTCAGAAAGTGAAACCAAAAGAGAATTATACGATTGAAAAGGTTTTAGATAAGCGGATACGGAAAAAGCGTGTGGAATACAAAGTGAAATTTAAAGGTTATCCTAGCAAATTTGACCAATGGATTTCATCCTCTGATTTATTCGCCTTATAAAACAAGTGTTTGGATTGTTGAAAGATCATTTGAAAGCATGTCGTTCTACGCGACGTTACCTTCGGACAGTTCCCTGAATTATTTTCCTGAGAATAAAATTTCTCATTTTATTACGCGATTACCCGCCCCCGTTGAATTGAAAGGGGAATGGGAGGTAGGCCTTGTCGAATTTATTTACCCTCACACCTGGTATAATGTGAACCAAAATAATAATTTATTTGGTTTCGATTTGAATGACCAGAAATCTCCGTTTGGTAGAAGAATTCCCCATGGCTTTTACGAATCGGTCGATGACATTTTAAAAGCGATGTCTATTGAAGAGATTAAAAATAAAATTTCTTTCACTTATGATCCGCACACGAAAAAGGTGTGTATTAACGTGAAAGATAAAACAAAACTGATATTGCATGAGGGGATAGCGCAGATGTTAGGATTCGAACCAGGTGAAATCGCCTCGCCGGATATAAATATCGAGCAAACTATTTTTAGTACCTATGTCGCAGATCCCTGTGCGCATTATAGAGTGTTGCTGGTTTATTCGGATATTGTCGAACCCCAAATTATCGGAGATGTGTTAGCACCCCTTTTACGAATTGTTAATGTGAGAGGAAAAGATGGAGGAATGATTTGTGAGACATTCGACCGACCGCACTATTTACCTGTCAGCCGAAAATCGTTCGAATATTTGGAAATCGTTATAAGGAACCACCTCGGCGAACTCACGCCATTTGAACGTGGGCGCTCGTACGTGAAGCTTCACTTTCGTCAAAAATACCTCTCGTGATGTTTGTTCCTTACCAGTGTTGTGCGAAATCTTTTGAAGATTACTATTCCCATCAGTCGGGTAGTGGTCTAAATTATTATCAAGGCACTACTTTACAAAAGGGATATGGATTCGGTGGACTGTTTCGATCCCTTTTTCGTGCAGCAGTACCCCTCTTCAAATCGGGAGCGAAAGCGGTCGGCAAGCAGTTGTTTCATTCAGGCGTGAACGTGTTAAATGACCTGTCTCGCGGAGAAGACATTAAAATGGCCGCCAAGCGAAGATTAAAAGAAGCTGGACAGACCTTAACCGACAAAGCCGCTACTAAAGTGAAGACGATGATTGGATCGGGCCGCCGGTATAAAAAGAGGAAGCGTTCTACCAAAGCAGTCATTCGACGTAAAGCCCAGAAAGTGAAGGTACAAGATATTTTCGCTTAAAGATGTCTGGACTCATCCATAAAGATTCTGCTGCCTGTGCGAAATCCGAATTGGATTTATTTTTGATCCCACCCACGCAAACGGCTATTGAAAAAGGATACTTTGTTGAATACCACCCTCTTGCGAATATTCGAGACGGAGGACCTGTGGAACTTAATATTTCCGGAAATGGTGAAGACTATATTGATTTATCAGCTTCCTACCTGTATGTGAAAGTGAAAATTACCAAGTTTGATGGATCACCCTTAGCGGAAACGGATGCAGTTGCCCCCGTGAATTTATTTTTACACGCCTTGTTTTTCAAGTGGATATTAGCCTGAACGAAAGAGTGATCTCCTCGTCGAGTAACACCTACCCCTACCGCGCCTATATTGAAACGCTGTTGAATTATGGAGAAGATGCCAAGAAAAGTTTATTAACCTGCGAATGTTTTTACAAAGATGAGAATTTAGCTGCTACAGATCCTGCTGGAGACAACCCCGGATTAAAGATACGTTACGCACTCACGAATAAAAGCAAAATGTTAGATATGATTGGACCTTTGCATTGTGATATTTTTCAACAAAATCGATTGCTATTGAATATGGTTGACTTGAAAATTAAGATGACCCGAAGCAAGCCCGAATTTTCCTTATTGTGTAAAATCGATGCGGCGAATCCCATTCCCAACTACAAAGTGATTTTGGAACATGCTTCTATTTTCATACGTAAAGTGAAAGTGAGCCCAGGTGTATTACTGGGTCATGCCAAGGCCTTAGAGAAAAGTACAGCAAAGTATCCCATCGATCGAGTATTATGCAAGACCTATTCGATCTCAACCGGAAGTAAATCCTTTATGCAAGACAATGTGTTTTTAGGAGCCATGCCGAAAAGAATTATTATTGGACTTTTAGAAAATAGTGCCTACACTGGTCAATATGATTTAAATCCCTTTTATTTCTATCATCACAAGGTCAACTTTTTAAGTGTTTACGTGGATGGGCAACCCGTACCCAGCAAACCCTTGGAATTGGATTTCGAAGAAAATAACTATATAAGAGCGTATCATCGTTTGTTTTCGGGATTTAATCGAGATACCGGCATTTATCTAACCCGAGAGGACTTTGCGAACGGGCATACTTTGTATGCTTTCGACTTGAGCCCTGACATGTGTGATGGACCCCATCTGAATCTACAGCAACAAGGAAATTTACGAATTGAAATCAAGTTTGCAGACTCCTTAGAAAGAACAACGACTGTATTGGTGTATGCGGAATTTGAAACATTATAGAAATTAGTAAAACACGACATGTGTTGTGTGACTTCCCCAACTGAAAATGAATTCTATAGAAATCAAGACTATTTTATCCCACGATCCAGTGACCAAGAAATACTTTTCCGGTGTTTTCCCCAGTGATCAATTACCCAAGAAGATCGAGCGTTATCCTGTATGTTTTGTATGCAACGTGGACAAGTCTACAGAAGCCGGAAGCCACTGGGTGGCATTCTACCTATCCTCCCCTACAGAAGCGGAATTTTTTGATTCCTATGGAAACAAGCCAAACTTTTTTAAAGGACCTATATCGAACTATGTATCTCAATTTTCACGAGTGGTGTTTAATCCACTTCCGCTGCAAAGTCATGTGACAGCTGTTTGTGGTCAATTTTGTGTGTATTATATTTATTGCCGCTGTCGTGGCAAAACTTTGAAAGATTTTTTTAAGCAGTTTGTAACTGAGAATATATGTAACGACCATCGAGTCTATAATTTTGTATCCAAACGATTTCGCACACGTGCTCCTTTTTATCAATAAAAAACTATTTATAATGTAAACCTATGTGTCTGTGTTTATTTAGAATGGAGTTTCCACGCTTTCAACACCCTTTTACAATGCTCTTAGCAGGCCCCACGCGGGTCGGTAAGAGTTGGTTTCTGCGGGATTTACTGGCAGAACGACGGCGTATGTTTGACCCTCCTCCCAATAAAGTCGTTTGGTTTTACGGCATCTCTCAAAAGCTTTACGAGGGAATTCCCGACGTGACGTTCGTGGAAGGGTTTCCTTCTAATTATCGGGAATATTTAGGTACCCATTCTTTAATGATTTTAGATGATTTGATGGTGGAATGTGGGGGTGATGAACGATTAACCCACCTCTTTACCAAAGGAAGTCACCATTTAAATTTAAGTATTATTTTTATTACTCAAAACCTTTTTCATAAAGGTAAAGAAATGAGAGGTATTTCCTTAAACAGTCAATACTTAGTACTTTTTAAAAATCGTCGGGACATGAGTCAAATTACGCACTTGGGTAGACAATTATACCCGAGATCAACTCAGTTTTTTCAAGAAGTGTTCGAGGATGCTACCAAACAACCCTTCTCTTATTTGTTGGTGGATTTAAGGAATGAAACCCCCGAAGGTATGCGACTCAGAACGCGTATATTACCGGGGGAAACCCAATTTGTGTACGAGCCCAAAAAAGGTTTAAAAGGAAAGCCCTACCGATTTTAATTCAGTTGTGATCATGACGTTAACGAGGAAACAACTTCGAGATTTGGAGCTTATAAAGTCTTGTCCTCAAACCTTACGCAAGCATTTGTTAAAAAAATTACCGACTCGATCTAAAGGCTATTTGCGAATGCACCCTGAACGTATTAAAAGGAAACGTACCTCTCTCCTCTCATCAGAAAAGGTCTTTAGGGAAATATAAGACGACTCTTCGAAAAATTGGTACCAAGAAAGGAAGTTTATTCAACAAGAAAAAATTGATTGTTCAACACGGCGGATTTTTAAATATTTTAATCCCGGCTGCATTGTCTGTATTAACCGGCATCATCAATGGAATTCGCAGCTAAGTATGCGTTGGTACCGGAAGAAGAATTTTCTAAGCATACACCTTCTAAAAAGCAAATGACGGAATTTGATTTAGCTATGGCTAAAATATTAAATAGTTCTCTACCGGATCACGAAAAAATTCAGCACTACTACGAACTCTTAAAAAGAAAAATGGATTTGCAAGAATATAATTTGCCTTGGATGTCTAAACAACCCAAAGAAGAACCTGAAAAAGTGGAACCTAAACAAGTGGAGTCTATAAAACAAGAACCCCAAGAAGACTATGAAACCTTTGTGTTATCATCTGTAGCTAAACCCATGAAGAAACAAGCCGAAGCCTTATTAAATTTTCTCAAGTCTCATTCAAACAAGTTTAAGTGGAACCCGAAAGGAGAGATTACTTACAACGGAAGGACCATGGAACATTCTAATTTAGCTTAACTCTTTCATTTCATCTTTTCTGTGAATAAAAAACCACCTATTACAGGACAAAGTGAATTTTTGCAAGCCTTGAAAGATATGGGAGTACCCCAAAGTATTATTAAGAATCGATATTTGTCTTCAAGAAAAAACATTGTCAAACCGAAAAAGAAACTTATTGTAAAAAAACCTGTTGTTAAACTCAACCCTGTAACCTGGGAAACATACTAAATAAAATGAATTTGTATCTATCCATACGTGTGATTATTTATAGAATAAAATACACTTACCTGAAAACACGTCCTACTCCAACGGCTGCCTTGAGAGAAATAAATGATAAGGAGAGTTCTTATCAGCGACGCGAGGTCACGTGATTAGGGTGACGTCACGAGTGATGTGATTGGCTATGCTCAGTCACGTGGGGAGTGACGTCACGAGTTATCTGATTGGCTACCTCTGGTCACGTGACGAGAGTCTTATCTTATCAGAGATTGCTTATCAGCGATCACGGCTCAGTCTACCATTTGATTTCGTGTGTGTTGGTTGTCTCGTCATGTCTGCAATGAGTTTCACGGAAAACGGACTGAATGTCCAGTATGTTTCAAACTTCATCGAAAAGGAACAAGCAGATCGGTATTTTGCCGAGTTAAAAACTTTACCTTTCTACACGTCAACCTTTAGAATTCATGGAAATAAGTTTTAAGCCTAAAAGACAAGTTCTGGGATACGGCGATTCAACTTTGAGTTATGCCTTCAGCGGAACTCATGTGCCTGCTAACCCTTGGACACGTCTGATATTGGAGCTGCGGGATCGAGTGGAAAAATGGACGGCTTCTACCTTCAACTATGTTCTGCTAAACCTCTACAGCAATGGATACAGCTACATACCTCAACATAAAGACAACGAAAGTGGATTAGATGCAACTTTCCCCATCGTAGTCCTCAGCTTTGGTGCCGAACGAACAATTGAATTCAAGAAGCCTAAAACACCTTCTACTTTGATTTCATTAGAACATGGTTCTCTCTACAGTATGTTAAAGCCTACGAACGAACTGTTTACCCCCACGGCATTGCACCGAATCCTATCGTCAAAGATATGAGAATCAGCCTGACTTTTCGTCACTTAATACCCAACCCTATCATGCCACCTTTAAAGAAACCAAGACTTGATATAAGTGATGCTTCATCCAGTGCATGCGATACTTTGAAAAACTCTGATTGTGATACTTCGAAAAACTCTCATTGTGATACTTCTGTTAAAAACTGTTCTCAAGACGTGTGAAGAATTGAATGTGAATGATTGGTTAAACCAATGGGTACGTGAACAAACTTGGGATCCTATACGAGGTGAATTTAATTTAAACTTTAACAGTTTTTTACAAATTGTAATAGAAAAGAATTTTAATGTGAGAATCCACATTCGTAATTTTAAAGAATTACATACAGGTCAATGGATACCTACTAAAGAAGGCGTTGTAATGACAGCTCAGACATGGTATTATTTTCAAAGTAAGATTGAAAATTTTAATTTTGAATCAGTAAATGATAGTTTTATTTCTAACAATCAATTAATAATGGCTTACATAGATGAGGATTATTGTACTTTACAGCAAATGTTTTCTTTAAATCCTTCTGGCTTTTATTTAAAACCAAATGTCATTAAATTGTCCAAGGATCAAATTTTTAGGCTTAGAGAACTCAAAATGAGAATAACTCATTTTATTATTGATGCAATATTCACCGTTCAACTTCCTATGTTAATTCTAAATAAACCCCTTGTGTGTATTTCTCATGAAAATGAGCAAAGTGCTAAGGAAATCTTACTCGATTTTATCGTGTATGAAATTCAGTTAGGAATTGAAAATTTATTTCAATGTGACGGGTGTGTTTTTAATTCAGACGATCAAAATTCACACGAGTGTTTAATGAAATCTATGTTTGAAAAATATCAATTATATCGTGAAGAAATACTTTAAAAATTAAATATGCATGCTATTGTTAAAAAAAATTAATTGTTCCTGTCATTACAATGACGATTTCTTTAAACAATTGAATATGACCTTGTATGAAAAATATATTGAAGATACTTTATCCAAAAAGTAATGTGTGTGTTTATGAAAACGACTTCTTTAAACAATTGTATCCAAAAAGTAATGTGTGTATATATTTTATGGATTTTCAATAAATAGATTGAAACTGAATATCTATGTCTCTCTGTCTTATTTTGAAATATTTTTATTGATTTTATTTCTTAAAAGATTTAATTAGAAATATTTTATTTCATAAAAGATTCTATGAATTTATAAGTTTGAAATGCCTATTTCATTTCTTAAAACAATTTATTTTTAAGAGATTCACTGTCTAGGGATTTAATAATTTAAAAAAATATATTTCTTAAAACATATAAGTTTGAAATGACTATTTCATTTCTTAAAACAATTTATTTTTAAGAGATACACTTTCTAGGGATTTAATAATTTTAAAGATATATTTATTAAAACATATAATAAAACCATTTCCTATGCATTTAATAACTTATATTCGGGAAAATATTGTTTCGAAAAGATATATTTTATTTCGTAAAACATATAATAAAACCATTTATTCATGAAACAATCCACTTGAAAAAATATTTTTTTATAATCAAATTGAAATAATAATTGTTATTTTCCATTAATTAAAAGTGTAGACATTATATCTTCATTAGAAATATGCAAATGAGTATGTTTCATATCTCCCGTAAGATATTATACCTGTACGAACACGGAGGGGATGACTCACCTTGGAAAATCCACGAGGGGAAATATGCAAATGAATCAACCTCTCATGATGATGAATCAGAATTCGAGAAGTTTCTCGTAAGATCTACAGAGCTGAGTCAGGGTGACTCATGGGGGAAACCCCTTATCTAGATAAGCCGCTGCAACTCATTTCTCGAGTCATTCGTAGATTATCTACTGCCTAGGCAACACGCGCTTTTAGCTGTCTCCTTTAGCGACGCTCGCGAAGTTTTCTTCCCGTAAATATCTTGTGTTTTTCGGCGTATTGTATTTCAGTTTTTCCGTACCTCTATAATGGAAGGATTCACCAACGACAATCAAGCTATGGATGTTGAAAATTCAGTAAGTATATTTATCTAGTAATCGTTGATTTTAATTAATTTTCTAACTGTGTTTAATCATTTTTAGTGAAATATGAGATATTAAATTGTAATAAGAATTCTTTTACTTATTATTACTTTTTACGATATGTTAAAAAATAAATTTGATTTACACTATGCAAAAATAGAATGAGTTTAAAATCTATTTATAATGTGTGTTTAAAATAAATTTCATTTCGAATCTTTATTTTGTTAAATGAGAAATCTATTTGATTTATAGTATGTTAAAATCTATTTTGATTTATATTGTGTTTAAAATAAATTTAATTTCGAATCTTTAATTTGATAAATGTGAAATCTATTTTATTTCATTCAATAAACTATATAAAGTGAAATTTAAGTATGTGTAAAATCTGTTTATGGCTAGAAAATTAAGTATGTGTAAAATCTGTTTATGCTTAGAAATTATTTATTCTATAAGTGAAAATCTATTTTATTTATAATATGTTAAAAATAAATTTGATTTACACTATGCTAAAATCTATTTTTATTTATAATGTGTTTAAAATAAATTGAATTTCGAATCTTTATTTTGACAAATGGGAAATCTATTTTATTTATAATGTGGTAAACATAAATTTAATTTTGAATCTTTAATTTGATAAATGCGAAATCTATTTTATTTCATTCAATAAACTACATAAGGCGAAATTTAAGTATGTGTAAAACTTGTTTATGCTTAGAAATTATTTATAATATGTGTTAAAAATAAATTTAATTTCAAATCTTTATTTTGACAAATGGAAAATCTATTTTATTTATTATGTGTTAAACATAAATTTAATTTCGAATCTTTAATTTGATAAATGCGAAATCTATTTTATTTCATTCAATAAACTACATAAAGTGAAATTTAAGTATGTGTAAAACTTGTTTATGCTTAGAAATTATTTATTTTATAAGTGAAAAACTTTGTATAGAAATTTTAATAAGTTTATTTATTTTTTTACAATCATATGACATAGAAATTATTTTATAAGTGAAAAACTTATTAATTAGAAGATTTAATTAAAACTTATTCTCATAAGTTTAAACAAAAAATTTATTATTCTAATAATTTATTTCCTTACAAAATTTATGACTCATACTTCGTTTAAAGGTGCTTTTTATATTATTCAAATCAAAAAGTTATTATTGTTTACTTATGAGAAACTTAATTTGCATTCATTATAAATAAAAAATTTAATTATTAACTAGAAAATCAGTTTACTTATAATTTTCATCAACTAGTGTTGTTTATTTAATTTCCAACATCCTATACTTTGTGATTTATATAGTAATTATCGCTTATACAATAAAATGTTAGTGTTCAAGTAGATTCATGTTCAGTCATGTTTAGGATGACTCATCGTTTGATGAGTCATCGCATAGCTTATACAATAAAATGTTAGTGTTCAAGTAGATTCATGTTCAGACATGTTTAGGATGACTCATCGTTTGATAAGCTATCAATTAGATTATACTTATTCAATTTATTTATGGTTGTATAAAAGTTAGATTTGCATAACCTTTTGTTTATTAAATCTTTAACTAGGAGAATTTATTTTTCTAAAAAATTTTTTAAATTTGCATACCTAATCCTATGTTTAGTTAAAATAGTGTATTGGTTTATTAAAATAGTAGCGTGTATGTATAAAAGTTAGATTTATTAAATCTTTAACTAGGATAATTTATTTTTCTAAAATTTTTTAAAGTTGCATACCTAATCCTATGTTTAGATAAAATAGTGTATTTGGATTATTAAAATGGTAGCGTGTATGTATAAAAGTTATATTAATTAAATCTTTAACTAGAAGAATTTATTTTTCTAAAAATTTTTAAAGTTGCATCCTATGTTTATAAAATGAATCGTTTATTTAATGACTCATCGAATAGATTAAATTTATTTATTTATGTTGTATAAAAGTTAGATTTGTATAACCTTTTGTATATCAAATCTTTAACTAGAAGAATTTATTTTTCTAAAATTTTTTAAAGTTGCATCCTATTCGTTTATTTTCAGTTGGGTATTTCCTTCGGTATACCCGATGACGAACTTCATATGCTTTGTACTGTTGGGGAAATGAATGATGAGGAGTGGCGAAACCCCCAATGGCACGACGCCGCCCAACCTGAACCCCAACCAGAACCCCAACCTGAAGCCCAACCTGAACCTTCTAAGGTATGTATTGTTTTACATTAAAAATGGGAGTGTTTCCTTTTACAAAAGTTTTAAAAATTGTCCCTTTTACAAAAGTTAAAAAAATTGTCTTTCTTATTATAGGTTCAACCTGTTTGCCCTACTTGTGGGAAATCGTTTGCAAGAAATTGTGATTTGACTAGACACAAGAAAACACACAAAAAAACACAGAAAAAATGTTCGTGTGTCTCATTTGCCATAAGGATTTCTCCAGAAAGGATGCTTTGAACAGACACCGAAAATCGCATCACTCCACAAGTGAATTGCAAGAATCTGTTGATCCTCAGCCAGGTCCTTCTAAAGTATGTATTATTTCTTAAAGTTTTTGTTTTGTGATATTTCAAAAAATTGTAACACTTTGATTAAAAATTGTAACACTTTGATTAAAAATCGTTTTTTATTCTTTTATAGGGTTTCTCCTGTTCTGTGTGTTTGAAGGAGTTCTCCAGAAAGGATGCCTTAAACCGACATAAGAAGTTGCATGATGCTGACACTTCCACCTATCAATGTGCTACATGTCAACGAAAGTTTAGTCGCCTGGATGAGTACAACGCTCATCTAAAGACACATAACTACCCCTGCAAAGAATGCCAGTCCACCTTCTCCTCTAAGTCATCATTAATGAACCATATGCGAGTTCAGCATTCAAATAGCCTAAGTGAAAGCCGGAAGAAACCGAAAACGACTCCTCCACCACTCTCTCGAAGACGTACCTATACGCGAGCTTTGAACACGTTTAAGACGGTGCTCATTGAACCTACTGAAGCCACTCGGTACGATGTGAAAATCTCTTTAGAGTCTATTCGTGCCGAGATACATGAAAACATCCTACAGGAATTGTATGAGAAAGATTCCATCAAATGGTACCTGGTAATGAAAGTCTGCTTTGAAAGAGAGACAGCCGAAGGAGAACTGGAAATTATGGATGCCTACTTCAGAACACCCTGCTACCAACAACACACTCCTGATTTAATTGATGATCAAATAAGTGTAGGATTCATGAAGATTATTCAAAACTACGAAGAGTTCTTAGAGAGAGGTTCCGGCTGGGTGCTGAGAAACATCTACTACCTAGAATTCAAGTCTGCTAAATATAACCCTTTAAGAGCGAGCAGCTATCAAGAATTGCCAGCTAAACTGCTTGCCAAGAAAGCTATCTTAAATATACAGAACAGGGATAACAAGTGCTTCCTATGGTGCCTGCTAGCACACAAACTGAATTTGGATCGTGCAAGCCAACCTCATCGAGTCTCCCACTATTTACCTCATGAAGAGGAAATCAAGATGGGTAATGTTCAGTATCATGTTCCCATCTCAAAATTAGGTCTCATAGAAAAACTGAACAATCTTAGAATCAACGTCTTCGGCTACGAAAACTCTAAAGTGACAATTCTAAGAATTTCTGAAGTAGAAGATGTTGAAGCTATCAACTTATTACTCCTTGCGAACGAGGAAGGTGCTCACCACTATTGTCTAATCCGAAACTTTTCAAGATTGATGGGAGACCGCACAAAACATCGTTGCACACAGTATTATTGTTATAGATGCCTGCATGGTTTTTCAACAGAACTTTTGTTAAAAGATCATGAAACAAACTGCAAAAAACACACTGCTCAAGCCATTGAGATGCCCAGCAAAGAGAAAAATATACTAGAGTTCACGGGAACCCATCTTCAACACCAAGTTTGTTAGAACCTATTGCATCAGCTGCTCCTTCCTCATTAAACTCCTACCTGCAACATACAGCCCGTCATACACCCTGCGGTTACGCTTATGTAATCGTAGGGTCTGATGGCAAAGCCGTCAAGCCCATCTTTAGCTATCGAGGAGAGAATGCAGTCAAGCATTTTCTGGAAAATATCATCATGGAAAAAGATATCCTTGAAGACAAACTACGAGAAATTAAGCCAATGAAGCTCTCTACCCAAGAAGAGGAGGCCTTCCAAAATGCTACAAGGTGCAGCATATGTCGTCAACCTCTGTTACCCGGATGCATTAAAGTTCGGGATCACAATCACGAAACTGGAGTTTTTAGAGGTGCCGCCCATGCTAGCTACAACCTTAATTTTAAGCAGCCTATGAAGATTCCCGTGGTTTTCCACAACTTGAAGAATTATGATGCCCACCATATTATGACAGAATTAGGCCATTTTCAAGACCATCAGATACAAGTTATCGCAACAACATTAGAAAAATATGTATCATTCACTTTGAAGAAACCTGACAGTCCTGTACAACTCGTCTTTCTTGACTCCTTCCAATTTTTGCCTGCTTCGTTAGAAAAGTTGGTGAAGAATTTGGATATTAGCCAGTTTAACATTCTAAAAGACCAGTTTGGGTCAAGTACCGATCTAAGTCTCCTCACCAGAAAAGGAGTATACCCCTATGACTACATTACTGGATTTGATAAATTTGAAGAAACAGTGTTGCCGCCTCCATCAGCGTTTTTCAACTCTCTTACGAACGAAGCCGTCGAAGAATCTGATTATCAACATGCAAAAAACATATGGGAAGTCTTCCAGATAAGAAACCTCGGCGAGTATCATGACCTGTATGTGAAGACAGATGTTTTACTCCTTGCCGATGTCTTCCAAAATTTCAGAAGTCTTTGCTTACACTATTACAACATCGATGCTGCTCATTTATACACCTCTCCTGGACTGTCCTGGCAAGCCTGTCTGAAGATGACTGATGTCAAGCTAGAGCTGCTCACGGATATCAACATGCTGCTGTTTATTGAAAAAGGGGTGCGCGGGGGTGTGTCGCAGATTTCACACCGTTTCGCTGTTGCAAACAACCCGCACACTCCTCACTACGACTCAAGTAAGCCCTCTAGTTATATCATGTACTGGGATGCGAACACCTTTACGGTTGGGCTATGTCCCAGTACATGCCTTATGGCAAGTTTCAATGGATGGACCCCTCTAACATTACTGAAGATTTCATCATGAACATACCCGAAGATGCAGCTGAAGGCTTCATTTTTGAAGTGAATTTGGAGTACCCGACAAATCTGCATGACCTCCACAATAGCTACCCACTTGCACCTGAAAGAATGACCGTGACAGAAGAAATGCTCTCCACCTATGCCAAGTCCTTGTTGCAGAACCAAAAGTATTCAGGAACACCCAAACTCATTCCAAACCTTCACAATAAATCAGAGTATGTTGTACATTACAGAAATCTACAGTTATACCTAAAACTCGGAATGAAGCTATTAAAAGTGAACAAGGTTTTGAAATTTCACCAAGCACCCTGGCTTAAAAAGTATGTCGACTTCAACACAGATAAACGAAAATCTGCAAAGAACAGCTTTGAGAAAGATTTCTTTAAACTGTTGAACAATAGCGTCTATGGAAAGACCATCGAAAATTTGAGAAAACGTCGTAACATAGAACTGTGTAACAATGAAGTCAGAGCCCAAAAATTAGTTGCATCACCGAATTTCACAACTTTTAAAGAATTTTGCAATAACCTCGTAGCTGTGGAGAGAACAAAACCCACCATCCTGATGAATAGGCCGATATACGTGGGTTTCTGTATCCTTGAATTAGCAAAGTTGCTCATGTACGACTTTCACTACAATTTCGTTATGAAAAAGTATGAAAGTCGTGCAACTTTGTTGTTCACGGATACAGACTCCTTGACGTACTGTATCCAGACAGCAGACATGTATCAAGATATGAAGGAAGATCAGCACCATTTTGACTTCTCAGAGTATCCAGAAAATCATCCGCTATATTCTACAACAAAAAGGTCCTTGGAAAGTTTAAAGACGAACTCCACAGTCAAGCTGCCTACAAATTCATTGGATTAAAGCCAAAAATGTATGCCATACAGTCAGCTGGTGGTGAAAAGAAAACAGCAAAAGGCATATCAACCTGCATCGTAAGGAAAAAATTAAGTTTTCAAGACTATCAAGAATGCCTGCAAAAGGAGATAGCCACGTATGAGCAACAAACCAGAATCCTACAAGAACGTCATCAACTCTATGCAGTTAATCAAAACAAAAAGTGTTTATCTCCTTTTGATGACAAGAGGTATCTGCTAGATGATGGAATCACCAGTCTGGCTTTGGCCATTACAGAATACCGCAGCATCCATAGTGAAAATTTTTGTATATATTGTTCCTGCATCCTGTATATATTTTTAAATTGTTTCTGCATCCTGTATATATCAATTGTTTCTGCAACCATGAAGATTGTTCCTGCATCCTGTATATATCAATTGTTTCTGCATCCATGAAGATTGTTCCTGCACCCTGTATATATCAGTTGTTTCTGCATCTATGTAAATTGTACAGATTGTTTCTGCACCTATGAAGATTGTTTCTGCACCCTGTATATATCAATTGTTTCGCACCTATGAAGATTGTTCCTGCACCCTGTATACATCAATTGTTTCGCACCTATGAAGATTGTTCCTGCACCCTGTATATATCAATTGTTTCTGCATCCATGAAGATTGTTCCTGCATCCTGTATATATCAATTGTTTCTGCACCTATGAAGATTGTTTCTGCACCCTGTATATATTTTTAAATTGTTCCTGCACCTTGTATATATTTTTAAATTGTTCCTGCATCTATGAAGATTGTTTCTGCACCCTGTATATATCAATTGTTTCTGCATCCATGAAGATTGTTCCTGCACCCTGTATATATCAGTTGTTTCTGCACCCATGAAGATTGTTCCTGCACCCTGTATATATCAATTGTTTCGCACCTATGAAGATTGTTCCTGCATCCTGTATATATTTTAAATTGTTTCCACCTATGAAGATTGTTTCTGCACCCTGTATATATCAATTGTTTCTGCATCCATGAAGATTGTTCCTGCACCCTGTATATATCAATTGTTTCTGCACCCATGAAGATTGTTTCTGCACCCTGTATATATCAATTGTTTCGCACCTATGAAGATTGTTCCTGCATCCTGCATATATTTTAAATTTTTTCTGCACCCATGAAGATTGTTTATGCACCCTGTATATATTTTTAAATTGTTTCTGCATCCTGTATATATCAATTGTTTCTGCATCCATGAAGATTGTTCCTGCACCCTGTATATATTTTTAAATTGTTCCTGCACCTATGAAGATTGTTCCTGCATCCTGTATATATTTTAAATTGTTTCTGCATCTATGAAGATTGTTCCTGCATCCTGTATATATCAATTGTTTCTGTAGCCTGTATATATCAATTGTTTCTGCACTTATGAAGATTGTCTGAACTCATGCTTTGAAGACAACCTCAGAAAACTATGTGATGAGTTCATCAGGTTGACATTTTTTATTTTTATTTTTTTAAAGGAACTAACTCCCGCCTTGCTCTACGGAGCGAAAAGGGGCACCGCAGGGCCTCGGGAGGGCAGTCTCCCAGGCGCTCAAGGTGATCTCTCTCTTTCTCTTTCTTCTCATTTTTTTCTAACTCTCATTTCTTAAATTTGTATTCTCTTTCTAACTTTTTTCTATACATTTTTCTTTCACTTATTTTTCAAATTGTAAATTTTGTATGTATCTCTTTTCAGGCTAAATCCCAAAAGATCGTGACGTCATCTAACTCCCTACAAAAATTCGAAAAAATTTTGAAGTCCCCAAAATTGTGAAAAAAATACTAAGTCCCGAAATTTAGGAGAATAAATTTAACTCTTCAAAATTCCCTATAGATGGCACCACCAAACTTCTCATCCAAGATGATACTCAAAGTTTCTATTCTTCCGGTGGCAACACACAGTTTCTATTCTTCCGGTGGCAACACCCCCTCGTCCAAGATGATGACTAAGTAGTGTAAAAAGGGGCAACAGGGTGGAGGCGTAGAGGTGTCAGGGTGGAGGCGCGCCTCCACCCTACGCCACAATACGCCACTACGCCACCACCGTGTTGCTCAACCCCCCTTTTTACACTACTTACCATTATGAGGTTTACATATTTTTATAAAAGTCTATTTTTAAAAATCGCCAAATTTTTAAAAAATGGTTTTGCACTGGGTCTAATGGCCTACGTGTTAAAATTAAAATACAAAAGAATAATTTTTTTTTTATTTAATATTTTAAAGGAACCGTTATATTTTTATAAATATATGTGGTGTCAGCATAAAAATTTATTCTGATAATTAAAGAACCCTAATATTCCTAATATTTTAATTATATTAACATTTAATTAATTATATATGTATTTAATTCTATTAATATTTTTAAGGAACCGTTATATCTTTATGAATATATGTGGAAGCCTCATAAAAAATTATACTGATAATTAAAAGAATCCTTATAATCACAAGCTGCCGCCAAAACGCATTTAAAGCATTTCTTTCTTTTTACAGGGTGATGCAAATCATTTTCGTTTTCCTTTAATTTTTTACTAGTCGCCTTTTCTTCTTCAGGGAAAAAGTTTTACTGAAATATATGAGGTGTAAAATGGCCTTTATACTTCCAAAGTTTCAAGATGATTAAGAATTTTACTAAATATTTGACAAACGTCTAAATTGCCAAAAACGTCTTGCCCAAATACTTATTGGTTGGTAGTATAGATTTCATATTCCATTTTTATTTATTAATGGATCATTTTGTACCAATTATTAACAGAATGGAAATTTTTATCTATGTGAGTCATTAGGAAGTATCCCTAAATTATAATTCTATCTATAATGTGTATTAGATACAGGGTTGTCAGATTTGCTGCCCGGGTAGATACCCATTTTTCCCGCTGGGCTGGGTTTTTTACCCTAAAAAACACGTGGTTTTTCTTTTCTTTTTTTTTTTTTTAAATAAAATAATTTTATAATATTTAAGCACTTTTAAAGCAATAATCCTCAGTAAAATACTTCTTTATATGAGAACTTTACATACAGGAATATCAATCAATATTTACTTTATTATTTTAAATTTCCTTAATTCAGAATTCAGTATACTAAGAAATAACTTAAAGTTATATAAAAAATCTTTATCCTTTTTCATTAAGTAATGCAGAAATAGCACGAAGATAAACAATGGAGCAAAATAAAAATACTTTATTGAAGGTATATTTTCCATACAAGAGATTTTCAGACAAAATTTCAAACAAATATATAATTTCTAGCAGTCTTCTTCACATTTACTTTTCAATAATTGGTGGCAGTGTACTAATTTTTCCTTTTTGTTGTTCCTTAATATGTTACGAACTTTGTTTTGGACAAACCGAAATGTTGGAAAAAGTCGATCAACTAATGTTGAGCTAGCAGGTAATGAATTTAGTAATGCCATATAGTTACAAAATTCTTGATTCAAAGGAATTGTAGCGTTTTCACCTTTTTTGAGCATTATCTTTCACCATTTAGATGGGCTCAATACTTCAGTGACATTTGAAAGAAACATTGATTTCAGATAATAATCGTTATTCGATATCTGCAAAGTCATTAATGATGATATCACATAACCATCGTAAATATTCTATTGCCATTCTAAAACTAGCTCTTCGTCAACGTCAACGTGAGTGCTTCGGAGTACCTGCAATTGGTCGCAACCAATGCATACAGTCAACGAAAAATAAGAAAAACATAGAAGTAATTTTCCATAAAAGAAATAAAAGCCAAAAGGATGAATTTAGAATTTTGATCTCTGTATAAATCTCCGCGTGAGCAGAGACCAATCAGAGTGAAGCACCAGGAGTTTAATAAAAAAATAAATAAATAAATAAATAAAAATAAAATAAAATAAATAATAAATTAAAATAAATAATAAATTAAAAACTCCTTGAAAAAACCTAAGTGTAACAGTGATATTGTTACGTGCGTTGACGAAGACAATCTGGACGGCGAAAAGGAATAAAGAGTTGAGCAGGGCGCCCCAAGGGGCACAGGAAATCGCTCGGAGTCCCGCTAATAAAAAAAAAAAGGGAGGGGGCATACAATTTTTTCCCTATCATTATTAAAATTCAAGAGGATTAAAGTGAAGTGCATGCATGAAAATTACGAGAGTCTCGGTGTCCGGCCAGAAACTAGTTCTGAGCCGGACCCGCGGACCTCTCAGAGATACACATAGCACAATCCCCTCTGAAAGTAAAAAGAGCAAAATCGCAGAGGATTTTGTCCTGAAACTGAGAGCCAATCAGAGGCCAGGAAAACGACCAATGAGAGGCGACCTCAGAACCCTACGAGAAAACACTAAAACACTAAATAAAAATTAATAAAAATAAGCCAAATTATAGAAAAAAGATGCAGCAATTAGGAAATTTTCATAAAAAAGTTTAAAAACAAGAAAGAAAATTTTCAATAGTAAGAAGGTTCAAAACTCGCGACTGACAAAATTCAGTTGATAAGCCTGATACTAGGGTTAGCCAAATCTAGATGAACATTTCGTTTTATCTAGGGAAAAAAGAATTTTGGATGGAAATACAAAGTTAAGTAACTCCAGAAGTTATACTCCTACGCTTTTTAGAGACGGGGAGAAAAAGAGGCCGTTTTTTACCACGACCGACTCTAGCGTCGTATCTATGTATAGAGTCTAACAGAAGATTTCCAACATTAGGAATGGATCTGTGAAACTTCAATGCAAGTTTCCGAAATTGAGTGTAGATAGGCTTAATTCGGAGATCCTGAGGAATTATATCATTGCGGACGTAGCGAGTAGCTTTCAGAAACCTGCGCAATAGCTTGTTTTGAAACTTTTGAATTTTATCCAAGTTGGTTTTAGCAGCAGATCCGTATATCATAAACACGTAGGTGAGGATAGGACTGATCACGGATTTATATAGTAATAATTTATTTTTGATGGACAGGCGGCTATTAAAAGCTAAGAGAGAATGAAGGGAATGCGTGGCTCGTTTGGCTTTACCCAGAGATTCTGATTTGTGACGAGACCAAGTTAATTTGGAATCAGCATAAACTCCTAAGTATTTATAACATCTCTCCCAGGGTATGGGTTCATTATTTAAGAGAAAGTTAGTGGAGGTGTCATAGGGTTTATTGGTGAAAAATATGGCGGCACTTTTGGAACTGTTTACTTTGATTCTCCATTTCCGTAACCAGATAGAATATTTGTTGAGATAATTTTGAAGTACTTCAAAGGCAGCTTTTGGAGTGTTTCGTTTACAGCAAATGGCAGTGTCGTCAGCGAACGTCGCTAAAGTGACGTCAACATCACGCGGAAGATCATTGGCGTAGATGTTGAAGAGAAAAGGCCCCAGCAGAGAACCTTGAGGAACATTACTTAAAATAGGTGATGGATTAGAGAAAGAATTTCCGACTTTAACGGAAAAAGATCTATTGCTAAGATAGTCATAAATTATTTTAGTTAGTTGGTCGGGAAGACCAGTAGATATTAGTTTATGAATAAGGCCAGCATGCCAGACCTTATCGAAAGCTTTTTTAGCATCTAGAAATATAACCCCCGTTACACCTCCAGATTGGAAGCCATCATGAATAAATTCACACACTCTCCATAACTGTTGTTGTGTTGAATGACGTGGACGAAACCCGAATTGTTCAGGCCTAATCACATTATGAGAGTTTGTAAAATCATTCAGACGATTAACGAGAATATATTCATAGATTTTAGACATGCAAGAGAGAAGAGAAATAGGTCTATAGCTTTGAGGAAGGTGCGGATCAGTGTCGCCACCTTTCGGCAGAGAAACGATTAAACTCTTTTTCCAACAGTCTGGAAAAATATTGAGTATTAGCATGCGATTAATAATTAGAGTGATATGAAAAATAAAGTTGGTAGGAAGGTTAATAAGCATATTAGTCTTCAGGATTTGAGAGCTTTTACACCTTTATATTTTGGATGTGGTAGATAAGTCGCCATATGTGCTAGTATGATACATTAATTGTATCTTTTTTGTATGACCTTTTCATAAGGAAGAAGTACATCAACTACTTAGCTACATCTCTCTTATTTTCAGGCACATGATGAGATCTCCGACAGATACCTTCTTTTGTTTATTCCTGTCTTAATCATCTAATGATAACACACTGGAGAAAAGTTTATATTTAAACTTTACAGACAGGAACAATTTTGGTTTAGCTTTTTTTTAGATAAGAAAAATTTTCATTCAGATAAAATTAAAACTTTTGTAGTGAAAAAAAAAAAAAAAAAAAAAAAAAAACAGTTTTGATTTAGATTTGAAAAATTTAAAGCTTTAGTTGAATTAAAAATGGATGTATTAATTTTTTATATGAAAAATCACTTCAAAATATCACACATCTTTTTTGAAAATATGTAAATATTATATTACTTTTTTATTTTTCAAAATAAAAATAATTATTGAACTAAATTTACAGCTTGTAAAATTCTCTCCATGCCTATTATATATTCCCTAATTGAAATAATGTTTGGATGTGTTCAATAGATTATATTGTGATAATTAGAAGATGAAAAATACGTAGTATGTGAAATGAATAGAAGAGAAATGTTGAAATAAAAATAATTCTGTGCAAGCAACAAAATGTCCTTATAATTCTGAACAATTTTGCCTTTTTAAAATCGTATTTGAGAAATGATTACTTAAATTTTACATTAAAAGCTACTAAAAACCATTTTTCAAAATCTCTTTATGCTTCACCTTAAGCATAAGATGATTTAAAAAATGGTTTTTAGTAGTGTTTTATCTAAGTTTTGCCTTTGATCATAACTCTCTATTTTATCAAACAAACTACATATTTGAAAATAATTTACATCAAATTTAATACATGTATTATATTTTATTTCAAAAGAATTGCTCTAAAATCGTGTAGTTTGAAACCGTGTAATTCAGTGGAAATACAAAAAAAAAAAAAAAAAGTAGTTTAAAGCTATTAAGTAGCTTATCCAAGATGCTCTGATTATGAGTGTATCAATTAGAAGCACATTTAGAGCAAATATTATTTAATTTTTGGTTGTGTCACCTATACTGATAACTGAATTAATATATATATATATATATATATATATATATATATATATATATATATATATATATATATATATATATATATTTATATATGATTTGAGATCGTGAAACTGAATGCAACATGGGAGTGTAAGATAATAAAAGGAAGAACTATTTTTGTTTTAATGAAAGTAACATCAGGCAAACTTACTGCATATTCCTGCACATTCCTGCACATTACTAATTTTTTTCATGAGTTTTTATAGAATCAAAATTTAATTAAAAAAAAATTGTCCGTACTTTAGTTTTGAACTTTGCATTTTTATACAATTAAAATTCAGATATAACTGCCTTCTGATGATTATGTATAAACATGTTACAACAATACATATACAGATACAGTATTATAAGTTTTATTGATCAAAAAGGGTTGTTTAGTGTTTACTAAACTATGTATGTTCTCATATAAAACAAAACAACATATATACTATATATTATTAGCTTGTTGGAAAAAGAAATTCCATTTTCCCCATTTTGTCCAAAAATCCCGGGGTTTATAATAAAAACCACCCGGGCTGGGTTTTTTACAAAACCCCCAGGTTTTTTACAACCTTGATTTGATAACGTTTTCAATTAAAATATAGTTATTCTTAAAATATAGTAATTATTATTTGCATTAAATTTCATTTTATTATAAGAGGGCTGTGTATATTCTACATTTTAATTGCAAATTTAAATACAGTGTTAACTGTACATAATTTAACTAGTATGATTTGGCTACCAGATGACCTTCTTCTATATAATTTTACGCAAAATTCATGCGATACAAATTATTCATTAAATTATGAAATTATTTTTCATGATGAATGCAGATGATTTTTATCTGACAGAATTATTATCACTAAATGCCAAATATAAATATTTATTTAATGCAAATACAAATTATTTATTAAATTATTAAATTACTTTTCATGATGAATGCAGATGATTTTTATCTGACAGAATTATTATCACTAAATGCCAAATATAAATATTTATTTAATGCAAATACAAATTATTTATTAAATTATTAAATTACTTTTCATGATGAATGCAGATGATTTTTATCTGACAGAATTATTATCACTAAATGCCGAAAGAAAGTCAATTTTTTGCAATATCAGAAGAAAAATAATTTTTTTCTATTTTTTTTTTTTTTTTTTTTGTTATAAAATGAAAAAAAAAAAAAGAAAAGAAAAGAAAAGAAACGATAACTTTGTTTTTAAATTATCACAGATTTATGATTTAACCATTCATTTTAAAGGTATAGACGAGATATTTCGGAAGATGCCCTTATTGAAAATTTACAGTGCATGTAGGAAAAGCGATGTTCTTACATGCACAAAATTTTTTCTCTGGTTAATCATTATTTTTATCAGCGATTCATGCAAATTTTACAATAACATGTAACGCTAATTATGCACATTTATATGAAATTTTGTCCTATACTGTCATGTTAAAAATTTAGAAAAAAAAAAAAAATGAGATGACCGCGCCCCTTACTGAGCGATTGGTACCCAAATCTAATCACCACCAGTTCATTTCAAAGTGCAACTAAATGCCAAGTTTTGTTAACTTTTGTTAATTGATTTGAGAGATACAGCATCCACGAAATTTTTGATATACACAGACAGGCATTTTCTAAAAACAGCGAAATCGTGTTCAGGACATCCTAAAGCGTGTAAATCCATAAAAACTGAAATTCTAAAATGTTTACAAATCGAATACTCAAGCTCTCTCTATATATAGAAGAAATAATTAAAAAAAATGACTTTTGATGATTAAATAGAAAGTATAATCTAATGTTTATTGTGAAGAAAAAAAAAATTATTTACGGAATATTTTCATCTAATTATATTACTTACAACTTAAAAAAAAAAAATAATAATGCTTTCAAAACTGTACAGTTGTTTTTATGAAAAAAAAAAAAAAAAAAAAAAAAGAAGAAGAAGAAAAAAAAGAAAGAAAAAAAGAAAAAAGATGGTGAAAATATATATTTTGCTTCAAAAACTAGTATAATATGTTAATTTAACTTTTTAATTTGAAAGTCATCAATGATGAATCTCTGAAATATCCGTTTCGTTTAAATTTAATTAAAACCTGTTATTTTAGAATTAGTAATTTTATTTTTGAATATGTTTCATGCATCCGCTATAGATAAAATTCAAATTAGTCTTTTTCTTTTATTTATTTATTTATTTATTTTTTGTACTTAATAATTTATAATTTTAAATTCAGAAAAATCATCGTTAATTTGAACAAGATATATACATATATGTTGTTTTGCTTACTGATATGTTAATTTGTGTCTCGTATATGGAATCTATTTCTCTAAAACACAAATGAAATGTTTCCACCAATTTGTAGGTAATCATCTTTTAATACACCTTAAAATTTTTGCTATAGATTTCATTAAAATATTTTTCAGTAACACAGAAATAATTACTCAACTTTCTTTCTACAAAATTTTAATGATAAATAAACATAAAAAAAATCTGGTGTGAAACAA